>OY728142.1:1771952651-1773202651 GCA_963277665.1 Viscum album | reverse complement strand
AGGTGGTGAGTTTGTAAGGTGTTCTCTTGGATGTATCATTCTCCTAGTGTTATCATGGAATGTACATGAGTTGGGGGTGTTTTGTAGCTACATGATTAAAGGGTTAAAGTTTGTGTTTTGTGTTTAGGTTGTCTTATGCATGAGATAGTTCCAAATATAAAAGTGATGAGTTAAAAACACACAATGTGTATATTAGATATGGGGAAATTGTTTGTCTGAATTTGGAATATATATATATAATTTAGTTTTAATGTTAATCATATTAAAAATTTCTCTCAATATTTTAAGAATAAACTAAATTAAATTAAGTGTACAACAAATCACTACATGGTTGGAACATGGTTTTTAAAATAGTGCATCCTAATCATGAACAGTATTGTTAGGCCTCCTTAATTTGTGGATATATTCCAAATTAATCCATTTAACCCTTGTTTTTCCCTTAATCCTCCCATAAATTGAATTCCTATTTATCCCAAGGAGTGAGAAATTACCCCCTTCAACCCAGGAGGTATTCTTAGGAAAATAAAAGTGCATTAGAGGCCCAGATTTTCTAGTAAGTACCTATTGTTCCTCTTTATTCATAAATTCAAGGCTTATCTCTCTCTCTCAAAACCATATATCTGGTCTGTTATTAAAATATATTGGTGTTGTTAAAGATTTTATTTTGAAATCTTTTTGGATCAAGTAAAGGGAACATGTGTTCTGATCCGATGTTGATGTTTTGTAGTGGTGTTCTTTATTTTCATCAATGTTTTTGAGGTAGGTGGCTTCTCTCTCGACACAACATGATTTTGAACATGAAGTATTAGTTTAAATTAAATTATTTTCACGAAATTATTATGAAAAATTGGTGATATCCTTGATGTAAATATTATTTTACTATTGGATTTAAAATTGACCAAAGTTAATTGATTTTTGGAAAACCCCTTCGTTTATAATTATAACATAGTTAATTTAAAATTATTTTTGGTTTGATTCATGTAAGTTAATTTTTGAAATTATTTAAAGAAAGAAATTTTTAGATTTAAATGACTTATCATGATATTGGCATAAATGGTTGGGAATGAGTTTAATGGGAGGGATAATGGATGTAAAGTACCACCATCAAAATGGGATGGAGTATAGATGTGAAGTTCCATCGTCAATGGAAACACCAAGCTTTAGTGTGTGTGTGTGTGGACTTGGAAAAGAATATGCCAAATAAAATGAGAAATGGTTTAATGGATTTGTTTATGATTTCCTTGTAAAATTATTTTATAGTTTTGATATAAATTTTTTAAATTAAGTTTTAACTAATTTAAGTTTTTTTCCAGTGGCATGTGTTGGAAAGCCACTCAAGAATTCCTACCATGTTTGGACTCACCCATTACATGATCAATATTGTACAGTTTAAAATATCATTTATTGAGACACAAGTAAAGGTAAGGTATCTTAGTTCTTTGTTGATTCTTCTTGATAACATGGGCTTGAAATGTGTAGTTAGAGATTGGAGAAGGTTGGGTGTTGCTGGCTGATTTCAGTTTGGATTTTTGAGTTTTGTGGTCCTTTAGTCCTCTTGAGTATGTATTTTTGTTTTATATTGTAATATAATATGGTTTATTGGTTTGGTTATTCTTCAAGTTGTATTTTTGTACTCGTGCATTATATATATGTTTTTTGTCTGGTTTTGTTTCTGTAGATGGATGTTTCATCTTCCAAATGGAAAATTGCCCCCTAAAATGTTCTTTTGATCATTGGAATTTTTTACTAGTTTTCTGGGGATGTCACCTAGGGCATAGTAGATCCCCCATCACTCCTCAAGCCAATGATTAGTGGCGAGATGTTATAAATGGTATCGTCTTCGTTCAATCTATCCATATTTTTTGGACAAATGGAATCATTTTTGGCTAGTACATCTATAAATCTTTGTACAAATGGTATCACCACTATTCAGTTATTGAAAAAGGAATTGGTATTAGTTTTGTTTTATCCTAGAGTTAGAAATAGTATTAGTCTATATCTTGTGATTATATTAATGAGTAGTGTTTTCACAACTTGAAATGTAGATCATAATAAGACATAACTAACCTTTTTATTCTGCACTTAAAGTTACTGGGGATGTCTTGGTACATGGGTGTTTTAAGACACTTCTAGGTGAGTTTTCATCTTATCTTCAAGGGATTATCTAATGTGGGTTTCATGAAATTAGTTGATATAATGACAACCCAATAAGGCTTCATTGTTCATTTTGAGTAAAAAGGTTTATGAAATGGAATAAAGTGTGATTTTTGAAAATGATAAAAATGTTGTTTGGAAAAATATGGTTGTAATATTTTCAAAAATCAATGAAATATTGATGATGGTTAAATTGTATAAAGATATTTTATAACATGTGTTAGTGTTTTACATTGAAATTACATAGCCTTTAGTTGCAAATGAGTGAGACTAAATGGAATTTTTTTATGGTTATAGTGAATGGAACTGGGTATGCGTTGTAGAAATCAATCAGAAGAAGTAGCTAAAAATGTGGTTTCACCCGATCCACAGGTGAACCAATAACTAGTTCAAATAATTTTCTAGGATTTCCAATCTATTCATAAGTTTAATAGGAATGATGAACCTAAAAAATTGGACCATTTAGTTTACTTCCAAAAGAAGAATCCACCCATCTTGGGGGGGGGGGGGGGGTTGAGCTAGAAAAAGTAGAAGTATAGTTGAATAGGATGAACTGAATCTTTGATTTCACTAGGACACCAGTAATGTTGAATGCAAAGTTTGAAATGTATATTATAGAGTATTTGGCATGAAAATGGTGAGAATTATTGGTTCATTCTAAATTGGACCAAGGCATGACATGGGAGAATTTTAAATAATTGTTTAATAATAAATTCTATCATCACACCTTTCAGATTTCTAGAACAATGAACATATTTGGTTTAAAGAAAGAGAATCTACCAGCTACATAGTATAAAGATAAATTTATGAATTTAGTCTATTTTCCCCAAAATTTACTGCAAGTGCATCCTTAAAGAAAATCATTTTTGAGTATATATTCCATCCAAATATTTCTCAAATATTTCCTTGTTTTTTATAACAGATTATATGGAGTTGGTAAATAGAGTGACTATATCATAAAAGGATATCTAGAGAAATATAGTTATGGGGAGCATGTTTATTCTTAAGATAGTAGGTGGGAAATCTAATTTTAGGAATAAGAGAATGAGGGATACTTACTTCCAGTGTGGTGGGGCACCTTATAATTAGACCATGGGATTAATAAATCTTCCTCCTCGACCCAAAAGTATGTTTTTTTATTTTTTTAGTGTGGTACACTATACCACCTAGAGCATGTCACAACTGAAATAAGAATAGACATCTTTAGTACTATTCTCATAGTGCTCTATGGTCAGGTTCTAGAGACACATGTCATGTTTCTCCCGCATCTTATGCTTCCACATAATAAATGAAGTAGAATAAATATTATCATTATAATATTGAGATCCAATGTGATTCTCGGAACACCACGAATCCTCAACTCGTGAAATCCAAAAAAGGTAACAAAGATCAACATTCAATGAGTAAGAGATTTCAGGGAGTGAAGAAAATGTTCATGGATGATCATTCTGGTCCTTTAATGGTGATATGTGTGATTCTTTTCAATTATAACCTCATTCAAGATTTATTTGATATGGTTTCATCCCATTCATTTATTTCATCCCATGTTGTTGATAATATGTGTTTACATGTTGAGTTAATTCCCTTGGTTTTGAAACATCAAACTCATCTTGGCTAAATAGTGTATTGATCCTTCATGTGCAAATATTGTTCTATAACTATCGATGGAGTTGAGTTTATTTGGGATATCCCTATAATTAAAATGGATGTTTATTAATTGATTTTGGGAATGGTTTATTTGACATCATTCAAGGCCCATATCAAATGTTTTTCCTGAAATTTTAGTTTCATGTATCTGGATGGTGTCAAGAATCTCATTAGAGGGGATTGGGATGTAAAGCCGAATAGAGAATGACTTACAAAATCGGTGTTTGGAACCATATTTTATCAGTTGGTAGTGATTACCTTAGAATCTATGTATGACATTGGAAATAGATATTTTCCAACTATTTTTTACTAGTTACCTGAAGTTTCCCCAGACAATTTCTTGGGGGTTTCCAGGCAAAAGAGAAGTGGAGTTTACGATTTATCTCATATTGGGGACTAATACTACATCAATTACATATTATTAGATAACACCAATATAATTGGGGGAATTGAAAGTTTAGTCGGACGATTTGGAAAGTAAATGGTTCATTCAACCGAGTTCATCCTATGGTAAGCACTGGTTCTGTTTTTGAAGAAGGGGGATAGAACTATTAGACTTTATGTAGATCATCATAATATTTTTTAAGTTATGATAAATAATTAGTATCATAATCCATGAATTAATGATCTATTTGATCAATTTAAGGGATCCTAGTGGTTTTTAAAAATTGACTTATATTAGGGATATCCCCAATTAGGTTTCATTAAGTAGGATATTATAAAGACAGATTTTAGAAGAAGATATGAACATTATGATGATGTTGTTATGCCTCTTGGTCTTATGAATTCACCAGCTATATTTACGGAATTATTGAATCAAATATTTCAAAGGTATTTATATTCCCTGTTGGTGCTATTTTTTGATGATATACTGGTATATTCTAGGATAAAAGTGGATCATGATCAACACTTGTATATAGTTTTGTGTATCTTGTGGGAGCAATATTTATGTTCCAATTCATTAAAGTGTGATTTATGGATACAAGATATATGTTTCCTTGTCCATGTAATTTATACAAAAAGTTTTAAAATAGATGTTTAAAATATAGAAGCTATTATAAATTGAACCCACTAAATAGTATCTTTGAGATATACTATTTACTTGGATTAATAGGATAATACATATTTTTTTATATAATTCTTCACATTTGGTATAACCAATGAAAGATTTGACGAGAAAAGGTATTCTTTTATAAGGTAATGATGAATGTCATAAATCCTTTCAAGAACTTAATATTATACTTACATGATCACCTATATTCATATTTCTAGAGTTTGGATAGGGTTTTTTAGTCTATTGTGATGCATCAAGGTCTGGGTTGGGATGTGATTTCATGAAGGGAGATCATGTTATTGCTTGTGGCTCATGAAAATTACAATTTCATGAGAAGAACTACCAAACACAAGACATGAAATTATCTATCTCGGTCTATTATTTGAAAACATGGCATCATTTTTTATTTAGTGAGAAATTCACAGTGTTTATGTATCATAAGAGTTTGAAACAAATTTTCTCACAAAGAGATTTGAATTTAAGGCAATGTAGATTGATAGAGTATCAAAATATGTTTGAATTTTACTTAATTTATACACTAGGTAAATCAAAATATATGGAGGATTCATTTAAATGAATTAATATAATCAGCTAGCTAAATAGGATTTTGAATAGTGGTAACTAATTTCAGTCATAGTGGATATGCATTTAGAATGCTCATACCAAGGTAGTGCTGCATTTTTCTATCTAGTTTCATTTGTTCCGGATTTGGTTGACATGGTTAGAGTTTCTCAGACATCCAATTCAAATTGTGTTATTATGATGTAAAAAATCAACGTTGGGGAGACCATTGAGGTATGTAATTTGGATAGGAATTTAGTGATGTGGTTTGGAGATCAGTTGGTCATACCTTTGGCTTATTAGGAAAATCATTATAGTGTCTACCACCACTTAAGATGGGCTGTTCACCATGAGATTCAGAAGATTTATAATGAATTTAAAGAAAATTTATGGTAGGTTATAATGAAAAGAGATATAATATAGTATGTCTTGAGATGCCTCACCTTTCATCATGTAAAGTAGGATCATCAACAACTAGCAGGTATATGGTAGTCTTTACCGATTTCTATGTGGAAATAGGAGCAGATAGCCATGGAGTTTGTAAGAGGTATACCAAGGATGGTTAGGAAACATGATTCCATATGGGTGATTGTGGATTTTATCACAAATTTATATAATTTAATCCATATTCATGAAATTAATTTGGTTTAAGACTTGTCTAAAATCAATATTGCAGAATTGTAAAGATACATGGTGTTCTAGTCTCGATTGTATCAAATCGAAACCCCATATTTATGTCTCATTTTTAGAAATACTTACAAAAATCCATTGGAAAATAGTTGATAATGAGTATGACATGTCATCCTCAAGTTTATGGATAATATTAATGGAAAATCCAAACATTATAGTATATGATTAGGTCTTTTTAATGGATTTTGGTGGCTCATGGTAGGAGCATTTATCATTAGTGGAGTCCTTATACAATAACAGCTACCAGGCCGTGATATATATTGATCCTTTTAAATCATTGCATGGTTTTCCTTATTTTCATCCACTTTATTAGGTGAAAAAGGTGAGAATTCACTAATTGGACCCATACTTGTTCAAGAGTAAACATATATGATTTAGTTTATTAGAAAGAGTATTGTGATAAGTCAATGTTGTCACAAATCATATACAGGTCATTTGTCGATGACCATTGTTGTTCGAAATGAGTGATCATGTGTTCTAGAGAATATATCTATGTTTTTGGAATCATCATTTTGGTAAAACTATAATGTTATATCCTCAATACAAAAGACCTTTTTAGATACTTGAATGAGTTGGTGAGGGGGTATATTGGTTATCATTGGCCCCATAGATTTGATCAATACACAATGTGTTTCATGTACCTCAGTTGAAGATATATCAACCGAATCTTGACTATGTGTCTTGATTGGATCAATTTAAACTAGTGCCCGATGTTACATTGACTCATGTAAAAATAATGATTGAGTATAGGTAAGAGAATATCATTAATAGTAAAAGCATCAATCTAGTGTGGGTTTTATGGAAACATGGTCGGATTTAAGAAGAAACTCGTAAGTGTGTATAAAATCCCATAATTTTTATACATAGAAATCACATATTTATAGATGAATATTCATTACATAACATAAAAAAACTCTCTAATACTGTATTGGTTTAGTGCCTTTATAAACTTGGAAACATAAACAATTGGTTCACAAAACATCTACATCTTCTCCTTCTTATTCCATCATAACTAGAAAACCCTTTTTGACATATCATACTTAATAGGTTTCTACATATCCTACTGAAAAAACATACGAAAAAGGTGAGACATGATGTCCAATAAGGGTAAAGAAGATAGACATCAATCATCACATAAGAATTAGGTCATAATAACATTAACATAACATTTGAAAATTATACCTTTCTTATCAAAGATCAAAGTCTTGAGTCATGGAATACATCACAGAAGTTCACAAGACATGAATCATAAAAGAACATGATATATAAGAGAATAAAATTGGAATAATACATGGAATTTGTTTCATAAATATAAGAATAGAAAATTATTTCCTTATTAGTCAAGGATCACTGCCAAGACCATCATTGAGGACAAATTCCTATACTGAATTGGGTTCACTCCCTATTGTAATGAATTGAATCCGGAGCCCCTCCATAGGTGCCCCGTACCCGGTTCGCCACATGACCTCAAGCGCGTTTCCCCAAATGCTGGAGGCTGCCGACTAGTAGCGAGGGCTTTGGTGAGTCGGCGGGGAAACTATGCCCTCATTCGGTAAAGTATACAACGAAAGAACAACCAGACACAATAATGGAAATAATAAACAGCATACAACAACTGAACTGAACAGCGGAAACAGTGTATAAAATAATAATGATGCAACATGGTATATATGTCTATGGAAAGTAGTAAAGAAACCAACATGCTGAAGTACAATTGAAAAACAATGTGCAAAAGAAAACAAAGTAAACTCCTCAACATCGCAAGCCACGACTCAGTCCCATGCTCTCCAACTCCAGTGCAATCATGAACCTGAAGTAGAAGGGCGCTTGACCTTATCTATACCTACAAAAACATAGTCTTCTTGGGCCCAAAATCATGGCCCAAACAGGGTGTGAGATACAATCCCAGTAGGCAATCACCCAAAGATCTGTGCCTAACAGTCATTGAATACAAGGCAAGTAAAAGTGCGGAATGCAGTAAACAGAAAAGAACACAGTAGCTACAATCCACAATTCTAGCATATAAAGTACACAAGTAAACAACCAACAACAAGTATAAAAACATGTAACACTCTGGGTTTCTCTCACAGCCTAACCCCTATGGTTCAACTTACAAGTACTAGAAACCCTCTAGGAGGCACACACAGTCTCACCCCTCTGGTTCAGCTAAGAATAGACTCTCTGAAGAAGCACTCACCGTCAATTCCCCCTATGGTCTCTTATCGTACTAAAGGCTCTCTGGAGAAGCACTCAATATCTCATTCCCCATGTGGCCAACATCGAGGAGCTATAGAATCTCTAAGGAAGAACTAATCATAAATTCCCCATGTCGTCTCGCATCGTATTAAAAGACACTCTGGAGAAGACCTTATGTCCATTCTCCCTATGGTCTACTACACTAGGTTCTCACAGTCCTGTGTGAAATTAACATGCTCAACGCACGTGTATTTCCCATGTAAACCTCAAAGATACTTGGCTATCATTTTAAGGCTCAACATCATAACAAAGCAAAAGTTCCACTATCTTACAACTACACATTGAAACTAGAAAAAACACCTAACAGGCAAAACAAGCATGGAAAATCAACCTGAGCACAAAAAAAATTACTCTACTCACAAGCATAAACCTATACTAAAGAAATCAAGCAAAGCAGGCAAAGAACAGGGGTAAAATAGGGAACACACAATTCCCCGTTCTAGGTAATTGGTGGAAATGGCAAATAATATTCAACGACTTCCTATAGAAAGGCACAAACCACCTACCTTGATGCTAGGGGATCGATATACTTGAACCACGACGACTGAATCTCCCTATAATGTCATAGATCTGAGAAAACACACAAAATTTTCAACTTTAGATAACTTGAGAAGAGGGAAGAATTGGAAAACAAGGCTAGATCATAAGGGAGAACTCACCGCTGCGCTTCCAATGCAATCGACCGTGCTCAAATCTGAGAACGGACGAAGAAACGAGGGATTGGGGAAGATCCATCCATACGGGTTGCTCTCGGATGAAGAACTTGGAGAATGGGTGTGTTCTGTCCGTCAGGCGTGACCCCAGTGCGTTTAGTGAAAAAAATAAAAGCACACTGCGTGTACTATTAGAGTACAGGACGTGTCCTAGGTCTTTTCGTACTCCGCCAAAATCGGCCTCCACATCACCCCTACACACCGTGTGCATGGCCCAGGCAAGGCCAACACATGGCTTCGAGCCAAAGAAGAGTACACAGTGTGTACTCAGAAAGTACACAACGTGTACTTCAAAATTTTCCAGAAACTCCATTTTTCTTAAAAACTCTAGAAAAAGGAAAAACGTACCTTAAAGAAGATCCGGGTTCTTACAAACTTCCCCCCTTAAAGAAATTCGTCCCCAAATTTCCCTAACGAGGCGGAGAAAAAGAACCCCCGAACAGCTCCGGCCACTATGATCGTACATCGGCCTCCGTCCCCCAGGTCTCATCCTGTACTCGCCCATGCTGCCATAGCACCCGTACAAGAGGGAAAAACCGACCATAGAGAACCTTCGTACTATGATCAACAATCCGGATGGGATGCTCCTCAAACGATGCATCCGCTTCGAGCTCAACCTCCTCAGGCTGAAAGACATGAGACGAGCCTGAAAAGTAACTTTAGATCTGAGAGACGTGGAAGACGTTGTGCATGGACTGGTACCTCTGGGGTAGATGCAACCGATAGGTGACCAGCCCAACTCTCTCCAAAATCTCAAATGGCCCGACGTACCACGATGAAAGCTTACCCTGCCTCCGAATCCTCTTGTGTCCCAACCTCGGTGCGACACGCAGAAAAACCTGACCCCAACCTCGAACTCCAGAGGTCTTCTCTGTTGATCAGCATAAGACTTCTGTCGAGACTATGCTATAGCCATCCTCTGTTGAATCAACTCTATCTACTCTGAAGTCTCCTGAACAAGACGAGGTCCCAGCAAAGATGCCTCTCCTGCTTCCAGCCAGCATAAGGGTGATCCGCATGACCTACCATACAAAGCCTTGTAAGGTTCCATCTGAATGGTCGCCTGGAAACTGTTGGTGTAGGCGAACTCCACCAGAGGGATATGCTTCCCCCAAGAACTGCCAAAGTCCAGGATACAAGCTCTGAGAATATTCTCTAGCACCTGGATCATTCTCTCGGATTGGAAATCAATCTGGTGGTGGTATGACATACTCAAAAGTACCTGTGTACCCAAAGTCTTCTAAAGTCCCTACCAGAACCGAGAAGTAAAGCACACATCCCTGTCTAAAACAATGGAGTGTGGAAATCCATGCAGAAGTACAATATCTATGATGTAAAGTCATCCTAGATCATCGACACTAAAGGTCTCTTTGATTGGAAAGAAGTGAGAAACCTTCATAAGTCTGTCAACGACAACCCAAACAACATCATTCCCTCGAGGCGAACTCGGCAACCCGGTCATGAAGTCCATCGCAACATCATTCCACTTCCACTCCGGAATGGGTAACTGCTGTAAAAGTCCTGCTGGTCCCTGATGCTCCGCCTTCACCTGCTGACAAGTAGAGCATCTCATAACAAAACCAGAAACATCCCTCTTTATACTTGGCCACCAGTACTGGAGATGAAGATCCTGATACATCTTGGTGATTCCAGGATGAACTTCCCAAACCGAGGAATGAAAATCCCGCATCAACTCCTCGCATATGTCTGCTGGCACCCATACACGTCCTTGGAAATGCAAGATCTCATCCTCTCCCACTGTCCATCTAGAAATAGGGTTCTCTTCTAACATGCTCTCCTGCAGGACTAAGCCTTCTATGTCTGATAGCTGCCTCATCCGTACCCGATAAATTAGTGTAGAGGTAACAGCTACAGAAGATAGGAAAGTCTATCCCTGTCTGTCGTACACCTCTAGATGCATTTCATAGAACAGATCCATAAGCTTCCACTCACTGCAGGCCTCCTGAACTGCCTGAATCTGAGTTCTCCTGCTCAACGCATCTGCCATTGTGTTTCCCTTTCCCGGCGTATTGGCAAGCTCGAAATCAAAATACTGAAGATACTCGACCCACCTGCACTGTCTTAGATTCAGATCACGATGAGTGAAGATATACTTGAGACTCTTGTGGTCGGAAAAGACCACAAAGTGCTCTCCCAGAAGATAGTGTCTCCAACAGCGTAAGGTATGAACGATAGCTGCCAACTATAGATCATGCGTAGGGTAGTTCTGCTCATGTGGCCTCAACTGCTGAGACCTGTACGCAACGACTCCATCTTCCTGCATAATCACAACTCCTAGTCCAATACGGGAAGCATCACAATAAATGGTGTAGATCTTTCCTAGATTTGGAAAGACTAGTATCGGTGCCGACGTCAACCTACCCTTAAGCTCCTGAATGGCTGAATCACAATACTCTGACCATAAGAACTTCACCCCCTTCTTGGTCAGACTTGTCAAAGGTACTGCTAGGCATGAAAAGTCCTGAATGAAGAATCTATAGTATCTAGCCAGCCCTAGAAAACTCCGTACCTCAAAAATGTTCTTCAGCTGCTACCAGGAAACTACAACTCTCACTTTCTCTGGGTCCATAGATACTCCTGCCTCTGAGATGACATGACCCAAGAAGTGAATCTATTCCATCCAAAAGTGGCACTTCGAAAGTTTAGCATAAAGCCGATGCTCTCTCAGTGTACTAAGAATGATCTCAAGATGTGTGGTATGGTCGTGTCAAGTGTGAGAGTACACCAAGATATCATCCATGAAGACCATGATAAAGGAGTCCAAGTAAGGATGGAACACTTGGTTCATCAGTTCCATGAAAACTACATGAGCGTTCGTGAGACCGAACGACATGACTGTATACTTGTATAGACCATACCTTCTCCTGAGGGCTGTCATAGGTATATCTGATGGTCTAATGCGCAACTGATGATAACTTGACCTCAAGTAAATCTTCAAGAACACCCGGGCTCCTCGAAGCTGATCAAAGAGGTCATCGATCCTCGGTAAGGGATATCGGTTCTTGACCATCGACTGGTTCAGATTCTAATAATCCACAAAAAGTCAAAGGGTACCGTCTGCCTTCTTCGCAAACAAGACAGCCGAACCCCAAGGAGAAGTATTGTGCTGGATGAAACCCTTTTCCTGTAACTCTTCTAACTACTTTTTGAGCTCCTGAAACTCAGGTTTAGCCATCCTATAAGGAGGAATGGACATCGGTGCCGCTCCTGGCAGGAGCTCAATCGAGAAGTCTACCTCATGCTCCGGAGGCAAACCTGAAAAGTAATCTAGAAAGACATCCCTGAAACGATCCTCCACTGGAGGAAAGTCCAACTGCGAAGTCCCCTGATCATCCAGATAAAGACTAGCAATATGGGCTATCACCCTTCCTAGCCCATGATGCTCGAGTCCTGATCGACTCGCCTGAACATCCCATTCGCCTCTATGAAGAAACAATTCACCCTCTGGTGAAACAAAACTCACCCTGCGGCGATAATAGTTGACGACTTCCTCGAAGGGAACCAACCAGTCCATCCCAAGAATAACATCATAGACTATCATCTCTAGGAAATAGAAATCTTATAATAAACGATACCCTGCAACCTCGAGAGTGCACTCTCGACACTGACGTACGCTAGATGGCCTCATCCCCAAAGTTGTGTCTAGTTTCAACAATTCGGTAGAAGAAAAGATGCAGAGCCCAAGGCTCTCCACGATAGCAACAAAGATAAATCTATGCGTAGAACCAGTATCGAAAAGAGTTTAAGATAAAACTGAGGCTACTAAAATCGAACCTTGAACTATAGAAGGGTCGGGATCCTTCTCTTGATAGGTCTTCTCCACAATGAAAGACTAGCCTGCACCGCGGCCCTACGCCCCTGGCTGACCACTCTGAGTTGATCCACCTTACTGGTGCTGAGGGACTGGTGGCTGACCGCCATGGCCTCGACCTCCACCTCAGCCCGAACGTCCAAAAGAACTCCAGTACCGCAAATGGTGAGAAACTGGTGGTGTTTCTCCTAAACGAGGAGTCATGGAAGAACCCCGGTCACCAGCTGCTGGTGAGAAAACCTGGATGAAACGCTGAAGGTGACCCATCTTGCCACAAGATTGGCACTCCATGGGGTCTCTCTGGCACAACGGCCTTGTGTTCCCTGACCGGCCACACTGGTAGCATACCACCTGACTGCCTGACGATGCATCTCACTTCCTTGGATCACCACGCGTAGAATCCCTATGGCCCCTTTTGTTGTCATCTAAAGGAAAACTATCTCTGGAAATAGAACTTTCCTGGCTCTCATCTCCTGATTCTCTTAGATAGTGCTCCGCAATCAGTGTCTGATTGACGATGGAAGTGATGAAAGTCAACTGGAAGATATTCATCTGCGAACGGATCTCCCGCCTGAGACCATCCTCAAAATTCCTTGCTAAGAACACCCCACTCCCATCCCGGAGGGGTGTGAAATGCTGTAAATCAGTGAAATTAGAGGAATAATCCATGAAAGAAAGAGTACTCTGCTCTAGGGTCATGAACTCCCAGGCTCGGTCGGCCCTCAGGGTCTCCAGGTAGAAGTAGTCATATAACACACGCTGGAACTCATTTCAAGCCATAACTTGCTGGTGAACCACCTATGAGATCACATCCCACCACCTCTTGGAGGAGTATTGTAGCATATAGGTGGAGAGCTTGACCCGACTCTCTAGAGGCATCTCCAGATGCTCAAAGATAGTCAGCATGGATTCCATCCATGACTCTGCATCCTGAGGTCCTCCTTCCCCCGAGAAAGTTGGAGGATACTGCTGATGGAAAACCCACATCAAGTCTTCCATAGTTATGGCAGGAGGTGGTACTTCTTGAAGGGTCTGGATCATCCTCAGAAAACCTTACCTGAACTGTGCATCAGTGCCTCCAACTGGTATGACAGCCAGTGCCAAGGCTAGCTCGACTGGAGGATCGTCAGGAAGTCCTTGATCAGCCATATCTGGCGTTTGATCACTGCCTGACGATAGACGTACAATCAAAGGACATATCGGAGGCATAGATCTGAAAGATCAAAAGCACACCTTATATCAAAAATACAAGGACAAAGAACACAAGAGTACAAAACGGGAACATGGGAAGGAAAACAAACAAGTTTACAAAACCTGACTATATGGCGTGTATAAAAACTACACAGCATGTCTTTTTAAAAAACTGACATGGGCGTGTACCCCTGACCTACAGGTCGTGTAACTCCTCAAACTACACGGCATGTTGACCCCACACCCAGCGTGTACTTGAAAACTACTCCCCTGCTCGAGTTTCTTTACACGGCTAACCCACACGGTCCGACTTAACCCGAGACTACACGACGTGTTCTGAACACACACGGCATGTATTAGACAAGGCTTCGGCAGCCCGTGATGTTAAATACATGACCGTCTACATGGATGAACCTTACACGACATGTTCCAAACAAACACAACATGTATAGGTGGAGGTGACATCGTCCCGTGTTGTTCATGACACGACGGGGTACCTGAAAAAGACTACATGGCGTGTTCCGAACAAACCCGGTGTGTCGAAGAGAAGGTCACGCCGACCTGTGTTGTTCGTGACATGTCCGGGTACCTGGACAAGACTACACGATGTGTTCCAAAGACAAAATGGTGTATCGAAGAGAAGGTAACACTGACCCGTGTTTTTCGTGACATGGTCGGGTACCTGGACAGGACTACACGACATGTTCCTTTACAACACGGCGTGTTCTACTCGAGCTTCCCCGACCCGTGTTGTTAGTGACACGGACAGGTACATGTCTCCGAACTACACGGTGTGTACCTACCATACACAGCCTGTTCCTGAAGATATTCTCATGATACCATGTTTTTGCTCACATGGTCAGTGACACAGCCTGAAAACTACACGACATGTATCCGAAAATTACACGCCGTGTATTCTGGGTTTTTCTGGGCAGTAGCTCAGAAACTGCACAGAAGCCCAGAAACACTGAAAACATGGAAAAGAGGTTCCAAATTCTGATCAGTGAGGGCCCATACTCCCCGCAAATCAAAGTTTGGCATCTCCCACAGTCATAGACACGAGAAAACAGGATCATGATCCACCAAATTCCAATTAGAGAGGGCCCATAACACCTCAAGAATCAAAATCTGGCATTCATTTAAGAAAAGTAGGAAGAAAACAATCCTCTAACAAGGCAGCAGAGATTCTAACAAACATCTATCACAACAACATGCATAATATACACGAATTCTATCAAAACAACATGAAATTGCTAATGCACCATAGATTGCACGACAAGAATGCCTGACATGTGATTTTACAAGTGCCTATAAGATGCATGAGATGACATACCCTAATCTCATCGGGTTGCGACAGAAATAGAACCACAATCATCAAGAAAATAACAACACAAATCATGTGAATCACTCTATGCGAAGTCATATCAACCGTAAAATCTCAAACCAACAAACTGCATTTAACGAGGTAGTATGGCTTTTCCCAGTACACGGGTTAGCTACCCACAAGCATACCTTAATACCAAGTACCGAATCCATCCTATCCCAAGCTAAAGTATCCAAACTATAAGGCAAGAGAAAAGAACTCCTCTGATACCACTTTGTAACGACCCAAATCCGGATCCCCTCCACTGGTGTTCCATACCTGGTTCTCCACATAACCTCAAGCATGTTTCCCCAAACGCTAGAGGCTACCGACCAGCATCGAGGGCCTTGGTGAGTCGGTGGGGAAACTATGCCCTCATTCGGTAAATTATACCACGAAAGAACAACCAGACACAATAACTGTAGAGACCCGGAGTTTGAAGTACATGGAAATTACATTACTTTTGCAGAATACATAATACATAACATAAACAGACACACAAGGACCGTAATAGTTTAGTGTCTTTGGAAACTTGGAACGTAATCTTCTAATCGTGGTGAAAGTTTTTCAATATCTCCCATAAAGATCTTCCCCTTTTGTTTTCTTACCGAAAACATTTCTTTATATCCTGGGGAAAATAAAACATATAAAGGGTGATCTCAAATGATCAGTAAGGGTAAGCATGGATAAAATAAAACAAATCATATACATTTGAACTTAAAAACATGAACATAATGTTTAAACATCAAAAGCTTGAGCAATGACATAAAACATGTAAGTACGTAAGGCATTGTTCATAAAGAAACATTAAGCATGATAAAATAGCATGGGAGTAAAAAATGTAATTGTGGAAACCATTCAGCACATGTCATGATTACCATAGTACCAAGGCATTGCTGCGAAGACCATCTTAGTGGACAAAGTACCTTTCTGAATTGAGTTCACTCCTCGTTTCAGTCCTGTAACACTCAACCAGATTAACTTACCATTCCAGCCATGTCTATCTCATGAGATATAAATCTTTACCCAATAAATTGGAGGGAGATATAGGTCTCACCCATCTCATAATGAAATCATTCTTACTTGTGCCACAAAATAAACATACATCATTCATAATAACCCAATAAATAAAATGGGTTTCATAGACATCATCCCATCATCACATAATCCATATAAAATAAATGGATATCATTTCATAATAAGAAAAGTGAAACCATGTAAATCATAGAGACATTAAACTTGAAACATACACATATGAAATAATGTCATCTTTGATGGAAAATGGTTTTGATAAAACATTTGAAATGAATTCTTGAGGAAAATATCCTTTGTTCTTCAAAATCAATTTCTTTTCACAAAACATCATGCAATTTTAAAATAAGGATATTTTGTTGAAAATATTCATGAAATATTTTGGAGGAAGCTTCATGAAAATAAGTCTTTATAAAACCGTAAAAATACTTTCATGCTGTATAAGTTAAAAAACATTCTTCTTGTACTTTTTCCAGAAAAGTCAAAAAAGTACCTCGTAACGTAAACAAAAGAAAGATTCCTTACATACCATGTAGTAAAAGTAAAAAATGGGTAAAAAGGACTTTAAAAATACATGAAAACACTTTTATAAAACATGGACATAGATGATATAAATAACCCCAGTAAATACTTACGAATAAGCAATCTCGGATAAAAATGAGATTTGCAAAATTATCCCTTACCTTTGGTCTGATATGCTGCGTACCTATCCGAACCTCCTGTATAATGATTTAAATAATGTAATTGACTTATTACAGAATCATATTCATTGTTATGATATCATATATGGTTCACTTATGACTTTATATTACCCGTTCTTTTGTAAATTCCATGTTAAAGAGCGTTTTGGGTAAAATCGTTTCATTTATCGTCCGTGTTTTGACTTGTAATTATTCATATGATTACTTAGATCATGATTACTTAATTCTAGAATATAAAACATGATTTATATATAATATATATTAAGAATATACATATATATAATAGATTGTTAAATGGAAATAAATACACCGTTCATGGAGACGGTAGGCCGTACGTACGCATGAACGTTGTTTTCATTTCCTCATTGAATTGAATGGAATTAATTGGATGAAATACATATATATATATATATATATAAATAAATCCATATCATTATTATGTCATATATTTCATGATTACTTCTTATATATACTTTATAGTCATTCATGAATGGTTAATCATTGAGAATGAATCTCATCGCGTCGTGGAGACGGTAGTCCGTACGTACGCACGAGCGATGATATCATTCCCATAATTATTGAATTGAATTGGAGTGGATGATACAACATATCAGAATTAGTATTATGTTATAATAACTATTTATAGTTATTATTTACACCATTATACCCATCCAAGTAAGGTGGTGTTGGAAAAACAGATTACACCACGACGTGGAGACGGTATTCCGTACGTACGCACGCACGATGATTTCGTTTTCCGTAGGATGGATAAAAGGTGAAATGAGGTTGTTTCATATTTATAATAACATATCAGTATATTAGTGATACTGATGTTATTACTTTATAATTAAACAACTAAAGAATAAGAAGTTGAAGAAGAAATAAACTTGAAATAATCGGTAGAAGAGATTACCTCTTCTTCGACACACCTCCTTTAAACTTCTTCATAGGGCACTAGGGTTGGTCTTCTGAGAAGACCAGTACCTCTATAAGGTTTATAGGGAAGCGGGGAAGTGAAATTGTCAGATTTTGTACGAGATTCAAGGCTCAAAATGGTGTGAGGAAGAGAGGGAGGAGGTGGCCTTTTATAAGGGAGGGGAGGGGCACCTTTGGAATCCTCAAAAATATTAGTTTAATATAAATTAAAACCCCACATAAAAACATCCAAAAATGACTCAATTCGAATATTATATGAGTTAGGGTTGTAATATAATCAACCAATAAAATTTAGACATGTTTTTATCTTATTTTAAACCCTATCATTTTGATTTATCCTTATTTAATCTATTTAAGTTTATTTGTGGTAATAAAACTCTAAATTTTAAATGGTTATAAATAATCACTTATGTGTTGTTAATTTTCTATAATTGGATACATTACTACATTTTAGACTATATAAATTTCAATTTCTAATTTTTAAATATTTTTGTGATTTTTAAACAATTTAATAATATGTTATTTTTATAAAATAACAATAGTGTCAATTTTGACACAAATAATTTATTTGAATTTAAATAAAATAAAAAAGAGGATATATTCGAAATAAAATATTTAATAGGTTCCTAAAATTTCATATTCATCTAGAAAATTAGTTTAGAACATGAAATAGTTCATATAATATTTAGTTTAATATTTTTAAAACCATGTATGTGATATTTCCCTTAATAAAATAATTACTACAACATTTTTATATAAATATTTAATATACTTATTGTTTTCAAAAAAATGAAAAATAAAATACTATGATGAAGATAAATATTACATATTTCATAATAATTCTTTTAGTCCAATTTATCTTCTAAAACACCGAACTTTCAAAATTTTATATTTATTAAATTATGAAGGTGACAACTTTGGAATCATTTAAAATAAAATAATATAAGTGTCATAATCACTTTTATAAGACTCCAAACGGTTATATATTCGGTAATTGGATGCTTATGTTGTATATTTACACTAAAAATAAGTTTTGTTCAGATTTTGGGCCTTTTAATGGGTATTAGTATTTCAATAAAAACAATATTACTTATTTTTCACTAAATATATAATTTCTGCATCATTAATGTATAAGCTATTAAGGTAATTAAATATCTCTTAAAAATTATAAATAAATTACCATGAAAAAGATTAATATTTTACCTTTCAAATGAGTATTTATAACCGAATTTATATTCTGTATAAACTTATATTAAAAATACATTAATTATTAAAGTTGAGTGAGACATATTTCACTTTCCTTTAAATAAAATAAACTAAAGGTCTTAATCACCTCCAAGTGGGTTCTAATGGATTCCATTTCGACCCAAATATGAATTAGGACGAAATATAATCTTCCAATTGTATTAATACAAGTGTTAGGATAATTTTATAATATTATATTTACCCTTAATTACCTGATTTACCTTTTACTATGATAAATAAAGTTTACCGTAGTTACTATTCATAATTCCCAAAAATAAAAAAAAAGTAGTCTATTAATATAATTTGGACCCACCGATTCCAATTGTGGAATCCATTTTTCTAAATTAAATACACATAAGTTGCATAAATTAAATTAAAATTAATCCTGTTGTCGAAAGAAAACAGGTTTCTGTTTAAAACATTGCACAAGATTGAATTGATTTAACCTACGAATTCAAAGTAAAATCAATGATAATGACATAAATTATATTAAATGGTAAAAATATATTGTATTTATAATTTAAAACCATTAAATATTATAATTTAACCACATTAATTATTACGATGAAAAAAGATGTTTTTAATTAAAATATAGCGTGTTTTTACTATTCATTAAAATATGAAAGTTATCAGAATAATATGAAAAATTTATCCAAAGTAAATTTTTATATCCTGATTCCAAAGAAGAATTTTATTTTTTCAAATTGAACTTATAAACATGTCAAAAACTATATTTAATGTGGGTGCACCATCAAAAGGTGACAAAACTGTATTTTTTTGAACAAATACTTATTTTACCCGAAAAATTTATTTTGTTCTCATACCATGTTCTAGAAAATGTGTAAGATGAATAATAATGTTATAAAATTCAAAACTTAGTTAATACTATTCATAACGGCTAGTTCGTGATAATATTATAATCACATATCATTGTTTAGTGAAACCAGGTATTGCGTACAACACACACTATCGAGGAAGGTTGCGATTGCATGTAATGCAAGCCAAATCAGGGTTGCATGTAGTGCAAGACTCCTTTGTTGTTGCGTATAACAAAATAAAACCATATTTCATTTATAAATTGAATATATATATATATATACATACATACACACTCAATGTTGCGTAGAATAACAACTATCAAACAAACTTGAAATTGTGTGCAACATGATCCAAGAATAATGTTGTGTATAATGCAAGCTAATACGGTGTTGTGTATAGCTCAAGATAATCTTGGTGTATCGTACAACAGAAGATATGAATGAAATTAAAAAGAATATATCTTATAAAATCTCGGGTTATTACATTCTACCCCCCTTAAAATGAATTTCGCCCTCGAAATTCATCGGGTTTATAAATGATTTTCTACTAGAAAGTTTCTTTAATTGAAACCCACATCGTAAAAAGGAATACCAAAACTTATCATTAAAAACTAAAGTATGAAACTTAACTGTTACCCAAATAAACTAATCACTGGGATTCCACATAGGAGAACATAGGTGAAAATATGGATATGGAAGAGAAATCTAACCATCATGTTCTGATAGAGAGTGGTAGAGAACATGCCTATGAAAAATAAAATAATCAAAAAGCCATAGATTTGTGATGATCTAAGGTACCATCTGATTCATCGGATATAAGGGCACTAGGACAACATTTTTGGTTTTCAAGATCATTTCCCTAAAGTTGATTAATTAAAAGAAATACTTACATGATTTTGGAACAATCTCACAGTTGTTCGTGAATTGAACAATTTCCACTTCATCCCTTAAAGAAATGAAGTTGAATTTGTTATTCGTGATGTGTTAGAAGATCATGTGATAGAATGATGAGTCATTCCATCTATTTCAAAAAAAAGGTTAGCAAAAGTTATAAGTCCATATTATGGTTAGATTAATTGTATATGGTTCCAAAAAAGAACTTATACTTCATATATCATACCGCTTAATAAAATAAAACTAGTTTTTACTAACCAAGGACTTCCTGTAGGCCAGTGGTAGGCGATAACGGCCAGTCTCACTTCGATTGTCGGCTCGATTCCCATAGCCTTGTCCAACGCGATGGGCTGTCGACCGTCCTGCAAGTTGTCATTTTCTAAAACTACATTACTATAACATCCCATCCATAATATCGAAAAAAGTTCTATCCTTAAACAATAATAACTTATGTCCAACATAATCCATTCCAATCTTTAGGCTTATCTAAAATACATCAGTCCAAGCTCATAGTATAATGAAAACAATTACTAGAAATCTTATCTACCAAGAATGTGAATACAAGCATTTATCTCACATATATCATAAGATATATCTTGTTGGTTGCATTCCAAACACATGAATACCTTAGTCATATATTCTCTTGAAACATAAATTACCATAGAACCTTAGTGAAAACCTGAATACTGTCATAAGGTAACTCTTTCCTCATACCAATATCCCAAAAATCTATATAATCAAACCATAATATCACTTAGTCCTTATATCAGTCATGAGCTCATGAATACAATCAAACATCTCATTATCTTCTTATCCCTTCATTATGCGCATATCATCTACTTTCTAAAAATATCTGAATAACCTTCCATGGTTTCCGATACCATTCAACATATAATTCCAAATACTTTATGAAAAACAATAGTGTAACAATACTTAGATGATTATTTATTCCATAGTACCATACATTATTCTTTATAAACATACAATCATTCCACTAACTTTTTAAACCAATAACTAAGCTTCATCATTTCTTTTATCTCAAATTTCATTTGTAGTCTCTTCATCATCATCCACATTAATACTACTCATATGACCATGCTAATTATCTTCATGAGATTTTCTCTTAGGTCATTGGTTTGCATAATTCCCATACATTCCACATTTAAAACATCTAATCATTGTTGATGTCGTAGCAATACCATTATCCTTGTCCATGGTGTTAACTGAACCTTTTACTTTGCACTTACTGGCTTTGTGTCCTTCTTTTCCACACCCAAAGCATCTTTGAGTTCCTTTAAAACAATCTCCCTGATGGCTCTTCCCACATGATTTACATGAGGGAAATTGAACTTTCTTTCCTCTATGATCATCATGAAACTCCATCTTTCTCTTATTATCTAAGTCGAGAAACTTACCAAAGTTTAGATTATTGATCATATTATGAGATTGCTAATTAGGCATAATAACAATGTTTGGACTTCCAAATCCCGTTTCATTTGGTTTCTCATGAAGAATATCATTCCATTGTCCGTCATATCATCCATTATCGTGAATCTTCCTATTTCCAGCCATTTTCTATAACCCAAAAGGAATAGTGTGAGAGGAAAAAATCATGCTAGGGAAAACAACATAGTAATGGGGGAGTACCCTCAATATCTAACATCTTAGGTTAAATTCTAAGATCGTTACCAGAATTCTAGGATTATAACCGATACTTATACTTAACCTTAGGGACATCCTTAGACATACCTTAGAAATATCTCTAGGGATCTCACTAAAGTTCTCGCATCCTAGTTTCCAAAGGTTGACTAAACCTTTCCTCAGATACCAACTGTAGAGACCCGGAGCTTGAAGTACATGGACATTACATTACTTTTGCGGAATACTTAATACATAACAAAAAACAGACACACAAGGACCGTAATAGTTTAATGTCTTTGGAAACTTGTAGCGTAATCTTCTAATCATGGTGAAAGATCTTCAACATCTCCCATAAAGATCTTCCCCTTTTGTTTTCTTACCTAAAACCTTTCTTTATATCCTGGGAAAAAGAAAACATATAAAGGGTGAGCTCAAATGCTCAGTAAGGGTAAGCATGGATAAAATAAAACAAATCATATAAATTTGTACTTAAAAACATGAACATAATGTTTAAACATCAAAAGCTTGAGAAATGACATAAAACATGGAAGTACGTAAGGTATAGAGCATAAAGAAACATTAAGCATGATAAAATAGCATGTGAGTAAAGCATTTAATTGTGGAAACCATTCAGCACATGTCATGATTTCCATAGTATCCAAGGCATTGCTTCCAAGAACATCTTAGTGGACAAAGTCCCTTTCTGAATCGAGTTCACTCCTCGTTTCAGTCCTGTAACACTAAACCGGATTAACTTACCGTTCCAGCCATGTCTATATCATGATATATAAATCTTTACCCAATGCATTGGAGGTAGATATAGGTCCCACCCGTCTCATAATTAAATCATTCTTACTTGTGCCACAAAATAAACATACATCATTCAGAATAACCCAACAAATAAAATGGGTTTCATAAACATCATCCCATCATCACATAATCCATATAAAATAAATGGATATCATTTCATAATAAGAAAAGTGAAACCATGTAAATCATAGAGACATTAAACTTGAAACATACACATATTAAATAATGTCATCTTAGATGGAAAATGGTTTTGATAAATCATTTGAAATGAATTCTTGAAGAAAATATCCTTTCTTCTTCAAAATCAATTTCTTTTCACAAAATGTCATGCAATTTTAAAAGAAGGAGATTTTGTTGAAAATAGTCATGAAATATTTTGGAGGAAGCTTCATGAAAATATGGCTTTATAAAACCGTAAAAATACTTTCATGCTGTATAAGTTAAAAAAACATTCTTCTCGTACTTTTGCCGGAAAAGTCAGAAAAGTATCTCGTAACGTAAAAAAAAGAAAGATTCCTTACATGCCATGTAGTAAAAGTGAAAAATGGATAAAAATGACATTAAACAAACATGAAAACACTTTTATAAAACATGGACATGGATGATAGAAATAACCCCAGTAAATACTTACGGATAAGCAATCTCGAATAAAAATGAGATTTGAAAAATTATCCCTTACCTTAGGTCCGATATGCTTCGTACGTATCCGAACCTCCAATATAATGATTTAAATAATGTAATTGACTTATTAAAGAATCATATTCATTTTTATGATATCATATATGGTTCACTTATGACTTTATATTACCCGTTCTTTTGTAAATTCGATGTTAAAGAGCATTTTGGGTAAAATCGCTTCATTTGTCGTCCGTGTTTTGACTTGTAATTATTCATATGATTACTTAGATCGTGATTAATTAATTCCAGAATATAAAAAATGATTTATATATAATATATATTCAGAATATACATATATATAATAGATCGATAAATGGAAATAAATACACCGTTCATGGAGACGGTAGGCCATACGTACGCACAAACGTTTTTTTCTTTTCCTCATTGAAGTGAATGGAATTAATTGGATGACATAAATATATATATATACATAAATATAGTATCATTATTATGTAATATATTTCATGATTACTTATTATATAAACTTTATAATCATTCATGAATGGTTAATCATTGATAATGAATATCATCGCGTCGTGGAGACGGTAGTCCGTACATACGCAGGGGCGATGACATCGTTCCCATAATTGTTGAATTGAATTGGAGTGGTTGATACAATATATCAGAATCATTATGATGTTATAATAACTATGTATAGTTATTCTTTAAACCATTATACCCATCCAAATAAGGTGGTGTTGGAAACATATATTACACCACGGCGTGGAGATGGTATTCTGTACGTACGCATGCACGGTGATTTCATTTTCCATAGGATGGATAGAAGGTGAAATGGGATTGTTTCATATTTATAATAAAATATTAGCATATTAGTGATTCTGATGTTATTACTTTATAATGAAACAACTAAAGAAGAAGAAGTTTTAGAAGAAATAAGCTTGAAATAATCGGTAGAAGAGATTACCTCTTCTTCGACGCACCTCCTTTAAACTTCTTCTTAGGGCACAAGGGTTGGTCTTTTGAGAAGACCAGTACCTATATAAGGTTTCTAGGGAAGTGAAATTGGAAGAGGTTGACCGAGATTCAAGGCTCCAAATGGTGTGAGGAAGAGAGGGAGGAGGTGCCTTTTTATAAGGGAGGAGAGGGGCACCTTTGGAATCCTCAAAAATATTAGTTTAATATAAATTCATACCCCACATAAAAACCTCCAAAAATGGCTCAATTAGAATATTAAATGAGATAGGGTTCTAATATCATCAAAAAATAAAATTTATACATGCTTTTATCTTATTTTAAACCTTATCATTTTAATTTATCCGTATTTAATCTATTTAAGTTTATTTGTGGTAATAAAATTCTAAATATTAAATGGTTATAAATAATCACTTATGTGTTGTTAATTTTCCATAATTGGATACATTATGAAATTTTAGACTATATAAATTTAAAATTATAATTTTTAAATATTTTTTCGATTTTTAAAAAATATAATAATATGTTATTTTTATAAAATAACAATAGTGTCAATTTTGACACTATTAATTTATGTGAATTTAAATAAAATCCAAAAAGAGAATATATTCGAAAAAAAATATTTAATAGGTTCCTAAAATGTAATTTTCATCTATAAAATTAGTTTATAAGATTAAATAGTTCATATAATATTTATTTTAAAATTTTTAAAACCATGTATGCGATATTTCAATTAATAAAATAATTACTACAACATTTTTGTATAAATGTTTAATATAGTTATTTGTTGAAAAAAAATTAGAAATAAAATACTATGATGAAGATAAATATTAAAGATTTCATAAGAATTATTTTAGTCAGATTTATCTTCTAAAACACCCAACTTTTAAAATGTTATATTTATTAAATTATGAAGGTGACAACTTTGGCATCATTTAAAATAAAATAATATAAGTGTCATAATCACTTTTATAAGACTCCAAACGGTTATATATTTAGTCATTGGATGATTATGGTGTATATTTACACTACCAATAAATTTTGGTCAGGATTTTGGGATTTTTAATGGGTATTAGTATTTAAATAAATACAATAATACTTATTTTTCACTAAATAAATAATTTCTGCATCGTTAATGTATAAGCTATTAAGGTAATTAAATATCTCTTAAAAATTATAAATAAATTCCCATGATAAATAAAAACATTTTACCTTTCAAATGACTATTTATAACCGAATTTATATTCTGTATAAACTTATATTAAAAATATTTTAATTATTAAAGTTGAGTGAGACATATTTCACTTTCTTTTAAATAAAATAAACTAAAGGTCTTAATCACCTCCAAGTGGGTTCTAATGGATTCCATTTCGACCCAAATATGAAATAGGACGAAATATAGTCATTCAATTGTATTAAGACAAGTGTTAGGGTAATTTTATAATATTATATTTACCCTTAATTACACGATTTACCTTTTACTATGGTAAATAAAATTTACCGTAGTTACTATTCATAATGCCCAAAAATAAAAAAAAGTAGTCTATTAATATAATTTGGACCAAAATATTCCAAATATTGAATCCATTTTTCCAAATTCAATACACATAAGTTTCATAAATTAAATTAAAATTAATCCCGTTGTCGAAAGAAAACGGGTTTTTGTTTAAAACATTGCAAAAGATTGAATTGATTTAACCTACGAATTCAATGTAAAATCAATGCTAAGGACATAAATTATATTAAATGGTAAAAATAAATTCTATTTATAATTTAAAACCATTAAATATTATAATTTAACCACATAAATTATTACGATGAAAAAAGTTGTTTTTAATTAAAATATAGCATGCTTTTACTATTAATTAAAATATGAAAGTTATCAGAATAATATGAAAAATGTATCCAAAGTAAATTTTTATATCCTGATTCCATAGAAGAATTTTATTTTGTCAAATTGAACTTATAAACATGTCAAAAACTATATTTAATGTGGGTGCTCCATCAAAAGGAGGCAAAACTACATTTTTTGAAAAAATACTTATTTTACCCGAAAATTTTATTTTGTTCTCATACCGTGTTCTAGAAAATGTGTAAGATGAATAATAATGTTATAAAATTCAAAACATAATTAATAATATTCATAACAGCTAGTTCGTGATATTATTATAATCATATGTCATTGTTTATTGAAACCCGATATTGCGTACAACACACGCTATCGAGGAAGGTCGTGATTGTGTGTAATGCAATCCAAATCAGGGTTGCGTGTAGTGAAAGACTCCTTTGTTGTTGAATATAACAAAATACAACCATATTTCATTTATACACTGAATATATATATATATACATACACAGTCAATGTTTCGTAGAATAACAACTATCAAACAAACTTGAAATTGTGTGTAACATGATCCAAGAATAATGTTGCGTATACTGCAAGCTAATACGGTGTTGCGTATAGCGCAAGATAATCTTTTTGTATTGTAAAACAGAAGATATGAATGAAATTAAAAGGAATATATCTTATAAAATCTCAGGTTATTATAATAACGGAAATAATAAACAGCATACAACAACTGAACTGAAGAACGGAAACAATGTATAAAATAATAATGATGCAACATGGTACATATGTCTATGGAAAGCAGTAAACAAACCAGCCTGCTAAAGTACAACCCAAAAACAATGTGAAAAAGAAAACAAAGTAAACTCCTCAGCATCACAATCCACGGCTCGGTCCCATGCTCTCCAACTCCAGTGCAATCAAGAACCTGAAGTAGAAGGGCGCTTTCCCTTATCTATACATGCAACAACATAGTCTGCTTGGGCCCAAAAGCATGGCTCAAACAGGGTGTGAGATTCAATCTCAGTAGGAAACCACCCAAATATCTGTGCCTAACAGTCAATGAATACAAGGCAAGTAAAAGTGCGGAAAGTAGTAAGCAGAAAATCACACAACAGTTACAATCCACAATTCTAGCATTTAAAGTACAAAAGTAAACAACCAACCAAAAGTAGAAAAATAGGTAACCCTATGGGTATCTCTCATAGCCTAACCCCTATGGTTCAACCTACAAGTACTAGCAACCCTCTAGGAGGCACACACAGTCTCACCCCTCTGGTTCAGCTAAGAATAGACTCTCTGAGGAAGAACTCACCGTCAATTCCCCCTATAGTCTCGTATCGTACTAAAGGCTCTCTGGAGAAGCACTCAATGTCTCATTCCCCCTATGGCCCGCATCGTGGAACTATAAGCACTCTGAGGAAGAACTCATCGTCAATTCCCCATGTGGTCTCACATCATATTAAAAGACACTCCAGAGAAGCCCTTACGTCTATTCTCCCTATGGTCTACTACACTAGGTTCTCACAGTCCTGTGTGAAATTAACATGCTCAACGCGCGTGTATTGCCCAAGTAAACCTCAAAGCTACTTGGCCATAATTCTAAGGCTCAACAGCATAACAAAGCAACAGTTCCACTATCCTAAAACTATGCATGTCAACTGGAAAAAACACCTAATAGGAAAAACAAGCATGGAAAATCAACCTGAGCACAAAACAAATTACTCTACTCATAAGCATAAACCTCTACTACATCAATCAAGCAAAGCAGGAAAAAAATAGGGGAAAAATAGGGAACACACAATTCCCCGTTCAAGGGAATTGGTGGAAATTGCACATAATATTCAACGACTTCCTATATAAAGGCACAAACCACCTACATTGATGCTGGGAGATCGATATACTTGAACCACGATTACTGAGTCTCCCTAGAATGTCATAGATCTTAGAAAACACAAAAAACGTTCAACCTTAGATAACAAGGGAAGGAGGAATAATTGGAAAATAAGACTCGAGTAGAAGGGAGAACTCACTGCTGCACTTCCAACGCAATCGAGCGTGCTAGAATCATATAATGGATGGAGAAATGGGGGCTCGGGGAAGATCTGGACGTACGGGTCACTCTTGGACGAAGAACCTGGAGAAGGGGTGTGTTCTGTCCGTCAGGCGTGACCCCGGTGCATTTAGTGAAAAAAGAAAAGTACACGACGTGTACTTTTAGAGTACACGACATGTACTAGGTTTTTCTGTACTCCACCAAAACCAGCCTACATGTCACCCCTACACACCCTGTGTGTGGCCTGGGCACGACCAACACACAGATTTAAGCCAAAGAAGAGTACATGGCGTGTACTTAGAAAGTACATGGAGTGTACATCAAAATTTTCCAGAAACTCCATTTTTCTTAAAAACTCCAGATAAAGGAAAAACATAACTGAATGAAGATCCAGGTTCTTACACCTGTTTCAGCCTTATCTTACTGAACCAACTTCACTCCCACTTCCAACCCTGTCTATCTCATGAGATATAAATATTTACCAAATGATTTTAAGGGAGATATGGGTACCAACCATAACTTAATTAAAAAAATACATATGTGTGTCACAATAAAATAAATCATTAATCATATCATAACCCATGAAAATAAATGGGTTTTATAAACATTTCATCATTGTATAACCCATGGAAAAGCAATGGGGTTTGTACACATAATTCCATTAGAAACATAAACCATAGAAATAAAGGGTAATTATGGTATAATTTTATCATATCCTTATTAAATTTTAAGCAATATCAAATAATTCCATCTTAGATAGAAAATTATTTAAAATATTACTAGAAAGAAATATTGAGGAAAATATCCTTTCCATTTTGAAAATATATTTTTTTAAAATCCCCAAAATTAAAAAGGAAAAAATATTATTTTAAAAGAACCTTATAATATTTTATATTAATTTTCAAATCATCAAGGAATAATGAAAGTGGGAAAATACAATCATATGGTATATTTTTAAAAAATAGTCATTCAGTATTTTTTCCTGAAAAAGTCACAAAGTATCTTGTTTGGAAAATGATAAAAATATTCCTTTCAAATAATTTTATAAAAATTAAAAAAAGGGTAAGAATGAATTTAGATATTCATAAAATAATATTAAATTTTTTTTGAATACATTTTTATGAAACATAGAAATGGAAGATAAATATTCCCCAATAGAGACTTAAATGTGAACAATCCCGAATAATGATGAGATTAAGAAATAAACCCTTACCTCAAGTTTTATATTTCTTTTTTCATATTCAAAAATCATGTATAATAATTATGGATTGATTATAAATTTATTCCATATCATTAATTATATAATACAATATATTAGTTATTTATGAAGTCTTATCACCTGTTTACTAATAATTTGTTATTAAAATCGTTATTTTGGGGTATAACTGCTTTGTTTTCCAATAATGCTTTGGTTTGGTAGTCTTGGTCCTTATAATTTGATCTTGGTAACATCATTTATAGATTGTTAATTATGGTATAAAAGTAATATATAATAATTATATATGAATTTTTAATAATTCATACAATGTATAAGGAGAAATATGAATTACACCGTTCGTGGAGATGGTAGACCATACACACACAAGAGCGATGCTTTCATTTTTCTACTTATAGAATGAATGAAATGTAAATAATAATACATATTTTCAGAATAATTACTATATCATATCATATATATATATATCATATATATTAATTAAAATAATCATAATACCCATAAAATATGGCCATGAAAGATGAATTATATCACTATGTGGAGACGGTAAGCCATACGTACGCATCATCGATACTTTCACATCTTGTTTGATGGGAAAGAGGGTGTGTATTAATGAATTAATAATAATAATAACATTTCATATTCTTGAGGATAATGAATATAGTATTTTATGATAAACTTAATATATTTATAGGTGGTAAGGAAGAGTAAAAAAATAATGTGATCGATAAGAGTGATTACCTCTTATTCGAAACGTCTCCTCTGGATATCCTCTAAAGGGCTCTAGGGTTTGTATTTTGAGAATAACAGAATATCTATAATGTGTATAGGGAAGTGGAGAAGAAAAATTATAAAATTATCTTCTATTTATAATGCTCCCAATGGGGTAATAGAGTGAGGGAGGAGTCACCCTTTTATAATTTAGGTGAGGGAAACTTTTGGATTTTCTCAAAATATTAAATTATAATAAATTAATTTTAAATAAATATACCACCAAATGAAAATAAATTAGAATATAATATAATATAATATTTTAATATAAAAAAACATATATTTTATACATGTTTTGGTGTTATTTTAAACCATTTCATTTTGATTAACCTTTAGTTAACCTATTTTAATTTTAACCACAATACCTATTTTTTTAATATTAAAAGATTTTAATTTTTACTTATATGGTGTCAATTAAAAAATAAACGGAAATTTAATGACATTTTATATCATATTATAATAAATTTTGTTTTTTTAAAATATTTTTATGATTTTTAATCAATTTATTAAGATATTAATCCCATAAAATATCTTTATTGTCAATTTTTATATTATTCAATACCTTAACTTTTAAAAACATTATGAAAACATGTAAAATTAAAAAAACACATTTATTATATCCCTAACATATCAAGATCACCTATATAATTCATTTACCACCTTAAATATTTCAAATTATTTTACATTTAATATGTTTAATATCATTTATTTTATTTTTTTTAATTGAATAATTACTGGATCAACATTGTTTAAACATTTAGGGTAATTTTTTTAATTTCAAAAAATTATAAATAAATTACCATGATGAATATAAATTTTTTATATTTACTAAAAATATTAATATTATAGAACATCTTCTGGTTAACCCCATATTAAAAATATTATACTTATTAAAAATAAGAGTGTGAAATTTTATCTATTTCTTAGATATTATCAATATCCAAGTCGTTTTTATGGGAAACTATGAATTAAATAAAAATATTTATACCTTATATGTTATGGGTAGAACTAAATTTGTCAAATAATAAATGGAATGAAATATTATGGCCTTATCACTTATTTTTAATCCATATTAACCAATTTTACCCTTTACTAATGTAATAAATTATACCCTATTTACTATTCCTATTGACAAAAAATAAAATAGGTTTAATTAAAAAATTTGAACCTATTAATTATAAATATGTAATTAATTTTATCTAATTCAATAACTATGAATAGATGAAATTAATTTTAATGTAAGTGCACAAAATGTGACAAAAACTTCATTTCAGGAAAAATAATTTTTTTTGGCATAAAACCAGATTTATTCTTATCCTAAACTTAGAAATATATTGTTTGAAAGTTTAAAAAATTCAATAAATTAAATAATATATATTTCATTAAAATAATTAAAAAAATATTAACTTAATATATTGATATAAAATTTAGTGCAAACATTAAATATTTTTTCAGAAAAATGATACTTTTGTTTTAAATTATAATCATTTGATAACTAATGAATTAATTATATAAAATAATAGACCATATTATTTTTTCATAATTTAGTTGTTACTATTAATTAACACAATATAATGTCTATGAGATAACAAAAACATAATATTTTAATAATATCATGCAGTTCATTTAAACTCATTGTTGTGTGCAACAGAAGCTACTAAATAAATAAAACTATTTAAAGATAAATATTGAAAAAATATATAGGTGTTACATTCTTCCACCATTAAAAAAAATTTCCCCTGAAAATTTTTACTCATATACAAATAGATGAGGACACCTCTACCTCATCACATATTTACGTTCCCCCACATCTTCCTTAAATTGGCGGTTTCACCATAAATATTTAACCAGGAGAGTGGTCTTGTTTCATATTACTTTCTCTATATGATATAGAACCACAACCAGTTGTTCTTTATAGGAAATATCTTTCTCTAGCAGTATGATCTATGAGTTTAGTATATATGAAGGATCAGGTATATACTTCCTCAGGAGAGACATGTGGAACACATCATGAACTTGAGCGAGATTCAGTGGAATATCCAATTGATAAGTTACCATCCCAAAAAAGATAAAAATTCAAAAGAAAAAATATTCCTTGGAATTATGTATTCCTTATTTCCAAATTGCATAACTCTATTCTTATGATATATTAATAAAAATACCTTGTAAGCTACTTCAAACTCCATATCTTTCTGACGATTTTTAGCACAACTTTTTTTTTCGACTCTAAGAACCTCTTTTGTGTTGTTGAATAGATCTATCATTATCTTCCATTTAATAAACTAGATTAGGTCCAAATATATTTATTTCCCTAACTAAATTCCAATATATTGAAGTTTTTCACTTCTTACCAAAGAGAGATTCATAACAAGCCATTTGAATGATGTATTTAAAACTATTATTGTAAGAATATTCTACCAATGAAAGGTGTTGATCACAATCTTCTTTGAAATACAAATAGATATATAAATTAATTTATTCATGAGGTTGAATGGTTATCTCAGACTGACTATCTTTTTGAGGATATTAATTAGTACTAAAACACAACTGTACATCGAGAGTCCACTGAATACTTCACCAAAACTTCGAGGTCAACCTCATATCCTAATCAGATATAATAGATTGTGGTACTCCATGAAATCTTACCACATCCTTAAAATATATTCTAGAAATTTGATCAATATAGAAATATTCTCTAATAGAAATGAAGTGTTCTGACTTCAAAATTTGATCTAATACAACACATATAACATTATTCCCTTTATATGTTCTAGGGAGTCTGAGGAAAAAACCCATGGTGACGTTTTCCCATTTCTATTATGTTATGGGTAATGGTTGTAACATCCCATTACACTTCAATCTCTTATCCTTAACTTTCTGACAAACCAAGAACTAAGAAACATACTTTGCAATATCTCTCTTCATGCCATCCAAATATAAATAATCTTTTAAGTCTCCATACATCTTTGTGATTCTAGGATGAATAGAGAATGATGTACTATGAGACTCAAAAAATTTCCCCTTATTTAAATATAGAATGAGAGGGATACAAACACAGTTCTTTAACCTTATTATTCCATTACAATATAATTTTAACACACAAACATTTCCCATGTCTTTTTTAACTCTATATCGTCCTTCTGTGCCTCTTTAATCATCACATGGATAGATGGTTGATCATTCATTTGAGATAAATAAGATTCCAACCCTTCCTTTAATATTTCTAGGAAATCCTTTCTAAATCCATAAATTTTATATCTTTTGTGATCCTCATCAACAATAAGATATCATGATACTTTCAGCTCAAAGCATATTCCACCTTGTTCTCTTTCCCAGGGTGGTAATGTATAAAGCATTCATAATAATTAATCAGCTCCAACTATCTTATTTGGCATATATTCAACTCATTTTGAGTGAAAATATACTTTAATATTTTGTGATTTGTATATATATCACACATTTATCCATGGATATAATTCCTCAATATATTTAATGAAAAAATTACCACAACAAAATCTAAATCATGATTCGTGTAATTTTTCTCATGGACCTTCAATTAGCACAAATCATAAGCTATCACCATATCATTTTCATGAGAACACATCCCAGTATATTCTTTTATGAATCACTTTAGATCACAAACCTTTCTTCACTATAGGGTATTGTGAGCATAGGTTCACTGACCAGACTTCTTTTTATGTCCTTGAAATGCTATTCTCATTCTACCATTCATATGAATTTAACTCCATTACAAGTCAAATTGGTGTATGATTAGATAATCCTAAGAAATATTTCCCAAAACATTGATAATATATTGAAAACCTATGAAAACTACAGACTTCTATTATTTTGGATGGTCTAACACAATTTTCAATAACTTCTGTCTTTGCTGGATCCACAAATATACCCTCTATTGAGATTATATGACCCAAAAATGAAGCTTTTTGAATCCAAAATTTACATTTAGTAAATTTTTCCTAAATCAAATTTTTTATTTCGGTCTTGAGTAAAATTCTAAAGTGATATTCATGTTATTAATTTATCTTTGAATGTAAAATAATATCATCTATGAATACTACCATGAACTGATCAACATTGTATCTAAAGACTCTATTCATTAAATCCATGGAGATGGTGGGAGAATTAGTAAGAAAAAAGGAATCACTATATATTCATAATGTCTATACCTTGTATGGAAAATCATATTTGGTATATCCTCATTTAATTTATATTGAAGATATCTAAATTGAAGATCAATTTTTGAAAAGTATTGAGCTCAACGTAGTTGATTAAATAAGTCATCAATATGGGGAAGATGATACTTTTTCTTGAAAGTAATATTGTAAAGATCTTGATAATTAATGAAAAGTCACATGGATCCGTATTTCTTATTAAAAATAGAATAGGTGCACCCCAATGTAATAAACTAGTATGTATGAATCCCTTATCAAGAATCTCTTGGAGTTACTTCTTTAATTCTTGCAAGTCAATTGGGGATATTATATAAGGACTCTTTAAAATAGTAATAACACTAGGGATGAGTTCTATTGAAAACTCAACATCATGATTTAGTGAAAAACCTAGAAACTATTGATCAAATAATTCAATAAAATCTTGTAAAATAGGTTTATCCTTAATTTTGAGTTTCTCTCTAATTATATGATATAGATAACCTTAATTTATATAAATTAAGACCCAAAATATGGAAGTAATTTCTGTTGGAAGTTCATATTAATCCTTGAATCGATATATGATCATAGGTTCATTAGGAATATTAAATGTGACTTACATTTCTTGTTAATTGATATGAGTTCCACATAGATAAATCCATGACATGACATGAATCTCATCAAATTCTACTAAAGTAAGAATCACAAGAATTACAGGAAGCACTTTCCTACAAACTTCAACCAGAGAAGAACCATAAACTTGAGATGTGACTGCTATGCTATTAAGAGTTTTCACAACTAACCCATCATATAATTTTTGAGGTGATATATTTATACCCTTATAAAATTATTTATAAATAAAAGAGTTGGTGGATCTAGAATCAAATTAGACATAAACTATTTTAGAAAATATGGTTTTGTACCTTGCACCACTTCATTTTCATACTCCACATCTCCAAAAGTGATCACATGAGATTTTTCTTGATCTTTAGACTTAAGATGTTGATGAAATTATTAACCCTTAGATTCTATAATTGGTTTTCATAATATCCATTTTGTTTACACTTGAAGTATTGAATTATGGGGGTTCATTTTTTGCAACCTTCACTCTAATAGCATCATTAGCTAATTTTTTTCCCATCACTTTAGTAGTCAATTTACCGATGACCTTCATTCCCACACTTAAAATATTTACTAGTCCCCTTAGGAAAATTTTCTTCATGGTTATTTCCACACTTTTATCATAAAATAAATTTAATCTTTATTTCTCTATATTTTTTTATATTTTCCCTTTAATTCAATATTTATTTTCTAATCAAAACCATAAGATTGATGGGTAACTCCAATCTCCATCTTGACCTTGAGATCATATCAAATGATTTATTTATAGATTCTAATGCCTCTTATTGATAAATCCATTCATATACTTGGTTTTAATCTACTAAAGAATCAACCAGACTAACTTTTAGGTTGTATGATAATATTAAAAGCATACCTCAAAAGTCTCATAAAATTTTCTTTTTTATGTTCCAACAAATTCATTATCATTTTGATTCATGTCAAGGATTTCCTTCTCTATTTTCATACAAATAATAGGAGAAAATTATTTACGGAAAAATAAGTTTCTGAACTCATATTATTCTACAGAGTCAATTTTATCCTATTTCCTCATATTCTTAATAAAATTACACCATTTATCTTCTTCACTTTCCCAACAATATACACCCAAATTGACATTCTCATGTTATTAACTTTGGATAATTGAAAATATCTTTACAGTGGTACTGATCTATTGCTTAGCCACTAGTGGGTTAGAAGACCCGCTGAAATAATCTGAACGATTCCTCATGAAGGAACCAATAGAATTTTGTTTTGTCCTTTTGTCATTTCAAAGTCTAGCATGATTCATATCTTCAGAAAGTTATGTGAGCATTGAAACAATTTTTTCATTCCTAATCCCATAGATTTGGTTGCTCCGGAGGATAATGATTTTATTTACTATCATATTCAACATTAACAAGGTTCTTTTAGGTTCAATCCATTGACTAAAATAAAAAATCATAGTGTGAGAATACTAATCACAGTGGGTGTTTCTGATACTTTCACCAGGGTGTACTAATTCATCCAAAAATGGTTGATACATGTGTTGGCTACTGTTATTACCATGCATTCCCATTTTCCAATGGACGTCATATTTCATCACTTTCAATCTTGTTGTCTGTTCCTTGATCTAAATGGTATGATGGGATATCAGTTCCTCCTTCCATGGATTCCCTTTTGGAACTCAATACCTAGTCAGGGTATACCTCCTAGAGTTATGTAATGTTCATTGAACTCATTCTTGATGCCATATCATTATGGATTCTGGTTAATTATAATGATTATGTCTGGACATTCTAATTTGTATTGATAGGGCAACAACCTTCGTTTAAGAGAGTAGTCATATTGAGCATCACTGGAATGTTTGGATGCTGGGAACATTGGTCACCTATATTCTTCCACTTGTGAGGGAATCTCATGTGGGACATATTAGGTTTGGAACCCAAGTAATCACATGTATATCATGAGGTAATAATTCTAGGGGTGTGAATCCTCCAAGGATTTTCACCTCTTTATTTACATATTTTACATTAGGTAGTTGATGCCATGGGCACAAATCTTCCAAGGCTTTCATCTACGGAATCCCATGATTATGTATAAGGTATATGTTTGGGGTTATTTCACATGTTCTACGTCCTTCGGAGATTAATTGGAATGTATGGTTGAGATAGATCCAGCATTTGTTTAAAATCTTTTGGAGACAGAATGAATGGATCAAGATGCCCCATGGAGGCAGATCCAAGAGGTGTGTCTCAGAGAGAATAGATGTTACACCATGTAAGTTTACTAAGGGATGCATTATAATTCCCCATAGTGGTGTATTTTGGAGGTACATTCCTTAGAGTGAGAACTTAATTTTACAATTGGTCAGGATTGAACATCATATAGGCATCCTATATACCCTGTTGAGAAGAAAGTGATAAAAACCCACATAGTTTTATACCACAGTTTAAGGTTGTGTGATAGGTTTTGTCTATACAGTTTAACTTCATGTGAAAAGGATGCACACATTGCGAAAGAAGCATCAACAAGGTATGCTGTGGGGTATACACATTGAAGCTTTCCTTCACAAGATGATTTCTCTTGGTTGGATAGTGTGGGACTTACGCATTGAGCTACCTGAGGGACCTAGAGGAGATGTGGTCTCTCAGGTTAGGGGCATGATATTTATGGGTATGTGGCATGGAGAACCTTATGATAGGTTTGGATATTTAGTTTGGAACTTATGGATAATTCCTACATATCCTTGTTAGTTGGGAATTAAATCTCACATAGTTTAGAAGGTTGGGTCTTATTCCAAGTAGGCGGCCCATTTGAGGAGGTACGTATGGGGATAATACCAAGTAAGAGGCCCATGTAGTGTATATAGATGGGGATTATACCAAGTAGACGTCTCATGGAGTGGATATGGTTGATGATTATACCAAGTATGAGTCTTATAGAGTGGATTTGGTTAAGGAAAGTCGGAGGCCCGTGGAGTGGATCTGGTTTGGGATCATGCAAGTGTCATGATAGACTCCAACCAATAAGCCCATATGAGTCATTCCAAATATGAGAAATAAAATGAAGTAGTAGATCTGAAGATCATGTGATCCAATTTGTCTGCTAGTGGATGAATTATTGAGTCCCAAGGTAAAGTGAGTGGGATTTAAATGTGCCAGTATCCTCTTTTATTTCTGTAACCGGGATATTCACATCTGATGATATACCTAGATACAACCTAGGAATGAGAATAGGATCAAGAGTGCCACCACCTATAGGAATGACTGGGGTCTTACTCCTATAGGAATTCCCAGAGGATCTCATTCCATGTGAGTGGTACATATTATATCCTACTAGGGGTCATCCCATGCCACTCATACATGAAGAATCTTGTGCTTATCACTCAAGGTAATACTATAATTTTACATCATTTTTTGAGGAAATTTTTGTGTAGTTTAACGTTGTATGACTAAGATGTGGGACTGGGTAGTTTTACATCATGAAATTTGGATGTGGGTGGACTCACTGCTCACCCCTTGAGATTACATGTCAATCACTCATGCGCCTTTTAATAGGGCATGGATTTAGAAATTCTTGGGCACAATGATGGGAGGAGTGTCAAGTCACTAGGTCCATGTTCGAATCTCTATTATTAGGAGAAAAATAAATTATAATACCAATGCTTAGGATCCATAGGTAAAGTAATGAATAAAAAAGGAGAATAAGGAGAATCAAGTGAGGGACCATAGGTTGTTTCATTAAGGGTCGATTGTTTGTGCACAAGAGTTGTGTGAGAATGGTATTCTAGCACAAGTTAATGTCCTGAATCCTAAAATAGTATATGTGCTCAAGACTTGGGTTGCGCATAGATTAGGGTTGTGCACAAGAAACTTATTTTATTCATACCCAAGATACATTAATATATGTTATGTGTGGATCAATCCATTGTGGGAAAAGTCAATTTTGGACCCACAAGAGGCATGTCGCGTAATATGCTCTACCTTAGGTGGTCTATGATTCATGTCATCATGGGAGAGAATTTTTATGCACAATAGAGTGACATTTTGTATTATGTTGAGCCTCCCTGAAGATGGGTGTAGACCTTTTATTTAGAGTTGAAATGATCGGTGATAGGTGCACAAGTTTTTTATCATGGAATAAATATTTGCAAGGCCAGTCCCTATGTCGCTGGAGATCAGGCACACATGATGGAGACCTTGATGTCACCTTTGGTGTGCAATGTGGTGTGTTTCAAAAAACCATAATTTATTGTGTGAAAAATATTTCCTTGCATGTGGCTGCCTTGGTCACCCATTCAGATTTAGTGGAATAATCAGAAAATCCCATCACATTTAGTGTGTAGAATCTTTGTTCACAGAATGTGGTCTTTCACACAGGTGTTCAATCATGAATGCACCATCCTCATTGATTCTGAAATGGCAATTTAGGGGGGGGGGGGGGGGTAAATTCATGCTCATTTTTCCTAAATCTGACTTTTTTTGGCTTCAAAGGGAATTTTGGCGCCAAAAAATGCCCCATCAGAATCTGAGTTGAATGAGGATTAGAAGTTCGGGTTATGAGGGTAACACCAAAGAGAGGTGTCAATTCCCATAGGCATGCAAATTGATTTCACTCAGTTATGAAATTTTTTTCCGTGTGTGTACAAGGAACCGATCCATGTCTGTAAATAGGAATATGGGTCCCTCTGTATGGTATTTTGACTTTATGCATGATACAATATTGATCTAATGCTTATAACTATTAATTTTTTCATGGAAAATTGAACTTTTACCACTTCTTTTTCACAAAATCTCTCTTTTACACACCTTCATCAATTCCATAGCATTTTATTTTCATGAAATTTACTGGAAATTCATGCTATATTTCATTTCCCTCCTTGAAATCTTCAAAACCATCCAAATGGCCCATCCTTGGATCCATGAGGAGATTATAGTTACCATTGGTACCTAGAGAGGAAAAATGGTTGGGAATCATCAGCTCTCTCGAGCTAGGATTTCTTTTTAGAAAAAAGTTCATAGGGTCATGCTGAAAAAGGAATAAAAGAATCACCCATGGAGAAACTACTTTCCCCTATGGAACATCCGGATGACAAATGAGGTCAACTTCTCAATTTTTGAGGTTAACAGACTGCTATTGTGGTTTACAAATGTAGATGAACTCAATTGCTGAAGCATCATTATTCACAACTATACTACCAAGAATAATGGGGGTATGGATATATACATGCTTAAAAGAAATACCATGATGTTCATAGGGGAGGATCTAGATGAAGAATAATTCCCCACCCACTATGCCACCATTTTTCAGAGTAGTGTGACGAAAAATAGCTTGGGATGGAATAAGGACAGAGACCTGCGATCAAGAATAAATTACACCAGTGAACTAGCCTGGGAATAATAGGTATGATACACCTTCATAGAGTATGAGGCATAGCTCCACTATGTTGATTTGTATGAAGTGGTGTTGTCGTCACCGTTCCACCTCTACCGTCAACATGATCTTGTGCCTAATATCCTTAGCAAGTGGTGTATAGATATTAATACGTTATATATTCATCACGAGGAGGTTAGAATTAGTCCATGGGACATTCAATTCATTTTTTTGTTCTACTATAATGGTTCTAGTATGATGAGTTCATTCTGTTAGAGAACACCTGGGATAAAAACCAGTGTAATCTTGTCCTAGTGTGACATGTTCTCAAGGTTCTTAAGAAAAAGCTAGCTCATGATCCTATTTTTCATAGTAAAATACTATTCAAGGAATGGGTTGACATGTTTTTGAAGAAGACTATGGATTTGGGGACTTCAGAGTGGGGAAAGAAGTTCCCAAAAACACCGTAGAGAAAACTCCAGGAATTATTGGTTTCTTGGAGGCAAGGCAGTTTGAGCAATAGTGGTACATCATGGTGGAAGATTGGGATCCACTATTCTGTTACATCATGTTTCTTTCTACATCCCTAAGTGGTTGCTTATTGCTGATCAGGGACATGTGGATGGTCTTGTGCCTAGGGATGCTAGGGATGGAGTTAATTCTAGATGGAAACTATAAACTCAATTTAGGGGTAACTATGTTGGTTCATATATATAGCCTATGTTTCTATGTAGTGAGATAAATTATGATGAGGAGGATATGTGGGACATCCGATTTCTTACATGGTTGGATCATAGCACACTTTAGGGGTTATTAATTCCAAAATTCCATTAACCCTCCAAATGCTGGTATGTGGCCATCCTTGCTCAATATTTCCCAGGTCTAACCAATGACTCTTGATGAGTATAGTGTGATGATTCAGATTGGAAACCATAAATGTTCCAAATTTCATCCCTTTACAACTCTGGTTGGTCTGATGGAGGACAACCTACAAGGTACATGGGAACAGAAGGAGTACCTATCGAGCTTCAGGTGTAGAGTGCTGGTGGCCAGGACTGAAATCCATATCTATAACGATCTTTATACGTTATCTTTCTTTGGGAGGAAGTTCAGGTTCCTATAGAAAGTTACTATGAGAGTATATATAGGGTTTTGTGAGGAGAAGAACCACTGTGTCCTTCGTTAAATATAGTGTATGATGATGGACATGGGATCAGTGAAAACAATTATACTACCACCAACTAATGTCGATGCCGACTTATCAACAGACTATGCTATCAGTTAGATGGAATCCTAAAAAGAGAAAATTTTACAAAAGTGAATTCAGGTAACCAAACTAGTGAGCATTGTTTTGGAGAAATAAGGTGGTCAGAAAGATTCCCTTCAGAGAGAAATCCCATAAAAAGGGAAATATTAGGCCAGAACTGCATAAGTGAAAATGAAAGTCATGATAGAACCCCTATCTCATAGAGAATAAGGGTCATGTAAGCAACCTTGAGGAAAAGTAGGTGGCTTCCATGCTGAGACGAGCTGATCCATGGAGGCTCCTAGAAATAATTTGAGAAATTTTCTTAATCCAAATTCCAACACTGAATTCCCCTATCCTTGGGTGGATTGGAGGGTGCTATGTATGTTTACGTTAATGGAGGTACTATGGCGAATGATAATCTAAGATGGAATCGAGCTTCCGGAGGTTTGGCTCATAAAGAGCATGACCAAAGTGATATTTCATCATAGACACATATATCTGAAGGCTATGGATGCATATTCATGTTAGTGGGGGGGAGTATAAACCTTCTTTCACCTCAGTGTGGGTGATTCATGGCAATTAAACAAGGTGGAAGGAGACACTACTTTTCAGATATTTGTATGAGGAGGAACTGATCAACAATGACGAAAATGGATCCAGTTATGAAGAATCACGAGGATCAACAACTCATCAAGGTATTACTAGGGAAAGTAGAAAAATCACGACCTTTGAATATAACTTCGTTGTGTTTAATTATGTAAAACTTATCTCACTTACCTCTTTTGATCTTCCCCCTTCATTATTTAGAATATCTAATTGAAACTTGTCCTTTATAGAATCATCTTTTCAATGGGAGAGATGACCATGTAGAAGGGGGTTAAGGAAAACCCATAAGTGTCTAGGGGCATGGTATAGATCCTGTGATTGACACCTAAGTAGTTTGTGGGCCAGTTGGGGAAGTTAGGGTGACTAACTCAGAGCCTCAAGTTCTCCCCATAATTTATAAGGGTCCTCCCCCTGCTATTATAGTGGAGACACCCACTACTAGGAAATCAACATAATTGGGGTGTTTCATCCTTGAAATAACTATTACCTAAGGTAAGGGAACACCCCAATTTTCTTGACCCTTATTAGATTTACATAGAGATTTTACATCAAGGTGTCTATCCTCATACATCTCCCAATCGACCAACATAAGAGGAGTCAACACCATCCATTGAAGTGCCTCATGGGGTTGAGGGGTATCCTATGGTGGATCTCTTTGTTGAGACTCAGGGGATCAATCTTCCAATTATCAACTTTTATAAGTTTCTTGAACTCATGGTCCATGTTTTACCAACTTTTCATTATTGATCAATCAACTACCATTCTCTTATTGTGAGAAGTACTCAAAAGGGTGCATTCTCAGAAAGAAGATAAGGTCGGAACATAATTGGGACCTTATCTGATAGATACACCAGGCCCTTATCTAACTTTAGTCTTGACTGAATAGTCTATTAGGGCTGTGAGTACTGGTGTGGTGGAGCTAGATGTTGGTGGAGATGAATCTATAAAGGAAGGGTCAGATGAAGATGACCGAACTCCTGATCTGGAGCCCAGTCTATTTAAGAGGATACCAAAAGAGGACCATGCTGCTAACCTTCTCATTGATTTCTAGGAATATGATCCTAAATATGCTAGATATCTGGAAGATATTGAACTTCACATAGTTAAAACGAATCACATAATATGAAGCAGGGTGTGGAAATGCATACAATGCTTCATTAATTATAATCATAAACCCAAACTAGTAGGCCATGATCTCTTCACCATTGGCTATTCAATATGTATTCTATAGGGGTGGGTGCTCATTATATTTAGGCGTTAGTTAATGGCTTCATTGTTGGCTGGATTCATAAAGGATTCCAATATTTATATGTTTCTTGGTGCTAGCAGAGGTATGAAAAAATTCAGAATCCCCAGGAAGTTAATCAATAAATCCAACATCTAGAGAAGCATAAGAATGAGCATGTTTCCTTTCACAATTATCAATCATAGGTCTTTATCCAACCAAGGTCTCAACTATAGGAGGCCAAGAAGAAGATCCAGTATGATATATCTCTAATTGATGATCTCTAGGCTGAGTGTGATCGGATGAGGATCAGATCAATTGAGATTTTTCTAGTAGCTAATGTGGAGGAAGTAAAGAATGAGAGGAAACAATAGGATTTTGAGGCCACACACCATAGATTGGAAGATCTATAATGATCAATTTATAAAGTAGGGCCATAGGGCTAATTTTTCCAAAACTCAAGAGAGGCTCCAGTTTTTGGATGACCCTTACTAAGTTTCATAGTTTTCTTTGTTAAAATGTTTTCATGCATGGATATATTTTCTTTTTTTGATCTTAATCATATCAATTAAAGCATATTTATGAAACAACCAATTAAAAATCCCTAAGATCATGTGATCCATTCTCAGTGTAAGAAATAAGGGATGACCATATGATTACTCATTTTTATGAGAGTGTCAAAAAATCATCAAACACCAAAGGTTTACTTTTTTTGACCATAAATAAAGAATGTTTAGGCTGAGAGATGCTGTGGATAGAGAATGGGACCCTTTGAACAACCAAATTGATTTTCCAATGTGCTCTAGTGCATGAACAGGATAATAAAAGAGGAGTAGAATTATAACCAAATAAAAGGGAATGAATAGTGTGAATAATGATCCCCAAAATGTGGAACACAATGAGAATTTATTTAGGATATAATATAACTATTGACGATGTTTGAAACACAACATGCATACTGCTTAGCCCAGAGTAGGGATGAAAAAGGGTAAACTAATGACAATGTTCAAAACATGGAATCATTCATAGAATTTCATCCAATGTATTTCAGGGCATTTGTCTAGGATGGTAGGTGAGCCTTTTCTAGACACCATATTCTGAGGGGGTACCTTTAGACATGGAGAAGGATGGGGATTCAAATAATGGGAACACAAAGAATGGAAATGAAGTGATAGAATGTTTGATTGGATTCCAACATTCTTGTATTTACACCACCATGTATTTAGATCACATTGGTGTAGGAATATCGGTCTAAACAAAAGTCAAAATAATTTTCTAAGAGAGAATCATCTCAGATGCCGAGCAACAATTGAAAATGAGAACAATGTGGTATATGACCAGGCCAGAGGATAGAACCTATCAAGTGAGGGAATAGGATGCCTTGTTGTTTTACATCATTTAATGAGGATGATATATATATAATTTAAAAATAATACGATTATGACAGTTCATGGTATAGTTTAACATCATGTGATCAGGATGCATCTCATATATTAATCAAATGTGACCGAGGCTTATCCCCTTGTTTAAGGTCATATGATCTAGACCATGGAAAAGAATTTAAAGTCATTTTTCATGGAATGAAGGAGGAAGTGTATCGATGGAAAGTATGTTCCAATGAATGATGGTTAACTGACATGAAAGGTGGGACCTAGGAGGCCACATGATAATGAATAAAACAACCCTGAGACAAATCAAACATAGTTTAAAGTCATGATGTTTGGACTTGGGATTTACTCTTAGATTAAGGTCATAGAGTTCGAACCATGGGGTGCCCAAATTTTTTTTCTGTGTAATGAAAGAGTATTAACCCAAAATGAATGAAGACCAAGAAGGCATGTGTGTAATGAAAAATGAAAATGTAAAGTTACAAATAGTTTAATGTCATACTACTTGGAACATGGATAGAGGTCCATTCAAGAACTTTCATGCAGTCCAAGAGTTAAAACCTAACTTTAATGAGACAAGGATGTTCTACAACACATGAATCAATTATAAATCTTTTCTCACATAGTTTAAGGTCATATAGTCTGGACCATGGAAAATATTTTAATATATATTTTTATTGACTAGGGATAATTAGTTTAAATTAAAGATGTGTGGATTGTAAAAGGTGTTCGCAACAAGGATTCTTGTGTGGTACAAAATAGGTAAAACCCAATTTGAATGAGCCAAGGAGGCCCTGCACCAAACATGTATCAAGGGAATAACATCACATAGTTTAATGTTGTAATTAATAGACTAGGAAAAAGGGATAAAATAGTTTAATGTAATGTTTTTTGGATTAATGCTAGGCCTATTGGCACCTATGTTGTAGGGAGGGAGTGAATACCCAATGTGAATGGATCCAAAGGGGATCACACAAAAAAAATGGTGACAAAGGGCCAAAGGGTTTATAAAAATTCTACTAGTCCTAGAGATGAGAAGTCTGTGCATCGCTACATATCCCATGAGAATGGGAATAAGTCTATATGTAGTTATGGAACATGATGTGGTAAGAGACTTATGTCGGTAGGGGTGATCATATATTATGAGGTAATGTGAGGAATCCGATGACAATTGCAAGGAATCCCATGTTCGAGGCATGGTTGAATTTTTGTGATCATTCTATACATATCATATATGGATTTCCTATTTAAAACATATTATAAATAATCTATTATTAAGAGGTATCCTAGTTTAAAACGAAATACGGCCATAGTTTAATGTCATGAGTTGTGTATATCAAGATTTTTAGTTTAAAGTCATACAACTCAAACTATTGGAGATGAAAATAGTTTAAGGTCATAGTTTTAGGACTTTTTGTTGATATTTTAAGGTCACATCACATGGAACAAGGGGGAATATTAAAAGAGAGGAGGTCATGGCATTATAAGAACAACCTGATGTTAATTAATGGCCTAAGAGGCCTAACAACACACCACATATTCCCATGGAAGATCCACACATAGTATAAATTCATGCTTCTTGTAATTATTGCAGATAGTTTAAGGTCACGTCGCATGGAACAATGCAAGTCTTAGTTTATGGTCATAGAGTTCAAACCAATGAGGTGGGGCTTTTAACACTGATATGTGTAGTACAATGTCATGAAAAACCTGACGTGAATGAGGTCTAATGAGACCCAACAACTCACAACACATTCTTAAGAAGGACTCACATACAAATTATAGTTGTAATTCTTGGACTTGGACTCATAGTCTAAGGTCATAGAGTTTGGACCAACCATATAGTTTTATCTCATGTTCTTGGGATGTCAGATCCTAGTTTAAGGTCAATGAATTCAGAACAGTGAAAGTATAATATCAAAAAAAGGGATATGTGTGGCCCAACAAGAATAAATTGATTTGAATGAGGGTTTATGAGGCCCACTTTATATGAATCATTCATGGGGAGACTCACACCCAATTTAAGGTCTTGATGCTTGGACATGGACTCTTAGTTTAGGGTCATGGAGTTCATACCTATGAACAATAGTTTAAGGTCATAATGCTTGGACCATGGTGAGGGTTCTATTAAAAGATATGCATGGTGTGGAGAATTGAAAATCCATAGTGAGTGAGGGCCAAAGAGGCCCAACGCTACACCACACAATCCTAGAATTAGTTTCACATAGTTTAAGGTAATACAATTGGGACCATAGAAAATAGTTTAAAGTCATGTCTCTTAGAATATGATAGATATTTACTCTAAGGGAATATGTGTAACATGAAATAGGTAAAACCACACATGAATGGAGTCTATAAGAGGTTCCCATACCACACAAGCATTGGGAGGAAAATTACATATAGTTTAAGGTTATAATTCTTGGACCGTAACTAAGTCCAAGGGGACAAATGGTTGGTGAATTTTTGGTAGGTCCTGAAGATGATAAGTTTGAGAATATTTACATATCCCATAAGTATGGGAATCAATCCATATATAGTTCTTGAATATGGCGTAGTAAGAGACCAACACTGGTGGGGGGAATCATATCTGGTGAAGGAATTGAAGCATCCCATGATTTTTGTGGGGAATACTTTGTTCAAGGTATGGGGTGATGTTATTAACCATACCATTATTATCACACGAGGCATACTGGTTCAATACAGGGGTGAAAACCGTCTTTTATTAAGAGGAATACTAGTTTTCTATAGGGTAAAATCGCATTTTAATGTCGTGCATTGATGACGCTATTCTTTGTAGTTTAGAGTCATAAAACTCAGACTATAAGGGATGATTCAAGTTTAATGTCATAAATCCTGGATTATATGCAAACAATTTATAGAAATGTTGCATGGAATATAGGGTGGATATTAGTTTAGAGTCTTAAAGATCAGACCATAGGGTTCTTATTTTAAGTTCATAGAGTTTAGACCATGGTCTCTTAAAACAGATATGTGTTGTGTGGTGAGTTGATAAACCTGACATGAATGAGGGCCAATGAGACCCATCTCTACACCATACATTCCTAAGAAAGCATTCATATGGTTTAAAGTCTCGATTCTTGGAATATAACTCTTTATATTAAGTACTATTTGAGGAAATTAGAGTAGTTGGGAGGAGTGATATGCTCTTTTTCTATGGTGATCAAAGAGTAAACACTATTGGAATAGATATTTTTAATGATGTAAGTTCCTTCCCAATTGGGCTCCAAATTTGGAAACTTCTTTCCAAGTATCATTAGAATTATGAGTTCCGATACCATATCACCAAATAGGATGTATTGGAGGAGAACCTTCTTGTTGAATGATCTCACTATCCTATTCTGGTACCTCTCCAGATTGTGCAAGGCCTAGAGAATGTTCTCTTCAAGGGCTTCTAACTCAGCTAGATGGACTTCGTCTATTCTATCTAGTATCTTCTAGTAATATATAACTATTAAAAGAGATGGTAGCTGAATCTCAATGGGAATTACTGCCTCCATTCCATACACTATGTAATATGAAGCCATCTAGGTGGAATTTTTAGTCATCTTCCGATAGTCCATAAGGGAATTTGGGAGTTTTTTTGGCCAAATTTTCTTGTTCCGACCCACCATCTTATGCAGAATGTTAGTGGTGGACTTTTTAAACACCTAAATCTATCCATTATCTTGCACAAGATAGCCGGAATTATGGTTTTAATGGATTTTTTACTTGGCATAAATTTTTGTAACCCAGTATCCTGAAAGCTTTTTCTGTTTTTGTAGCGAATAAAATGAGGAATTATGAATCTATGAATGTTATGGGAGATCATGAATTTGACCAAAGATCGGGCCTTTACTTCCTTAAGAGGATTTGATTCTGCCCACTTGGAAAATAAATCCATCATGGTATGATTGAACCTGCACTAACGACCTATTCCTGGAGTACATGGGCCTACAAAATTGAGTCCCTATATTACAGAGGGATAATAAAACTTAGTAGAATAGAGGGTCTTCTGTGGAAGATTCACAATGATTGTATGGATTTGACACATATGAAAACTTTTGGAAAACTCAATGAAATCACAGACCATGGTTGGCCTGAATTATCCCATCCTTTAGATATGATGGGAGAGCTTCAAACCAACATGATGAGAATCATTGGATCTGGAAGGATCTTCCTACATAAACCAGGGAATCTGATATCATTGAAATAATATATAATAGAATTCCATTAAACCATATCCTGTAAAGTGTTGATTCAATGTTAGGCCCACTCTGGAGGGTGAAATGTGCTACATGCCAATGGATTCTCTCATGCTCATCTGGTTATAGTGGAATAATGACATGATGGAGATAATTTAAAAAATAACATGTCTAATCAAGTGTCTCTTAGGTTGTAGGGGAACCTTGGGATCCTAATATAGAATCGCCAACATGTAGCTAGTTTACATGCTTCCTGTCAATATCTCCTAGAATGATGAGAGGAATGACTCTCTGATGCACCAAATGAATTAATAAATCATCTTTTCTAGGATCTACAGGAGATGTGGATAAACTTTACAAGGTGTTGGATCGACCATTCTATGACTAAAGGACAAGAATCACTTTCAAATGATAAGGGAACTGAGCCATCATCTTGGGAGTGAATTCCAGAAGGGTTGGGAGTTCTTACTTTTTGATGAAATAGTCACCTTTTATTTAATTGATGACTAACTTGGAGTCTACCTTCATCTAAAAGTGGGGAAAATAAATCTTGAAGGCTAGATCAAGAGTAGTAATGAGATCCTAATACTCTTCCTCATTGTTGGTGTAACCTTCTAATAGTAAGAATGAGTAGGGTAGAACAGCCTATGAAGGAGTGATTAAGATAACCCCCCCATCCTACTCTATTGATCATGGGATCGTCGAATCTTGTACTGGTTATGATCGAGTAGGCTTCATCGAAATGCATCTTCCAACATGGTGTATCTTGATCCACTAAGAGGATAACCTAATCTGGGAAATTGACATCCAAGGGAAGTTACTCAAGAGATGGATGGGTGGCCAAGAAATTTTCTAATGCCTAAACCTTTAGGAATTTCTACAAAACAAACTTGATGTCAAACTACTAATGGATCACCACCCAACGTGCTAGACAACTTATCAATAGGGATCGATTCAACATATAATTTAGAGGATCTAAATGGGACACTTGTTATATATTGCGGTGTTGTTGATATTGCTACAACTTATACACTGTGAAAAATAGCATATGGAAACTTTTTTTATAGTGGTGTATCTGGACTCTATCTTGAGAAGCATGCGACTAGGACAGTAAAAACTGTTATCCCTTCCCTTATTATTATTTTGGGTGAGAAGGTCACCCAAAGATCATTCTAGGGTAGTCACATATAGGACTACATGCTTCTTGGAGATAGATTCCATTAGAATTAGAGGCTATAGAAAATACTGCCTGATTTCCCTAAAGGAGGCCCGATAGTCATCATACCCCTGGTAGATGGTACCTTTATTCATGATCCTGGAAAAGGGATTTCACTTTTCAAACAAATTTATTATGAATCAACGTATATAGGCTAAGTTTCATTGAAGTACTTAGAGCTCCCAGAGGTAGATCGATGGAGGAATCTTGCTGATGGATTTGATCTTCGTTGGGTTAATATTGATGTCTCTCTATCCGATGATGATGTTGATAAAATTCTTATAAGTAAAACTGAATGCACACTTCAAGTGGTTCATCTTTTAATTATGGGAGTATAGAAAGCTAATTGTTTTCTTAAGATCTATAATATGGTCCTAATGTTGTTGGGATTTTACCAACAAGTTATCCACATAGCCTCCACTAGTTTCCCATGGATTGGTTTGAATATGTGGTGCATGGTCCACTGATAAGTGGATCCTGCATTACTCAGGATGAAGGGGTTCACTTGATAGTAAAAGGTTTCATAAAACACCCAAAAGGTGGTAGAATCCTCATCCTCAAGGGAAATTCAGATCTAATTTTATCCAGAATATCCATCCATGAAGCAATGATCTTGAAATCTGACCATAGCATCGACTAATATATCTATCACTTGAAGGGTAGAATCATCCTTTAGAAAATGGTGGTTGAGGTCCCAAAAGTTGATACAAGATCTAATATTCCTTCTCTTCTTCCAAACTAGGCCAATGTTTTCTAGCCACTTAGGTTATTTTAATTCTTTAATGAATTTATCTTTGATAATATTATCAACCTTGGCATCAACCAAGGCACCATGAGAGGGGTGCATTTTTATGGGAGGCTTCTTAAATTCATGATGAATCCTTGGGATCCCTATATAGTGGATGGATACTTGAGTTTCTAAACCTAGAATATAATTATAGCTCTAGGAGAATACATGATGATTCTACTTCAGGAAATCCACATACCACCACTACTCCTCTGGAGGCATGGATGCACTGATCAGTGTTGGCCTTAGATCTTATTTAGTACCAAGGTCCATGAATACCATCACATCGACGATGGTAGAGACACCCTCTTCAAATGTAGGAGTGTCTTCCAAATATTATTCATTATCTATGGAAAGATAATTAGTAAGAGGAGATGGTTCAACCAAGATATCTGATTCGAGTGGAGCACTGGTGCTTACTTGGGTGGATACAGAATCTCCACTTAGGGGCTTCTGATCTACTGAAACCATGGAGATAGAAACTTTAGAGCCAATTCCATCAAGAATTCGACTATTAAGACCATTCTTGATGTCAAATCAATGGTTTCCGGTTGGTTTCTTGTGATTCAACCCTACTCTTTGGAACATATAAAAATTCCATGAGATGATAGCCATGGGGAGAAAATCTTAGTACCTTATATGGGTAGGGACTTCTATTATTACCCTAGCCTATATTATGTAAGAGTAATAGGTAATATTATAATATTACTTCCATTTTGGGATGTGATTCCCATTTTTATTAGAAACTAAGAAATAAATTCCCATGTTTGGGCTTGTGGCCTCTAATTGATGAATGGGGAGGACAAAAGAATCAGGTAAGTTTTCCCACAGATAGGCCATAGTGGCTGCACAGTCAGCCTCATTGGTCTAAAATTTCTTCCCTTATCTCTTGTAATTACCGACATCCAGATAGCGGGATTCATAGGATTCGAAGGGGGATGCATCATCTTGGGGTACCCCCACTCGAGAATTGAGGGATTACATGAGGCATTGGTGATATGAGGAGGGAACTTCTGTATGCAGATGAATCTAGGGACAACCTAGAATGCATTGTAGGTATTATCTTTTAAGATTACCCTGAATTTAGTGTTTTCTATTAAGCCTATGAATTGGGTATTCATTAAAATCCTACCCCACAGACTCTTCTCACTCCTATCATGCCCTTGGATCTTTATATTGAAAGGAGTCAGGTCTACTCTAGCTAGCCCCAACTTGCTGAGTGTTTGGTTTGGGATAAGGATAATCCTGAAACATATATCAACCAAGTAGTAATAGATTTACAGACCACTAAAATTCCCTATCACGTATAAGAGGTGAATATTCCCCAGCATTAGGGTGACTTTATCTTCTCTAGAGATTGAGATAACTGCTTGAAATTACTCTTTCTCAACTTCCTCATCATTTTTGGTCTCTATGGACACTACCTATGATTCGAACTAAAAGGGGGATTCTCATGGATTATACAAGGGAATCATGCATTTATTCTAAAGTATAGAGGGCCTTGAGGACCAAGGGCCTTGAAGGAATTTTGTCTAGGTGATTTAACACATTGTACTTACACACGAGATACTCATTTCTTCCCATAGGGTGTTTCCCTATGGTGAGAGGCATAACAGACACTACTGGCTATACCATTGGGTTCTAGATGGTGTTGGAAGTATCCTACTACACATCTTCCAAATCTCTAAAAACCACTATTGGATTACATTAGGCCGGAGGAAGCCTTAATCTAGCTAGATGAGGCCAATCACATTGTGGTTGTGGCTAGTTATTTCATTTGGTTAACATAGTTAATTGTGGAAACATTCTTGATGGAACAAGCTCTGAGAAATATTCCTGCTAAGCTCTATACATGACATATTTCGTGGTCTTAGTAGCATGCAAAAATTATTTTGAGGTGCTGGACTGAGCATTATGTTAGCCTACATGTCTCTGACTATTCCTTTAATAATGTTGGGTGGAGACATCTGGAGAATTTGCAGGGCATTCGTCATCATCCAGTAGTGTGAAGCAGTCTATCAACTTTATAATGTTCACAGAGGAATACTCTTTATAATCATTAGAGGGGTCTTCCAGTGATGGACATACCAAGGGAAGATTCCCAAATCTAGAGGAATGAAATCTCCAAGGGTGCAAGATGACTTTGACACTAGAGGAGGACTTTGATTTCCCATGCACTGTCAGTGTCTACTTTTCTAATAATTGGAAGTTTACAATGTAGATTCACACATAATGACCATAAAGGGTGAGGTGACCATAAGAGGTTCTATCCTACCTAAATGGGAATGAATAATTCCATGGGTGTGAGAAATTGCTCTGTGATCCAACTAGTCATCATAGTGCTCAGTCCCATGGCTGGAAACCTACTACCATTCACTTGAACCCTTGCTATCATAGTTGGGCTCGATAAAGTTACACACCACCTATGCCGAGATATATCCCAAATTGAACTAAATATTATCCACTTTGTTTTAGATCCAATCCTTAAATATATATCATTTTATGGTATTTACAAGTATCCCATGGTAAGGGAAATGGTTAGAGAAATTAGTACACTCATCTTCAGAGGGATTATTGAACTCTAGCTACTTTAGAATTCCATACTCTATAGAACTGAGAAAATAGTCAGGGACCTATGCATCCTTTATAGAATAGTTCTAGTTCCTGTGGTATGAGAATTAAAATATGGTATCCTGGCCTTAATGAGTGGCCAAATCCTGACAAGGGGATAAATACACATTCTCATGTCTGGGCGGTTGTTTATGGAGAGGTAACGCCAGGTGATTCTATGCTAGATGAGGCTATACCTATCGGCTTTGTGCTAGGTGAGGCTATAACTGGTAGGGATTTTTCACTTTGTGAGGGTCCTCATGTATATGGGCCAATAACTCTAGAATCTTGGGGGACTCTACCTATAATGTGGTGGAAAAATCTACCATTTAAGACCTTATCGATGAAGTTGGAAGTGGAAATTGGCATGTTTTATTTGTCTTATATAAAGATTCCTCCGGATGCTGGGACTTGTGAAAAAAAATCCTAGAACTAACATGGGAAATTTTGAGTGATAAGGTTAGGAATATCTATGTATTTGAATTCCCCCTGCACATTTTTAGTAGCTGCTCTTGAGTCAATGGCATGTCAAGATATTACATGAGGCCTTTACACCTAGCAATAGAGTCTGAGATGCATTCATAGATTAGTTTCTTGAACTTTTATTAGTTAACAATTATTTTTTTGTGTGGTGGAGCTGAACTAGTAAATAAACTATCTTCAAGGGTCTTCCTAACCAGCAATGGACCCAATGGGTAATTGGATGTACCATAAAAATGTAGGCCCTTCAAATGACTGAAAAAATCACAGGAGCTTAGCAGGATCATACTGCTTTGGGGTTCCCAACATGGTCTTGAAACTTGTGATAAAGTGGAAAAAATTCTACAATGGGTTACCCATCATAGGGAATAGGGAAATTCTAGTGTTTCCAAAATCTAGGGCTGCTCACTTATTGTCCACCCATTCTGGGTATGAATTTTTGTTAGGTGGGATCGCCACGTACTGAATCTCTATGGATTTACGGTGAGAAGTAAGAGAGGCTATAAAATCATCATGGTGAGGGTCCCTATCTTGATATGGATACCTAACCACCATTGTATTTTTAGAGTCATCAACACGGTTGGTGGGATCAGTGGCTTGTGGAGAGGTAAAACTGAGATCCCAAGGAGGATGGTTACATAGCTTGGATGGGTTTGGTGACTCATACCATAATCACTTTCTATAAACCGCTACCTTTATTTTTCAGTATATGTTGGATCATCGAGCTCAGATTGGGTTAACTGGAAAAGGATTACTTTTTTCTTCCCTGGTGGAGGAGAAATGGGATCCTATTAACCAACACCTTAATCCCGACATTTCTCTACAAAGAGATCATCGATGATCCTCTTCCACTCTGTGACAAACTAAATTAAGGTCACAACCATGGGATCAACCTATATCTTCAGTGAAATCTAGGAAGGATCAGAGGTTTCAACATGTTATTTACCCTTTCTAATGTTATGGATGGTAGGAAATGATGTATATGGATCCCTAAGGAAGAGTTATTTTCTTTGTTGGTGGGTATAAATACCTTTAGGAGGATTTTCCATGTTTTGTGCTTCCCCAGTGATCATATTATCATCATCAAAACCTACACCAAAGTATTTTTCTTTAGAAAAATTGGGAACGACCATGTTCACTATGAAAATACCCAAAGTAGAATTGTCTTCATCGATGGGTATGTCAGGCTGTCGCAGAATAGGGCTGTAGTGGGGTGCAACATAGAATCCACAACCACTGATCTAAAAATAAAAATATGCCTATTCTATAATACGAAGGAGCATGATGAGGATCTTAGCAGATCAATTTTTGAGGGTATGACAATATCTTGGAGATCTTTGGTGCTGAACCAATGGGATCATGAATAACTCCACAATTCATTAATACGAATCAATTTTTTCAAGGTTCTCCTGAATTCATGGGTAGACCAATTGATGGTCAAAGAGGTGGTGGAGTGTTTCCTAGATAGTCTAGTGAAAAAATAAGGCCTGGTAATTGATGAGGGATTCTAGGATGTCAATGTTAGAAGTATCATTAGGCTAAAAAATGATGGAAAATGGATCTGGAACCAGAGTATCCCACATAATTTATTACTCAATGGAAGGTCCTTTCTCTTTATCAACCCAAATTCCAATCAGCATTGGCCAAGAAATGAGTGGTGGGAAAAATACTGATCGATTTGGAAGCTGGTTAGCTACTAGAGGATCCACTGTGTAAGGAATATTTTCACTACAATATGGGTTTCTCATAGGGTGGTACCCACTGCATCATCACATCCTAATAGAACTGGCTATTTACCACTACCTCATGTGAAAGGGAAATGATGCTCATTGGTGGATCTTCAGGAAGATCACCATCTTAAGGAGTGATCCTATAATAGAAAAACTCTCCATTATATTGGGTAATAGTAGAGAGGAAGATTGGTGAATATGAGGATAGATGCTCTATGAGGTCTTGGAAGGGAGATAGAACTTCCTCCACTTTCACATACCCTTGGATGGATCTAGAGATTATTTGGATCTCATCTTTTGGGATGGAAAACATTACATGTCAGACTCCTTCCATGGAATCTTATAGTTAGGGTGCAGATACCATTATTGATTCCTCAATGTCCTTGGAATTTGATAGATCTATAAGGTCTATGAGTACTTTTCACTTCTAGGGATTTCACTGGAGATAATGAGTGTTCACCCTTCTTCCCTGGGGTGGTTCTCCAGGGTACTATACCTATTTGGAATGGGGAGGACCACCATAAAGGTGGGTCGTAAAGTAAGTAGCGAATCCACTTTGATTATCGATGAAGAAATGATGACCTCTACTCTGGTTAGTGGGAACATGGGTAGGAACTTCATGTTTATTATTTAAGGAGTGGATATGACCTCCACTTCGAAGGGTTGCGGCATAGGGAGGACCTCTGTGTTGTCTTTCATGAGTATATGGAGAACCTCCATAATGACTGTCGATGAAGTGGGAGGAAATCTAACTTGGTTGTTTATTGAGTGGGGAGGACCTCTTCTTAAGCTAATAATGGCACGATGAGGACCTTCATGCTAGAAAAAATGGGAATGGGGGGACCTACATGTTGAGGAGTGGGAATATGGAGAAAACCTCAATACTATTTATTGAACAAGTAGTGAGGTCATCCACATTGGTTGATGGGAAAATGGGGAGTTCCTACATGTTTATTGTTGGAAGAGTGGGGAGGATCTCCACTTTGTTTGGATGATTCCAGGGGAGGACATTCATGCTGGCCAGTGGTGATAGCATAGGGAGGACCTCTATACTGGTTGTGAATGAAGTGAGGATGAAATCCTCTTTGATCAGTGATAGAGCAGGGAGTGCCTCTATTTGATATGTGAATAACACATGGAGGACCACTGTGCTGGTTGAAAGAGAAGGGAGGACCTATGATTGGGTTGGTGATGGTGTGAGGAGGACCTCTTCACTGAAGCTCATTGTCATAGGTTAGCCTGTAAAAGCTATCGGTGGTGACAATGACTGATAGATTCAACCCCACCCGCATGTAGGATGGATAAGGTATTGATCCCAATAGAGCGAAGATGGATCCTTGTTCATTGATTCTTGTGATATGTTGGAATGTTCTAGTTGTGGAAATGGACACTGAATCCATGAAAGACAATTCCCCTTGTTAGTCATTCTCCTGACCCTTCCCTTGATATTGAAATTGGGTTGTTTAGACTGAGGCTATTGGATCAAGAGTGAATCCCACCTATTCCTCATCTTCAAGGACTAGTCATTTCTAGTATTGATGAGGACCGGTGGGATCCCTCCTTGGTGGATCCTGAGCAGTAGTCATGAATGAGGTGACTCAGGAATCTGCCACCTCCTGGACATAGGGGAGAGAGTCATATGATTTCTTTGGGGAGAAACTCTCAAAGTGATTGGCTATTGGAATGGAGAGTGTTTTCTCCTAACACATACCTTTGAGGAGACATTGTCAACATTGCTTTGAAGCCTCCAAGTCCTAGCAGGTCATGTCCTTTGTGGAAATGAACCCCTTTTTATCGTACCAATGTATGATGGTGTTCATCACTCTCATCTAGATAATTTTAGAGCATGAGATAGGGCTTGGGAACCCAGTAGATGATTTTTTTATGGGATTCGTGGTGGATGTGGTGTCATGTGGGATTACTGCATTAACATTTCTCCTACCCCTATGCTTGTGGGCATTGGGATGTTGATTTACTATGGATGAGGTCATGCAAGGTAGGTGGATTCAGTCATCAATATATGTTTGAAGAAGTTGATATAAAATTACTCATCATCATATAGTCTTCTAAAGATAGAGAGGGATCTACACTAACAATGTCACAGATAGAGGATACTAAACATCTAAATGCCCCAATTTTTTTGGTTAGTTTCACATTGGTCCCACCTTTTTCTTTGTGGGACCTGGATCCAAATGTTTGAATTTAGTGAAATTATAACTTGTTGATGTCTCAAATGCTACTAGTCCTTATGTTGAGGAGAAGAGGTTCATTTAGGGTTCACTATTTATATTTTTTATGCTTTCTCTAGGGCATTCCCATAAGTCCATACATGGTTTATGAACACGTTGTCTACTCTTGTTACCCATTATTCTCGCTTTCTAAATGTGGGAAAATTTAATCACTTTTAGTGGTGACGTCTGCTCCTTGATTGAAATGGAATGATTGGATGTCATATCCTACTTTCATGGATTATTTCTTGGAACTCTTCACCTATTATGGGTCCCCCTCATAGAGTTAAGTCATGTTTGTGGAACTCATTCCTGGTTCCATATATTTTTTGATGATGGCTAATTACACTGCTTTTATATGTACATTTTTATTGTTCATTACAGGGAAGAAACCTTTAGTCATGAGAGTATTCACATTGGGCATCACTAAATGGTCTAGATAATTGGATCATTGATCCCCTATATTATTTATCTTTGTAGGGAATCGCATGTGAGACATCTTAGGTGTGGAACCCAAGGCATCTTATGTCGATCATGAGGTAATGAATCCATGGGCAAGAATTATCCAAGGATTTTTACCTCAAGAATCACATTTTTTACATAAGGTAGATGAAACCATGGGTGCATATCTTCCAAGGCCTTCACCTCAAGAATCCCATGCTTATGCATAGGGTTTGTGTTTGGGATTATGTCATAATACATCATATGGAGATATATTGGAATGTATGGTGGAGAAAGATCGATGCATGATTTTAACATCTTCTGTATATGGAATGAATAGATTAGGAAACCCTATGGAGGAAGATCTGGGAGGTTTTTCCCATAGAGAGAGGATGTTACACCACATAATTTTAATGATGGATGTATTAGAGTTCCCTTTGTGGTAGATCTAGGAGGTACATCCCTTGAAGGAAAAAACCTATGTTTACTTTGGTCAGGATTGAACCATAATGAGGCATCCTAAATAGCCTATTAAGAAGATAGGGATCGAAACCCATGTAGTTTGATGCTGTAGTTTAAGGTCATGTGATAAGATTGGTCTATGTAGTTTAACTTCATACGGTATAGAATCTCCCGTTGTGAAAGGCGCATCGAAGATGGATGATATAGTGCTTACAAATTGAATCCTCCATTTACAAGAGTGTTTCTCTTGGTTGGATGGTGTGGGGGATTACACATTGAGCTTCGTGAGGGACTTGGAGGAGACATGGTATCCTAGGAGAGGGTCATGATCATAATGGGGATATTGAATGAAGAAAATAATAATGTATTTGGATGTTCGGTTTAGACCTCAGGGAGGCTTATTAAGTATCCCATCTAGTTTGGAATCAAATCCCACATTGTTTGGAAAGTTTGGTATTATTCCAAGTAAGAGTCTTACTTGAGGAGGTATGGTTGGGGATTATACCAAGTAGGAGGTCCATGGAGTGGAAATGGTTGGGGCTTATACTAAGTAGGATTCCAATGGAGTGGATATGGTTGTACCTCATACCAAGTATGAGGACCATGGAGTGGATATAGTTGGGTATAATACTATGTTGGAGGTCCATGGAGTGTATATGTTTTGGGATGATGCAGATTTAACGATCAGTGCTAACCTCTAAGCCCAAGTGAGTCTGGATCGGTGTGAGAAACAAGAAGAAGTAGTATATATGAAGATCACATGATCCACTTTGTCTACTTATGGATGGATGATGAATCCAAAATATAAAGGGAGAGGTATTTGAATGTTCCCATCTACTATTTTATTTTTGTAACCATGATAGTCATATATGATGATCTATTCATCTACGAACTGGGTAATAGAAGATGAGAAAGAGTTAAAAATACCCCAAAAAAGACTTGGGGATTACTCTAAGAGGGACTCTCATAAGATATCATTCCATGTGATTGGTACACAAGACATCCTATTAGGGGTCATCCCATGATCATCATAAATAGATCATCCCGTGCCTATCACATAGAGTAAGACTATAGTTTTACATATTGTGATGAGGGCGTTGTCATGCAGTTTAAAGTCACATGACTAGGATGTGGGACTATGAAATTTTACATCATGTAGCTCAGAAGTGGGTGGAGTGACTCCTCATTCCTTGGGATTACATGAACATCACTCCCGAGCCTTTTGGTGGGGTATGGATTTAGAAATGATGGCATACAATAATGGGAGGAGAGGTCAATCACGTGGTCGATGTTAGAATCCCAATGATTTGAAGAATAAGGAATTAGAATACCTATGAATAAGAGCATAAGGTAAGGTAACAAATCATTAAGGAGTATAGGGGGCATCAATTCAGGGACCCAAAGATTATTTTATGAATGTTTTGTGGTTTTCATGAAAAAGTTGTGTGAACATGGTGTTGCAGCATCGGGGAAATCTATGGAGACTAAAAAATTAGGTGCGTGCAAGATTTGGGTTACACACGAATCAAGGTTGTACCCAAGAAAATTTTTTTACACACACCTGATATATGTTAAGATATGTTGCACAAGGATTACTCCACTTTGGGACAAGTCAATCTTTGAACCTCAGGTGGAATGTCACATAAGACAGTCTACCTTGGGTGGTTCATATTTTGCGAATTTTTGGAAGAGAAGTTTTATGGACAGAACAAAAGTGTTTCATCTTCTATAGAACCTCCCCAATTAAGGGATATGAACTTATATTTACATCCAAAATTACTGGTGATGGGTGAAAAAGTTTTCTATCACATAATAACATTGTTCACTGTGAGCCCATGTGCCACTGGAGATCGGGCATACAAGATGGTTTCCCTGACACCACCATTGGTGCACAAGGTGGCATGTTTCATGAAAAATTAATTTCTTCTTTTCAACATATTTCCTTGAATGTAGCTTCCTTGGCCACCCTTTCAGCCTTTGTGGAAGAAGTATAAAATATCACCTCCTTTAGCACATAAGATATTTTTGCGTAGAATGCGGTCTTGCACACAAGTGTGAAATATTTCAGACATCTCCCTCATTGATTCTAGAGTAGTCCATCATTAGGTGGGGGATGGGTGATCAGTTTTCCCAAAGGTAAAAATTAGTGGATTTAAATTGAATTTCAATTCCAATAATGGGAAACCATACAATCAAGGGAAATTGCTAATAAAATTTTGATCTATGACATCTTATGTTTAATCATAAGTTCTTTATGGTCATTATCAAAATTCTAGGATTATTACCCATACATAGACTTATCTTTAGGGTTCCTACTAAGGTTTTCTCATCCTAGTTACCAGTGTTTAACTAAAAATTTCTTTGATACCAACTATAATGGGTGATTCATTTTATATGAATATATTACATCTTTTTAGATTAAAATTAATTACATAAATTAAAAAAACCATGCTATAATTGTATGGGTTTAACACTTTTTGTAACTTGTAAACATAAAAAACTAGTACATAAAACATTTAAATTATCTCTTACTTATTCCATAATAACTAGAAAACCCTCTTTGGCATATCATACTTAATACCTTTCTTTATGTATTTTGAAAAATAAACATTAGAAAAGGGTGAGATGAGATTATCAATAAGGGTAAACAAGGGAGATATCAATCACAACATAATAGAAATGGAATAAGAACACGAATATAACATTTGAAAATTATTCTTTTATTATCAAAGATCATAATCTTGAGTCATTGAATAAATAATAGAAGTTCCTAAGACATGAATCACAAAAGAACATAATCCATGAGAGAATAAAACTGACGTATGAAATAGATTTTATTAATACTTATACACATAGATAATAATTCTTTATTATTAAAGGATAACTTTCCAAACCATCATAGTGGATAATGTCTTGTATTGAACCAGGTTTAGTCCTCATTCTGAACCTATCTTATTGAACCGGGTTCACTCCCCTTTCCAACCAGGTCTATCTCATGAGATATAAATCATTACCCAATGAATTTAAGGGAGATATAGGTCCCAAAAATCACTTAATTGGAATTATAAATATTTTTTACACAATATCATAACTCATTCATCATATTAGTACCCATAAAAAGAAATGGGGTTCATAAACATTTCATCATTTCATAACACATGGAAATGTAATGGTCTCCATCAACATCATGAAATCATAAAAATAAACCATACAGATAAATAATATATATTGTAAACTTGGATCATATCCCTATTAAATCATAAGTAACATAAAAAAATGTTGTATTAGATGGATTTTTTTTTGAAAGATCCCTTGAAAGAATTATTGGGGAAAATATCCTTTCTATTTTGAATGTTTTTTTGAAAATAAACACAATTATGAAGGAAAAAATTTAATTTGAAAATAAATTTGTAATATTTCATAGGATGCCTCAAATTTTTAAGTCATAATGATTTTGGGAAAATCATCTCATGTGGTATAACTTAAAAAAATTCCTTCCATTTTTTTTTGAAAAAGTCATAGTGTACCTTTTTTGGAAAATTATAAAAATATTCCTTTCAAACCATTTTGTAAAAAGTAATGCAAGGTTAAAAATGAATTGAAATATTAATAGGAGAATAGTAAAACCATTTTTGAATTTATTTTTACGAAACATGGACATGGTATAGAAATATTCCCTCGTAGAGGCTTTAATGTAAACAGTCTCAAATAATGATGAGATTGTGAAATAAACCCTTACCTTAAGTCATGTCTTTCTTTGTTCATGTTAAAAGATAATATATAATAAATATATATTTATTATAAATTTATTCTAAAAAATTAATTCTATAATACCATTTATTATTTGTTTATAATATATTATCACACTTTTATTAATAATTTGTTATTAAAATCACAGTTCTGGGTGATAACTACTTCATTTTCAAAGCATGTTTCAGTTTGATAGTTTTGGTCTTTATACTTTGACCTTGGTCACATAATTTATATATTTTTAATTTGGTTATAAATAGAATATATAATAATTATATACATATTTATAATCATTAATAGAAATTATATATAGAAAAATTAATTATATCTTTCAAGGAGATGATAGGTTGTACGTACGCATTAACGATGTTTTCATTTTTCATGATTTATGGAATGAAACAAAAGTAAATAATAATTAATATTTATAGAATAATTATTTTAATATATATATCATATATATTAATTAAATCCATCATAATACCCATCCATAAAATATCTTGATGAACAATGAATTCTATTGCTATGTAGAGATGGAAAGACATATATATGAACGAGTGATATTTTCACATCTTATTTGATGGTAAAGATGGTGTATAATGGTTTTTACATAATCATAATAAAATTTATTCATATTTAGGATAAAGAGGTTATAATGTTATGACAAACATCATATATTAGAGGAGTTAAGGAAGAGTATAAGAAGAAATTGACGGGTTAGAGCGATTACCTCTTATTCAAATTGACTCCATTGGATCTCTTTTAAAGTGCTCTAGGGTTTGTCTTTTTAGAGTAAAAGAACCTATAGAATATGGAAAGGGAAGTGGAGAAGATAAATTTTTATAGGAAGTTAGAGATATAAGTCTCTATTTGTATAAATAAGTGAGGGAGGAGTTTTTATTTTATAATTGAGGTGTGGGGAACTTTAGAAATTTCCAAAAAAAGTTAATTATAATAAATTAATTTTCTATCCTAATATAACCAAATAGAAATTTATTCAAAGATAAGATAATATATAGTTTTAATATCACTAATAAATAGATTTTATACTAGTTTTTAGGTCATTTTAAACCTTATCATTTGGATTAACCATTAGTAAACCTAATTTAATTTTAACTATGAGAACAAAATTTTTAAGATTAAAAGGTCATAATTTTTACTTATATATTTTCAATTGGACCATAAATGGAAGATTAATAAAATTTTATAACATATCATAATTATTTTTTATTTTTTATTTTTTTTAATTTAATAAAATATTAATCCCATAAAATATCTTTACTGTAAATTTTGATATTATTTAATACTCTTTTAAAAACATCAAGAAAAAATGTCAAATTGGAACCAAATATTATATTATATTATTAACAGGTCAAGGTAACATATAGAATTCATGGATCACACTAAATATAACAAATTATTTTACTTTTCATATTTTTAATATCATTTATTTTTATTTTTATGTTAATTGAATAATTTATACATAAACATTGTTTAACCATTTAGGGTAATTGTATAATTTCAAAAAATTATAAATAAAAAACCATGATGAAGATAAGTATATTAGATTTAAAAATAATATTTAAAAATAATAATTAGAAACAATGTTTAAAAATATTTTTTATAATCGAACATATCTTATTGATAACCCCATATTAAAAATATTATACTTATTGAAAATATGAGTGTGACATTTTGTAACTTTCATTGATTTTAATAATATATAAGTCATTTTTGTGAAAAAATTTCCATTAAATAACTCAATTTATAATCTTATATAATAAGGGTAGAATTAAATTCCTAGAATAATAAATACTAGGGAAAGGTATGGACTTATCACTTATTTTTAATCCATATTAAAAAGTTTTACCCTTTACCGAGGTAATAAATTTTACCACAATTACTATTCATATTAATCAAAAATAAAATGGGATTAATAACCAAATTTGAAAATACTGATTCTAAATATGTAATTCATTTTATCTAATTAAATATCTATAAATATTATAAATTAAATTTATCTTAGGTGTGCAAAATTTGACACAAACTACTTTTCAGAAAAAATTCTTTTTTAAGCATAAAATTTGATTTACTCTTATCCTAAGATTAGAAAAATATTTATTGCATTTTTAAAACATTTTATAAAATAAATAATAAATATATATCATTAAAATCATTCACCACGATTAATTTAATATATTGATATTAAATTCATTTGAAAATAAAACAATTTTTCAGAAAAACATCACTTATTTTAAATTGTTTTTTTGTTTTAAATTATAGTCATTTGATAAAAAGTGAATTAATTTTATAAATTAATAACACATATTTTTTTTCATAATTCAGTTATTACTATTCATTTACTCTAACCTATAACTAATAGATAACAGACACATAATATTTTAATAATATGACATTATTCATTTAAAATCGATGTTGCATGAAAAATAAGATATTTATGAAATTAAATTATTTAAAGAGAAATATTCAGTAAAAATATTGGTCTGTTACAGTGTGAGAAGGAAGTGGTGGAGAAATGGCATGAAATATTCCAGTTTAATGAGGGTTTTCTATATTTCATGGACAGAAAGGCCAATGGTGGGGATAATTTAGCACCCATATTTTGAGGTATGTGAAACTTCATTCATGTATTTTGACTCTATATAATGTTATGTTTAAATTTATATAGGTTATGAGTGGTTTTTTCATGTTTTAGAGGATTTTATGGAGGTGCAATATTTGTTCACAGGTAGTAGAAACTATAAAGCATCTCTAGGAAACTGTGCAAGGGAAGATATTGGAAACTGTGTAGGTGCATAGTTGACACACAGTTTAGCCAAACCACGAAAATTCCTAAGTTAAATCATGAATCATAAAACAGAGGGAAATGCATAGTTGGAATATGGTTTTTCTAACTATGTGATCCAACTATATGAGGTGTGACGTTAACATAGTTACACCGCATTGTTTTTCAAAATGTGCAGCCTAACCATGTGGCATACAAATGAACCTACTTAAATTGTGAGTCTAATGAAAATTAACACTTTTTAAACCAATTTTTCCATTAATCCTCCTCTAACTATAATTATTTTTTCTTCAAAGGCATTTAAGAGGACCCCCTTCGACCCAGGAGGGATTCTTAGGTGAATTAAAGTGTGTTGGAGGCCCATATTAATTAGTAAGTACCTGTTCTTACTCTTTATTACTACATATATAGTTATTATCTCCCAATAAGAACCATAAATCTAGTCCATTATGGATATATATAGGTTTTATGAATGATTTTCGATGAAATATTATTGGATATATGGAATGGAATGTGAGTTGTGATCTGATCTTGATTTTTAAGTGCAGTTCTTCATTTTCACCACCATTTGGGAAATAGTTGGATTCTCTCTTGACACCACATGATTCAGAACATGAAGGATTAATTTAAATTAAATTATTTTCTTGAAATTACTGTAAAATATTGGTATTATTATTTAAGGAAATATTGTTTTGGTATTGTCTTAGAAATTTAGTGAAGTTGATTGGTTTTGGGAAAATCCCTTTGTTTATAATTTTAAAATTGTGATTTTAAAACTAGGTTTTGTTTGATTAGTAGAAATTAATTGTTGAAATTATTTGAATAGAGAAATATTTTTATTGGAATGACTTGGAATGATGTTAGCATAAATGGTTGGGTGTGAGTTGAATGGGATGGAAAATGGTTGTGAAGTACCACTATCAAATTTGGATGGATTATGGATGCGAAGTTCCACTTTAAATTGTAACACCAAGATTGTGTGTGTGTGTGGACATGGAAAATAATATTCCAAATCAAATGAGAATCATTTTAAAGGCGTTTTTGATGATTTCATTGGAAAACACTTTTATAGTATTGATATATATTTTTTAAACTGTTTTTAAACTATTTTAATTAATGTGATTACAGGTTTGGTCCTAGTGGTGTGAGTTGGGAAGTTATCGGGGAAATCCTACTAAGTTTATGATCACCCCATTCGTGGGTAATATTTGGAATTTGTAGATGTAATCAATCGGGACACAAGTAAAGGTAAGGTATATTAGTTATTTAGTGATTCTTCTTGATACTATGGGATTGGCCTGTGGAGTTGGAGCTTGGAGTGGGTCAGGTGTTTCTGGTTGATGTTAACATGGAGTTTTGAGTTTTGTGGTCCTTTGGAAATCTTCAGTACGTATTTTGGTTTTCAATTATACTCTAATATGGTTTATTTGTTTGGTTATACTTTTATTTGTTTTTTTGTACTCTTGCATCATATAGAAATTTGTTTGGTTGATTTTTTTATGTAGTTGGGTGATTCTTCTTTCAAAGGGAAAATCACCCAAAGGTTTTTGTGGTTATTAATATTTATTTCTAGCCTCTGGTGTCTTGGGGATGCCACATAATTCCTATTATATCCCCTACCACTCCTCAATCCAACTGGGAGGGTTGTGATGTTACACTTACTTAACAATGTTTTACCCTTAATTAATTAGTTTAATATTACATAACTTTAGTCTACTCTTACATAACTTTTCTTACCCTTACTTAACATTAGTTTTACACTTAATTAACCTATAATTTTTTAACCTTACTTAACATGTATAATATTTAGATTATCATTAATTAACTTCAATAAAATTCATATTACCTTTCCACAATAAAATCTAGCTACCTTTACTTAGTATGAATTTTGATTTACCATTAAATAACTTAAAATAATAAGGGAATACTGATTTATAGACTATTGTTTATATAGTATATTTTTCATAACCTGAGATATACACTTTAGAATTGATGTACAAGTAATTTTTCAATTATATTGGTACCTAATTCAACACAAGTGTCTATGAAAAACACCCAATTCATATCATGTTCTGACATCACCATCATCCCCAATGTGTGGAGTTAATTTATATAATCCTTTTTATATATTTAAAATGACTAAAAAATAATATTTAATAATATATAATTGTATTAATTAAAATCATTATCATTTTGAATCAAAAACAAAAAAATTGATCAATACCGTAAATACATCACTCTTCCAAAGAGAAAACATTTCTCAATAATATGTTTCTTGACACTAATTAAGGATAGGTATAATATCCAATTATATTCTAACACTATAAATAGAGGTAAGGTTTCATAAAAATACATATAAAATTAATGGAGGTAATGGACAATGTATTCAATTTATAAATTTATTATGTTCCCTATATAAAACGATAGAAATAGTTTAAAACATATGTTCAATTACATGGGATGATATAATATATATACATTCAATTTACTTACTTAATGTTGTAATTAAAAAATCATAGTTAAACAAGACTGTATGATGATCCATCTTCTACTCTTGAAGTCATAATGTAGATAATGTATATGATACACGAATTCATATTGTTTAGTGATGTGTTGGAAAAATGGGTTTATTTTTTTTCATACTTACCTTCTTCATTTCTTATTGGCTGGTTATATCTAACAGACACATCATACAAATACATCGACCAAAACACTATACATTCTTGATCCAAGTAACCATTCATAATGGAACCTTAATGATGATTACCATCTTGGATGTAAGAATTCATTATGTACATATTAATTTTACTTTGATACAACCAATAAAAAAATAGGTCCTAAAAGGAATATTTCTGTTGGAAGATGGAAAATTAGATGTAGAATGCATGAGAATAATGATGGTGGAAAATTTTTCTCTAACTCACAAAAATTAATAGTGATATTTTCTATATTTTTTTATATAAATATTGGAAAACATTTTAGCATGAAGATATTTATTAAAATGGAATTAATTAATCACTTCCACACTTACATTATTGAATAGTAGATGATGGATTTCTATTATAAAAAACTCATGATAAAGGACGTGATAATAACAAGTCTTCATTAATTTCATCTTTAACTTTCTACTATTGACCTATTTTTATATTTTTCTTGAATAGATATTAGAAAACTCGATAGTACTTTGTACATACACAAATTTTTAAGGTGTCATAACTTAAGAGATTCAAAAAACATCCCATTTATCTTAACTTTTACATGCAAGATAATATTTTTATATGATACCCCAATCCACTAATTCACATAGAGATCATAAATCATCATTTGTCTTCCCATTTAAATTTAGAATAATAGAGAGAAATATTTAAAATATTGTTTTTTAAATGTGAATTATATTTAAAAAATGACTTAAAAAATTGGTTGGCCAATAATGAAACTCAGATAAGATACTTTTATTCTTCCAATATTAATTGTATTCAGTGAAAAAATATTTTACTTTTTATTTTTCATCCGACCTTTACAAAATGAAAAATATTCATCTTGATATTCATCAATAAAACCATTTCTAGACTTATGATGAGGTGAATTTTTAGTCTCAATGTATTGAAAAAAACATCTATGATTATTACTATATGAATTATCAATTTGAAATAAATGGATTTTCCCTATAAAACAAAAATTACTATGATATTTAACTCTTCTCGGTCATGTATTATTCATAAAAATAGCTCCAATTTTTTTTCCATTCATACTCCATCCAAAAAACTTTACAGAAGTAGGAAAAACCATTTATCATCCATATAATCGCATCATGTATTAAAAATATTTCTTTTAGAAAAGAATAATATTTGAGAACACAAACATTACAAATATTCTTTGAATATTTTATTAATGGTTATAGGTATACATCTATATTATTTGTTGTATTAGAAGGTACAACTATGAGTATACTGAAACAAAGATTTTTTTTTCATACTCATCCATGGAGGAAGGCTATATATGTGAATGAAAGCTAGAAATGTGTTGTGCTAAGTAAGCATATGACCAAATGGATTAAAACTATCTCATGATAGTACCAAATTCACATTCAACACCTCATTTGTAATATAATGATATTGAATATAAAATTTATTCCATGGTAATACATAAAAATTATTAATGAAGTCATCATCATTATTATTTATCTTAGTATCATGAAATCACATATTTGTTGAAATCTCATCAGACATGTAAGGATTTTGGGGTTTGGGAATAAATTAAATGTTTCACATTACTTTCAATTGTACATGAGATGCCGATCCATTAGCATTTGGATTCCATCAATATGTGACACATTTTATAAAATCAATAAATCTAATAGTTTCCTCCAAAAAAAGATGAGATATTTTGTGAATGAATGATTTTTATTTTTTGGTAATTGAAGTTAGTTAATTAATATCCATGTCATATAACGGTTTTTCGGAATATCTGCATCAAATGTAAATAATTCCTTTAAAAATGTAAGGATATAATCAAAGAAAGTATTAGAAATTTCATACATGTTTCTACTATAAAATAGTTATACTAAAGATTAAACATTTTTATTTTACCATATTCTTGATATACTGGAGTCATGGTACCATCCGTCACTTTTTTCACCCTCTCAACATCATAATTTTCATTACATTCATCATGTTTTCTTGTATCATTTTATCCTTTAAATAAAATAATTTCTTTCTCATGATGAGTAAAAAATGAAAATAGATCATATAATAGGTTCTCTAATCCATTCCTGTTATTCAAATCATGAACATTTTGAGACTATATTTTATCCTCATTATGATAAGAGGCATAATAGTTTGTTTGAAAACTCATTATTTTTATATTCTATCTAACTTCAACATGACTTAAGTAGGGTCTTCCAATATAATTATAACATGGGTAGTGTATAATTCCTCTCTACGAAGCATTTTTAAATGAAAAATATAAAAACAATCCACCTTGTTTTGAAAATTGATTGATATATGATCAATATAATAGATACAGCTTCTAAACATCATATTAAAAAATATATACCAATGTTACATGTCATGTTATAAAAGTATTGAAATAATATTGAAGTCAAATCCAACATATATTTAAGAAAATGATACTTTTTCACTTAATTGGAATCACATTGAAAAATAGTGAAATAAGATTGAAATAAAATCCTTTTTAAAACACTCTCTGTTTTTTATTCATAAATAAAAAATTTAACATTCGTGAATACATCATTATAAAAAAAATATAATTTTATCATGAAAACTATAATTTGAAAAGGGAAAAATTCCATTTTAAAATAATTTGAAATATATATTTGTCTAATATATCCTTATTTTTATAACTATATCCCATGAGATAACACAATACTATATATATAAAACAAAAATATTGAAATCCATTATAATAACTATATATAATACCACAAAAAATGTATATGTACTGAATAACTGAAAAACTAGACTATATAAGAATTATAATATAAAAGAAAACATTATATATAAAACACAAACCATGATATATATAATGTTATAAATATAAAAATTTACAAACCAAATGTAACAACCTAAGATTTTTTGATTTTTTATCTAATAAATTTGTTATTTTTTATATTTTTCATTACATGGACCACTGAGTTTAACTTGCGTTATACATGATACTAAGTTTAAACCTGCTGTGATATATTAATAATATAATTATTTAAAAATGACTTTTATAATATAGAAATTAAACATAGGGACATGAATAGTAATAAATAATTTTTAAATATTAATTATAATGTTTTTATTAATAAAATATAATGATAAAAAAGAACTTAATTTTGGGTAAAGTCATTATATGTTTTAAAAATACTATTTTCTCAAAAACTGTTTTTAATTTATTTTTATGAATAATAATAAAACAAAATTATTAATCTTTTAGAAAATTAATATAATAAAACTAACTTCATTTTTGAAAAAAAACATGCCAATGTTTTTTTAGGATGATTTTTTGGGATTTTTTTGAAAAGAATAATTTTTATATGAATTGTGAAAAATACAGGTTTTCAATGAATAGTTAATTTTTTTTTAAAGAATTTAAAAGGTTATTTTTTTAAAAATGGATTTAAAAGTAAAATTATTTCAATTATATATCAATTAATCTAATTTTGTTTCATTTAAATCATTTTTACTGAATTTTGATATTATTTGTTTAAACTTTTTAATGTTTTCTCTTTGAAAACCCGCTTTCTCTTCACGTATACATGATTAATAGTAAATTTAAATCTTCCACATATATAAATTAAATTTGTTAAAATGGATTAAATATTTTTAATTTTAATAATTATCATTATCTAAAAAATTTAAATGAATTTTTAACCATAATTAACAGTAAAAACATTAAAAATTATTTACCACAGTTAAGGTAAGAATGGGTTTAACAGGGGTTATACTAAAAAGATAATGATTAAAAATTATCCAAAACATATCCAAAAAACATTGGAAGGATATATGTTGATATTATATATTCTAGTATTGATAATGGTCTATATTTTAAGCCTTGTTTCATGTGAAAAACAAGGTGACACGTTTTTATTTTTAAAAATTTACAATTGCACCACTCACTTCACTTACAAAAGGGAAACCCCTATAATATCCTCTTAACAATTCAAAAACCCATTGGTTATTCCAATAATAACAAAAATAATTTCCTTAATTCCATAATCTCATCTTAGAAGTCTTATTTTGGTCAGAAATCCAACCTAGGAAGGCTTTGGGTGCAAACCAAAATAGTAGTCTGAAGAAGGGGTAACGTCCCTAACTAATCATTTTATTTTATTTGTTCATAAACCTAATTAAATTATTATTAAAATATTCTAATATAATAAAGTTAAAATCTTCCATATACATAGATGTTTCTATTTTAATGTAATTTCCTCTAACCATATCTTCTTATATCAAATGGGTTATGAAATCATCATTCATGTGTACGACCGACTACCACATTAGGAACCGATCTTATTAGTTTCCCATAAATATATTTCATAGATAGATATAATAATATATTTATTCTTTATATATTATATTTATGAAACCTGATATCACATATTTCTTCTTACTTTCCATTTCATGGGAATATGATAACGTTATTCGTGTGTACGACGAACTACCACCCCACAAAACAATGTGTTTCGTTCTTCACATACGCTTTTCATAAAAGTTAATAACGGTAGGATAAAATAAAAATATTAGAAATATATGAAATAAAAATTATTCTACAATTTTAATATATTATTTACCTTTCTTTCCTTTAATTCATTGATAAAATGGAAACAACGTTCAGGTGTTTGTACGACCTACCATCTCCATGAGTAGTGTATTTCACATTATATCTCTAAATTTTGTGGATTAAAATAAATACATATATACTGAATATATATGGTATTTATATTATTTTTAACATTATGGAGTTTATGTAACCCTGATCAATGTACGTGGAAACAAAATACCAAATCAAAACATACACAAAAAATAAATAATTTATTACCCCAAAAATTACCATGGAATTATTAATAAATGGGTAATAAAACGTCATATGTAAATAATATATAGTATTATATATATATAATTATGGTCCTATAATGGTTTTATAATAAACATATATTTATTATATAGTATGTTCGAACATGTACTATAGAAGTGGAGACTTAAAGTAAGTGATTGTTTTCTCGCTTTTATAAATGTGAGATACACACCATATTCACCACATGTTTCTTATATGTAGTTTATATACTACCCATGAATTCATTTTATATTTCATATAAGAAAAATTATTGGAATTTATATAACTATTTTATTATTTCTATTTCATGGGGTTTACGGCTCAAAAGTTACCAAAGCAGTTATGAATTTTTTTTCTCAGTTTTCCTTTTTTGAGTCATATATTGTGTTATAAACCTATATTATTTTATGAAGTTTTCTTAAATCCTATATGAAATGTAATATCATAAAATTATCTAATATCATGATATTTTATGTTTCATTTAATTTTATTCTTTCATAGGGCTCATAATTCAAATTTACAAAAGTGGTAAGGATTATGTGATACAATCTCATAGTCTATTGATATTATTCATAATTATTCTTAAAATGGTGAAATTTTATGATATATATCTGAACAATATCATTTGTTTTATTATAGTATGTTTATTTATGAATAATAAGTGTTTTATATACATTTTAATCTCTTTATACACTCAATAATTCAAAAGAATGTTTTTAAAGAAAACTGACTTTATTTTTTTTTCATATGTCAAAACCCTTTATCTTCCATGTATATGTTTCCTAAAAATGTTTTCAAAAAATGCTTTAATGTTAATAATTGATTACTAAATGTCATTTTAACCCTTGTTTTAATTTTTAAATTTTTTTCAAAGGAATATATATGTCTTTATCCAAACAAGGACCATTTGGATTTTCCAAAAATGTGGGAGGAATTATTGGTTTAACGTGTATGGAATATACAATTTTTTCCATCATCACTACTCAATTTTTTAAATTTTACTTTATAAGATTCGAGGATTATTTTAAATAATAGGATTTTGAAAATATTTTATTTTTTTAATTATGTTTTTTTCTAAATTGAAAATTATTTTTTTTCAAAAGAAATGTTTTAAATGATTTTAAAACATACATTTTAATTTTTCAAAGTTTATTTTAAAAGAAAAAAATTTCCAATTTTTTTTAATACTTTTAAAAAAAATTCATTTTGAAATAAATTTTATTTTTCCCATGAAATTTTCTAAGTTATCTTTCAAACCCATTTTCCATATAATATGATACCCTTTTATGTAACTTATTCTTTACTAGGGATATGATCCAAGGATACCATTATTATTATTTATCTAGATGGTTTATGTTTATGATGACATGATGTTTGTGATGACAAGTTGTTTATGAAACCCATTTCCATTCTATGGGTTATACAATGATAAAATTCTTATGAAACCAACTCCTTTTCAACTATCTATTCTATGATGAAATGATGAAATGATTATAAAGCCCATTTATTTTCCATAGTTTATGTTATGATGAAATGTTTATGAAACACATTTATTATAATGGGTTATAATATGATGAATGATTTATAATATTGTGGAATACATATGTATTATTTTAATTATTTCATGGGTGTTACCTATAACCTTCCCTAATGTATTAGGCAATGATTAATTTTATATGAGCTCAAAGGGTACAAAGAGGTTTTACCAAGCCTGAAAGGTGTACATGGAAAGTTATCCCAATATTGAAATAGTATAAAAATGAGTTTATCCCAATCCAAAAAGATGGTAGATGGTGGTTTTTCCAAGACCAGAAAAGGTTACACAAGAGGTTCTCCCAAAGATAAAGCAGGTTCATGGGTGAGTAGCCCAAGCCTAATAGGTTATAAATTCCATGGTGAGAATCCTTGACATATGATTTTCTATGCTTATGTTTATGAAACAAATATACTCCTTATTACAATGTTATGTTATCATGATTCATTTTATTTTATTACATTATGAATCATATCTTATATACTTCCAAGATTTATTCCATGACTCAAGTTTTTGGTCTATGATAAATAGGGTATGGTTTTCAAATGGTATTCTAGTGTTCTTATAACCTTATTCTCATGATATATTGACTTCTACCTTATTTTACCTTTCTAGGAATATAATCACATCCATTATTATGTTTCCTTTCCCCAGTTTATGAAAAAGGGTTTTATGTATGATATATCTAATAAGGGTGCTAGTTATGAAGAACATAGTGAGAGATTACATACCTCACTTATGAATGAGTTGTTTATGTGTAAAAGTTTTAAAAGTAATTAGACCTAAATTATTTTTGCATGGATAATTATATTAAATAATTAATATTAATATATTAAGATGCAATATTTATGCATGAGAAATTTGGATCCTTACAATTGACATTAGAGTAAGGTTTATTTAACCTTTGGAAACTAGGATATGAATACATTAGTGAGATATCTAGGGATATTTCTATAGACGTTTCTAGGGAAAACTTTATGGATAATTCTATATATAAGTAAAAGTATAGGTAAATGTCCAAGAATTTTGGTAAAGGATAGAGTGAGTGGTTTCCAAGAAATTATAGCCCTATTTGGATACCATAAGTGGATGTGGCTCTAGAACAAAGGATCATAGGGGTAATAACTCCAAAAAGAGAACATTGAGCTAGACTCTATTATCACCTGGTGAATGAAAAAAAGCGTTTCCACACACCTTGTTTGTCACTCATAGGGGATATGTTTTGTTATTTCAAAAACAATTTATGAATCATTATGAAGTATCTAAATAATGATCTAGAATGACATATGTTAAGACTAAGGTTTCATAGATTGAAAATAAGGTGTAATGATTTAGATATCCAATAAATAATTTTTCATGATTATGTGGGTTTCCACTATGATTAGTGTTTCTCACAGTATGATTTTTGGTTTTAGTGAATGGATGGAAACTGAAGGAACCATTTTAATACAAAATGTAATAGACAATGCAATGATTTTCCCCCTATGCAACCAAATGTTATGGGAGATGTTATGAAAAACCTTGTTTCTATTCTCAAAAAAAAAACACTAAAGCTAGGAATTATGATTAACTTCCAAATATAAATGGAGGGAAAAATGTTGTCTTTAGTTTTTCATAAGGAAATTAACACCCTCATTTAGTGGGACGAATGATCCAACAGTCACTGAAAAATGGATCAGTACCAATGAAAATATATTTTCCATTCTATAGTGTTTGGATCATGAAAATGTTATTTTGGTTATCTATCATTTAGAAGGAAAATAATATCAATGGTGTAACCTTGTTAATAATACAAGTCAAGTGGAGGTAACTGACTCCATGGAATGGGATGGAAATAATAGGATATGTTTTAGTAAGTAAATGCATCACATTATAAGAAAAAATATATAGAAGGAATTTATCATTCTCAAACAGAATGATGTTGAATCTATTGGTACTTAATAATATTATTTTTAAGACTTAAAGGGTATGCTTTTTTGTTTTTTCATCAATTATGAAATAAAAATTGTTCAATTATTTAGTTTCTTAAGGCTATGTCTTTGAAGGGTGTTGGATATAAGATACTTTATTAGCTACCAAGAAGTAATTCAATGTGCTCTGAAGGTAGAAATGAAAATTGGATATTATGACCATTCCCAAGGTTTTTATATGAAAATTAAGATCAAGTCTAACGAGAAATAATATAAATAAATTGGTTGAAATAAATTTCAGTTTCCTATAGGCTAGAAATCTCCGATGAAGTACTCAGGTGAATTTATGAATGGAAAAAGAGGGTGTTACATGTTTGGGAAGCCTAAAAATCAATTAAAATAATGTAAAAGTGACATGAAGAGGTAATTTAATGAAATTAATGGAGATATATCTCAATATAATTCACAAATCACACTCTAGTGTTTTACATGCAAGGAGTTTTGTCATTATGAGAATCAATTCTCTAATACAAGTGATAATGTGGATAGTAAGCCAAAAAACCTCAAAAGACAAATGATAAAGTTAAATGTTATGAAATCCAAATGGATAAAGTGAATAATGATGACTATGAAACGTTATTTTCCCCTACTTATTTGAGAATTTCATGTTTGATTTTGAATGAATTATCCTTATAAAAATCATATTGTTTATGCTTTAGTGAAATTTCATGTGATTTTGAGAAATAATTATCTCCCACTATATGTATTTTGGAGTAGTGAAATCATACTCGATATTTTATTAGTAAAAGGATGAAACCAATCCTAAGATGAAAATGTTTTTGTATAATATATGAGATTTTATATGGAATTAATGGTGAATAAACTTTTGTATGTGTATATGTTTCCATGTAATATTAACTTAAGAGTTATGGATACCATAATTGGTTTATGGGGTTAAGGTTGATCATAAGTTCATTTACATTAATAAATACTTTGAAGTTTTATTTGACATGTGTTTATTAATAATAAGGATATTATAAGAGACATTTGTGGAAATTAAAGCCTTTAATTTATTTATATGTTTTAGTGACAATGATATTTTAGGAGGAATTGATTTACACTTTGTAGACATATGATTAAATGTACTAGTAACCATTATGGTTTATCCTATATTTGATGCTGAGGTAATAATGGGTTATAGTCAATCACCATACGAAGTTAGCACTCTTTGTTACTATCTGAGAATACTTCTATTAGGATACACTTGATATAATATACATTAAGGATGTGGTAAGGTTTCATGGAGTGACACTTTTAATTATATCTGATCAGGATCCAAAGTCTAGTTTGATGTTTTGGAAAAGTCATCAATAATCTTCTGATATAAAGTTTGGTTTTTACACTAAGTATCATCCTCATAAAAATGGTCCATTTAAAATAAAAATTAAACCCCTAGAGGATTTTCTAAGATCATTTTTTAGATTTTAAAGGTGGTGGGGATCCACACCTTCCTCTAGTTGAACTTTCATATGATAATAGCTTTTAATCAAGCATTCAGTTGGATACATATAAATCCATTTATGGAATGAAGTGTATAAATAAAATATATTGGAATGGTGTTCATAAAGAAAGATGTTGGGACCTGATCTAGTTGATGAAATGGTAAATAAAGATTTTTTATTCAATAACATCTATGTGCATCACAAATTTAACAAAAATATTACGATGATAATTGTTGTTGCGATCTAGAATTTGATGTTTCTGAGAATGTTTTTTCTATGAATTTATCTATTGAAGAAATAATGAAAAACTAATACTTAGGTATATTAGTAACATTTAAATTCGATATCATATTGGGAAAATAGTTTATCTCTTGTTTCATACATTGAACCTCTCTTAGGTTCATGATGTGTTTCATGTATCTCTTCTGAGTAAGTATATACCTGATCCATCACATGTGCATAACTTATAGGTCATGTGATTGAATAATAATATTACTTATGAAGGAATAACCAGTAGATATTCAGGATCTTATAGAAAATATTCTATGAAATAATACCCCTCACCTGGTCAATGTTTTGTTGTAAAACCATCAATTTGGGAAATCTACGTGGGAACCTATAGATGTAATGGGGAAGAAGTATCCTCAATTGTTGGTTCCAATGTGATGAATTTATATTGAGTAATTCATTTTAAGGGGGTGTAATATAACACCCAAATATTTTTTGAAATATTTTTCTCAAATAAATTTATTCATTTTGATATTTTTTATTACATATAACACTGAGTTTAGTTTTCATTATACTGGACATTGAGTTTTAACAGACCATGATATGTTAGTAATATTATTATTTTAAAAATACCATTATAACCTAGAATTTAAAAATACAAATATAAATAGTAATAAATAATTTTTAAATATAAATTAAATTTTTTTATATAAAGTAAACATATTGATAAAAGTACCTAATTTTAAAAAAAGTCTTTATATGTTTTGAAAATAATAGTTTCTAAAAAAAGGTTTTTATTCTTTTCTTTATAAAAATTAATAAAATTAAAATTTAATACTTTTATAAAAATAATTTCACAAAATAAAAATAATTTTGAAATAATCATGTCAAAATTTTTTTAGAATGATTTTTTTTTGGAATTTTTAGGAAAATATTATTTTTATATAAATAGTGAAAAATACTAGTTTTTATTGAAAATTTCATATAAGTTTAAATAATTTAAAAGGTTAAATGTTTTTTAAAATTATTTTATAATTAAAATTTGTTCAATTAAATATAAATTACTCCAATTTATCTCATTTTAATCCTTTTAATATAGAATTTTGATATAAAAACTTTTTAAAATGTTTGAAAATTTTCTCCTCGAAAACCTGCTTTCTCATCATGTCTATAGGATTAATTTTGAATTAAAATTTTCTATTTATGTAAATTGAATTTATAAAAATTAATTACAAATTTGGAATCATAATAATTTATTTTATATAATAAGTTAAACTTAATTTTTTACCATAATGAACAGTAATAATAATATAAATTATTTACTGCGGTTAAGGTAAAAATAAGTTTGCCGAGGGTTAAAATAAAAATAAAGGGGTTTAAAATGACCAAAAACATGTCTAAAACCCATTTTATTGTAATATTTAGACCTTATATCTTATAGGTTCTATAATGAAACTTTTTTGAGTTTTTTTCATATAAAAAAAAGTGGGTATACCTTTTTCTTTAAAAAAATTTACATTTATGCCCCACACCTCACTTATAAAAGGCCACCCCTATTCTATCCTTTTAAAATATAAAAAACCATAGGATTAAAAAATACCTGAAACAATAACCTCTTTAAATGAATAATATAATCCTTGAGGCATTATTTTGGTCACAAATTCAACAAATGAAGGATTTTTGTGCAAACCAGCAGAATTTGTCTGAAGAAGAGGTAACATCCCTAACCGAGCATTTTATATTATTCATTACTTCAACAAATTAAATTATTATTTAACCATGATGATATAATAAAATAATTATATTCCATATCCTGAGATTTTTTATGTTTAGGTATTTACCTATATTAATATCCTACTCCATAAAATGTGTTATGAAATCATCATTTGTGTGTACGACAAACTACTGCTTAATGAACCGATGTTATTATTTTTCTATCACCACATGTCATGGATGGAAATAATGATGGATTAATTGATTATATATTATATTTATGATATTAATATTATTTTTATATCATTATATCACATATTAATACATCCATTCCATTTTTGGGAATACAATAATATCGTTCGTGTGTATGGAAAACTACCTCCTCATGAAGTGTTGTGTTTTTTTATTCACATACGCTTTAAAAGGGAGATAATAATCACATTTTTAAATAAAAATTCATGATATATATTAAATATAAATGATTATTTAATTTTAATATATTATTTAAATTTATTTATTTCATTTTTTCAATAAATTGGAAACAACATTCATGTGAACATATGTCCCACCATCTACATGAATAGTGTATTTCACTTTTTATCTATAAATTTTATGAATTAAAACAAATAGATATATAATAAATATATATTTTATTTATATAATTTATAAAATTATAGAAATTATGGAACCATGATCAATGTGAGAGGAACAGAAATACCAAATCAAAACATACATGAAAAACAAAGTTGTTATTACCTGAAACATAACTTTAACTTGGAATTATTAATAAATATGTAATACAAGGTCATAAGAAAACAATATGTTGTATAATAAATTTAATTATGGTTATATAATAGATTTTTAATAAACTTATATTTATTATTTAGTATGTTCTAATGTGTATGATGGAATTCGATACTTAAGGTAAGATATTTTTCATCTCACTTTTATATCTTTGAGATATACGCTATATTCAAAAAAAAAATATTATACAAGGTCTATATAAATAAAATAAATGCCTTTTATATTTATTCTCATGAAAATTATATGTATTTACATATCCATTTGTGTATCTATATTTTATGGGGTTTACAGTACAAAAGTTACCAAAGCGGTAAGGTATTTTTATCTCAATGTTTCTTCTCTAAGACATATGTTATGTTATGATCGTATATTTTTTATGAGGTGTATATATAAAAAATTTGACATGTAATAGCATTAAAAAAGTTATTATTATCATATTTTAATTTACATTTAATGTTATTATTTCATGGGGCTTACAATTCAATGTTACCAAAGTGGTAAGGGTTTTATGGAACATGAGCCTTAGCCCAGTTGGTGAGGTATCCTTAAGTGCATACACAAGAACCAAGTTCAAAACCAGGTATAGGGATATTTCTGGGGTACTATAGAAGAACTATAGTAGGTACTGTAGCATAATTGTACATTGTATAGGTACTATAGCAGAACTGTAAACTGTACAGGCACTGTAGCAGAACTGCACATTGTGCGGGCACTGTAGCAGTTACTATAGAAGGTACTATTCGGTACTGTAGCACCTATAACTATTCACCTTGGGCAACCAGTTTGGGATTGTATCCCTTAAGGATTTTGGACCACACAGGCTTTCGGGTCAGTAGGGCTTTCAGGCCACCTTTAAGGCCTTCAAGCTACCTCAAGGCCTTCAGGCCATATGTAGTTTCCACAGACACACTACAAAAAATGACCATCCCCAGAAGAGGATTCAGAGCAGGTGCACTCACAAGAGCAGAACCAAATGGATTTTTTCGAATGAGAGGGTATGGCTATGCAATCAGGACCAGACTGTTCTTGCATGGGAAGCCTAGCCAGATGGCCTTCCGAAGGTGGAGAGCTACTATCATGATGCGGATGCTGGGGAGGGGCAGCTATTTGTAGATAGTTTGGTTGAATTCCCTAATACCTTCGGGTCATGTAATATTCTAAGACTATAAGCCTTGTAATCTATGAGCCTACGGGCCTTGTAAGGGTTCCCCCTCATCCCTTGAAAGGGGTATTATCAAAATTCAATAAAAATGAAGGACTTCGGGCCATTCGGGTAAGGGTTTTATGATATAATCTCATCGTTTATTGAGATTGTTCATGATTATGATTCCAATCTTGAAATATTATGATATATATCTCAAGAAACTCATTTATTTTATTTTAATATAGTTATTTATGAGGAATATAAGTTTTCAATTCATTTTACTCTCTTTATTAACTAAATATTTCAAAGTAATTTTTTTAATAAAAACCATCTTATTTCTCTCTTTGGTTGGAAAGCATTTCTATTCCAGGTCCATGTTTTCTAAATATGTTTTCATAAATATTTTAATGTTTCTATATCATTTTTATATTATTTTTACCCTTATTTTACTTTTTAATTTTTTTAATAGGAATATTTATATATTTTTCCAAAAAAGGCCCATTTCGATTTTACCAAAAATGTGAAATAAATCATTTTTTATCTTGTATGGAATGTACAAAATTTTATACCATAATGACCACTCAATATTTTAAATATTAATTTACATGTTTCAAGGGTTATCTTCAAGGAAAAGTATTATGATTTGTTTTATTTTTTAAGAACACTTTTTTAAAATTAATGAGTATATTTTCCTCAAGAAATGTTTTAAATGATTTTAAAAAATTACTTTATAAGTTTTCAATGTTTATTTACAATTTAATGGATTTAAAAAATATTTTATAGTGATTATTTTTAAAGAAATATTTTAAAATAAAGTTTATTTTAATCAATAAATGTTCCAAGTGATCTTTCAAAATCATTTTCCTTCTAAGATGACATCCTTTGATGTTACTTATACTTTACTAGGGATATGATCCAAGGATACCATTCTTATTCTTTATCTGGATGGTTTATTTTTATATTGGAAATATGGTTATGAAACCCATTTATCTTCCATGGGTTATACCATGATAAAATTATTATGAATACTGTTTCATTTTCTAAGAGTTATTCTTTTATGAAATGGTGAAATGATTATGAAACTTATTTATTTTCCCATGTTTATGTTATAATGAAATGTTTATGAAACCTATTTCTTATCATGGGTTCTTATATGATGAATATTTTATGATATTCTAGAATCCATATGTATTATTTTCATTATGTGATGGGTCATACCTATATCTATCTCTAATGAATTGGGTAAATATTAATGTTATTTTAGCTAAAACGGCATACAAGAGGTTATCCCAATCCCTAAAGATGGGAGACACGAGGTTATCCCAAGAAAAAATTTTATTACATGGGATATACCAAAATCCTAAAATAGGTTACTTGTGAGGTTATCCTAAGTTCTATTTTGGTAAGTGGGTGGTTATCCCAAGCTTAAAGGTATTTTTATGTATCCCTGACATAATATTATCTGTGATTATGTGTATGCCACAAATCTATGTCTTATGACAATATTATATTATCATGATTAATTTTATTTGATTAGATTATGATTAATCTCCAATAGAATAAAAATATTTATTTTTTTACTCATGTTTATGATCTATGATATACATTTTATAGCTTAAAATTTTATTCTCATGTTCTCATACCATTATGCTCATTGTATGTTGATAAATACCTTATTTACCCTTATTGAGCATGTGAACTCACCATTTCTTATGTATCCTTTCCCTAGGTTATGATGAAATTTTTTATCCACGATATGTCTAAGGAGGGTGATAGTTATGAGGAATGTAGTGGGAGATGAAATAGCTCACATATGGATCATTTGTTTATATGTCTAAGCTTCTAAAGGCACTAGACCTAAACGATTCCGACATGAATCGTTATGTTATTTAATGAATATTTATATATTAAGATATAATACTTATGTAGGAGAATTTTGGGCCCTTACACCAAAAAGTAATTAGTTGAGTTTGATCAATAAATAGATTATATTAATAGTAAAATAAGTTAGTTTTTAGTATAGAATAGGCCATAAAAAATTCTTACTCAAATAAACCCATACAATACACAATAAAAAACAAAATATCACTTTAGACATATCAAAAGAAATGAAATGGTCCTTTATATAAATATGTTTCACATGTATATAAATTAATTTATTAAATATTTTCAAGTAACAAAAAATTCTATCTATTTCAAATTTTTCATACATCACCAATTTTAAAATGGAGGAAAAATTATGAAAAATATATCGCATTAATCTTATGGGAAAAGTGTGTTATAGGAATAAATATTTTAACTTTAAAAAAGAATAACTAAATCAAAATATTTTTGAGAAATTTTTTATCAAATAATGTTTCCTGTATAATTCAAATATATATTCAACCTTTAAGTAAAAAATACCAATCTATATATTCAAACCATATATTACATTATAAATCCAAACATGTTTAAGACATAAAATGGGTAATTTATATTATTAAATTTAAATTTTGAAATGAATAATTTAATAACCTCCTAATAAATTCACAAAAATATAGAAGTAATAAAATAATTAATTACCCATTTACTGCATATATCAGACAAAATAATAGGTTTATATTATATTTATATAGAACAAAAATGTAAATAAACTAAAAAAATAAATCACAATCAATCAGATTTTTCATGCAATACTAAAACAAATATAGTCAAAATGAACCATATTTTAAATAATCAGGGAGAAATCTATTTTAAAGAATCTAGGTTAGTGTTTTTTTCCTTGAAAAAAATTAAAATTTTACTTTAGAGAGGAAATGATTAATTTAGAACTCCCCAATTTGATGTTCAGGAAAAATTAAATAAAAATACCACATGAGGAGAGATATATGGGGGACAGGATCCAAGGGGAAAACTTCTCATAGGGTTAAATCGGGATGGGAGTGATATAGGATAGGGGATGTCGAATAGTTGGTGATTACTTTGAAGGATATACCAATGGTTTTTTTGTAAACTATTGTTACAACCTTCTGAAAAACAGGCAATACTAAAAGTTTTTTTAAAACCATTGGTATATGAATCTTGGTATAAATACAATTTATAATAGTTTTATGATAATTCAAATGTATAAATTCCAATTATAATGTTTATTTTATTAAAATAAATTCGTAAGTATGTGAGATAATATTTTGTATAGGAAATTACATATTTTCAATAAAATACCATTTTAATGGGAAACACAATTTTTATTCACTTTATAGAATTATAAATTATATAATAATATAAATATTTATTCTAAAAGTGTATATGTTCATATCAAAACACTTTTAAATAATAATTATTATATATAATGATTTTTTATATTTTTTATAAATCCGTATTTCAATATTCTATTGGGGATTTTTACTATTCTAATGATTATATAATGGTCATATTTCTACAGTCTTGTAACTATAATTTCAAAATAGTCACATTAATTTTTAGACTTTATATATACTCTAACATTATCATAATTTTCCATTCATTACGTCACCTATAATGGTTCTAACCTTCCCTTGATAATTTATACCATTTTCACAATGCTTCTCTTTCCTTTGACAATATTCAAGGAATGAGTGATCTTCAGGGGAAAATTTGAGCCCATACATTTTACCTTTATGTGGGAACCATTATTGGGTATTTATCTCCACTTAATATATCTTTTTATCATGGCCAATATTTTTTCATGATGTCTAATTTTCCAATGAAATGTAATAATGATTATATTTTTTTATTGTAAAACATAACAAAATAATCATGGTGAAATATGAGTTTATTTTTATAATAATTTAATGAAATTTCAGTTGGTTACATTCCCCCTATAAAAAAAATTTTTCTTAAAATTTTTTGGCTTGAATTAAAATAAATTGGGTCATTTTCCCTTTATCACTTCCTCACGATCCTAAGTCTCTTATACAAACTTGTTATTTCTCTTGAAGGATTATATGAATCATGTTGTCTTGTTTCTCAACACTAGTTCCATTTTAACTAGAATATAGATTGGTTATTATTCATATAAACGTTATGATTCCAATTCAACACCATTAATTTCAAGTATATGCATTGGGTTTTATAAATACTTTCGTAATAGGGACACTTGAAAGACATTTTGGACATTGGAATGATTTTGAAGTAGTTCTAATTAATGGGAAGCTTCTCTAGCTTGGTATTGAATTTGAAATAGTGTATTTTACATTATAATTAGTTTAAAATTCTTTCCAAATATTATTAATACTTTCTATAGTGATTTTTGAGGATTACATGATATTTGAGATAAAATTATATATCCTTTGATTATTGTCAAAAGTGTTTTATCATCATTGAGTAGCCTTAACATATTTATAGATCACTTGTATCTTCTCTATTGCCTTTTTAACAATTTATGGATAGTATATTTCTCCTTCTCAAATGTCATCCAAATATTATGGAGTTCTATTACTTTCCCTATATATTTCTTTATAAGGATCCATTTAAATACTTTAGTGGAAACCATTGATATAGTATAATTCAATAAGTGGATAATATCATTCCCAAATCCCCTAGAAATCATGTAATTATCCCTCAATTTAATTAAAAATGTTTTAATATTACTCTCAAACTACCCATAAGTTTTATGATAATAGGATATACATTGGGTTACTTCTATATTAATAACCTTTTAAAGGATCCTCTAAAATATAGAAGTAAATCATGGATCATGGTAAAAAAAATTTAGAATGGTGCTCCATGAAGTTTAACTTATTATTTAATACACATATGTGTAAGTATCTCAAGTGATAAATTCTCTAATATATTGATAAAACTAAAGATATTTTAATCTATCAATGATTAAGTATATAGAAATTTTCCCTTTGATTTATTTGGAATTCCATAAAAATCCCTTAATGATGTTTTCATACGTCTATAATGGTACAAGAAGTGGTTTTAGTACTCCTTTAGGATGTTTTTTATACCTGTAATTTTTGAAATACAAATAAATGTGTACTATAATTTTAAATATACCTCTTTATATTATCTGACCTATAATGATTTCACAAATCATTATATATTTTGGTACTTCCTTGATGCATAGAGAATGTAGAGTTGTGAACTTCATCTAGCATCTATTTCTTTAAATATGAAATATATGTTATATATAATCTTATATAAACCTCACTAATTTTTCTTGATTAACATTTTCCATAGGAAACATCCAATTTTTCTAAGATTTTATCTTATTTTGTAACAAAGGATCATATCTTTTTTCTTTCTTGATTCTCTCTACTAATGATAGTTGAAAGATTATTTTATATAGGATTGATTATATTACCTAAAATATGAATTCCATGTCTAAATTTTCTAAATCCTTGATCAATGGTTCTTTTAAATCCATATCATTGAATGTACCATATATTATCTCCCAAATAGAACATCAATGACTTTATTTACTTTTGCTGGGTGATAATTAAAATAACCATCACAATCCTTAAGAAATTTTATCAATTTCCTTTATATCATGTTTCATTACTTTTATTTTAATATATATTTCATTATTTGGTGTTCTATGTATATATCACCCTTCTCCCTATAAAGATAATGTCTCCATATTTTTTGTTTAATAAAATGCTACTAACTCCAAATTTTTGGTAGAATATTTTTTATTTTTGGGATCCAATTTTTGAGATGCATAGGCAGTCACATTATCACTTTCATGAGTATATAAACAAGTACTTTCAAGGATGAATCACTGTAGATTAAAAATACTTCTCCATCATAGGGTAAATTTAGCACATGTGCACCAATCAACATCTTATTCAATTATTGTAATATTTATTCACACTATTTTATTTCTAGATGATCTTAACACCATTTCTAGTTAACATAGTTAGTTTGTTAAACGTATGGGAAAGGTGTCTCAAAAACATTATATAGTTTCCTTCTAGAATAAAGAAAATAAAAATCCCATTTAATGTTGTAGTTTTATGCCCATCCTTTTTGACCTTTTTTTATTAGATCAACTAAGATTCATTCATTGGTTACAATGTGTCCTCAAAAGGCTACTTATTATTACTACAACTCATATTAATTAAATTTAAAAAATATCATTTTTTCCACATAGTTTTTAATATAACACTTAGATTCTCTTTTTATTCCTAATTAACTTTTGAATATATTGGAATATCATCAGTAAAGGCCACCATAATTAATCAAGGTAGTCCCTAATTATTATATTCATCAAATACATACATATAGTAGGAACATTAATAATGTTAGAGGGAATAAAAAACACATAGTGTCTATATGTTTTCAGAAAATAATCTACTATATATTTTTATTCATTACCCTCAACTGATGATACCCATATTTGAGTCAATATTAGACGATAATTGAGCCCCAAAAATCTAGTCGAATAAATCATCAATCCTTATAAGAGGGTATTTTTGCATCACAATTATCCCAATAAGTTCCCTATAACCAATTCATAGCCACATAGATCAATCCATATTCTTTATAAATATAAAACCGTTTTCTATAACGAGACACACTTTTTCCAATAAAAACAATATCTAGAATATCTTATAGTTTTTTATAAATTATTATATCTCCATAGATTCCATTCTATATATGGGCTTAAATATTGTTTTGAATCTATATATTAGTTTAATTGGTAATTTTACCTCTATTGGGGGGGGGGTCCATAAAATTCCTCAAGAAATATATCAATGTATTCTTGAAAAATGAGTTCATTTCATATCCTTTTAATTTCACTTTACTCTCCCATGTCACCAATTATAACTATAAATAATTATAATAGATGTGGTTCTTGAAAAAACTCTGGTTGAGATATTTCTCATCGGAAACAAATCTCAGGTTTTCCCTTTAGGAGAATTGAAATTCCATTTCTTCTATATTTTATCATGTATTTATAACTTGAGAGATAATATATCCCTATTATTATATAAAATTACACCATTATAATGTACATTAAACTTGTGATGTGATTGTACTCAAAAATGTCAATAAGGGAATCTATTTATATCCTCAATGATTCAATAGAACCTCAAGATTTTTTGATTTAGATCTCCACTTCAATAAGTTCTTGGTTTAATTATATGTTATTTTCAAACATGAATGAAATAATGGAATGAATAGAACCATAATAAAACAATGTACTTTATAACATTGAGTACACAATGAGTTTACCTAGTACTATATTATTCAAATCTTCAATTTCATCTATCACGAATGAAAAATCACAACTTTATCCCCTTGTCTATACTAGGGTGGATGATGTTTTCCATATATTTTCTTTTGATTTAAACATTGGTTTGAAAAGTTTCCATTTTATCCACACTTGAAGAATTATACTCTAGGATATTATTGTACAATATTTCCTTTTTCTTTTTCATTACGATATTAAGGCTTTAAATCTCTATGATTTTCTCAAGTTATATGGAAATCATTTAATTTTTTTTACACTTTCCATATCATTGAATAAATTTATTTGAATGTATCTTCCCACATTAATTTCACATTGGTCGTTTTAGTTTTTCACATTTTATGGTCAAAATTCCTATCAAAATTTATATCCATACATCTCTTCTTATATATGAGGTCTTATTTCACTTAAGAACTTATAAATACTTATATAAAATTCATGGATAAAGCATAAAGTCTATTAAACAGGACTTGTAAAGTTTGTTTCACTCTATCTAAAAAAATGATTCTTTTTTTTTATTTAGATCCAAAAATTTCATTTCCATTTTTATTTAGATGGTATAAGGAAAGTACTTTTAGAAAATTACTTTTTGAACTCTTCCCACTTTATAACTTCAACTTCATCCTTTACCTTTATTTTTTTGATTAGTATACACCACCAATCATTTTATATCTCTAACAGGTATAATTATTATGTAACTTTATCCTTTATTGAATAATTGATTAAATAATATGAACTTTATATAGTGTTTTTGCATGGTTTTATGATGAATATATCATAGGGTCCATGACAAGAAAGTGGTCATTGATGATTGAAGGATTCAATAACTAGTTATTATTTGGTGAAGTTTGACGGTCCATGTAGTTTAGGTTATTATTCATAAACTGGGATAAATAATTTAGTATCATCATGGAATCTTTATCTCTATATTATATCATATTGGTATGGTTATCCTCGAATGTCCCTTCACATCTATTATTTACACGGGTTATTTAATTTCTAACCATTTTTCAAAAAGAAGAAAGAGAAAGGAAAAAATTACTACTATTAGAAATATTATGGTAAAAATTATAAAGGGTTATGTAATCCAAAAATTTTCATATATAATGAAACCTATATTATATATATAAGATATTATTTCTATACGGGTTGGAAATTCAAGAAGGAACATGAATTATCAATTACTAGATGGGTTGTTTTTTGATTAGAGATTCAGAAAAAAATATAAGGGTTAAAATGCATCAAAGTGATTTTTTTAGATGTTGTATGACGCTAAACAAATAGATAGTGTGTTTCAGGATCATGCTAGTGGTTTGGGACACAAATCAATAGTTTTGGAAAAGTACACCCTAGATCACACTATTGGCACATAGTTTGTTAAAATCATGCAACCTAATCATGAATTCTGGTTTACACGGGTGTATAAATTGTTAAACCATGTGGGAGGGCCTAAAAACAATAAGAGGCTCTAAAATGAGTTTTATAAAAGTTTCATGGTTGGTGCATGTTTTTTTAAACCATGTATTATAATCATGAAAGGTGGGTGTTCCTTAGATAGAGGGGGTGCACAGTTGGTGCATGGTTTGGCCAACCGTATAACCAAACCATGATTCTAATTAAAATAGTTGAATTTACACTTTATCCGAAATATTTATGAGTGAAACCCCCTTTTTTTCATACTCCCTATCAGAAAAATGACCTTAGTATCCACCTCCTCTCATTCCCTTCTTCACCTCCCTTCAAGGGGGTGTTCTTTGGAGATTTTAAAGCTATTATATACTGATTCATGGTAAATATTTCAATCCATTATTTTTTTCATTATCTTATCCTTCATTTAATTCCTAGTTTCCCTAGTTTTTTAATTCCAATTATACCAGATCATGGTGGAATCATATACTGGTGATGGGGCTTTTTTCGTCCTAGGAAAAGGATGTCACAAGAGGCTATCTATACATCATTGCGTGCCATTTCATTGTGGTATGTCTCCATGGTGAATTTAAAAATATTTAAATCATAAATTAAATTTATTTTATATTTTTACTGTCATTTTTGATTAGGTATTATACCTAGTTTAAGTTGGAGGATGTGTTGTGAATTTTTCGTAAGAATTAAGTCTCAATTTTGGGGTGACAAGATTAGCCAGTAATGTTTTGGGAATCATTACTGAGTAATTAATTCTGTTTAGTTTTTTAAAACTTTGTGAGTTTAAAAAAATAATTATAATTTATTAATAATTAATTAATTTATATTGGTTTTATTGTGAGATAGGACCCTGTATGGGTCATATGTGTTTGGATGGGCCGCTACTAATACTGTTGGCCCTTGGAAAATAAATCGAAAGCTTCTTATGAGGTAGGTAGTTTTTCTTACCTTCCATATGTTATTTATACATGTTTTTATATGATATGAATTGTAAGAACCCATATCTTCATTTTAGGTATGTTTTTCCGTTTCTGGACATTTTTTTGGAAAAGAAGAAAATTTGGAAATTTTCTAAGTACACGCCGTGTACTTTATGAGAACAAGCCATGTACAGTTCTTCCGGGCGAGGTCGTGTACTGGCCATGTCTAGGCCACACACATGGTATGTAGTGGTGATGTGAAGGCCACTTAATGCTGTGTATGGAAAGGGAAGGTGCACACCGTGTACTCATAAAGTACACACCATGTATTTTCTTTTTTTGTTTCATTAAACGGACTGGGGTTGTGCCCCAACGATAGAACCATATTATTCTCTAGGTCTTGAACTGAGAGTGTTCTATACGGCCACAGATCTTCTCCGAGCCTCTGATCCTCCATCAATTCTCCGAATCGACCGCCGTTGATTGCGTTGGGACCGAAGTGGTAAGCTCTCTCTTCTCGTAGAGCTTTGTTTCCCAATTCTTCTTCTATCTCAAGTTATCAGGGGTTGATCATTTTTTGTGTTTTCATAGATCTACACCATTCTAAGGATAACCAAGCCTCATGGTTCAAGTATATCGATCTCCTAGGATCGAGGTAGGTGGTTTGTCACCCTACGTTGAATGTCTTTGAGTTTTTGGTGCAAAAGTGTCAGATACCCATGTATCGGGTATCTCGAGTTAGGGTTTTGGTATTATTTTGTTATCTGAATTATATTTCATGTATTATTGAGGTTATTAGATGACTGATAATTTCTTGTTATCATGTTTGAGGATCACCCCATGGGTATTTTCCCTTATTTTGTCTGTTTATCACCGTTTGGCTTAGGTTTCCTGTGAGGCATACCTTTTTGCATTGATTACCTACCTTGATATAATTGATTGCATGTATTGCTTGCTGTTTATGTGATTTTGATGCATTGTAGCTATTAGCCAAGTAGAGTTTTGAGCTCACTTATGCTGAAAACAGTCGATTACGCACGACTAAACTACTCAGGGCTGTGTGAACCTGGTGCGGGAGACTAAAGGGGGAATTGACGATTAGAGATTCCCTAAAGAGTATGTTATAAATTAGTATCATTCGCAAGACCTGTGGGAATGGTACTTTGTGCTTCCTTTGAGTGTCCTTAGTTAATTACCAGGACTATATGGGGAATTAGACGTAAGTGCTTCCTTAGAGAGTCTATAGCTATTATTGCAAGACCGTAGTGGAATTGATGGTGGGAGCTTCCCAGAGTGTTTGTGCCTTGTACGTTTACTTGACTAGGGGTATACCAGTGTGAGCCACCTAGGGAGTCACCTTGAATATTTTTTGGTTGGTTGTGATGAGTCCACCAAGCCAAAGAACAAGCTTGAGTTTGGTAATGTTTGCTGTTTAGGTAGTCTGCTGAGATACCTGTTGTGTTACTTTCTATGCCTTGAAAATATATAGTTGTTTACTAGATTCCTTGATTGATAATTTTATGAGTAAATTAAATTAATAAATAAATGTGAATGGATATTTTTATGATTTTTTACTGTAGTGTACTTCTGTTTTCTCTATTGCATTTATTTCCCTTACTTTTACTATATTATTCACTGAAAATGGGGCACATATCTTGTGGTGATTGCCTATTGGGATTAGTCTCACACCCTGTTTGGGTCATGCTTTTCGGGCCAAATAGGTTATATGGTTGTAGGAGTGGATCGGGATTGTGGCCCTTCTACTTCATGTACATGATTGTTGGTTAGGGCATGAGAGCATAGGACCGAGCCTAGGCTTGCAATGCTGCTGGAGTTACTGTTTACTTTTAGTACCTTGTTCTTAATTGTATTTCAACACGTTGTTTTGTTTGATGTATTCCTTAGATACTTGTACCTTCTACATCATTTTTATCATTATTATATTATACATTACTTCCACTGTTTAGTTTCAGTAGTTGTATGATGTTTACTGCTTCTGCTATTGACAGTTATTTCCTTTCTTGTATACCTTACAAAATGAGGGAATAGTTTCCCTAAAGACTCACCAAGGCCCTCGGTGCTAGTCGGAAGCCTCTGGCATTTGCGGAAACATGGTTGAGGTCATATGGAAAACCGGGTACAGGGCACCAGTTGTGTGGCTCTAGATTCGGGTCGTTACGGCGTGGTATTAGAGGAGGTTCTTTCATTTTCTATTGACTTACTATTTAGTGACATAAGATTGGGATTGGATGGAATAAGTAAATCGTAAATAGCTGTGCCCGGGCATTCTAGAACCCGTGTACAGGGAAAAATCCAGATTACCTCCAACATTTCAATTTACAAGTTTTTGAAAATTTTACAGTTTAATTGATTTCACCGTTGGGTGGTGCACTTGTTTTGTGTTGTTACTGTTTGTATGATTGTGGTTCTATTTTGTTTCAACCCTATGAGATGACGGTATTCCATCTCATGCATCATATAGGCACTTTTTAGAAAAAAATCACATATCATGCATTTTTTCATGCCATCTAGATTGCATTAGAATTTGCATGCTGTTGTGATAGAATTGTGATAGAAGATGCATGCTGTTGTGATAGCTGCTATGATAGAATACCTGCTATATTGATAAGATTTCGTTTGTTTAGAGCTTCTTTATCAGGGACGCTAAAACTTTGGTCTTAGAGGTGTTATGGGCCCTCGAGGATTGAAATTTGGTGGGTCGTGAGTTTGTTATACTATTTACTTGTTATATGAATGGTTATGATTCCAAGCTTTGATTCGCGGGGAGTATGAGCCCCCACGGATTGGAATTTGGCACTGTAACACTAGTTTTTCTGTGTTTTCTCGACTGTGATGCAGTTCTGAGTTTACTATCTGGAAAAACCCAGAATACACGGTGTGTACTTTATGAATACACGCCATGTAGTTTTTAGCAGTGTCACTGATCATGTGGGTAAGGAAATGGGGTCCTGGAAAGTCTTGTAAGAAACACGTTGTGTACCAGATTCGCACGCCGTGTAGTCTGGACTAGGTATTCGGCCATGTCATGAACATCACGGGTCAGGGTTTTCCTTTATGTACACGCCGTGTACCTAGGGAACATGCCATTTATAGTTGACCATGTTGCTGGCCATTTAGCCAACGACATAGGTTGGTGTTATCCCTTTGTGTACACGGAGTGTCTGTATGGAACACTCCATGTAGTGTCAACCGTGTAACATGTCATGTCTCTAACAACACGGTCCAGGTAAGGCATGTTAAGTACACACCGTGTCTCCTTTCACACGCTGTGTAGTAGTGGTCTGCGTATCAGTCCGTGTGACTAACGACACGGACAGGGGAGAGATATTAAGAAACACACTGTGTAGTGGACAAGCACCCCGTGTAGTTTCCTACTGGGATAGTCCGTGTTCCCAGCTGTGTAGTAGTGAACGGGTAGGAAAAAAAGGGTTTAGTACACGCCGTTTAGTTTAAGAACACGCCGTGTAGCTGGGTGGTTTACACAGCCATGTATGTCTAAGGTACCCACCCAGGGTAAAATTTTAAGAATCACACCATGTAGTAGTACTACACGCCGTGTAGTCATGTTTTCCCAAACATTAAAGGTTTCCCCTTCTGTTCCTTTTTACTCTCTTATGTTGCAAATACGTTAGTCGTTAATGAGGGTGTGTTTTTTAATCTTTTAGACCTATGGCACCAAGACGTCCTCCCGTTGCACGCCAGGAACCATGCAATGACCGTAGACATGGTACAACAAATTAGGGACTACATGTAGTTCGTCCTATCATTCCGGACATGGCACCTGCAGTGATTCCAGACACTAGTTCCCATACTTAGTTTAGAGAGGGTTTCATGAGATTCATGAAGACCTTCTAAAGAGCTCAACATCCTACCCCGACTATAGCAGAGTTGAGGCTATTTTTTCAGCAGCAACAACATCCCACATTCTCAGGGGGCGGAGGACCGCAGGCTACAAAGTCATGGATAAAAGCCATGATATCCATCTTCGAGCATCTGGAGACACCTCCAGAGAGGAGAGTGAAGCTCACGACTTATATGCTGTGAGATTCTTCTAAGAGATGGTGGGATGTGGTTTCAAAAACAGGGTGCCAACAGGCTATGGCTTGGGATGAGTTTCAGCATACGTTCTATGACTACTTCTACCCAACAACGCTGAGGGCTGACAGAGCCAGGGAGTTCATGAGCCTACATCAAGGCACTCTCTCAGTTATGGATTATTCCCCCTACTTCACTGAGTTACAGGATTTCACTCCCGTTCTGGGGAATGATGAGTTGTTTTTATCAAGGACGTTTTAAGAAGCCCTCAGACCGGACATCAGATCGCAGGTGAATGAATTTCAGTTGACTTTAATTACTCTGATAGTCATATAGGATCTCATAATGGAAAGGAACCTAAGGGAGACTGGAGCTATGGACCAGGGCGGTTCAGCATACAGGGCTGATTCTTTCTAGGAAGACAACAGGAAGCGCCACTGAGAGTCTATACGAGGTGATCCAAGGAAGTGAGGTGTTCCTTCTGGTAGATGAGATCTTCCTTATGGAACCCAATTGGTGTGTAATCAGTGTTGAAGGAGTGAGCATAAGAAGCCTCAGTGCCCGAGGGACCTAGTGGAGTGCTGATTTTGTGGCAAGATGGGTCATCTGCAACATTTTTGCAAGGTTCCTCTTCCAGCAGCTAGTGAAGGAGGATTAGTTTCGACTCCACATACAGGAGAAAGATTACATGTTCCACAGCAGACTGGGGGATGGAGTTATTTAGGGTTTTCAGGCTAGGGTAGAGGCCATGGATGCAGTGGACAGGCTCAGGGAGAAGCTGTATAGGGATACCAGGATGCTATGCAGGGCAGCGATACATGCCAGACTTTTGCTGCAGAGCAGATTCAATAGAAGCAGAATCCTGGACCTTCTACAGTTCGAGGTACGATCTTAGTGGCCTCAGTTTTATCTTTAGCTCTTTTCGATATTGGTTCTTCACATAGCTTTATCTCTGTTGATGTCGTGGAGATCCTTGGGCTCTGTACCTTTTCGTTTGTTGACATGTTGACTCTTGACACGCCCTTGGGAATGAGGACATCTAGCGTACGTCAGTGCAGAGAATTCCCTCTTGAGGTTTTTGGGTGTCACTTCTTATGGGAACTCTATGTCATAGAGATGACAGGCTATGATGTCATTCTCATGATGGACTGGTTGGTTCCCTTTCAGGAAGTCGTCGATTTCTATCACCACAGGGTGAGTTTCGTATCAACATACGGTGAGTCTTTTCTTTATAGAGGCAAGTAGGATGTCTAGGTGAGTAGAGATGGACCCAAGAATAATGGTCTAGGAGGAGTTACATCCCAGATTTCTAACCTATTTCTGGATGACCAGGGGACTTCACAGTTAGACTTTCCTCCAGTGGTGGATCGTTTCAGGGATGTGTTTCTAGAAGACTTTGTAGGTTTGCCTCCGAAGCATGAGGTAGACTTCTCGATCGAGATTGGGCCCCGAGCGGCACCAGTGTCCATTCCTCTTTATAGGATGGCTACACCATAGTTGCAGGAGCTCAAGAAGCAGTTGGAGGAGTTAGAGGAAAATGGTTTCATCTGACCCAGTACTTCTCCATGGGGTTCGCCTGTCCTATTTGCGAAGAAGGCAGACGACACCCATCGGCTTTGCGTGGATTATAGGAAGCTGAACCAGTTAACGTTCAAGAAACAATATCCCTTTCTGAGGATTGATGATCTCTTTGAATAGATTCAATGTGCCAGGGTGTTCTTGAAGATCGACTTAAGGTCCGATTATCATCAGTTACGCATTTGACCATTAGATATACCTCTTATAGCCTTCAAGAGTAGGTATGGTCTATATGAGTATATAGTCATGCTGTTCGGTCTCACGAATACGCTAGATGTCTTCATGGTGATGATGAACAGAGTTTTCCATCCTTACTTGGATTCCTTCATGGTGGTTTTCGTGGACGAAATCTTGGTGTACTCTCACACTCGACACGACCATGTTTCCCATCTTGAGATTAATTTGAGTACACTGAGGGAGCATCAGTTATATGCTAAGCTCTCAAAGTGACACTTTTGGATGGATGAGATTCACTTCCTGGGTCATTCCATTTTAGATATAGGAGTATCAGTAGACCCAGAGAAGGTGGGAGAAGTAGTTACCTGGGAGCAACCAAAGAATGTCTTCAAGGTACGATGTTTCTTAGGGGTGGATGGTTACTACAGAAAATTTATACAGGACTTCTCACATTTAGCAGCACCGTTGATGGGCTTGTCTAAGAAGGGGGTGAAGTTTTTTGGGTCAGAAGCCTGTGATTCAGCCTTTTAGGAGCTGAAGGGGAGATTGAATTCAGCATCGATTCTAGTTATTCTAGAGCCGGGCAAGAGTTAAACAGTTTTCTGTGATGCATCTGGCCTCGGTCTTGGAGTGGTGCTTATGCAAGAGGATCATGTTGTTTCCTATGGATCTCGGTAGTTGAGGCCACATGAGAGGAATTATCCTACGCCTGACCTAGAGTTGGATGCAGTTGTTCATGCTTTGCATTTTTAGAGCAATTATCTTATGGGAGAGCATTTTGTGGTATACACTAACCAAAAGAGCCTCAAGTACATCTTCACGCAGCATGACCTGAATCTGAGACAGAGAAGGTGGATTGAGTATCTCAAGTCCTTCGATTTCGAGCTCACCTATACGCCTGGGAAAGGAAATGCAGTGGATGATGTACTGAGTAAGAGGACTCAGATACAGGTAGTCCAGGAGGCCACCAATGAGTGGCAGCTTATGGTTCTGTTCTCTGAGATGCATTTTGATGTGCACTACAGATAGGAGAAGACATTCCTATATTCTGTAGCTGTTACCTCAAGGCTTCTCGAACGAGTTCGAATGAGACAACTATCAGATTCTGAAGGCCTAGTCCTATGGGAATGCATGTCAAGAGAGGACCCTCTTCCCAGATGGACCGTTAGCAAGGATGAGATCTTGCCTTTCCAGGGACGCATATGGGTTCCAATAGATATACGTGAGGAGATGATGCAAGAATTTAATTCCTCATTTTGGGCAGTTCATCCTGGTGTCACCAAGATATATCGTGATCTACACCGCTAGTACTGGAGACCAGGTATGAAGAGATATGTGGCTGGTTTTGTCATGAGATGTTCCATCTATTAGCAGGTGAATGCACGACCCCAGTGGCAAGAAGGGCTTTTTATGTAGTTATGCATTACCGAGTGGAAGTGGAATGATATCGCGATGGACTTCGTGACAGGGTTACCAAGATCTTCTTGAGGGAATGATGCGGTATGGGTTGTTATTGACAGGCTCATGAAGGTTTCTCACTTCTTTTCGATAAAGGAGATCTTTGGTGTCGATGAGATTCGACGGTTGTAAATCTGTGATATTGTGCACTTGATTGGGGTTCTGAGTACTATCATTTCAGATAGGGATGCCCGTTTTACGTCGAATTTCTAGCAGGGACTACAGAGGTCCTTGGGTACATAGGTACTTCTGAGTATAGCTTACCATCCCCAGACAAATGGCCAGTCAGAGCACATGATCCATGTGCCTAAGGATATGCTCCGAGCTTGCATTATGGACATTGGCAGTTATTTGGAGAAGCATATTTCTCTTGTGGATTTTGCTTATAACAACAGTTTTTAGGTGACTATTTAGATGGAACTTTACGAGGCTTTGTATGGTAGGTCGTGCTGATCACCCTTATGTTGGCTGGAGGCTGGAGAGGCAGCTTTGCTGGGACCTTGTCTTGTTCAGGAGACCTCAGAGCGGATAGAATTGATTCGGAAAAAGATGGCTATAGCACAGTCTCGACAGAAGTATTATGCCGATCAGCAGAGGCGACCTTTGGAGTTCAAATTCAGAGATCAGGTTTTCTTACGTGTTACCCCGAGGTTGGGACACAAGAGGATCCGGAGATAGGGTAAGCTTTAACCGAGATACGTTGGGCCATTTAAGGTTCTGGATAGAGTCGTGCCGACTTATTATAGGTTGCAGTTACCTCATAGAAACCAAGCTATGAACGACGTCTTCCATGTTTCTTAGCTTTAACACTATTTCTCAGACCCGTCTCATGTTTTTCAACCCGAGGAGGTTGAGCTGGAGCAGGATGCATCATTCGAGGAGCATCCTATTAGGATTTTTGATCGCAGTGCAAAGATACATTGTGGCCAATCTGTTCCTTTGGTACTGGTGCTATGGCAGCATGACCGTGTACATGATGAGACTTGGGAGAGGGAGGCTAATATGCAATCAGAGTGGCCAGAATTGTTTGAGGATTCTTCATTGCCACCAAGTTAGGGAAATTCGGGGAAGGATTTCTTTAAGGGGGAAGTTTGTAAGAACCCATATCTTTGTTTCAGGTATGTTTTTCCGTTTCTGGACTTTTTTTAGGAAAAGAAGAAAATCTGTAAATTTTCTAAGTACACGCCATGTACTTTATGAGTACATGCCATGTATTTTTCTTTCGCGCGATGCCGTGTGCTGGCTATGTCCGGACCACACACACGGTGTGTAGCAGTGATGTGGAGGACACTTAATGCGGTGTACAGAAAGGGAAAGTACATGCCATGTATTTTCTTTTTTTTTCATGGAATGGACCGGGGTCATGCCCCATTGATAGAACCATATTCTTCTCTAGGTTCTCTGACTGAGAGCATTTCTTATGGCCGCAGATCTTCTATGAGACTCCAAACCTCCGTCTGTTCTCCGATTCGACTACCGTCGATTGTGTTGGGACCACAATAGTAAGCTCTTTATTCTCCTAGATGTTTGTTTCACAATTCTTCTTCTTTCTCAAGTTATCGGGGGTTGATTTTTTTGTGTGTTTTGGTAGATCTACACCATTATAAGGAGAACCAAGCCTCTTGGTTCAAGTATATCGATCTCCTATGATCGAGGTAGGTGGTTTGTTTCTCTAGGTTGAATGTCTTTGAGTTTTTGGTACAAAAGTGCCGGATACCCCTATATCGGGTATCTCGGGATTGGGTTTTGATACCATTTTGTTATCTGCCTTTGATTTCATGTATGCTTGAGGTTATTACATGATTGATAATTGCTTTTTATCATGTTTTAGGATCACCCCATGGGTGTTTTCCCCTTTTTTGGCAGTTTATCGCCATTTGGATTTGTTTGCCTATGAGGTATACCTTCTTGTATTAATTGCCTGCCTTAATATAAGTGATTTCATGTATTGCCTGATATTTATGTGCTTTTGATGCATTGTAGCTATTATCCAAGTAGTTTGTTGAGATCATTTAGGCTGCTAAAAGTCGATTACACACGACTAAACTACTCAGGGCTGTGTGAACCTGGTGCGGAAGAATAAAGGGGGAATTGACGATTAGGGCTTCTCTAGAGAGTCTGTTATAAATTATTATCATTTTTAGAATCTATGGGAATGGTATTTTGTGCTTCCTTAGAGTTCCCTTAGTTACGTATCATGACTATAGGGGGAATTAGATGTAAGTTCTTCCTCAGAGAGTATATAGCTATCGTTGCAAGACCAGAGGGGAATTGATGGTGAGAGCTTCCCAGAGTGTCTGTGCCTTGTACGTTTACTTGACTAGTGGTCTGCCTGTGTGAGACACCCAGAGAGTCACCTTGAATATTTTTTGGTCGGTTGTTATGAGTCCACCAAGCCAAAGAACAAGCTTGAGTTTTGTACTATTTTCTGTTTACGTTGTCTGCTGAGATACCTGTTGTGTTAATTGTTATGCCTTGAAAATATAGAGCTATTTTCTAGATTCCTTGATTGATAATTTAATGAGTAAATTAAATTAATAGGTAAATGTGAATGGATATTTGTAGGATTTTTTACTCTAGTGTACTTATGTTTTCTCTGTTGAATTTATTTCCTTTACTTTTTCTATATTGCTCACTGACAGTAGGGAACAGATCTTGTGGTGATTGCCTACTGGGATTAGTCTCACACACTATTTTGGTCCTTCTTTTCAGCCCAAATAGGTTATATGGTTACAAGAGTGGATAGGGATTGTGTCCCTTATAATTTAGTTAAATGATTTCTGGTTAGAGCTAGAGAGCATAGGACCGATCCTAGGCTTGCGACGCTGCTGGAGTTGTTGTTTACTTTTAGTAATTTGTTCTCAGTTGTATTTCAACATGTTGTTTTGTTTGCTGCTTTCCTTAGATACTTGTATGTACTGCATCATTTTCATCATTATTATACTATACATTGTTTAAATTGTTTAGTTTCAGTTGCTGTATGTTGTTTACTGCTTCCACTATTGACTGTTATTTCCTTTCTTGTATACCTTAACAAATGGGGGCATAGTTTCCCCAATGACTCACCAAGGCCCTCACTGCTAGTCGCCAGCCTTTGGAGTTTGGGGAAACGCTCTTGAGGTCATGTGGCGAACCGGGTACGGGGCACCAGTTGTGTGGCTCCGGATTCGGTTCGTTACATGAATGCTTTATCTCACCCTTGAAGGTGAGACTGCCGATTTAAATTTATTATAATGAATTATGTGGTTAAATTGTATTAGTTAATTAAAATGGATGAATGTTAGGGGTCATGAAAAAAGATTGTGCTATAGTGTAATACATTATACATAATTGTTGAGACCGAGAATCTCGATCATCGTGTTGCCTCTAGAACTATTTGGAGGTGAGGATGAAACCAGTGAGGGATGCCAGCCCTTGTATTAGCCTAGGCAGACAGACCTCGGGCTGTTTGGGACCAAGTTGGGTTTGTAGACCATCCCATAGTGACCTTGTCACTAATATGAGTCATAAACCATCTCTTGATGGTTTTTGCAGGGGAAAAACCCATGTAGCCAGCAAAGTTCACACTATTGTGTTTATAAGGATATAATACATGGCATATCGGTGCATCAAATGTTGAGATAATAATATGAATGTGAATTGGAAACCCATGAGTTATGCTTATACTAATGTATGGACTTCATGGATCCCGTATGGGATACCTCTTCCATGAATTTACTTAGGGGACCCTAGTTGGTTCCCTAGTGGTTAAACGACCTTGATCATGTAGGTTTTGGGAATGGGTAGATATAATAGTGGTTGTCACATTATGACCCATACTAAACCTATGATCCTGATGGGATGTGGAAGTTAATATTGTTTTAGGTATTTGACCAACCTTAATCTTTATATATGTTTTACTTGGTTACTATTGATGCAGCTCTGAAATCCAGAAATATTTCCTAGAAATCAGGCCCATAGACCTGACTTGATGTGATGGTATAATGGGGAAGACTAACGGTACTTCATGGGATATGTCTTATGATCCTTATTTGATTTAATTCTATAGTTACTTGAATCCCTAGTGTCACTAGGATTCCTCCACTATAAAAAATAGCTGATTAGTGGTAGTTTTTTTGAAGGGGTCATGCACAATCCCCTCTAAATTCATTTTAAAGGAGGTTCTATACAACAACTTCTAATAATAAAATATAAAGGGGGTTCACAACCCCCTCTAATTTTTTAGCATTATTTTTTTAATATTTAGTTTGATTTTAGGGGAAGTTATGTCAAAAACATTTCTAATTTAATAATTATGGTGCTATATATTCTGTTGGATTTTAGAAGAGCTATATATATAATATTAATTTGTATATATATATATATATAATTTATTTTTCAATAAATGAAATAGTGGGGATTCACAACTCCCTCTAATTTAAGATATTATTGGGGGTTCATGAACCACCACTAATCTATTAGATCAGAGGGGGTTTTGAGACCCTTTTAATTTAAGAAATTAGATGGTGTTTTGAACCCCCTCTAATTGATGAAATTAGAGGGGGTTTTCCAGCACCTCTAATTTAAGATTTTAGAGGGGGTTTTGAACCCCTTCTAAATTATGAAATTATAGGGGGTTTTGAACCCCCTTTAATTTAAGAAATTAGACGAGGGGTTGAACCCACTCTAATTGATGACATTAGAGGGGGTTTTGAACCCCCTCTAATTTATGACATTATAGGGGGTTGTTAACTCCCTCTAACTAAAGAAATTTAATGGGGGTCATGAACCACTACCAATCTCTCTAATTAGAGTTGGTTTTAAATCCCTCTAAAATTCTATATATTTTTTTAAAATAAATCTCATAAAAAGTCAAATTTTATAATATATATGTAAGTGAATGCATGTGTGTGTATATATATATATTATAAAAGCACATTATATAAATGTATTTAAATACATTAAAAACACATATATATGAGGACATTATATGAATTCTTTAAATAAATACATATACATATAAAAAAATGTATACATATATAAATATTGGTATACATAATATAAATGAAATTATAAATATATTTATTTAAATTTAAAAAATTTATATATGGTTTTATAAATAATATACATTTATATTATGATTTATATTATACAAATATTATATTAAATAAAGTTTTATTTTATATTTTTGTATAAATACATTTATATTATATTATGTATACAAATATATAAAATAAAGACAAAATTAAATATAAATACACATATATATTTTATATAATTATATTATATATTTAATATTATAAATATTTAATTGTATATAAATTTATATATATTATATAATTATATTATATATATTACAGTATAACATATTAATTATAAATTACTTTAATATATATCATTTTGTATATTATATATTTCTAATTATATGAAATTATTTTGTTTTTTATGTATATATATATATGATATAATATAAATGTATATAATCGCATACATAAATATATTATATAAATTTATTTCATATAATATATGTATAATATAAATCATAAAATGTATAAATTTAAAGTATTTACAAAACCAACATATAATTTTTATAGTTAAAAAATAATTGTAATAATAATAATTATTATAAGAATTATTGTTACACGCACATGTATATATATACAAATATATAAAAAGTGTATATAAATATATATTTTATAATTAAATCACATCTGTAAATATCATATAAATACATAAATTCACACACACACACAAATATAATTGAATTTATAAATATATGGATAAACATATATTTATATATCTAAATATAATTATTTATGCATATATTATATACACACAGATAATATATATATATATATATATATATATATTATACAGAAATATATTATAAATTATACACAAATATAATATATATTATCTCATATTTATGTATCTAATATTATATATATATGTACGCATCATATATTATACAAAAATACATTATATATATATATATTACAATATATATATATATATTATAATATACACAATATAAAAAAAAATATTATATTATTTATATTTCCATACCCATATATATATTGGTATAGAAATAAATACAAAATATTGAATATATAAATCAAAACATGTTGCAACCTAGTGGTAGGTGCGCTAAAGATATTGCTATCTGGTCCCAGGTTCGATCTCCGTTAGTGTTATTTTTACTACCTTAGATGGGGCCGACCATTTCTCCTGCATTCTGGGCCCCAAAAATGAATTTGGGCCCTTAGGCTGGGCGGGGTGTCTTGTAGGGTGTGTGGGCATCCCAAAGGCTGTCAGGTGGTGTCATGGGTCTTTGTGGGGGCATCCTAGGGAGTTAGGGGGTGTTAGGGGTGAGTTAGGGGTGTGTCTAGGGGGTGTGTGAGTGTGTCTAGGTGGGTGTTGTTTAGGTTGTCAGGGGGTCTCGGCAGGGTGTCCCGGGTTGTTAGGGGGTGTCAAAGTTGTTTCCCTAGTGTGCCAGGGGTGTTTTCTTAGGGTATCTAGGTAGGGTGTTAGGAGTGTTGTCTTGGGGTCTTAGGCGTGCTTCTAGGGGGTGAAGGGGTGTGTTTGGGTGGGTGTCGTTGGGGGTTATTAGGGGGTCTTGGTGGGGTGTCTGGTGGCGTTGGTAGGTGTGTGTGAAAAAATATTATATAAAAATGGTAGTTTAGGGCTGGTTTCAACTGCCCCAAAACTTGATCCCCATATACTCAAACCGGGGCAGTTCAAACCACCTCTAAAGTGATGATTGAATTAGAGGTGGTTAAAACTACCTAGAATCTATCAGTATATTGTGAATTTTGAGCAAAATTAGAGGGGGTTAAAACCCCTTATAATTCAACAACTACTAAACATAGACACAATTTACCAGCGCTTCCCCATAACTGCCTATAATCAGAGTAGGTGGCCACTTTATCAGTGGTTATGGGTAACCACCACGAAAGTATTTAAAAGGGTTTAAAACCCATTCTAAATGAAAAAACCCCTTCTAATCACCCAGTTTTTTGTTGTGCTCCCTACATATCGATTATAGAGGAGGTTGTTGAGTGTATCTTAGATCCATCTTAGATATCGTGTCACCTAGGATACCTTGATTTCTATGATATATTTGATTATAGAAGTTATTGGGTGGACACATTTTCCCTTAGAATTGGATTCTTGTAACATCCCTGAGGATTGATGATGATCTCTTTAATCTATGCATGGGATAATCCTCCGGATAAGGTGAATTCATCTTGTTGTATTTACTCTAGTCATCAGGGAATGTGTTGTTAATTTTGTAATTGAATTTTATTGAGTTACTATCTTAGATCATGAGAGTTTTATTTATAAATTTCCAAAGGGTCACCCCTTAGGAATTAATACTATTTACAATGTCTTGGTTATATACGGACTGGGGACTAAGAACCTGACATCAAACTGGATTAGGGAAACTCCGAGATGATGTATGGGTTCCACTAGTTACACACAACTTGATTAGTATTCCTAAGATGCCTAGGATCCAAGTAAATGCCTTATTTATGGGATGTCCATCTATTACATGGAATCCTACTTCACATTTAGTAGAAGTGATGACAAGTGATCCTAGTGATAAGACTTGAACCCCCCATATGGGGACATAACTTGCTCAAATACATTCTGGGGCTGGTTGAAGGAGGTATATCCAGACCATGGTATACATCAAGCCATAGGTCCTGCATTTTTTATTTAATTATTTTCAATAGTTATTAGTCACTTTATTATTTAATTGAGTAATTGAAATATAATTACACTAGTTTTTTTTCTATTCAGGGGACCAAGTTTGTGGAACTCTACTGATTTTTGTACTCAAACCCTACATAGGCTTCCATTTCACTATGGTACCTAGGTAGATGTTCAGTTAGTTGTTGGAATATGTTGGGCTGAGTCCCAAGGTTGATAAAGTAGTATAGCTCTGATGTGTTCATAGATATTTGAATGTGTTACAATTCAATGTTGGAATTGGAGATTAGTATTTGTATTTGTATTTTATTATTCTTGTTTATGTGGTTGTCCTAGTGTGTAATCAATTTTTTATGTACGAGATAACCATTTGGTCCTTGAATGATTTCTATTTATTATTACAACCTTATTTATATTTACTACTTCCACACTCTAATTATTTATTACAGGGATTTGTTTCATTATTTAGGAAATTTACTTACTCTAATACAAGGGAATATTCTCTCCACATATAGAAACTAGACCCTCCCAACATTTTAGCTGCCTCTAGAGTATTGGGAGGCACACTTGAGGCCTTATAAAGAACTGTTCCTACTTCTGATCATGAAGTGAGCCTAGGTGGGACATGATAAATATAAGGACACGACCTTAAAAAATTACTTAATATTGAATTAAATGAATAATTCACTTAGAATATCTTTTCAGGTTTTGAGTTTTAGAGAATTAGGACATAACTATTACATCTCAAAGATTACAAAGTAGACACTTCAACTAAAATTCCCATAAAATAAAAACTCTTAAAAAGAAACATGTCTAGATCCATGTTTTAGATAGCATGTCTTTCCTTGATCCCATCCTTGACCCTATTCATCATTAAGTCATGTGGAAAACATTTTAAAAACTTTGGATGAGCATAAAAATCCCAGTAAAGGATACACAACGAAGGAAAACTGTTAGTTTTTCAAAACAACAAGTAAACCATGAATACTTTATCAAAGTAATACTTTTCACCTTTATGAAGTAGTAAATACTCTTCACTAAATAAAATATCACTACATATACATGGTAACCCAAAGATTACCATAAAACCATATAAAGAACACATAACATATAAAGGTAACTTGGGACATAAACATAATTAAATGGAATAACCATACAATCGGCTTCCACACATATCACTACATGGAATAGCCATACATCCGACTTCCATACCCAATGCATTGGAGGTTATAATGTAACCACCCATTCTGGTATTTACGACACCTCCTGTTATATGGTTTATCACGTAACCACCCGTCAAATGTCCTAGTACCATTATAAAATCATTACACATAAAACAATTATAAAGGAAAGAAAACATTTCCACATTTCAATCACAATATATCACATAAATATATTGACATAACAAATCCATTATAAAAACCATTTTCAATACCATAATACATAAAACAGTATATGGTATTTATTTACATTTTAAAACATTACGGCTTGTTGAGAAAGACAAGGATCAAATAATACTCACGGCGGTGGAAAGGTCATTGTCACCGCGTATGTTAAAAAGAAACATACTTTTTTTCGTTTAGTAAAACTCTTCATATAGAAAAGATTCCTTTTGAATAAAAGTAAATGTCAAAGGGGTTTATACACCATATAAAAGAAAGTTGGGTATAAAACAAAATATGCCTCAATGAAAGGAGATTGAGATGATGTCCCATACAAAGACGACGTCCTTAGATTAAGGATAAATCAATTACATAATTTATGTGTGACAAATATAAATACACCCAATATAAGTGGATATTAAGTGTAAAACAATCAGATTAATTCAAACATATTCATAGCATGACATATTCAAGGAGTACAAGTTTAACCCAAAGGATTGAAATTGAGTTAAGAAGTTCCCTTGCAAGAATTCGACAGCCTAGCAACGTCACATTAAAATTCATAAAATGAGTTGATGAGAGAGAAAATGGTATCTCATCACTTGGAAATAAAATTTATATCAATAAGGATATAGAAGAACATATCCCAACATAATAAGATGCAAATTAAAAGACATAACATAAATAAGTCTTTTTTAAAAAGAGGAGGGTGAAAGGTTCCCTTACCGACTTGGGTTACTTTCGAAACGTACCCCAAATGAAAGAAGGACAATAAAACATTGATGTAAATAATCATAAACAAAATTATATTACAAAAATATTAGAATAATGGGATGTACATAAACCACTCAAAGGAAATGGTGGAAAATGCAGCATAAATCTTGCGGGAATAAAAGTGAAATGAAAATCCCTTACGAAAACTCGTAAGCCTAACGGCGCCACATAAAACATCCAAAAATGGATTTATGAGATCAAATAGGGTCTCTCATAATATGAAAAAAAAGAACAGAATGAGGAATATAAATGAACATCCCCAAAAACGAGCTTAATAGAAATGACATAAAAGAGAGTACTTAAAAAGAAGAGAGAGGTAGGATCCCTTACAAAAATTCGGCAGCCTAACGACGCCACTTAAAAATTCTTAAAATGAATTGTTGAGAGAAAGTGGGGGTATCTCATCATATGAACACGAAAAGTATAATAGGATGAATATAAAATAAAACCCCCAACATAAGAATGTAGAGATTAAAATAAATGAAATAAAGGAGAATACATGAAAAGAAAGAGATAGGTAGGATCCCTTACAAAAATTTGGCAGCCTAACGACGCCACTTAAAATTATTAAAATGAATTTTTGAGAGAAATAGGTGGTATCTCATAATATGAACACAAAAATTATATTAGTATGAATATAAAAGAACATCCCCAACATAAGAACATGGAGCTTAAAATAAATGACATGAAGGAGAATACATGAAAAGAAAGAGAGAGGTAGGATCCCTTACCTCAAGTCCGACTTGTCTTGTTCGTTTCTTTATATTCTTGAATAATAAAATAGAGTTAATTTATACTTTCTTAAGAACCTTTTTCAAGTTAATTATTCCTTTATATCAATTATTACCATGTTATGAACATTATGTAATAATTTAAGTTAATAACGGTCGTTTTTGTCGATCATTGGTACTTGAATCAAAAATAAACATGTTATAATTAAAAGTTGTTCATGTGGTAAAATACCCATTATATTCAGAATTATATTTAGGATTTAGATATCATATATATCATATATATCCAGTATATACTTTCGTTTATAATATTACATTGAATTTAATGGTAAGAAATGAAATGCACCGTTCATGGAGACGGTAAGCCGTACGTACGCATGAACGCTACTTTAATTTCTATTTCGTATTTAATGGAATTAAAAATAAATTAGATATATATATATATTATAATTACAGTATAATATATATGTTATATTGGTCACGTATGTTCATTAATTTCATTCTTTATACATTCCATGTATTGCATGAACGAGTCACATCACTTGAGGGTGCGGTAGTCCACACTACCTCAAATGAAATTATCACATTTGCATAACATGAAAAGCATAAAGGTATGTTTTAAATGTAAAATAAAGAAAATTATAGAGGAAATAAATATAATATATATCATAAATAAATATATTTTCCTCACAATGGCCACCATGATAGGTGGTAGGAGAATATAGAACAATCATCGTTTCGTGAGGCAGTAATTCGCCATCCACGGAAACAGTATAATCTTTAAACATTATACGGAGGTGTGTGTAAGTGTATGTCGAATACTTATCATAAAAATATCCTAGTATATTTAATATACTGGTGTTGTTACAAAATAAAGGAATAAAAAGTGTTTAGGGGGTTGGAGGGGAAAAATAAAACAAAAGAGCATAAGAGAGGACATTACCTTTAAATTGGGTAACTCCCTTTGGTTTGAACCAAAAGGGTTTCTTGAAGAGCTTTCTGCATAAGGTAAGACTTCTAGGATGAAGAGAGGGATGTGGAGAGATAAAATGAGCAGAGTTTGGTCGAGCCAAAGGCTTGAGTGGTGTGGGTAAGTAGGTAGAGGTGGGGGCCTTTTATAAGATGTAGGAGGGGTACTCCTGGAATGTCTTGAAAAGTTACTTTATTATAAAATGAATTTTGGATATTAAAGGTCCCACAATTATATATTTCGAGTGTAAGGTGATAAGGGTTATAAATACACCCATCCAATAGGTTTTTGACAAGTGTAAGTCTTTTATTTTACCTTATCTTCTCATTTTATTTAAATCGTTCCTTAATGAGGTAATCACTGCATCATCATGGTGTCATAATTAAATTTATATATTTAATGTCTAAAAATTATAAAAAAAATATCATGATGTACTAAATCATTTTAGATTTCTAATGAAAATTTATAGTCAAAAAATTTGACTTGTATAACCCCATGTAAAAATTGTTTGAGTAAAAGAATACATGTTTGTGACATTTTTATTTTAACCTTAAATAAAAAGTTATTAATTTCATTTTCCTACCAAAGTGGCTCCATGGGGTCCCCAAGTTGACCCATGGATTTTATTGGTCGGCCATGCCTGATACAATAATGTTAGGACATGTTTCAAGGTCATTTAATATTATTATAACATTATATTTACCTTAAATTACACTAATTACCTTTAATCGCGAATAATAAAACTTAAAAGTTACTATTCACGAAAACATTATTTTAATCCCATTGAACCCCATTTTACAACATAATGACAACCATGTATGTCAGATTTTCAAAATTCATATCACATAAGTGGTAAAATATCATTTAAACCAAAATTCAGTTTTTTTTACTACCACTTAGTGGTAACACTATTCATCAAAATTGAAGTTTTTCAGAAAAATACCAAAAATTCACCCTAAGCTATATTTGATATTCCAAATTCAAAAATGATGTATATTTTAAAAAATTAAAAACATATAAGTTGCATTAATTAATTTATTAATTATTTCTCACTGTCAAAATAAATAGCGTGTTTTTAAGAAAAAATATCTATTAAAAAATTGACACTAGTTTAAGTCCAATTTCAAAGTGAAATTAATTACAATGACCACTATTGGATTAAATAGTAAAAATATATTCTAATTTCACTTTAAAACCAATTCAAAAGATGATATAATCATATAAATAAATTATATTAAAAATATGTTTTGAATTAAAATACATCATTTTTCACTAATTCATTAAAAATGTACTTTATAAAAAAAATAACAAAAAACTACACAAAGTAAATTTTGATATCCCGATTCTAAAGAAGGATTTTATTTGGTCCAATATAACATATGAAATTTTCAAAAAGTGGATTTAAAAAGGGTTTGCCATCAAAAGGTGGTTAATCGTCCTTTTAAAGTGTATTAGAATATTTACGCTTAAAACTGGATTCATTCTCATTTTAAGCCTCTAACATTTATTGGATAAAAGTAAAAATATTTGACAAACATATATAATCATTTTTTAGTTAGTTCTTTTCATTCCCGCCATTATAACTGCTAGGCATTAACTACCATTTTAAATAATATTATTTTCTTATTAGAGTGCAACGTAAGATTACCAAGAAACTTGTTGTTGTGTATTGGGTACACCATTGAGCATAAAGTTCCCTTTAAATAAATATTAACATTTTATTCACAAATATGGATAAATATAAAAATGTCATATTCTTTATTAACCTTGGGTGTTACATCCTTCCCCCCTTTTGGGAATTGCGTCCTCGCAATTTTAAAATTGGGCTCAGAAACTTCATTGAAAGTCCCACATCGGAACGAGAGTCGGTAAAAATATCACTTTAAAAGAACGAAAGAGAAGTACCGAGGTCACCCGAGTTAACCCATACTAGGATTCCATGTAGTAAAACATGGATACAAAAGAAAAAACAAAGGGTCATGTTCTGAGGGAGAGTGATAGAAAAAATGGTTAGGAGAAATTTAACCACCAGGAAATCACAAACTTGTGATGGGTTAAACGGTATTTTATTCCCCAGTAGGAAAAATTAACAGAAAACATTTTAGTTTTAAGTTACTTTTAATTGAGTAATTTATTTATGAGCTTAACTAAATTATAAGGAAACATACTTACTTGTCATGTTGACTTTATAATTTTACTATATTTCTTACACAAAATCATATTTTCTCCAAAAGAAGAGTATTTAGGAAGACTTTTTCACATTAAGAGTACTATAATCACCTTCTAGAGAATCACCTAATCCATAAAGGAGAACTATATACTTCCCATGTCTTTATACCTTAACCAAAACCAAAACCAAAAAGGTTAGTACAAGATCAGATAATACCCAAAAATGATAATTCTTTATTAAAAAAATCTATTCTTAATCTCCAAAATATGTCAAACAATACCCAAAGTTCAACAAAGATCATTCAATAAACATTTATCCATAAAATTATTCAAAGTAATCAAAACTAAGATTGAAACCCAAATCTCTGAAGGATTTAATCACATAGTCTTCCAAGATAAACCATAACATTTATCTCCAAATAACATCAGTTACTCTTAAAGTCTCATACTGAAAAGTAATTAACCTAATCACATATCCTCCGTGATAGGTTAATAATTTCCATATATATCCCAAAATCAACTTATTCTAGATTCATAAGATCATATAACTAAAAAGAATTAGTCAAACTAACCAGGGACTTCACGTAGTCTAGTGGTAGGCGATAATTACCAGTTGCACTTTGGTTGTGGGTTTGATTCCCGCAGCTTCGTCCGACGCGACAGGTTGTCACACGGTCTACATGTTGTCCTTTTTCCAAAACAACATAATTCTTATAACATTCCCCAAAAAGCGATAAAATCTTAAAAAATAACCATAACATAATTTAACCACAAATTGATCTCATGTCATTCATATTCCATCATAATATACATTAACACATAATTACCTCAAAAGTAAGGATCATATAAACCCTAATGGTTACCTTTATTATTATTACCTGAACTTCCACATCGAGTTGGTTCTCTCGTACCTGATGCATTAGAGAAATCACCAAGGTTCAAGCGGTTGATCATGACTCCTGATAGTTGGTTTAGAATAACCATGATATTTCTCATTGAATCCCCAATTTCATCTGGTCTCTTAATCAGAGAACCACCACAGTTTCCTTCAAACCCATTGTCACTGTGGTTCCTGCAAGATCCAACCATTTACTAAAACCAAAAAGGTAAGTGTGAGTATATCAACAAAGTAATCATGTACTTAAGAGGAATATAGACACTAAGATATAATTATCTAAGTTATATCAAACTCATTCCAACTTTCATAAATAACAATGACTCTATTTAATATAATATCCATTGTGGTTATACACAACCTGTCACTTATTCTTAAACAACACTCTAACCTCTAAAGTTATCTAAACCGACCTTTGAAACCAACTATAAGGACCCGACCTTAAAACATTACTTAATATTGAATTAAATGAATAATTAACATAGAGGATCTTTTTAGGTTTATAGTTTTATAGAATTAGGACATAACTATTACATCTAAAAGATTACAAAGTAGACACTTCAACTAAAATTCCCATAAAATAAAAACTCTTAAAAAGAAACATGTCTAGTTCCATGTTTTAGATAGCATGTCTTTCATTGATCCCATTCTTGACCCTATTCATCTTTATGTCCTGTGGAAAACATTTCAAAAACTTGGGATGAGCATAAAAATCCCAGTAAAGGATACAAAAAGAAGGAAAATTGTTAGTTTTTCAAAACAACAAGTAAACCATGAATAATTTATCAAAGTAATAATTTTCACTTTTATGAATTAGTAAATACTCTTCACTGAATAAAAGATCACTACTTATCCATTGTAAACAAAAGATTAACATAAACCCATATAAATAACACATAACTTATAAAGGTAACTTGGGACATAAACATACTTAAATGGAATAACCATATGGTCGACTTCCACACATATCACTTCATTGAAAAGCCATACGGCCGAATTCCATACCCAATGCATTGGAGGTTATAATGTAACCACCAATCCTAGTATTCACGACACCACCCATCATATGGTTTATCACGTAACCACCCGTCAAATTTTCAAGTACCATTATAAAATAACAGCACATAAAACAATTATAAAGGAAAGAAAACATTTCCACATTTAAATCAAAATATATCACTTAAATATATTGACATAACAAGTCCATTATCAAATCCATTTTCAATACCCTAATACATAAAAGAGTATATGGTATTTATTTACTTTTAAAAACATTACGACTTGTTGAGGAAGCCAAGGATCAAATATTACTCGCAGTGGCAGAAAGGTCGTTGTCACCGCGTACGTTAAAAAGAAACATACTTTTTGTCGTTTAGTAAAACGCTTCATACAGAAAAGATTACTTTTGAATAAAAGTAAAAGTAGAATGGGTTTATACACCGTATAAAAGAAAGTTGTGTATAAAACAAAATATTCCTCAATGAAAGGGGATTGAGATGAAGTCCCATACAAGGAAAATATCCTTATATTAAGGATAAATCAATTACATAATTTATGTGTGAAAAATATAAATACACCCAATATAAGTGGATATTAAGTGTAAAACAATCAGATTCATTCACACATATTCATATCATGACATATTCAAGGAGTAAAAGTTTAACCCAAAGGATTGAAATTGAGTTAATAGGTTCCCTTGCAAGATTTCGATAGCCTAACAACATCACTTTAAAATTCATAAAATGAGTTGATGAGAGAAAAAATGGTATCTCATCACTTGGACATAAAATTTACATCAATAAGGATATAGAAGAAAATATCCCAACATAATAAGATGTAAATTAAAATACATAACATAAATAAGTCCTTTTTTAAAAAAAAGAGGAGGGTGAAAGGTTCCCTTACTGACTTGGGTAACTTTCAAAACGTACACCCCATGAAAGAATGACTATAAAAAAATGATGTAAATACTCATAAATGAAAGTATATTACTCAAAGAGTAGAATGATGGGCAGTACATACACCACTGAAAGTAAATGGTGGAAAATGTATCATAAATCTCGCGGGAATAAAAGTGAGATGAAAATCCATTACGAGAACTCGGCAGCCTAACGGTGCCACATAAAACTTCCAAAAATTGATTTATGATATCAAATAGGGTTTCTCATAATACGAACATAAAAATTACACGATGATTAATTTAAAATAACATCCCCAAACATGATCTTAAAATAAATGACATAAAATAGAGTACTAAAAAAGAAGAGAGAGGTAGGATCCCTTACAAAATTTCGGCAGCCTAACGGCGCCACTTAAAAATCCTTAAAATGAATTGATGTGAGAAAAAGGGGGTATCTCATCATATGAACACAAAAATTATAGTAGGATGAATATAAAAGAACACCCCCAACATATGAACATGGAGCTTAAAATAAATTTCATAAAGGAGAATACATGAAAAGAAAGAGAGAGGTAGGATCCCTTACAAAAATTCGGCATCCTAACAGCGCCACTTAAAAATTATTAAAATGAATTGATGAGAGAAAGAGGGGTTATCTCATCATATGAACACAGAAAATATAGTATGATTAATATAAAAGAATATCCACAACATAAGAACATGGAGCTTAAAATAAATGATAAAAAGGATAATACATGAAAAGAAAGAGAGAGGTAGGATCCCTTACCTCAAGTCCGACTTGTCTTGTTCGTTTCTTTATATTCCTGAATAATAACCTAGAGTTAATTTATACTTTATTAAGAACTTTTTTAAAGTTCATTATTCATTTTATATCACTTATTACCATGTTATGAACATTATGTAATTATTTATGTTAATAACGGTTGTTTTGTCGATCATTGGTACTTGAATCAAAAATAAACTTGTTATAATTACTAGTTGTTCATGTGGTAAAATATCCATTATATCCAGAATTATATTCATTATTTAGATATCATATATATCATATATATCCATTATATACTTTCATTTATAATATTACATAACATTTAAAGGTAAGAAATGAATTGCACCGTTCATGGAGACGGTAAGCCGTACGTACGCATGAACGCTACTTTTATTTCTATTTCGTATTGAATGGAATTAAAAATAAATTAGATATATATATATTATAATTATAGTATAATATATGTATTATATATGTCACATATGTTCATTAATTTCATTCTTTATACATTCCTTGTATTGCATGAACGAGTCACATCACTTGTGGGGGCGGTAGTCCACACTTCCTCAAATGAAATTATCGCATTTGCACAACATGAAAAGCATAAAGGTATGTTTTAAATGTAAAATACAGAATCATATAGAGGAAAAAAATATAACATATACCATAAATAAATATAGTTCCATCATAATTTCCAGCATGAGAGGTGTTATGAGAAGATAGAACAATCATCGTTTCGTGAGGCAGTAAATCGTCATCCACGGAAACAGTATGTTATTTAACCATTAGGTGGAGGTGTGTGTAAGTGTATCTCGAATTATTATCATAAAAACATCCTATTATATTGAATATACTATTTTTGTTACAAAATAACAGAATAAAAAGTGTTTAGGGGGTTGGAGAAGCAAAATAAAACAAAAGAGCATAAGAGAGGACATTACCTATAAATCGGGTAACTCCCATTGGTTTGAACCAAAAGGGTTTCTTGGAGAGCTTTATGCCTATGGTAATGCTTCTATGATTAAAATAGGTATGTGGAGAGATAAAATGAGCAGATATTGTCTGAATCAAAGACTTGATAGGTGTGGGTAAGGAGGTAGAGGTGGGGGCCTTTTATAAGAGGGAGGAGGGGCACTCTTGGAATGTCTTGAAAAGTTACTTTATTATAAAATGATTTTCGGATATTAAAGGTCCCAAAATTATATATTTCGATGGTAAGGTGATAAGGGTTCTAAATACACCCATAAAATAGGTTTTTGACAAGTCTAAGTCTTAGATTTTACCTTACCTTCTCATTTTATTTAAATCATTCCTCAATGAGGTAATCACTACATCATCATGGTGTCATAATTAAATTTATATATTTAATGTCTAAAAATTATAAAAAAAAATCATGATTTAGGAAATATTTTTATATTTATATTTAATATTTATATTCCGAAATATGACTTGGTATAACCCCATGTAAAAATTGTTTTAGTAAAATAATACATGTTTGTGACATTTTTATTTTAACTTTAAATAAAAAGTTATTAATGTCATTTTCCTACCAAAGTGGCTCCATGGGGTCCCCAAGTTGACCCATGGATTGGATTCGTCGGAAATGCCTAATAAAATAAGGGTAGGACATGTTTCAAGGTCATTTAATATTATTATAATATTATCTTTACCTTAAATTACACTAATTACCTTTAATCGCGATTAATAAAACGTAAAAATTACTATTCACCAAAAAAATTATTTTAATCTCATTGAACCACATTTTACATCCTAATTTAAACCATGTATGTCGGATTTTTGAAATTCAAATCATAGAAATGGTAAAGTTTCATTTAAAATAAAAAGTAGTTTTTTTAACTACCACTTAGTGGTTTCACTATTCATCAAAAATTGAAGTTTTTCAGAAAAATACCAAAAATTCACCCTAAGCTATATTTGATATTCCGAATTCAAAACTGATGTCTATTTTATAAAATTCAAAACATATAAGGTGCATTAATTAATTTAATAATTAATTCCCACTGTCAAAACAAATAGAGTGTTTTTAAGAAATAATATTTACTAAAAGATTGATACTAGTTTAAGTCCAATTTCAAAGTGAAATCAATTCTAATGAACCCTATTGGATTAAATGGTAATAATATATTTTCATTTAAATTTAAAACCGATTCAAAAGATGATATAATCATATACATAAATTATATTAAAAATAGGTTTTGAATTAAAATACATCATTTTTCACTTATTCATTAAAAATGGACTTTATAAAAAAAAATAACAAAAACCTACACAAAGTAAATTTTGGTATCCCGATTCTAAATTAGGATATTATTTGGTCCAATATAACATATATAATTTTCACAAAGTGGATTTAAAAACGGTTCTCCATCAAAAGGCGGTTAATCAACCTTTAAAAAATATAAGAATATTTATGCTTAAAATTGTATTCATTCCCATTTTATGCCTCTAAAATTTATTGGATAAAAGTAAAAATATTTGACAAACATATATAATCATTTTGAAGTTAGTTCTGGTCATTCCCGCCATTACAACGACTAGGCATTAACTACCATTTAAAATAATATTATTTTATTATTAAAGTGCAACGTAAGATTTCCACGAAACTCATTGTTTCGTATTGGGTATGCCATTGGGAATAGCGTTCCCTTTAAATTAATATTAACATTTTATTCAAAAATGTGGATAAATATAAAAATGTCATATTCTTTATTTACCTGGGGTGTTACAATAATGTTATATCAGAGAAATTATTTTACTGTTGTCTTACTCTTTGGGATATGTTAGATAAGAGTATTAGAAATGTATCAAAACCTATGTTGTTTATTAGGATGGTTCTTCTAGAATAGTTATTCCAGTATATATCCCATGTTTCTAGGGATATGATACTACTATTCTTGATATGTGATGTTATAATTGTTTATGATTTTCACTTTAAGAAACACATATGTATTGTGGAGTTTATAATTTATTATGAATTTATGGTTCTCAACCTATTGGGGAGAGTATATTGATTGATTTTGACTTTGTATGGATGAGGAAAGAGGAATTAATCATGCATCATATTTGGTATGTGGGGTCCACAAGTTATAGTTCGGGTAGTTTGTGAGTTTGTTACTAATGTTAAGGATAACTATTTAATGTGTCAACAACAACCAAAATAGTGTTTTTATATGTGGGTTCAGGGTGTAATTTATTTAGTTGGACCACCTTTTTCAAATTCTTATATGGTAGGTCATGTGGATTTTTGGAGAGATGTTCAATAGTGAGAATGTTGACTTAGTAATCATGCACGTGAGGTGGATCGACCCTAGTGGGTTGATAGTGAACATGGTGACAAAGTTTTTTAATCCTCATGGTGCATTTTAACTCATGTTTTATTATTTAAATATTGAATAAAAACCTAAATGGTGTTCTCTCATATATCTTGGAATGAAATTATACTTAACTAAACCATGTGTTTGTGTGTGTAGTATGACAATGTTCATTTAAGATGAAGAATTGTGTGTACTATTAACCCTTATAGGTCAACATTAAGAGATAATTATATTTTAGTGGAGACTTTGGGCATGTATCCATTCTATGTTTGGTTAATTACAGATAAAAACAACCTACATGGAGTTTTTCTATCTAGATTGTTATGATATTTCCCATAACTAACCTTCATGCATGTTTATATAGTAGGATCATTGTTCGTGATACCAATAGGTACTAGAAAATTTATAGTGAATTAGAAATGTGAGGCGGTATTACCGTATACAGATGCCTAATGACGACCAGTTCATTGTCATTCTGGTTTTGAAATCATGACCCTCCAGGGAGAACTCCCCTATATAGATTCTCTTATAGGATCAAGGCCTTGGTAGGTTGATTTTTGGTAGGTGATTCCTTAAATATTTAAGAAATTAGAATCTTTCTTGAGTTAACAATGCACCACACTTAAATGGATTTACAATTAAAAATTATAGGGTGTTTTCCTTTACAACAAGGAATTAAAAACTTGTATAATTGAACCCATGTTGATAGGTTTTTTCACTTGTAGATCGATAAACTCTTTACCTTCCTTAATTTTAACTTATTTTAGAGAGGGTCTGTAGGAACATTTGATTCCGTGTAATTATGGAGGTGGGAACATAGACTTTACCCATGTGTTATAGTAAAAATATTTTGTAACTTATAGTTTTGTGAGACCTAGGGGTTAGGTGGTTGGACCTAGTGACCCATCTCAAGATTTTATTTGTGGGGATAGTGTGAGGCCTGGAGGCCCTTAGTTTTAACTTAGACCTTAGTGATTCAACATTTGGTTTAGTTGAGGGAAAATTGTGAGACGGGTTACCCTAGGTTTACTATGTCTTGTATGGATGGTGATCTTGGATGTATTCTCATTTTGAGATTAATTATTATAAGGTTCTTGGGTTTTATAATATAGGTAGGGTGATGCCTTTAGTTTTGATGGAGGCACCTAGGGTTCTTATGTATCGAGACTATGTTCAATGGGTAGGATTGTCCAGGTTACTAAACTATTGAGGATTGGTTATGTGGTTATTAATGTGGTCCTATGACGGGTATAATATCATTAATTGAATGAAACTAAGTAGTGGATATGTGTGTGGATGAGGTTGACATGATTTAGACTGAGTAAACACAATTTTTTCTTCTAGAATGACGTTTTAAGGGGAGCAGTCATTGATGAATTATGGAACACATATGGTTCCCAATATTAAAAGAGAAGTTCACAAGGATCACATAAAGTATTAATATCAGCATGAAATTAAGTATGGTCAACCCAGTATTGGTGATGTGAGACTCACAAAGGCATGATTGGGGTGAAGGATCATGTTGTACAAGATTGTACACCCACTGTGATAGACATGTTTAGTTTATACCGGATGCATTTTGAAACTATTTAAAATATAAATTTGGTGAGAATCTGAGTATGGGATAAGGATTGATGGTTTTAGAAGTTTTTCTTATGGGTATAGTAGCATGAATCTTAGGAAGAAATAGTGTAAATTTGGGGTGATGAGGGGAATCTTGGAAATAAATTGTATGCTGTGGGAGGGTTAACCTGATGGTGGACCTTGACATGATCTGTTAGGAGACATGTTGTAAGGGGTTATTTATAGTTAAGTAAATAGAAGTATTATATGAGCATTAATTATAAGTTACACCAAATTTTTAATGTTATATTTTTATGAGGAAATACTCAGGGTATGGTGGTCCCATTATGCAAGAAAACCGATCTCTTTAATACACCTTAATTTATGATTTATTACATAAAGAAACACATATTAAAATCCCAAAATATCATGAAAAATATTTTATTTAGGTAATTAAATACGTAGAAAAATAACTTAAAACATGGGTTTAATAACATTATTTGAAAACTCCAAAACATGCCCTTATAATCCCTTCACTATTCTAAGACTATACAGGATAACTTGTGGATGTTCTTAAGAAAGGGGTAATCTATAAATCCCAATAAGGGAATTATAAATTCATAACTTGATGATAAAAATACATGTAAGTCATGTGGAATATTATGGTGATAGAAATGGTGTGATAATTATAAACATGAACATCAAAGCATGATATAAGATGATAATATCAAGGAAAAATAAGAATGTGGAAACAAAATAAAACCTGACATCATAAGCATATGTCAAGGATAAACACTAAGAAATAAAAACATATAATTAATATGATAATCTCCCATCTGCTATAAATTATATCTCATGATATGGAATCTGTACCCAATGCCTTGGTGGGTAATATAATTCTAGGACGATCCATCATATTCATATAATGTAAATGCATTAGTGTGACACATAGATCATACAAAAAAAGAATGAATTTAGTCAATTTAAATACCTTGATTAAGGAGTCTGGGTTACATACATTGTTTACCCACAATAAAATAAGAATAGATAAATTGAGGTGAATAACCTTAAGTGGAAATGGGGATGGGTACTCACTACACAAACATTTGGCATAGAAAAATCACTGGATAATTTCAACAGCCTAATGAGGGTACATAATGATTCATGAAAGGGTTTAATGAGAGTGAAATGTGGTATATAATTATATATAAATCATATGGACTATAAAAGGGAAGTTTAAAAGGACATTCTAGCATGAAAAATAGTAAATCAAATGGCATAATACAAAGAAAGTGCTTGAATAAAAAGGAGAAGGTGGGAATCACCATACCTTGAGATTCCACTTCTAAAAGCTCAATAAGAGATAATTAAGAGACTGGGAAAAAATGGTAGGAATTTAGAGATTGTTAAAGAGAGACACTTCATGATCAATTGGTTTTTGGTGAATAGGAGTTGGTGGTTGGGTGGGTATTTATTACAAAAGTGAGGGAAGTTCTTTATTAATTTATAAACTTCAGTTTTGGACTCTATATAATAAAATAATAAAAAATCCTTACCATAGTTTTTACCATGGTTTATACCTAAGAAAAATTATATTAAACAATTAAAAAGGACAAGAACTAATAATATAAAAATAATTCCATTGGTGATATAAAAATGAGTCATGTTTACAAAGAATTTATTTTAAAACATTAAAATATATTATAGGGTTTAAAGGATCCACTAAGGGTGTATAAAATTCATAAGAAAAATTAAAAGAACATTTTTAAATAAATAAATCCTATATTTGGTCATGGATTCCACTTATAGTATAAATTACATCACTTTTGGGCTATTATGATATCATAATACATATTATATATTTTTAATATATTTAATTTTTTTCCAAAAATCCACCTATATTACAAAATTATAAAAAATTCCCCATTGGATAATTATGAAATGTTTTTCTGAAAAGGAATATCTATTTTATCAGAAAAATTCTCTAAATATGGAACCTCATCCATTAAAATCAAAATCCCCATTTTTTGAAAACTACTTTTTACTACAATAATAGTTTTCTAACTCTTATAATGATTATATTAAAATTTATTTATATTATAATTTTTATTTATAAAATTATTATCTAATAATAATTTTTTAATAAAATTTTAAAAATTACTGAATTTATCAAAGTATTTTCTTAATTGGAACTATATATTTCTCAAAAATACAATTTTAATTTATTCATGTCAAAATCATATTTTTATCAAACACATTATATAATATTTGATAAAGTAATAATAAAAAAGGATTAATATCTTAATTATTTAATTAAGTGAAAATTAAAAAATTCATACAACTAGGTACTAGATACCTAACCCCTTAATACACCATTGTACAACAAAAGGGTAAGGTGTGCTATGGTGGTACATTATTGGGAATGTTTTGTAAACCTGGTTTGGGTCATGATATTAAAAAGATTGAAAATTTCCCATAAAATATTTATATTGATCTTTAGTTATTGAATATTAGATTGGGATTGGTCATGGTAAAATACTTGTTATCCCATCACCCTCAGAAGCTCCGATATATGGGATTTATAGGGTAAATCCTTCTAGTTGTGACCATCAGTTTTTTTCATCTGGGTCAATTAGATTTTATAATAATCCTTAATATATAATAATCTTAATGGTAACTATAAAATATATATTATGGATAGACACAATGATTAATGATATTTTAAAAACAATAGGTTATATCAGTCAAAAATCACCGAAGTAGTGCATGTGTTTTATATAAATATAACACATTTACTCAATCAACAGGTGAATTTAATTTATAAATGATCAACTTGTTACATTATTCCACCTTAAAAAAAATTACCTAAAAATTTAATTTTTATCACTAGAAATGATGAGGGTACTTTTTTTCATCATCTGTTATAGTTCCCATGTCACTTCCTCAAAATTATGGATTCACAAAAACACTTTAACAAGGGGAGTGGTCTTGTTTTTTAGAACATTTTCTATACAATCTAAGATCTTGACCATATATTCCTCACATGAATTATCATTATCCAAGGATACAACCACTAGATTCAGTACATGTGAGTGGATCAATTTATACTTCTTCAAGAGGGATACATGGAAAATTTCATGTACATGTTATAAGTTAGGTGGGAGTGATAGTGGATATGCCACAATTCAAATAAGATGAATGATATAAAAGGAAAAAATGCATTATTCCATAGAAATATATGAATGATAAAATTATCTTTAACCTCAAACTTCAGGTCTCATCGATGATTATATACATAGAAGTTCTGTCTTATTTTTATATATTTTACATGATGTTGAATGGTTTAAACCTTCTCTTTCATATATTGGATAATATCTAGTCCTATAAAATTACTCTCTACAACTTTACCTCAGCATATTTGTGTCCAACAAATTTTCCCATAAAGATCCTCATAAGGTTCCATTTGAGTGATATGAAGAAGATTTTTTATATGATAACTCCACTTCGGGAAGGTGTTGATTCCTATATCCATGGAAAACTATTGAACAAAATATCATCATATCCTCTAGAGTTTGGATGGTTCTCTATGAGGGACCATCTTCTTAAATGTACTTAAGGCCTTCTTTTTATTGATTTTTGATAACCCCCATTTCAAGGTATGAGGGGGAACCCTTAAAAGGCCCATAAGTTTACATATTACATTACTAGTAGGTCTTTGGAAATATACAGACTATACTTGGAACTTCTCCTCCTAGCTTCCTTTTCATGATATCAGCTCTCCACCTTCACATGGCTATTTGGATAGGCTTCCTGTGCAAGCATAGGCTGGTCTAGATGGAAATTACATACCCTCACTTTCTAAAAAATCATCTTAGGTTCTGATATGGTGAATTCTCCTACTCTAAATCCCCATCGGGATTATTCTCCTTGTAAAGTCTGTCTGGTCATTTACGCACAGTTTTAGGTGGTCCAAAGGCCTTGAGGTGGCCTGAAGGCCTTGAGGTGGCCTGAAGACCTTAAGGTGGCCCAAAGGCCTTGAGGTTTCCTGTAAGACTTATTGGCCCTAAGGCCTTGGGTGGCCCTAATCCTTATTGAAGGAATCTCCAAAAACATGAGGTTGACCTCATATCTTGATTAGATTCAGTGGACTGTGGCACTGTATACATTTTTAACACTCCCCTTATGTATATCTTAGATTTTTTATCAAGAGTTAAATCTTCCATTATATAAATGAAATGTGTTGACTTTATAAGGTGGCCGAATACCACCCAAATTGCATTATTAGATCTAGATGTCTTGAGGAGTCCTATGATGAAATCCATGGTTATATTTTCCCATTTACATATTGATATTGGAAATTGTTTCATAATACCTTTGAATTATAATGTTTACCCTTGACTTGTTGGAATACCAAGCATCAATATTCAATCTAGAAAATTCCATAATTCTTGTTATCTCACCATACATTTTTATTTAGATATCTATATATCTTAGTGTTTCCTAGATGAATAGGGAAGGATGATCCATGCACTTTATCTAGAATCTCCCTATTCCATTTTGTATTTTATGGGACATGTATCTATATTAAGAACCTTATAAATAAATCTTTAAAAAAGTTGAACTCCATTATATTAGCTACCAATACTAAAAATATGCCTTTAATAGCACTAATAATGACCTTTATCAGCTCTGACTATCAGGGTGAGATTAAAAGCCCTAGTCTTTTATGAGTTCTTTTAGACGCGCAGATAAAGGGGTCCTTTTTCTGTGTTTTTAGAAGCACTAATAAAGGGTCATACTATAGTATGCTGTAATAGCACACTACAACACCAGTGTAGTATGATTTAGCGACACACTACAATACCAAAAACACCACGAAATAAAAATAATCAATTATGAATAGAGAATTTAAATGAAATAAAATTCACAACACAAATATAATAAAAAATAACTATATTATATACATTACAAAGATTGGTTTATACAATCACATTTGTACAAATTATTACATATATTCAATAACAGTTTAATTCCTTTTTCTATTGATCCTAACACCTAGTCAAGAAAAAACAAACCTATATAAGAAAAAAATTCATATATTAGTAATAATATAAATAAATAATATAATAGAAAGTGTTAATTTTAAACTAAACTTTATTTCATATGAGGATCACTATATATCAGACTGAGTTGCGGTTGAATCTTTCACGTCACACCATTTCCTATTCATATTCAAGAATTATCTCTATAAAAATTAACTAAATAAGTATAATATAAAAATGATAAGGAAATTAGTTAAGTAATATAAGATAGAATGACGAGAAACAAATATAGACTTGTTTTCTTGGTTTTGCTGATGTGATGCGTGTTTTAAACTAAAATAAAACTTATATATTGAAAAGATTCAATTGGATTCATACTGTCACACCATGAATTTTATTGAGGTAGAAATTTTTCCTATACTTCTAAAATGAGTTATGGATCATTTTCCTAAATTATCAAAACAATACAAATGTATTTTCTTAGTTTTGATTACATCGCTTGTCTTTTTTACTAAAATGCCATTTTAAACTAGAAACACACACTTTGACACATATTGGTCATATTGTGTGTTAGTTTTTTTGTGATACCAATTCTTACACATCTAAAATGACTTATGAATCATTTTCCTAAATTATCAAGACAACTAGAGCACATTTTCTCAGTTTTCAATGAGCAATAGTTTTTGAACTAAAATGTCGATTTTAAACTGATAACGAACATACTGAGTCATACCGAGAACATTGTGTATTATATGTAGCTATTTATAATTCCTACACATAAAAAATTACTTATGTATTATTTTCCTAAATTATCAAAACAATTTGAATGTGTTTTCTCAGTTTTGAGTAGGTCAGTTGTCCTTTTTACTAAGATTGATGTTAATTTTAAATAAAAAGGCACACTTGGAGTCATACCGGTCTCACTATGAATCAAAATGAGATGGTTCTGATTTATACACATAAAAAATGTATTATGTAATATTTTAAAAAATTATCAAAATAATTTAAATGCGTTTTCTTGGTTTTGAGTAGGTAATTTTTCCTTTTAACTAAAATTGATGTCAATTTAAAATAAATAGATGAACTTGGCATCATATCATTTACAACATGCATCTGATTGAGGTGCATATAATTTCTACAGGTTGAAAATGGATTATGGATAATTTTCATATTTTATAAAAAAAATAAAAATTCATTTAATTTGTTTTGAGTATGTAACATTTATTTTTTACTAAACTGTCATTTTAAACTGGAAACACACACTTTGACTCATACCGATCACATCATATATGAGTTTGATGTGAGACTAATTAACACACATGAAAAATGACATATAAATCAATTTAATAAATTATAAACAAAATTTGGTAACATTTTCTTAGTTTTCAGTGAGTGACATTTTTTGAACTAAACTATCGATTTTAAACTAATGACGAACACATTGAGTCATATCTAGAAAATCATCTATTAGATTTAGGTGTGGATGATTCCTACACATAAAAAACGACTTATGGATCATTTACCTATATTGTAAAGCAATATGAATGTGTTTTCTCAGTTTTTAGTAGATCAATTGTAATTTTTTACTAAAATTGATGTCAATTTTAAATAAAAAAATGCACTTGGAGTCATACCGGCAACACCGTGAATCCGATTGAGGTATGGATAATTTATACACATCTCAAATTACATATGAATTGTTTTTCTAAATTATAAAAATAATCTATATTCATTTTCATGATTTTGTGTAGGCCAGTTGTCCTTCTTACTAAAATTGATGTTAATTTTAAATAAAAAGATGCACTTGGAGTCACATTGGTCATACCATGCATCGAATTGATGTGAGAAAAATTTTACAAGTCTAAAATTAATGTTGGATTTTTTTTCATAACGTACAATAAAATATGAATGTGATTCCTAAAATTTGGGTATGTCACTTGTTTTTTACAACAATGTCATTTTAAGCTAAAAACACACACTTTCACTCATACCGACCATATAATGTATTATTTTGATGTGAGACTATTTAATAAATTTAAAAAATGACTTATGAATGAATTTCATAAATTGTAAAAAAACCAAGATATTTTGATCTATTATCAAGGAGTGACATTTTTTGAACTAAATTGTCGATTTTAAACTAATGGCAGACATATTGAGTCTTATTAGTCATACCCTATGTCAAATTGAGGTGCGTATGGTTCTTACACATCCCAAATAACTTATGGATCACTTTTCTAATGTATCAAAATAATCATAATATGTTTTAAATGTTTTTAGAATTTCAGTTTTCCTTTTTACTAAAATTAATGTCAATTTTGAATAAAAATTAGCACTTGTAGTCATACCGGTCACACCACATGTTGGATTGAGGTGTGGATGATTCCTACATGTCCCAAAGTCTCAAAAACAATAATAACTTCAAATTTTACCACATTTTAATTATCTTTCAATATCAAAATAACAACACTTCATATTAACTCAATGTTCTTAGATGAAAATATTTTCTTATTTTTGAAGTTTATAAGAGACTAAGAAGATCATTTGGCTATTATATCACAATAAGTCACCACAATAGGCACATGATCTGCCTCTAATCATCAATCTTTCAACAGTGAAAAAGGTTTTCAACTAACAACATCAAATCAATATAAAGTGTTGGCAGTCTGACAAAGAAAGGAAATGAAAATGGAAAACATGGAAATATTGAAAGAAAGAATCATTTTATCTCTTTTGTGGCTAGTTGAAGATAGTTGAAAAAGAAATATGACATCCCAAAAGATATATAAAAAAAATAAATAAGTATTAGATAAAAATGATAAGGAAATTAACGTACAAATAATATATAAAATTATGAGAAAATGAATTAAATAAGTAGTAGGGATTCAACTTTTCTCCATGGTTGTATAAATTCATCACGCATTTCATTATTTTAATCATCTTAGTTATATACTTGAAGTAAAATCCCTCATGAGAATGAGTAGCTTCGAACAAACCGCCCCAACTCAAAAAAAAAGAATTCACCTATACAAGAAAAAAATTATTATATGAGTAATACTAAAAAGAAATAAATTAAACATAAATATGAAACAATAAATTAATTATTTTGATGATGATTTTATCATGAAAAAATTATTATCCATAAGGATATGACGATGATAAAGCAAGAATGATGATAAAAAAACACAAATAGATATTTCCAAACAATCAATCAAGGAGTGAGGAGAATGAGAGGAAAATAATATACCATTGATTGAATCATTGAATCATCCAAAAGAAAGTAAATATATCCTATTTCATTCATAAAATATTAATTTTGTACAATAAATAAATAAATACACATAATATATTCATTATTAAAGGTGAAAGTTATAAATTATTCTAATAAGGGAAACTCAAAATTTGATTATTTTAAAGAATTTCATTATGATTTGAAGAAAATGAGTAATTGAATTTATGAAAATAATTACTCCTATATGGTAGGTATTATCCTCTAAATTCACCCAAAGGTAAAAGTTATAGACAATTTTCATCATCATCAACTCGTCGTCTGAGAATTTATCATTATATTTTTTTGTCTAGAACTCATCCTCTATCTATTGTGGACATCCACCTATGTTTCTTGAAATACTCAAAGATGTATTCATCCATATGATGAATAAAAACTAGAGTAATACAAGAAACCTAAAAGATATGGGGGATGGGTGCTAAGATTTTTTTTGAATTATAACTATTCAGGAGATAAAACTAAGGAGGATGATAGTTTCACTCCCTTAGGTTCTCTAAAATGGGTAATGACCCTCATTTGTGAGAATTACATGGATAGTAATATGAGATTCCTAAGGTGGAAAAAAAATAAAATTTTAAAAAATGATCTATTTTTAGATGGATTAAAGTAATACATACATAGTGTTAATTAGATGTGGTGAAATAAATGACATTATTTTTAAGAAGTATTAATGATTGGGTTATCATTTCAAATATGGCTATATTTTTACAAAGGAATAGAAAACTAAAAGAACCATTTTTTGATTTATGGTCAGTAAAAATTTATGGAAATTGTGTTCAAAAGATAAAATTTATTTGTGGTGGTGAAAAATTGATTACATTAGATAATGAGACAATTAAATACTGAGTTAAAAATGGTGGGTTGAGATGTTTTTATGATGAAAAAATTAAATTGATATATATTTTTTACTAATTATAATGGGGATATTTTTAATAATTAAAATAATGATGAAACATTAGAGGAAATTAATGTCTAATTGAGTAGAATAAGTGGACAACACAAAGCTGAGGTAGACTCAAAATAATACATTGATAGTGAGGAAAATGAAGAGTAATTATCAACTATAAGAAATACAAGAAAAGCTCAAATAAATGAATAAAATTTCATTACCAATCAAATAGTTTCAGTGAAAACTGAAAGGATTAAGACTCAACAAAAACATCACTTTTTACCAAGTAGTGCCTAAATCATTTAGAGAGGATGAAGAAGATGATAAATGGATCATATCTATGCATGAGGAGCTTGATCTGAATAAGAACAATGTGACATGGTAAATTTTTCCAAGATGTAAGACAAAAATGTTATTATAACCAAGTGGGTGTTCAGTAATAAACTCATTGACTATTAAGAATTGTTTCAAAATAAATAATGTATAGTGTGAAGGGGTAACTCCTAGATCAAATGAATTTATATTTATGGTAAATTCACTCACATTGTTCAATTGGAAATTATTTTTATTTTTTTACTATTTCACTGAAAATGTAGTTAATAGTATACCAAATTGATATAAAATATATATATATTCCAAAATGGAGTTATTAAGGGCGAGTATACATTGAGAAATCAGATTGGTTTAATATGGATGATAATGAGATAACAGTGTTCCAATTAAATAATTATTTGTATAAGATAAAGAAATCAATGAGGACCTGGTATGTAAGGTTGGATGAATACATATGAAGGCTTGGTTTTTAGTGAGGTCAAGTACAACCTCTACCTCCAGAAGGAAAATTATAAAAGGATTTTGGTACTCATATATGTTAAAGAAATAATATTTTAAGATTAGACAAAGCACAATACAATTTTTTTGTGGAACATATGAGGTATCATATCGAGATGTCTATGATTGGTGAAACTTTTTCCTTGGTTTATAGGCAAATAAAAGAAACCATAGCATATTAATTTCTCAATAAAAATATTAAATAGTGGTTACCAAGTTATTTTCAATGGAATATTCCAAACCAATTAAAACACTTACTGCTATATGGATTAATTTTTCAAAAGTTGGTGATTGCAAAGAGATAGATGTTATAATAATGTGGGATTTCGTAAGAGGTACAGATCCTTTTATTTTTAGTTTAAATGATTTTCATGGATTTAAGTATGTACCCATATTGATCACATGAGTTTTGGAGGTGTCTAGGGCATGTTCGATTCCCAAAAGCATGTTTTGGGAAGAGAATGGATTAGTGCACAGTTTGTGCATTGCCTGTGCATGGTTAAGATAACTGTACAGGAGGAGGCAGTAGCTTATGTATGGTTTTGGGAAACCGTACGATAGCAGATGCACAACCGTGTGAGATGTCTTAAAAGTTGTAAGTTTTAAAAAGACAGTTTACCATAGTTACTTCACAGTTTGTCAGACTATGTGGGATAAACGTGCAGAATTCCCCTTTGGAGATAGTGAGCTGCACACGGTTTCCACATGGATTGGGAAAACGTGTGGATAAACTGTGCAATCCAGATCTGTGTGTGTTTTTTTTAAGAAAATTAATTATAATTATAATTTTCTTTCTAAACCCTATTAGGGTTTTCCTTAAAGTAGATAGAGTCTCATGTTGGAGCTCTCCCTTTTTCACCTATCATAGGGATTGATCCTGAATCACCATATGATATCTGTTTTAAGCGCAGATCAACTCGTTGGATCCGTATCGTTAAGGCCTTCAATCCATTTTAGTCATTGTTGTTTCTTAAAAAAATGATTTTGATATTTTATTTTTGGCTCATATGGCCTAATATTACATTCATCATCCATTATTTATATTTCTCCTAAACATGGAAGAACTAGGACTCGATACTAGATGATCTCTCTACAACTGACATGAGGTAGGATGTCCATATATTCTTTCATCTCTTTTGGTGCTTTTTCGGAATTCATCTGATATTCCACCACCCATTCTTTCCCACGTGACCCTATTTCTTTTTAGAGATTCATGTAATAGGCTTAGTTAGACCTAGTGAGCATGCTCATAGGTTTATGTTTAGGTGTATCAGCACCCATTGCTCGATTCAAGGTCACCCATGGGGTGAAACTTTAGGAAAATGACCTGTTGTGCCTGTTTAAACCACCCAAGGGGTGTGTTATTTTGATTTACTAGTCATAGGAATCCCTTTAATTTCGTTATAGTCTTAAATAAATTTCCTAGTAGAAGTAATGACTCCTAGATTAATGATATCTTATTATTCCATGCTTACTTTGACTAACCGGTATTGTTGAATAGATGATCTGGGTGGGTATACCTATATGAAATGATTAATGGCATGTTAATTTCGTAATATAGGAGGGTAGGCCCATATGAAATGTGAATTATTACTAGAATACATGAGTGGGTATACTTATGCCTTGTACTTGGTTATGTGAGTGGGTATACTCACATGGTTTTGATTTTTTTAAATTCAATGAATTGAATGAATGGTTTGATAGATTCGATGTACCTCTCTCCATGGATCTAAAATGCAGTAGTGGAAACCTTTGGTTGACTCTTCCCCTTGGGTATTGATTCTATGGGATGCCTCAGTCTTTAATACCCAATGGATCTAGATTTCTTGGACTCTCATAGGACATGTCAGTAAAAATCCACTTAGGACTCCAACCGGTTCCTAGACTGAGTTTCCACTGGGATGCCCATGGGACTCGATGTGGAGGCTTTGGATGAGTTCCTTGGATCCAACCCATCATGTTTTGGATTGATTACATACATGACCTGGTACTTGATACCTTGGATCCGACCCTTGTGGTCTACACATCACTATACAAGAAGGTTGTGGGATTCTAAACTTATTTATATAGTGTGGTTGCGAGTTACTTAACATGGATGGAAGTATAGTGTGGCCGTGTGACTTTTTTTACTTTGTTTTTAGCACCCTTTTTATAAGATGACTCTATACAGGTTGCTTAAAGGGTTAGTTGGGTTTTATAAATAGAAGTGGACTTATTCCATGAGCATACACACTTACTTTAATTTGTTTTTTACACTTGCAAGAAATTATTTATGGATGTTAGAATGTATAGACCTGGGTGGTTTCCTACTGGAATGTTTATATCAAACCCTATTTGGGCCCCCTCGGGGACCCAAACAGATTATATGGTCACAGGTGACAATAGGGGAATGAGCCCTAGTACTGGTTCTTGACTTTGTCTTTGAAGTAGAGGAGTATAGGACCAAGCTAAGTCATGTGATGCTTTGAGAACTTTTTTGGTCTTTTGTTATTTTGGGATACTTTTATTTTATTGTATTTCCATGAATTTTTTTCTTTCTTTCTAGATACATTTATCATTTGCATCATTTTGTATATGATACACTTTTGGTTATTGATATGTATTACTGTTCTGCTTGCCTAGTTTAATTCAGTTGAATTCTGTTTATTTTACTTCTACTATATATTATATTTTGATTTCATTGTGATACTCTGGTAATGATGGAATAGTTTCCCCACTAAATCACATAGGCCCTCAATGCTAGTCAAAAACCTCTAGTGTTTGGGGAGATGTGCTTGAGGCCATGTGAACAATCAGGATCGGGGCACCATTGGCTGAAATCTAGATCTAGGATGTTACAGATGTCATGGATTATAGGTATTGGTAGCCTATTATACCTATGAAAACATGAAACAGCATTGGGTTTGATATATTTTAAGCCACATAGTACAAATGTTGTCCCAAGGAGAGCCCCATACTATCAGGGAAGTTGATACTTCAATATATATAAAAAATGTTTTTTTGGTTGTTTTCTTATAGGATATTGTTGCTTGAGTTTTTGGGATACACAGATGTGGGATGAGAATGTTTAGTGGATAACTGAGGGAAATTAAAGATTTTGAAAAACCTAGATTTTTTTGAGCCTTGGTTTCATTTGACCCTTGAATCACTGGAGCCATGGATTCAAGCCTTGAAATAGTTAGATCCTTGATTCTTCCATAGATTCATGCATGGATTCGACAAGGAGGAGCGCCGATATTAGATGTATTCTGTAGAGAGTATTCAATAACCCAAACTGGTTCTCGAAGGACAGGGTTCTTAAAATAGATCGAGACACTTTTGATAGCACTTTCGAAAAAGTGATGATAAAGATACCTTTTATCATCACTAAGTTAATAAGCACTGATAAAATCAATCTTTATAAGTTATTTTTTTGCACTGATAAATACTTATTGTACTTTTTTAAAAATTATACTTATTATATATAATTATAATACTTATAATAATAATTTTTATAAAATAATAATTTTTATAATTCTTTAAACATATAATTATTTATTTATAATTTTATAAATAATTTTTAAAAAAATAATATTAATATCATTATATATATTTATATAATTTTATATATAATAAATATATATACATATAAATATAGTAATTATATTAACCATTTAAATAAATGTATTATATTTCTATAATTATTTAAATATATAGAATTATAAATGTATAAATATTGTTAATATACATTTATGAATATATTTATTTATAATTTTTTTTACAAATATTTTTTCAACATTATTAATGAATATTTAATCATAAGTTCATGCTTGTTAAAAATGAGTAAAATTGAATAATTAAAAATGAGTACACTTTAACAATATTAAAAAATTGTATAAGTTTGATTATTTAAATATAAATCTTTAAAAAAAGGATATATATGGAAATAAGCAGGAATACATATTGAAAATATTAAAAAATAAAAAATAACTATATGTATAATAAATAATAAAAATTAAAAAAAATTCCAAAAAAAAATCATTGTGTGTGTGCGTATGTATATATAAATTAATTAATTTTGTATATGTGAAATCTATATAATAAATTTGATCTATGTTAAATTAGAAAAACAACTGATATTCAATTATGTCCATTACATTATATAATTAACCAATATTTATAATTCAAATTAATTTTAAATTTTAATCCATTATTCACTAAATATATTACTATTTAATGTAAAGAATAAATATTTTGTATTATATAAATCATATAAATATATATATATTATATATATTGTATTTATCAAAATTATCAATAATTATTTAATTAATAATTTTTTTTAATATTTTTCCCAATTTACTTATTTTTATTTTTTATTTGTATAAATTTCATTTTACTAATATCTATATTGTCATGACACCCTCTCTACAAAGATACCCATCCTAGGTTGGCAATGAATAAAGGGATATAATTATCCATGAGTCCCACCACTAGTAGGTCCAAGGGTGGAAACTAGCACCAAGGGTATACAATCTTACAAAAAATGGGAGGCATTCCCTTATTAGGAAAACAAGATCTGGAGATTATATGGTTTATCCCAAAAAACCTCCAAGAAATATATATAAAATAAAACTAGAATCCATACCACATTCATGTTTTAAAACAAACTTTTACAAGTGTAATAAAACTCTAAAATAAGTACCAAAAGCAAGCTAAAGCAGACACTCAAAAACCATCATGATCCAAGTTAGTAAGGTAGATCACGATCCACGATATCCTTCTAGAAACCAGAAAGTAGACTTTCTAAAAATAGGGTGAGCATACAAGTATACTATGTAGGAAAAACCTATGGCTATCGTGTACAAGTTAAAGGGAGCATTCCAATACCTCTGTGAGAAAACAGTATAACCAAACAACACCTAACAATGTATACTAACCTCCCATCCTCACCAAGGGATTCTCACCAAGTAACATAAGTTAAGTAAAGTAATATAGTAATCACATCAATGATTTAGGTACCCCACACCACTTTCCCATTTATTATCCTTTCTCACACCCTACCGAAAAAGTCCAAGTGCTCCGACCTCTTTCAAACATGCCACATCACAACTCGCCCGCACACAAATGGGCATCATAACCACATCCCACCCGCAGACACCTATGCCACATACCACATCACATCCAACTCATAGACACATGTTCCACATAAAACATCACATCCCACCTATAGACGCCTTAGAAACATACCACATCACATCCTAAAAACACCTGGGAAAGCCCAACACATCTCATCCTGAAGAAACTTGGGAAAACACAACATATCTCATACCAAAGACACCTGAGAAAACACAACTCACCCACACACCCATGGGACCCACAAACCACATACTACTAGAATAATCTTGGGATACCGCATCCCGGAAGAAGTTGTAGGGAAGAGTGGGTGGCCATCCATCCATCTTCCCATTGGGAGGTTTGAGAAAGACACCCTACCCTTTGACGATGAGGGTGTTCGACACATATTGCACAACGAGGGCGGGGTGAATATAAAAATCACAATTAAATTAAAAGTATATATATATATATATTAACAAGTACCCTTCCCAACCTATGGGGTTTCAAACAAATGACTAAGTCACCACATGTCACCTTTGCTACTACCTCTAAAATCTCAACACCACACTACAAACTACAAACCCAATTCATATTTTCCACCAATTAATTTAACTGATTCTATTATTTGTCTAACAATTTGTTTAGTCGCTTCCATCCCCTTTATTAAACAAATTATTTGTACATTCCATCACTATTCAAGAAACTACTAAACACAAGCCACAATAGGCAACACAACCTAAGTCACCTCAGAAAGAGAAGTGCTAGATAAACTAAAGTAGCTTCACATTCCACTATACTTGAGTACCATTTATATTATATTGATATCCAACTATATGGAAATATTTCATCATGATACTAATGGAGAAACATCAGTTGAACCTCCCATATCAACCACTTCTGTAATTCTTTAAACTCATCCCACTCAAATCACGTACCAACAGATCCAACCCCCACTCACAATCCCATCTAATAACACACCACTACACAACCATATTTACTACCTCGCTACACCAAATTTCTCATCCATTATACAATAAAAAAATCTATCAACATGATATTCCATCACACCTTTCAAACCACCCCACAACACACAACCGTTCTCACAACCACAAAACCTCAAAAAAAAACAATTCCTGATTTAATAATACATTTATTATTTGATTCCACTTGTTAAATCAGAGGTTATCACAGAATCTATAAAATCTCAGGGAATTATATTTATTAGCTAAGTGTATGTGATTTTACAATTCCATATAAAAATATTCATCAGGAACCAACTAACATGATACATGTTTAGTGTGAAAACATGGAACCCCAATGACTACAATTTTTAATATAGCATTTAGCCTGTACAATTCACAACATCAAAATAAAATCAATCTATTAAACATGCGATTTGAATCCCTTTACCCCTTTCAATATCATTTAACTATTTCTTATCTTTGATTAGTTTGGCACAACCCTGAACAATAGGCAAGCAAAATTATATCCCTCCAAAATGATGTAAAATAGAATCTAAATGATGGAAAATACCCACCTCAAAGGTGTAAAATTTCTTTGTATAGAAACAGATCATGTAACAATCCTTCTATTACCCCTCCAACAAGATCTACATCCACTCAAGGATACAACAACACCACCATACCAATTAAAACCAAAGAAGAATATATTGTAGGTGAAGAATAATATCTTCCATTACAAGGCCAGAAGAACGATAGGAAAAGAGAGGCTGAACTGGCATAAACTACATGAACAGAGGGATAATGCACCTTAGATTAATGTTGGATCATTACAGAATAAAGGAGAGAAGTTAGGATTTAATAGTTAGTTAAAGAACCTTCAAAACTCTATAGAGGGGTCATTACGTCACCTAGGGTCAAGAGGAAATTGTTGTAGCCATAATGTTTGATTACTAGAGCTACTAGAAAATTGTTTAAAATGTTACTCTGGTGGGGTATTACACAACTTGTAACATCATTTCATGCTGTGTAATCCCTTGATGTCCATGTATGTCAAAAAATACATCACATCCTGATTTATTTTATTTTTCTTACTCTGAAATGTTACATGCTAGGAAACTCACAAGGAAACTCATGAAAAAAAAATTTCATGTCATTTAATCCCATTACATGACATTTAATCCCCTTTCTTCCAGCCTTCACCAATAGAAGCTCTCCAAACTCCCTTCATGCCTCCTCTAAACACTCCCAACAACCAAAAAATGCAATTTAATAGACCATGAAGAAACATAATGTTATATCAGATACCTCTCGAACAATTATTTACCTTAATAATTTAAAACCAAACCTAGAATAAAGTGGGGTTCAAACAACCACCCCACAAGATACCTCTAAAAGACCTCACTACACTTGAAACATCACTAAAAACCAAACATAACATCATTCAATGACAGACCAACCTTGTTGTTCAATAGCTTGAGTGGAAACCCCCACATCCAAGAATACTTCCTTTGACACTTGTAACCAGGCCTTATCATGCCAAACCAAATTACCACAAGACACACCACATGATCACAAAACCACACTATCCAAATGTGCGATCCATAGAATTCTATCCTCCATGTCAAGATACTATCCACTATGGAAGCACAGACTCACTCACATGGGTTTAATCGAATCTCAATTAATGCAAATTGATTAGGAATTGGGTCCTCTCTTTTATACTCATCAGAACTTTATCACTCATTGCACCACACATAGAATCACCAAGGGGAAAACAACTCATTTTATAAAACAAGGTTCCAACATTACATTTCAAAACAAAACAAAATAAAAACAAACTCAGAACTACTATAGGTACTGGGAATTCATATGAGTTTCATTATCCCAAGAAATATCCTCCTAACCTCCATACCTCCAAAACTTGCGAACAAATGGAAGGTTCCATCCATACATCATCTTCTATAGATGATCTTAGATCTATAATTGCCACTCTACAATCGTAAAATCATCCATGATGTCCAACTATTCCCATTAAATTATATGGGAGTCATCATGTAGATACCAAAGGAAGTGAGATATGTGGAATACATCATGGACCCTCTCCAACTGATTTGGATTTGCCAGCTGGTATTCCACTTTTCCAACTTGTCCAAACACATTGATGGGTCCAAAAAACATTGAAAAAAGCTTCCTCCATCTACCAATCCTCTGCTTCCCACATCAAGGGGAAACCTTCAAGAACATGTGGTCCCCAACCTTGAACTCCAAGGTCTTACCCATGCGATGGACATATGAATACTGCCTATATTGCATCACTTTCATCCTCTCACGAACAAGATGAACATTCTCTATCATGCTCGGCACCACATCTGGACCAAGAACAGCTATCTCCCCAACCTCCATCCAGAACAATATGGAATAACATGGTCTCCCATAAAATTCCTCAAATGGAGCCATGCCAATATAAGAGTGATAGATATTATTATAAGTGAACTCTAACAAGGGCTGGTCTTGTACCCAAGATCCTTCAATGTTTAAGACACACACCCGCAACATATCTTACAATTTCTGGATAGTCCGGTCTGTCTACCCATGTATCTGATGGTAGAATGTAGTGTTGAGGTGTCACTAGGTTCCCAAATCATGATGTAATCCCCTTTAGACTCACAAGGTAATCTTTGTGTCCCAATCTAGGGAAATTGACCTTGTAAATCACTACAATCACACCACATCATCCACATACCTCTTGTATAAGGCATACACTATGCCCGACTCCTTGATCGCTAAGAAGTGAGCCGATTTCATCATCCAATCCAATACTTCCTAGATAGAATAATCACCTCCCTAGGCCCTTGGTAACCCTCTGATGAAATCCAATTATATGTTATCCCACATCCACTCAGGTACATCCAAGGGATATGAAAAGCCAACAGGAACACTGTTCCTGAACATTAACTATTGGTAGACCAAGAATCTTTCCACAAACTCCTGTAATTCCCATTTCATCCCAGGCCACCAATACTACATCTTCAATCCATGATACATTTTATTAATTCTTAGGTTTACCAATAAAGTTGATTTATAAAACTCATAAATAACTCCTTATCACATTTCTATCAAAACAAAAAACCTACCACAAAACAATATTCGATTCTAAACATCCTTCGACCATACCTCTGGAGAATCACTATGGTCAACATGATCGCGAAACACCTCTACCGCTGAGTCTACCCACTGAGACTCCTCCACTAGCTGCATCAGAGAATACTACACTTTCAACTAGAATAAACAACCTCTAAGGCCATCCATTCATGCATTTAAGTGCATAACTTCCAAATCCTCCATCACTTTCCAAGCATCTACAGATTCTCGAACAACCTCCTTCCGTGAATTTCTACTCAAAGCATCAACCATGACATTCCCATTTCCTAAGGTGTATGAGATCTCAAAATCATACTCCTAAATAAAATCCATCCACCTCTTTTTTCACACATTCAGATCATGCTAGGAAAAGATATACCTCCAAATATTGTGATCTGTGAAGACTACAAGGTTCTACCCATCAATGTAATGTTGCCACTACATCATTACAAACACAAACACTAATAACCCTAGATCACAGGTCTCATAGTTTTTCTCAAGGGGGAATAACTTTATAGCCCCATAAGAGATCATTGATCACTACTGGATCAAGAAGAAACACAAACCTAGATGGGAAACATCACAAAACACCTCAAACATCACTCCTTCCATTGGAAAATGAATCACTAACCAACTTCCACTTCAGATAAAAAAATTATACTTGGAACTACTCACTCCACAAAAATCTTGTTCTTTTATAGTTAGAGTTGTCGATGGATTTGAAACACAAGAGAAATAGGGTAAAAACTTCTAATAATATCCCATGAGACCAAGAAAACTATAAAAGTATACCACATTCTTGGGTTCTTCCCCAGAAACAACCACTTAAACCTTTGAAAAATGAACTTACACACCCTGATGAGACACTAAGTACCCTTGGAAATGCACCTATCATGTCTATATCTTACCCATAGAAAACTTTTCTTAGAGATGGTAGAATCGAAGAACCTGAAAGATAGTTCTGAGGTTCTTAGCATACTCCTCCTTTAAATTCGAGTAGATCAGGATATCATTGATGAAAATGATAATTAAATGGTCTAGGAACTCATGAAATACAGATTTTGTAATCCCAATAAATATGGCTAGTGTGTATATAAAACTGAATGATATGACTACAAAGTCGAAGTGCCCATACTAGCATCTAAAAGCAGTCTTTAGGATATCACCCTCCTTCACCCTAAACTGGTGATATCCAGCCCATATATAGATCTTAGAAAACCAATTTTCCCCTATCATCTGATTGAAAATATCATCTATCCTCAGGAGGGGGTAAAAATTCTTGACTTCCACCAGATTCAATGTCTAGTAGTCAATGCACAACCTAAAACAACCATCCACCTACTTCATAAACAATAGTAGAGCACCCCAAGATGACACACTGGGCTCGATAAATTCCTTCTTCATCAGATCATCTATCTAAATCCTTAACTCCCACAACTTAGAAGGTTCCATTTGATAAGGATCCTTAAAAATCAAAGAAGCACCAGGCTACAAGTCTATCCTGAACTCAACATCACATCACGGGGGTAGAGTCACAAAATTTGTGGGAAAAAAAATACATGAATTACCCAACAACTCTATGAACCTCCATCATCCCATCATCTGCTGATTCCATTTACATATCTATTGAAAGGGGAAAAAGAGGCCCTATATACTGAATTCACACCTATTAGCTCTGCTCTCCAACAAAAACCACACATCGTCCATCCATGTATAAAAGAAAACACTTCTTTAGAAGTAGTCGATATCACCATTCATGGAATAGAACCAGTCGATGCCAATAATGACATCATATGGATGCATTTGTAACAATAAAATATTCCCAATGGACTGATGATATACCATCATTATTCTACATCCCATCACACATAGAACATGTTGGTCGGACCTCTGACTGGTGTACTCAACACCCGAGGCACGAGAAGCCTCTCTATGTCTAGTCCCACAAAATGGGATAGACTGGGTGCAACAAAGTAGTGTGAAGCTCCTGAATCAACCAAAGTATATGAAAGGGTGCTAAACAATAAGATCATACCTCTAAAAATATCTGGTCCTAATAGAACTGCGACATCTAATACATGAAACCAACCTTGACCATATTCTCTACCCCTCTATAGATGTACACCTCCACAACCATTCCTGGTTTGTGGTTTCTAAGGAACACCCTAAGGCCAACCTCTACCTGCTCCATCTCCACATGGTGGAGCATGAGGCTGCTATCATTATTGATGAAAGGGACTAACTGGAAACTACTACAGAGGCTAGCAATGAACCTATCCACCTCCACCATACTGAGCTCAAATGACCATTGGACACCAATTCTAGAAATGATTGTGAACCTCAAAAAAGAAACACAGAAGACCCATTACCATAGAAAATTCACGGATATCACTGGGACTAGAAGACTAGAAAAGAAACTACCGAGGTTACCTCCCTAGAGGTCAAAACCTCGAAGGTATTGATGCCTGAGATCTTCCATTGATGGATCTACCTCTCAAAGAACTCTCATGGATCCCCTCTCACAGTAGACCTCCTCGCGAGTGCATAATCTGAATCACCTACACCATCTTCTAGACCTCCAGATACACTGGAAATGTAAAAAGAGTAACATTATACTGGATAAAAGGGTGGAGGACCTCCTCAATCCATATCGAATGTGACTCCTCATCTGGAAATAGATATGGGGAAAATAGAATAATATCCTTGAACTTGATCCCATGTTCCCACATTGACATAATCTACTAATGGAAGGAGAGTAGATCCTTCCTATTCTCATCCTTAATGGTTGACGAAAGGAACTCTGCATGTAATTCCTTTATAAAATCAACCTAAATCACATCTGAATCCTTTCTATGCCCCGAATAAAGCATACACCAATGACACATGTATCCCCACATCTAAATCACTGAAAAAGGAACCCAATACTCTATTGGAGCCCAAATCAAGCTGAAGGTGATCGCAAGATCCAAGATCTTGCACTCCGTCACTATGTACGAATCATTGACCTCAATATTTCCCAAGGCCTTCCACTATAAATCATATAATGTTCTCTGCCACTGGTCATCATCCTCCACTGGATTAACCCTCTGCTGATCAACCAGATCATCCTGCAGAGCCTCAACCACCAAAGACACATGAGGATGAAAACCGGGTTCCATAGCTGAAAGGTAAACAAATAATTCCTAAGTCTAAATAGTATGAGATTTTATTTAAGATTTATTTTAATAAATTATTTTAATACTATCCATTTTATACTTACAAAATATAATCAATTTCAAACCAGAACATAATTCATTATGATGCATGTAAATTTCCTAGGTCTCTACCCTGCAAATGGTGTAGCATCACTTGGACATTCGGTAGGCTCAGAGTCCTCTCATCTGATTATGGAGGGCCCTAAAATCCCACGTTATAGCTATTATTCCCTATCCAATTTCACATACCAAGTTCTCCTGAAACTATTTCCCTACCTATCCATGCAATACTCACTATTCCTAACTCAAACAAATACCCTATCTCTCAACCATCACCCTTGATACCATTATTTCCTGACCCCTCTCCAAAGATACCCCTATTAGGCTAGAAATGAAGATAGGGAGATAATGACCCATGAGTCCCACCTCTAGTAGGACCTAGGGTAGAGAATAGCACCAAGTGTATACAATATCAAAAAAATTAGAGGCATTACCCTTTTCAAGAAAACAAGATCAGGAGATAAGATGGTTCATCACAAAAAAACTCCATGACATATATATAATAGAAAACAAGTATCCATCCCAGAAGCATGTTTAAAATAAAACTGTTACAAGTTTAATAAAACAACAATGTAAGTACCAAAAGCAAGATAAATTGGTGACTCAACAACCATCATGATCTGATCTAGTAAGGTCTAACACAGTCCATGAAATCCTCATGGAAACCTAAAAGTATTTTTATATAACTAGTGTGAGGATACAAGTATACTAAGTAGGGAAAACCTAATTATCTCATGGAAAAGTTAAAGGGAGAATTCTAATGCCCTTGTGAGAAAATAGTAGAACCAAACAACACCTAACAAGGTATACTAACCATCCCATCCCTAATAAGGCACTCTCACCAAGTAATTCAAGTCAAGTAATGTAATATAGTAACAACATTGATGATTTTGGCACCCCACACCACTTTACCACTGATTAAATGCTCTCACACCATAAAAGAAAACATCACAGTAATCCTAAAACTTACAAGCATGCCACATCATAACTCACCCATACACACCTGGGCCTCACAACCACATCCATCCCATAGACACCTAGTCCACATATCACATCACATCCTGCCCATAGACACCTAGGTCACTAACCACATCACATCCTACCTGCTAACACCTGGGCCACATAACACATCACATCCAGCCTGTAGACACATAGTACACATACCATGTCACATCTTAAAACCCCTAGAAAATCACAACAAATATCATTTATAAGAAACATCAGAAAACACAACACATATCAACCCAAAGAAACTTGAAAAAAAAACTCACCCACACACACCTGGGCCCCATAAACCAAAACCAGACCAAAGAATCTTGCACTACCACCGCTCAAAAGAAGGATTAGAGAAGGGCGTGTGGGAACCCATATATCCGCCCAACAATATGTTTGGGAAAGTCATCCTCACTTATGATTATGGGTGTGTTCAACACATAGTTCTCAACTAGGGTGGGATGAGTATAGAAATCAAAAATAAAATAAAATTATATATATATATAGTACCAAGCACTCATCCCAACCTATGGGTTTAAAAAAAAAACTATGTCCGCACACGTCACATGCTGATACCTTTAAATGAACTACACCACACAAAAAGAAACAAACACAATCTATATTCCCAACCAATTAATTTAATCAATTCCATTTATTATTTTACCAATAATTTAGTCACTCTCATCCCTTTTATTAAAAAAATTATCTGATTACTATCCAAGACACCTCTAAACACAATCCACATTAGGAAACCCAAATAATGTCACCTCAGGTGGTGAATATGAAGATAAACTAAAGTAACTTCAAATTCCTCCATACTTGACACCCATTATTAATATATCGATCTCTAGCTATAGGGAAATATTTCTTTATTCTACTCATGGAGAAAGTTCAGGTGAACCACCCATATTGACCACTAATATCATTCTTCAAACTCATCCTTTTTATGTCATGTACTAATTATGAGAACCCCTACTCGCAACCCCATCCGTTAACACACCACCATAAAACCAGATTTGGAGCCTCACTGCTCCACATTTCTCATACACTCTACAATAAAAATATATCTCAACCTGAGATTCCATCACACCTTTCGAACCACCCAACAACACACAACCGTTCTCAAAACAACAGAACCACACAAACCAAAGAAAACAAAATTCTAGAATTAATATGGAATTTCTTATTCTATTACACTGGTTAATTTAGGGGTTTTCGTAGAAACTGTATAATACTAGGGTATTTCATTTATTAACCAAGTGTACGTAATTTAAAAATTCTATATACAAATGTTCATCAGGAACCAACCAACATTAAATTTTTTAGTGAAAAAAAAGTACCACAAACGGCCATGATTTTCAGCAGGGAATTTAGACAGTAAAATTCACAACATCATAATAAAATCTATCCATAAAACCTACGATTCGAATCCCTATACCCCTTTAAATTTAATTTACCCGATTCTTATCTTTGATTAGTGTGTCACAATAATGATCTGCAAGAAAGAAAAAGTATATCCCACCCACATGATGCACAATTGAAGAGAAATGAAAAAAATCCCTACCTCAAAGGTGTCAATGCTCTTTTCACTAAAACAGATCACATAACGATCCTACGAATACCCCTCCTGCAAGATCTGCATCCACCTGAGGTTGTAGTAGCACCACCACACCAATGAAAACTGAAGAAGAAGACTTTAGAAGGGAGGAAGAATATTTGAAAATACATGGAAAGAAGAACATGAGGAAAAGAGAGGCCAAACCACTAGAAACCACATGAACGGGGGAAGAACACACCTTAAATTAATTCTGTATCAATATGGATAGAGGTATAGAATCTATGGTTAGTCTTTTATGAAGGAACCTTCAAAAAACTGGATTGGGGTTGCCGAGTCACATAGGTTCTAGAGGAAATTGCTATAGTTATAGGGTTTGATAACCCGAGAAGTTGGAAAAATGTTTAAAACAATACCCCATTGGGATAGTACATGACATGTAATACCCTTTCACACCCTGAAATCCCTTGAGGTCCACTCCCACTAAAAAAATATCACCTACAGATTTATTTTATTTTTCTTACCCCAAAATATTACACACTATAAAACACCTAGGGTGACTCATTAAATAGAATTTCACATCGTTTAATCCCATTACATGAAAGGTAACCCCTCTTTTTTCAACATTCACCAACCGAAGCTCTCCAAACTCCCTAAGAGAATCCTCTGAACACTCCCCATAACCGAAACCTGGAAAGTAACAGAATGAGAAGTCAAAGTCTGTTACATATATATTTAATATATACTATTTAAAATTTATATATTGAATAATCAAATTATTCATTTTTATCAATAATTATTTAATTAATATTTTTTTTAATAAAATATTTTCTTTCATTTATTTAATTATTTCATTTTGTTTAGACCTTTATCAATGCTAAAAAAGTGCTAGTAAAGGATTCCTTTATGGGTGATAAAAATAATTTGATGATAAAGGCTGCCCTTTATCAGTTCTAATAATAAAGAATTGATAAATAGAACCATTTATCAACACTAAAAAAATTCACATATAAAAGTTTCCTTTTAGCATCATTAAAAAATGCGCTGATAAAGGGTGCCTTTTATGAGTTCTAAGAAAGCATTGATAAAAGACAACCTTTTTCAGCACTTGTTTTTTTACTGATAAAGGGAATGTTTATTAGCACTTTTTTCTATCACCGATAATGGAAAGAACTATTAATGGCTTGTTTTGTAGTAGTGTAACTTTTTTTGTAGCTCCATATTATCTTTTTAGGCCTCCATAATCCACTCAAGAATGGATGGTTGAGAATGTTAGGATAAATGACCTCTTATTATTATTATTATTATTATTATTATTATTATTATCATTTCCATTCTTTTTAATGTTTAAGTATATTGGATTCCATATAATCCTCCTCATGGATAGGGTTTCATGATACTTTCCACTCAAAGAATTATCCCCTTTTTTCACCTTCTCATGATGGTAATGGATTAAACAATTATAGTCCTTGATTAGTTCTATCCACCTTCACTGGTGCATATTGAGCTTTTTTTGTGTGAATATATACTTGAGGCTTTAATGATTAGTATATATTTTACACTTATCCCAATAGAGACAATGCATCCAAATCATTAATATGAAGATCAATGAATCTAATTATATACCATTCATTGTGTAGTTTTGATCATGGAAACTTAATTTTTAGGAAGTATAGGCTATTAATTTTCCATATTTCATGAGATCAAAACCCCTGAAATTCTTGGAACCATCATATTTTACCAAAAATACTTCCCTAATAGTGAGTAATGTGAGAATAAGTGTAGTGATTATCCTCTTATTTAAATCTTTAATGTTATCTACACATTCATTTTTTCATAAAAACATCACTCACTTTCGATTTATCATCATCATTAGGATTGATAATGATGAGAAGTTATCAAAAATTAAAGGGAAAATATCTATCAAGGAATTATGTAGGTGTTTTGAGGTGATTATCTTTTTTGATAAATCCAAATGATCACAAATGAGTATGGTTGGTGTTGTTGAAGCAGGTTTTTAAGGTGGCGCTATTTCCTAGTGTTTTCCAAATTCTTGGGCCTCAAATTAGGATTTTGTTTTTGGAAGAGGACTGATTTTCCACCAAGAAGTTGATAGTATATGGACTACGAATCATTGTTCACAGACCGCAAAGAGAGCAACATGGAATGACCTTGAAAAATTGGAAAAGGAAGAATTTCAACAAAGCAGTGCTATTCAGATGGTGAAGAGAATTATGCATAACTCATTGAAAAATTATGTCTGTAGAAGGATCACAGTTTGTGGGAGGATTGATGCTTGTAGGAAGGAAATCATTTTTTCCAAGAGGTGTTGATTTGTATGAAAAAGTCATCGACCACCATGAGAAAAGAAAGGAGGTATGCAGACCACATTACATAGTCTATGGTGAAGGCCGTACCGTATCAAAATTTTGGATAAATCAAATTAGTGGGTTTTATTAATATATTTCACTATATATGGACTGCTAATTAGATCATTAAATAGGGCGAACCCCATTGTAGAATATCATCACTATGGGAAGAATTAGAGGAATTCCAAAAGAGTTCATGAGGGAGTCCATGAAGGAGATGGAGTTCACAAGGGAGAATTACACGAAGGAAAAGTTTTTCATAGGGGAAAAAACCTACAAAATATATATTCTTTGAAGATAGTTAATTAAAATGGATTGTGGGGCTCTATATCCTATAAAGGAAAATCCATTGGTGGATGTGGGGACAATCCATGGGAGAAGAATCTATCTGTGGAAATAGAGGTGGCCTATGGAAGAAGAAGTAGTCTATAGAAGTTAATGTGGTCCGTAAAAGAAGTGGTTGTCCACATAGGAAGAGGTGGTCTATAAATGAATCACTCCATGCGGCGTAACATAGTTCATAGAGATATCAAGGATATCTAAGGAGGCTTCAATGAAGCTTAAACATAAATTAAAATAGTTCATGAATGCAATTTCTATAAACTGATAGTTTATGGAAAAGTCGATTTCATCTACGAGTGAAAAATGAACTTCAAAAAAGAATATCACTACAATTGAGGATTCATTCATTCATGAAAATAAAGGGATCTATAATTTCATAAAACATGAGTGGATCCTTTCCAGAGCAGTGATCAAAGGAAGTGGTTGAAGGTGATATTTTACACTTGCAGTGACCTAGAGAAAGATACAAATGAAGTGAACCTTGGGAAAGCAGTGAGCTCAACCCAATCATTGTAAAGATAGTGAACCTAGGAATAGAAGTTATCTTTCCCAAACATTGTAATTTGGAAGTAATCCTTAGTGGATTTGGTACATCGTCACATCGCTGTTATATGCTCCTTGGATGTAGCCCTATGAAGGTGAATCATGTAAAACAGTTGTGTCTCATGCATGATTTGAATTATATTCATATATTTCTATGGGAAAGAGAGAGAAGAGTTTTTTGTTTAAAAAAAATAAAGATCTGAAGGGGAAGGAGTATTAATATATTATAACTTGATTCAACCCCCTCTCACAGTATATAACCTAATTAGACTAATAATTGGTATCAGAGAGAAAGGATGAAAATAAATGGTTCTCTCTCAATAGAAGAAATTGAGGTTATCAATCAAAAATGGATTCTGATCTAATATACAAGTAATTTTCCATTATAGAAGAATAAGATATAGAACTACATCTTATAATTAGTAATGGTAGTCTTTACTATAGCAATGCATGGAATAAAAACCAATATCAGTAGTCATAATTTATCAGAAGATGAATGAAGGTAATTGGATGTTGACACTAAAGGAATCAATGTTTTTGGGGAGCCATATCAAATGAAATATGTATGAAGGTGATGTCATGTAAGTCATTACGTGCTATGTGGGAATGGTTTTTGAACATTTATGAGGGTGAATCCAAAGTCATAGAAGAAAATATATAGGTTCTATGGAATAGATATGAGGATATGAGAATTCATACAATTGGATGATGTCATGTTATTTCTCTCCTCAAATATCCAAACACGAAGAGGAAAGTTCAAAGGAAAAATTCTAATTTCATGATTTCAATGTGGAAGGATTAGAAATTTTGTAGGAAAGTCTTCAATGAATATTGAATATGATGATGAAGACTATAATGAAATTCTTGGGATGAATTATTTGGATAATTTTAAAGGTAGGATAAATACTAAGTAAAATTTATTAAAAAATAATAATTTGTTTTCAAAAGAAGATGATAGTTTAGAATAATATGAGGTAAAAGAGTTAGAGGACTACAAGGATCACAAACAAGATTCTATAGTGGTATTTGTCAGAAATACCAAATCAATGGAATAAAGTGACAATGATGAAGGAGAAGTTGAAGGAAGAGTTGACCTTTATGTCAAATTAGAGTATGCACTCAAAGAGATAGAAATCTAGAGAGAAAAAACAATGAAATACAATAAAGTGGTTTGTGATACCCAAATTTATATTTAGTAACTAGAATAAGAGAAGTTTGAGAAAAATGAGGAAATTGAAAAACTAAAGTCTTCAATATCAGATAGCTCAGAAAATTTTATTGAGTAAAAGATAAAAAGTGAAGTAAAGAAAAGATAAATTGATAGATTAACTAATACTAGAAAAGATGAGATCAAATTTATCAATGATATTTACGAGGAAGTTGTCAGTATGCGACAGAAAGTGAAATATCGGGAGAAACACTTGATTTTGGAAAAGCAAGATACAGAGGAAATGGAAAAACTAAAAGTAGAATTTAGAGTTCCAGTGAAATAGAAAATGGGGTGTTGGGAAAGTAAAATGATTAATTAAAATGATACAACTAGTATAGGTATTGATCACAAATATAAAGTATTAATGGTTCAAGTTAAACCATAAGATCCCACTCTGAAATTGAAGATCAATTTGTGTGAAAATCAGAACAATATGATTTAGATAACCCATGGTAGAATCAATATTTTAGTATCATAACACATGAACACACCTCACATGAGAAGTTATTATTATGGAAATATGGGATAGACACAAAATGTCTATTCCATAGCCAATAGGTACCTAAGATATCAGGACCAACAGAGGAAGCCATTTCAAACTCAAATATTCTATAATATCATTTGATGGTCACTATTTCAGGTGTGGATGATTTGAGAATGTGGTAAGATATTGATCATAACCAATAAAGATCATACATGCCCCGAAAATTTAAAAATGAGTTTTATACATTGTATGATGAATTTAGTCCATCATACACTAAGTAAGATAAATTTTATCAATCCATTCCAAGTATAAAGTAAAGAAACTGGATAAAAAAGGAAATACATGAGTAGGTAGTGGTTGAAAATATTTCATAATATGGATTATTGATAGTGGATGCACTTGTCATATGATAGGAAATAAGGATATGGTGATTGGAATTAGGTAAAATAAGAAAGGTATCGTAATATTTGGAAGTGATGATGGAATAAAGATTGTTGGATCAAGAAAAGCCATGTTTGAAGAAAAAGATACGAGACTTGAATATGTATTGATTGTTTAAGGTCTTAGTCACAACTTACTATGTGTAAGACAACTCTGTGACTCAATACAAGCCATAATATTTTCAATGAAAATATGTGTCATTATAAGAAAATATAGTGTAGTTTTTTTGAAGGTATGGTGTATAAAAGGGAATCTCCACCTTGTGAGTTGAGAAGAAGATATATTTTTTCAATCCAAGTAAGAAGAAAACACGATATGTCATGAAATTCTTAGCCATTTGAGCCAAATATCTTTGGAAGATCTGGTGAAATATGATGCTTCTCGAGACCACCCTAGGTTATTAAGTGATCAAAATAATATGTGTGATGCTTTTAAACGAGGGAAGATCATTCAAAATGCATATAAGGTAAAAAGGAAAAGGTCAAAAAATTGCTTTATTTGGTGCATATTGATGTATGTGGACCCATTTCAAAAAGAGATATTGATGGGAGGTGATATAATGTTCTCTTCATCGATGATTTTAATATAATTTAATGGGTTTCAATCATCTCTCAAAATTATGAGGGGTTTAATTTCATAAAAATATATTAAACAAAAGTTGAGAGGATACTAGATTAAACAATCTGGATGATCCAAACAGATAATGGAATAGAGTTTACAAATAGCATAATAGTGTATTATCTTGAGAAACATGGGATTGAGCACCAATTTCAGTGTCAAGAACTCCACAGTATAATGGAGTAGTTAAAATAAGAAACTAAATTATCAACAACATGGATAGATATAAAAATTATCATTGAGAAATACCTTCCAGAGATGTTATGGAAAGAAGTAGTGATGAAATAATTATACACACACAACTTGGCCTTTTATCAACGCTAAAAACTGACATTAACAGCGCTAGAAAAGCACTGTTAATGCCAGCATAGATAGGGGGGGTCCTCTTTATCATCACTTTGAAAAGCACTGATAAATTCCACCTTTATTAGCGCTAAAAAAGTTGCTGATAAAGGGGGTCCTTTATCAACGATTTTTTAGCTCTGATAACAGTGGGACTTTATCAGCGCTATCTTGAGCGTTGATAATAGGACACTTTATCATCGCTCTTTTGGAACTGTTAAAGGAATCCTTTATCAGCACAGATAAAGGCACCTACCCCTACACCTGTACAACCAGCACCTGTACATCTGTACACCTGCACAACATAGCAGCACCTACACATCCGCACACCTGCAAAAAATAGCACCTGCACATTAACCAAGATCGGAATGATGATATAGCGCACACAATATTTTGACAAAAAATGCTATATGCATTTAATTAACATCTTGAATAAAAAACACACACACTGATATATACATGCGAAACAATGTTTTACATGGTTACCATTACAATTATTCAAAATCAGTTATAAAAATTAATGTTTCATCCTTTGATATCTGTGATCCCCTCTCAAAAATTGTCATCCATGGTATTTATTGCCAAACAAAGCATCTGAACTCAAGGAGAAAAATTCACCTATATAAGAAAACAAATATTATGTTAGTAAAAAAATAATGAAATAAATTAAAACATCATTATGAAAGGTTACATTAATATGGAAATGTGAAACTAAAATATGGAAATGATAAACTCAAATGTTTTCATTCTGATAAAAATGAAAGGGAATAATGTAAAATCAATATGTTTCTGGATGATTTATCTCATTTAATAAATATTGATTCTTTATCTAATGAAAAGAATTCATGGTCACACCGTGCATCAGATTGAGGTGCGGTTTGTTTGAACATGTCACAAATGACTCATGGATCGTTTTCCTAATGTATCAAAACTATCTGAACATGTTTTCTAGGTTTTCCGTATGACACTTGTGTGGTTTTCTAAAGTTAATTCCAATTTTAAACTGATATCAGACACTTTTAGCCATACTGGTCACACCATGCATCAAATTTAGGTGAGGTTGATTTGTATACATAAAAAATGACTCATGGATCGTTTTCATAAAGTATCAAAACAATCTGAATGCATTTGCTCAGTTTTCCGAATGTCACTCATGTTGTTTTCTAAAGTTAATGTCAATTTCAAACACATATCAGACTCTTTTATCCATACTGGTCACAATATGCATCGGATTGAGGTGCGGTTGATTTGTACACATCACAAATGACTCATGGATCGTTTTCCTAAAGTATAAAAACAATAAAAACACATTTTCTCAGTTTCCCGACTGTCACTTGTGTTGTTTTCTAATGTTAATGTCAATTTCAAATTGATATCAGACACTTTTAGCCATACCAGTCACACTGTGCGTCGGATTGAGGTGCGGTTTTTTCTTAAACGCCAAAAATGACTCATGGATCATTTTCCTAAAGTATCAAAATAATCAGAATGCGTTTGATTTGTTTTCTGTATGTCACTTGTGTTGTTTTCTAAAGTTAATGTCAATTTCAAACTGATATCAGACACTTTTAGCCATACCGGTCACACCGTGCATCAGATTGAGGTTTGGTTGATTCATACACATCATAAATGACTCAGAGATTGTTTTCTTAAAGTATCAAAACAATATGAATGTGTTTTCTCAGTTTTCCGTTCTTCACTTGTGTTGTTTTCTAAAGTTAATATCAATTTCAAACTGATATCAGACACTTTTAGCCATACCGGTCACACTATGCGTTAGATTGAGGTGCGGTTGATTCATAAACGTCAAAAATGACTCATGGATCATTTTTCTAAAGTATCAAAACAATATGAATGAATTTCTCAGTATTTCATATGTCACTTTTGTTATTTTCTAAAGTTAATGTCAATTTCAAACTGATATTAGACACTTTTATCAATACTAGTCACACCGTGCGTCGGATTGAGTTGCAGTTGATTATTACATGTCACAAATGACTTATGGATTGTTGTACTAAAGTATCAAAACAGTCTGAATGTGGTCGCTCAATTTTCCGTATGTCACTTGTGTTGTTTTCTAAAGTTAATGTCAATTTCAAACTGATATCGGACACTTTTAGCCATACTAATCACATCGTGCATCAGATTGAGGTGCAGTTGATTCATAAATGCCAGAAATGACTGAAGGATATTTTTACTAAAGTATCAAAACAATCCGAACATGTTTTCATGGTTTTCTGTATGTCACTTGTGTTGTTTTCTAAAGTTAATGTCAATTTCACACTGATATAAGACACTTTTAGCCATACCAGTCACACTATGCATCAGATTGAGGTGAAATTGATTATTACATGTCATAAATGAATCATGTATTGTTTTCTTAAAGTATTGAAACAATGAAAATGCATTTTCTTGGTTTTACCTATGTCACTTGTGTTGTTTTCTAAAGTTAATGTCAATTTGAAACTGATATCAGACACTTTTAGCCATACCGGTCACACCGTGCATGAGATTGAGGTGCAGTTGATTTTTACACATCAGAAATGACTCATGGATCATTGTCCGAAAGCATTAAAACAATCTGAATGTGTTTTCTCGGTTTTCCGTATGCCACTTGTGTTGTTTTCTAAAGTTAATGTCAATTTAAAATTTATATCAGACACTTTTAGCCATACCGGTCACACTGTGCGTCATATTGAGGTGAGTTTGATTCTTACACGTCCAAAATGACTCATAAATCATTCTACTAAAGTATCAAAACAATCCAAATGTTTTTTCTCTATTTTCCATATGTCGCTTGTGTTTTTTTCTAAAGTTAATGTCAATTTCAAACTTATATCAGACACTTTTAACCATACCAGTCACACCATGCATCAGATTGATGTGAGGTTGATTTGTACATGTAAAAAATGACACATAGATCATTTTACTATTATATCAAAAAAAATCCAAATGCATTTTCTCGATTTGTCGTATGTCACTTGTGTCGTTTTCTAAAGTTAATGTCAATTTCAAACTGATATCAGACACCTTTAGCCATAACGGTCACACCGTGCGTCGGATTGAGGTGCAGTTGATTTTTAAACATCACAAATGACTCATGGATCATTTTATTAAAGTATTAAAACAATCCAAATGTTTTTGTTTGGTTTGTCGTATGTCACTTGTGTTGTTTTATAAAGTTAATGCCAATTTCAAACTGATATCAGACACTTTTAGCCATACCAGTCACACCGTGCGTCGGATTGAGGTGCGGTTGATATGTACATGTCACAAATGACTCAGGGAGAATTTACCAAAAGTATCAAAACAATCTGATCGCATTTTCTCGGTTTTATGTATGTCACTTGTGTTGTTTACTAAATTTAATGTTAAATTCAAACTGATATCAGACACTTTTATCCATACTGGTTACACTATGCATTAGATTGAGGTGTGGTTGATTTGTATACATCAAAATGACGCATGGATCATTTTCCTAAAGTATGAAAACAATCCTAACGTGTTTGATCTATTTTCCGTATGCCACTTGAGTTGTTTTATAAAGTTAATGTCAATTTCAAACTGATATCAGATACTTTTTGCCATACCGGTCACACCATGCATCATATTGAGGTACAGTTGATTCTTACACGTAAAAAATGACTCATGGATCATTGTCCTAAATTATAAAAACAATATTAACGTGTTTGATTGGTTTTCCGTATGTCACTTGTGTTGTTTTCTAAAGTTAATCTCAATTTTAAACTGATATAAGACACATTTATCCATACCGTTCACACCGTGTGTCGAATTGAGGTGTGGATGATTCTTACACATCAAAAATGACTCATGGATCGTTTTCCTAAAGTATCAAAACAATCTGAACACGTTTGCTTGGTTTTCCATATTTCACTTGTATTGTTTTCTAAAGTTAATGTCAAATTCAAACTGAGATCAGACACTTTTAGCCATACCGGTCACACTGTGTGTCAGATTGAGATGTGGACAATTCTTACATGTCAAAAATGACTCATGGATCGTTTTCCTAAAGTATCAAAACATTCCAAACACATTTGATTGGTTTTCCGTATGTCACTTGTGTTGTTTTCTAAATTTAATGTCAATTTAAAACTAATATCAGACACTTTTAGCCATACCAGTCACACCGTGCGTTATATTGAGGTGCGTTTGATTCGCACTTGACACAAATGACTCATGGACCATTTTCCTAAAGTATTAAAACAATCCTAACATGTTTGCTCGGTATTCCGTATGTCATTAGTTCATAAGCGTCTCTCATTTAGTTATTCTTTAATAAAAACACAAATTATTTCTAAAACCATTTTTCATAATCTAAGGATATGAAACATACGAAAGGATGATCATAGATGCTCAATAAGTTTAAACAAGGGTGATATCAATTATCATATAAAGATAACATAGGTAGTAGAAATTCACCTTCATTGTCCTATTTCTTTACATTATTCCATCAGGTACGCAACCCATTCGTTCCTAAACACATCTATATCATCTTGTGAATAATATTTTTTGCGACAATCATAGTAGTACTGAAAAAATATAAATACACAAAGTATTAATACATTTTTTAAATGAACTAGTAATTATTTTACCGAATACCTCTTCGGGGATGCTAGTTTTTTCATGAAATATGATCTTATTCATTAATTTACACACATAATAACCGCAATCCTTTCCGTTTGATTGTTTTGAAACTATAGAAACATCAATAAAAAAAGTAATCTTTTTGATATATATTTGGATAATTCAGTATAATTATATATACCATGATACCTGTCCATTTTTAGATCTCGTGCGCCTTGTCTTCCTTGTGCCCTGGATTCATTCCAGCCTTTAGACTATATTCATACACCACCTTATCATAACAGAATCCTCATTAAAAGATAATATGAATTATATAACTAGATATTTAGTTCTAAAATGTTAGATCTATTGTATTTAAAATTGACAATCACCATCATGTGTGGTCGGTTTGTTGGATATCCATGCAGTGAATCCAGAAATTAAATCTTTGGAATATCCAAATTTTTTGCAATGAGCATCCAATGCTGCCTAAAAACACAAAAAGGAATAACTAATGATAGAAATAAAAATATAATTGATATGATTAAAATGTAGAGTTTTACCCCTACATCATTGGTATTAAAAATCCCATGTCAGTCGTAATTTTTCATTGAAACGTTCTGAGCAGGTTTGACATTAATTCAGCCTGAAAATCAGAATCTATTTCTTTTTGTAGTGTAGACATGGTGTGAGGACTAACGAGTCCAAATTTGTATTCACTGGAAAATAACTTCAATTTTTTTTCATATATACACCTGCAAAAAATATAAAATGTATTTAGCCATAATTATCAGAGTATATCAGCTTCTGTAAAATCAAATCATGAAAACATACCTCATGTATACATTTATAACTGAGGCGGCTAGACAGTCATATGTGATGATTTCATCTACAGTATAGGCACTAATGAAATCTAATATTTCCTCTCCATACATATCCTTTTCACAAAAAAATTGTGTGCTTATTTAAGCCTTTCATTTTCGTATCCACATGATCTTGCAATGATATTAAATGTGGATATAGAACAGGTGAGGTGACGGTGCCCTCAGTAGATCGTTTTGATCGATTGGTTGATCCTTTTGAGTCGTTATTTCATTTTATCTATTTCCTTTTTTTCTTCTGTAATAACATTCATCGATTCACCCCTTTTCTAATTAAATGTTAAAGTTTCTTCTTGAAAAATTAATTGGAAATGAATACCTCTTGGTTGACATGTTTTTTATAAGATTCGACGACCATGAAACAAATGTTCTAATAGCCTTTTCCACCATATGAATGCTGTCATCATCATTTGGCATGGGTAGCTCGGAGCTTACCTCATGATCTACGTTAATCGACACTTTGACATGACCGGTTGGAAGTGGTCTAGAGTGCAGCGTGTCATTCTGCATATTGAACACCGTATCCCTCGCTACAAGGCGATGGGTGAGAGTTGACAGATATAAATCACAGTCATTTTCACCCTATAGAATATCATTACAAGAAAGGTATTGGTGTCTATGTGATTCACATTTCAAGGAAACAAATATTAGAATATTGATTAACTTGTTTAAGTTAGGTATTTGAGGGGAATGGCTCGCCTCATAGCTGGTGGGGTTGGGGCGGGTTGTTCTTGAGTTGGTTATTCTCTTTTCCTCCCCCCATCGATGTTTCTCACAACTCTCCCTAACTTTGGAATTTTTCTTCAAGGGTAGCTAGTATATCTCTCATCATTTTCATTTCTTTAGTTTGTTCCTCTTGTTTTTTTTTCTGAAAATATGTCCGGGGTGTCACCCCAAAACACGCACCTATGACGCGGCCATACTGTTCTGGCTGTTTCAAGGCCACTGAAAGTATGTTTGCATCCGGTGCGGGTTTTGTTGATTCGTGTGACTATGTCAAATAGAAAATATGAGAAAATAAGTAATCATCGTTATGTAATAGTGATTTAAAGCAAAAAAATTATATTATGTCATACTTACACATGTTTCCCACACTTTTTGTGTGTTTTCATCTACCAGTTTCCCCTTTTTATTAAAACAAGCCTCCTTCCATAGCACATGGAGTAGGATGGAAGTGGCTTGGAATTTTGATTCATTAATCTGCATATAAACAGAGAAACATGGTTACAATGTTTTTTAATGTCACATAAAAGTATTATTGTACTTTTACATTACGTACCAATTGTTGTTCAATTGAAGCGTACCCCAGCCTTGCTTTATAGTAGGGGTACACTGATTTTGCTTCCCCTTCTTTATTTTCAGCATTCAGTTTCTGTTTCATAAATAAAAAAATATCAATCAAAGTGATGAATACAAGAAACTTTAAACAATGTGTTACCAAACACAATGTACCTGAAAAGTCTGCTCCACACAACGGTTGAAAAATTCATCCCACGATCCCTGGGATATAAAGTGTGCCTAAAGGGGAGTTGGGTGCAGCTTGATTTCCCCTTCATTATCTTTCAGATGACATTTCGTTAAAATGGTGTGGAAGCCTCTATGAAACCTTCCTGCCAGTCTTAATACATATTATTTTTGTGAGACATCTACTATAAATGCACTTTGCAAGAGATGATGTAGAGTTAGTGAATATTTCAGTATTTTATTTTATTTTATTTTAATAAATTAAATTAATGATATCGTATTGTTACCATAATCTCTTCCCACATTAATCTTTTCAGTCTGCTGACAACATGGTGCCACAACTCTATATCAATCGGCACGCGTTGCCGAGTGACGATTCCAATGCAGCTAATAAACTTGGCTTTGTTGGGTTTTACATGTGGGCCTCGCTTATTCCATCCCACCTCATATTTGATGCCTCTTTATTTTGCCTTAAAGATATTGTCTAAAACTGTCAAACTACGGCGCACCTGTTTTTTTGTGCCGATGGGGTTTCATTGACTACCATTTCCTCGGTTTCTACATCATCATTACGTTCCTCTAAAGTGCTATCATCTACAGTGGGACCAACAACAACAGGTTGAGAAACCTGTTGTACCTCAGCAGTGGGACCAATAGCAACAGGTTTAGAAACCTGTTGTACCTCAGCAGTGGGAGTAGCTGCAACTGGTTGAGAGACCTGTTGTACCTCAGTAGTGGGACCAGCTGCAACAGGTTGAGAAAAATGCTGTGTCTTGGGATTGGGTGCATCAGCAGGTGTATAAGTCATTATCTGTAGAAGTGGTTTAACATTTAATTTAGGACACATAATAGAAGTAGCGAAAAAATAATAACATAAAGTAATACAATCTATATTACAATAAAAAAATTACCTGATTATTGAATTCTTTTTTTAAAAACTAAAGGGATCTGACCCCTCTATCGACTATCCATACCCCTTAACATTGGTCTCCTATGACATACAAAACGTCATCTACATTGGGACCATTGAGAAATGATTGCAAAGTCCCAATGAAAGGGTCATCCTCCTTTGAATTTTCATCTGACCCTTCAGTTGTTTTGGTCGATAACAGAACAATTGACCGGTTTCGGTTTGCGGGATCTGGATCATAAAATATTTGTACTACCTATGATGCCATTATAAACGGTTTTTCTTTCTCCCCTTCCTTACTGAAATCAACTTTCACAAATCCCAATTCATCTATTTTAATAGCACTCCTGTTATCAACCCACTTGCATTAAAAAATTGGAACTTGGAATTTCATATAATCCAACTCCAATATTTGTTTGATGATGCCAACGTATGACATATTCGTATAAATTGGATTTCTATCCTTAGCAAAGAAAACATGCATCGCTTCATCCACAAGTGTAACCCCACTATTCTTCATGGTACTTTCTTCATCATGTTCATTAGTATAAAATGTATAACCATTAACTATATAAGCATTGTAAGATAATACAAACATACTTGGTTCTCTGGCTAGCCATCGAAGTCGGTCTAAAATTGACTCTGGATTTTCATCTGACTTCAAAAAAATATAGTGTCGGAACCATCCTATAAACTGTCGATTATGTGTATCTGATATCCATTTTCATCCCTATATAGATCCAAATTCCTAAGAATTTGTTTGTGGATTTCAACATATGGGTCAACATCGAAGTTGTTATGAAAAACATAATGGTGGGCCTACTCCCGATCTGTAGTATTGATTGTGACAACATGTCTTCCAGAAACTCCTTCACCCTCAATCCACCTAGTGTGACAAGATTTCGATAGGCCAATGCTTTCCACACCATATAGGTATTCTGTATAGAATTCAATGGCTTCCTCAATAATATATCGCTCTGTAATACAACCCTCTGGATGACTTCAATTTTTGACATACCCTTTCCAAATCTTCATAAACCATTCAATGGGGTACATCCATATGTAATGTATAGGACCACATAGTTGTATCTCTCTTACCAAGTGGACTATCAAATGAACCATCATATAAAAAAATGAAGGCAAGAATAACATTTCGAATTCACATAATAAGACGGAAATTTCTCTTTCCATAGTTGGCAATTTCACTGGGTCTATAACTTTTCTCTATATAGCTTTGAAGAAGAAACACCATTTTGTTAATGTTTGGCGGAAAATCTTGGAAAAAATGTAACATAAAGAAATAGGAATGAGATCTTTCATCAAAACATGGAAGTCGTGTGATTTCAGAACTTTTAACTTCAAACCTCTCATTGACATGAAGTTCTTGATATTTGAAGAATACCCCTATAGAACCTTTACGTCATTCAAGAAGTTACAAAACTGATATCTCTCATGCCTAGAAAGATTGTAAGTAGCAGGAGAAAGAAATGTTCATTTTTAACCCTTCACTGGTGCCAACTCTTCTCGTATTCTCATCTCAAACATGTCCAACCGAGCCTTAATTCCATCTTTTGTTTTTCAAGGTGTATTTAGAAATGTGCCGATGACAATACCAAATATATTTTTTCTACATGCATAACATCAAGAAAGTGTCTGACATATAGACAATTCCAGTATGGTAATTCAAAAAAAACTAATCACTTTTCCAACTGATTTTCGTATAGTTTTTTGAATCCGGTTTACCAAAAGTAGTGTCCACATTTTTAACATTCTCAAACAATTGATCGCCTGTTAGTGGAGACAGTGTTGTTCATTCTCTTGAACTTCCATTGAATGATGTCATCCAAGATCAGTACTTATTTCCTCGGGGTAGAAATCTGCGATGTCCTAGAAACACTATCTTCGATGAATGTTTCAACCTAATTAATTGTTTACCTTGTTCGCAAACGGGACACCGTTGAGTTCATTTAATGCTATATCCTGAAAAATTTCCATAAGAAGGAAAGTCATTTATCATCCCGTACAACTTGGTTCTCAAAGTGAAATCTTCCTTTTTGTAAGCATCATACAATGTAACACATGAATCCCACAATAATTTCAAATATTCGATCGATGGATCTAAATAAACATCAATATCATTACCCAGTTTTTTTGGTCCTGATATAAGCATGGATAACATGATATATTTTCATTTCATTCATAACCATGGTTGTAAGTTATAATTTACCAATATAACCGGCCATGTACTTTTACCGTTGCTTTGAAATCCAAAAGGATTCACTCCATTTATAGATAATGCAAGACAAAGGTTTCTCGAATCATTTCCAAATTTAGGATACTCATGATCAATTATCTTCCACTGAGGAGAGTCTGCTGGGTGAGGTAGTATCCCATATTTAATTCTTGTATTTGCATGCCATTTCAATTGTCCTGTAGTCTCCTCGCTTCCATATAGGCACTTAAACCTTTGAATGATTGGAAAGTACCATACAACTTAATAGGGATGGATTCATCTTTCTTGTATCGATAAGCACCACACTTTGGCCATTCTTTAAGTGAATTGTGGTCCTTGAGAAACAGTATACAGTCATTCAAGTGGGCGTGTATTCTTTCAGAGATCATACCCATCGAGCATAGCATTCGTTTGGCGATGTATGTTCAGCTCGAGAGCTCATTATCTACTGGGAGCATTTCATTCAAGAGATCAAGTAGTTCTGTAAAACTAGTGTCACTCCACCCATTGTCTGCTTTAAAATTATTCAACTTCAATACGGCTGACAGTGATGTATATTTATTGCAACCAGGATACAATGGAATATTTGGACAACTTTTTAACTTCTCAAACAATTTTGGGAAATCACGAAGGTCATCTTTGACGGTCCTTGTCATTTCCTTAATACGATATTCATCATCATTCACAACTGTAATCACATCCTCCATACGGTCATCTTCATTGTTCATACTTGTAATCATATCAGATGATCCATAAAACATAGTGTTATCCCAACCACTACCAACATTCATTGTTTCCCCGTGTTTATTCCAACATGTATAAATCTGATCTATTCTGTGACAGATCAAGAATTCTTCCAACTCCTCTGGACTAATTTGTTTTGAATAACAACAGTGTAAACATGAAAAAAAGGATTTGAGAAGGGTCATATGCATGATCTTTTTCAAACTTGGTAAAATCTTTCATGCCTTCTTCATACTCTTTTATCAACCGATTGGCATTCATCCATTCTTTATTTATATTCATCATATTTGAAATCCAAAGGATGGGTATATAGGTTAGGGGATAAGTAAAATGAGTATAATTTAGATAAAAAACTAGATACTTCAAAAATGGTGGGGGCGTGCTCATTAATAGAAAATCTTGGGTGGTTCTTGGGATTCATCCATTCTCTTCCACTCTTCGATCCCCCATGATGAGGGGTGGTTCTTGGGAGTTTCTTATAGTGCGTTAGTGAGTTCTTCCCTCATACATCCTCCATTACTGTTATCCTTTATTTGTCTATGATTTGGGATGATTTTAACTAGTATTTTTTGTGATTATTTCACTATATCACCGTCAAATCAATTCAAATGATGTTGATTTTGTTTGTATTGGCTAGAGATTTTCCTTATATGATGAACGCACCATGTTTTGTGTGTTTTAGGTGGTGTTGTGTTTCCCAGTGAGTTTTTAAAAGATTATTCCTAATTATATTAAGGTGAATAATTAATTATAAGTTTCTATAATTAATTATTTGGGAATTGTGCCTTGAGATTGGGTCTCAATCATTGGTACAAGATTAGATAAGGCATGTATAGTCTTGGTTGAGGGTGAGTTGATCTTGGTGAGGGGGATACTCTATTTTTTGAGGTAGGTGGACCCTATAATACAAAACTATGTTCCAATTTATGCATGATTGTGCATTCATGCATGAGTATAGGTGTTCTAGTGGAAGGGATAGAAATCAAGAGCCACCTAGGTAAATTAATATGATGTTTTTGATCCACCAAGAGATAGAGTGAGGGTTTTATGGAATGTTTGTGATTTTATGATCATCCAGAGATTATGTCTCCATGGAGGTGAGGTTTCTAGTTATGTTTATGAGAGGATCAGGTTTGGTATGAGATTTCTATAGCCTAGTTAGGATTTCTAAGGCTATTTGAGTAGGTATTAGAGTCTTAGGCCTAAATAAGATGGATAATATAGTTATATATATCACTTTTGATGTGGGACACCCTCTTAAGGATATATAAGAGTCATGGTGTGTGTGATGAGTAGGATATTCCATATAGGGATTTGTGAAGTGTGACATAGAGTATTTCCTCCTTATAATTGGATTAAGAGATCTCTAAGGGGAGATATAAAATGGTACCTAAGTGAGGGTCATGGTAATAGTCTGGATGACTTGGCATATGGTATTTAAGGCTCTTAGTGTGAGTTTCTTAGGGTTCTCATTATTTAGTTTTAATGAGTTTTAATGTGGGAATTAGAAGTTGATATAGACTATACTATCGAGGCCTAGATCAAGTATAGCATGTGGGTTGTGACATTACCATGTAGAGATGAGTGTGTGTTGGTATGAATGAGCAGAGATGGGTTAGGTTTGTAGAACCCAGAAGATTCCCTTATAGGTGGAATTAGAATATTGATAGGTTGGGAATAATTTTCATATATAACAATGATGGTTTTAAAGAGATTATTATGAAAGGCTAAATGGATGGTGAATTTTATCATTTATGGTCAGACTGACTAAGAGATTGGGACTTCATATAACTTTCACCTAGTTGAGGTATGATCATCCATGGGGCCCACCTATCGATGATGTGGTTTAGCTAGTACGAGAGGTTGTCTATCTAGATACCCTCATTAGATTACTATTTATATGTTTTGTGGCATGAGACAAGATGTATGGCCTTTATTTAAGTGATAAGGTGTTGGTAGTACCCTACTTTGAGTGAGAAGGCATTGGTCAAAGGGGATTAGTGTGTGACTTCCATGGGATCCACCTATTGATGGTGCATTTTGACTTGTGATAGAGGTTGGATATTGTCATTCCCTCCTTAGATCATTTTTTGTATGATAATATGATGTGAGATATAGAAATGGGGATCAATTAGTTTTGGTTTGGTGTAGTTTTGTTAGAGGTTGTCTATAGAGATTCCCTCCTCAAATTATTTTTTATGTGATGTGATGGTGAGACCCACCATAAGTGACAGGGGAGAAACTATTATGTTGTGGAATTAGAAGATATGTGAATCACAACCAATGTGAGAGGTTGGTGGCACTATTATGTTATAAGAAAGGATGTGATATTTAAATTGGTATGTGACCCAACCTAGAGAGAGTGGGTAGTGGGAAGGAATTGGTAGAAACCCTATTAAGGTTCATTTTTTTGAGCCCAAGGAGAATAGTGTACAATATAGAACATATTAAACATATGTCTCATCATGTTGGCATGCTTCACCTGATGACATGAATTCACCAACAGGGACGGTTAAAACCCTACCTAGCCTAACTATGGGGTAGTATCGGAAATTAGAACAAGATTCATACTAAGGGCCACTAGACAAAGTGAAATCATAATCTAGTGTAACAACCTTTCACAAAAAATACTCTCTCTATTCAGGTTTCTATCACAAGGCTATAGTGGGGAGAGCTAATCAAGATCAAACAAGTAACCAAACACATATACATGTGTCACACACACAAGAATCACACACAAGAATCACTCCATATCATAATTAATATCAATATTGACAATAAATGAAAACATAATTAATTCATGAAAATTCAATTTTACTGACCTTAAGGAGGAGGAACCGGTGGTGGAGGAAGAGGAGGTGTCGACAACAGAGGCATCGGGGGCAGCTCAGAGGCAGTGTGGAGGCACTAGAGGCAGTGGAGGAATCTTGGAGGCAGCGAAGGCAGCGGAGGCAGTGGAGGAAGTGGAGTAGGTGGAGGAGGAGGAAGAAGAGGAGGAGGAGGATGCAGAGGTGGAGAAGGAGGATGAGGAGGCCACAGTGGAGGAGGAGGAGGTGGAGGAGCCGCGATAGAGGAGGAGGAGGAGCTAGGGTGGAAAAGGAGGAGGAGGAGGAGCCGCAGTAAGAGGAGGAGGAGGAGAAGTAGGCGCCGGAGGAGGAGAATGAGGCGGCGGCCGTAACAGAGGAGGAAGAGAAGGAGGCGGTGACAGAGAGGAGGCAGCAGCGGAGGCACAAGGTGGAGCTTCCGTGATTGACAGGGTGAAGGGAGTTGGAGCCATGGTAAGAGGAGGAGGAGGAGAAGTAGGCACCAGAGGAGGAGAATGAGGCGGCGACCGTGGAAGAGGAGGTGGAGGAGAAGTAGGCCACGACGGAGAGGAGGCAGCAACAGAGGCACAGGGTAGGGCTTCTGCGAAATCTTAATAGGGTGTGGGGAGGAGGAGGAGGACACAATGGCACTTATAAATCCCACTGGGACCTTTACCAGTACTAGTAAAAAGCACTTATAAATGGAGTATTTATTAGCGCTAATAAAAGCACTGATAAATGTATAAATTTATTAATTTGTTTATATTATTATATATTTATTTAAAATGATATTTATGATAAATATAAATATAAATATATATTAATAATTACAACTCTAAATAAATATATCTTTATTTATACTTATAAAATTATTTGAAAGGTATATTTTTATATATATATCATTGAAAATATAATAAAATATATATTTATTTTTTAAATATAATGTAATTTTAATTATAAGTGTACATTTTTTAGAACATATATATTATATGGGTAACATAATTAATTATAAATCAATAACACATCAATGTGATATGTAATTATAATCTATAAATGAACATTATTTATGCACATATATGATCACATATCATATACCCATGATATTCATTTACCCCAATTAATTGGAAAACACAAATATATTTATAAATCTAATAAATATAATGAATTAATAAATCTAATAAATCTAATAAATCTAATAAATATATTTTTTATTAATCTTATAATAATTTAATTATATATATATATAGTTATAACATGTGTTTTTTATTTAATGTATACAATAAACATTATCAGCACTAATAAAAGACCTGATAAATGTAACATTTATCAGTGCTAAGAAATGTGTTGATAAAGGGATATTTAAAGCGCTGATAAATGGACCCTTTATCAGCACTAAATAAAGCGCTGATAAAGGGTACACCTTTATCAGCGCTTGTTTTAGCACTGATAAAGGGTAGATTTATCAACGTTTTTTTAGATCTGATAAAGTCCAACCCCTTTATTAGCGCTTTTCTGTTAGCGCAGAAAATGTCTGGCGCCTGTCTTGCCTAGTTTGGTGGTAGTGACATAAAATAGAGATTTATAGGGTCAAAAATAAGTGAAGGCTCAATTTGATCTATGGTATTGAATGAAGACAACATTGATGTACTTTCGAGTCTTTTGAAGTAAGTGTTTCATGCTCAGTAAGGAGAAACACATGGATTTTTCATACCCTGGTGATGAAGGGATATTTATTGGTTACTAAAAGAAAAAAAAATCATATAAATGATTAAATAAGAACTTGGTAATGTTTGTTGAAAGCCATGATGTAACTATAGTATAGAATGAGAAAAATGTTTTGAAAATACTTGATCAGTCTCAGGATGATAGTGATGAGGATATAAATAGATCAGGTGATGTTTCAATTCAAGAGGATGATTCAGAAGATGATTCAGATACTTAAAAGGATGATCCCAATTCAGTATCTTCACAAAGAAAAAAGAGAAGATCCTAAATTGATAGACAAAACATAATTGGTGACCCGATAATGGCAGTGTGGGAAAAGGGAATAAAGACTATGTATCAATCATTGTACTTATCACTGTTAGAGACTAAAGTTTTGATGAAGTAGCTGGAGATGATAATTGGGTTCACTATATTAATGAAGATATTGAAAAAATTGAGAAGAAACAAACATGGGGGATTGTTTTGAGACTGACATACAAGAATTTCATTTGGACTAAATGGATTTTTTGCAATAAGATGAATGAATTTGGTGTCGTGATTCAAAACAAAGCTCAACTAGAATGAAAAGGGTACTCCCATATAGTGGGTATCGATGTTGATGAAAAATGTTCACCAATTTCAATATTAGATATAATTATATTATTCATTTCTATTGGAGTGAAAATAAAGTTCAATGTTTTCCAGATGAATGTTAAGTATTAATTTCTAAATGGGGTTCTGGAAGAAGAAGTTTATATTAAGTAGAGAGATGGATTTATCATTCCTGAATATGAGAACATAGTTTTTCTACTGAAGAAGGCTATATATGGGTTTAAGAAAGCACTACAAGCAAGTTATTCAACACTAGATCAATTTTCAAAAAATATTATTTCTTAGCATAGTGGAGTTGATAAAAATATATATGTAAACCATGATAGTAATCAAAGGATGATGGTGCTCATATTTTTTGATGAAGTAATATTTGGTGGATTTAATAAATATTAATGAAAGTAATTTTCATAATTCATGAAAAGTGAATTTGAAATGTCAATGATCGGTGAATTGATATTTTTCCTTAGTTTACAGGTGACACAAGGAAAGAATGGAACATGTATTTCTAAATTCAAATATGCCAAGGAGGTTATAAGAAGATTTTTAATGGATAATTAGATGTTGATGAAAACTCCGATGGGTACCCAAATTAAAATGTCATAGAATGATAAAGTAAATGAAATAAATATCACAGAATACAAGTCAATCATTAGCAGCCTATAAGAATTTGATTGTGACAAGACCAAATATTATTTTTATCACATGCCAAGAAGAAAGATATCAATGCAATCCAATGGAAACCCACATTACTATAGAAAAAGAATAATTCGGTATATCAAGGGAATGGTGGATTTAATATTGATGTATAATGAAAAATCTCACAAAGAGTTATTGGGATACATAGATGTAGATAGGTCCGTTTCAGTAGATGATAGAAAATAAACATTAGGTGGTGCATTCTATTTTAGTTGATGGTGTATTTATTTGATAAGAATGAAATAATATTGAATTTAATTAAGCACTAAAAAATCTGAATATATTTTTTTCTACTCAAGCATGCATGCAGTTATTGTGAATAAAATGGAATCTTGATGATATGGGAGTTGAAGTGAAGTCTTCAGTAAGAATCCATTATGATAATTCAAGTGATATAAATATTAGAAAAAATACAGTTTATCACTCAAGGACAAAATCAAATAAAAATATTGTATCATTTTATCAAGGATAAAGTTGATCAAGGTCTTGTGAAGTTATAGTATGTCACTATATAAGTATAGGTTGCAGATATAATAATGAAGTCCTTATTGAAAGAAGAGTTTGAATGACATCGACTGGATCTTGGAGTCCTACTGACTCCCCACAAATGAAAAAGTGTGGATGTGGGACCCCCTCTCCTTGAGGAATGGTTTGTTTTCCCTAATGTGTTGATCTTTTTTGTTTACCCTATTTAAGATCATAATGAAGAGACCTTAAGGTTAATTGAAAAAGGGGGAGAAATTATGGCTATAAAAGGGTGGAAATATCTTAATCAAGATAGGGGAAGAAGCTGATAGGGTGAGTAGTGAAGAAGGGGGAGAATTAAATTTGGAAATCCTAAAGGTGATTGATAAAAGGATATATATTATGATAGCTGATGTTCTTTTTGAACACAGATATGGGGTTTTTAAAAGGAGTGACTCATTGATGAACTTTTCATGATACTCTTGTTTCTCATGCTAAGAATGGATCATGTGGGATTAGAGTGAGTGCTATGTAAATCCATGATCTCTATATTAATTTTATGAATCAAATACAGATAGAACACAGAAGAAGATTTAATGATTTTTCAAAATATACAGAGTTTTCAACAAACCAAAAGGGGGATACTTTTGGTTAAAAATCCCTCAAGGAATTATGTTTTTGTTTTTTGGTTGATTGTGTTTGTTTAAAAATATATATGACCACAAATGAGTGTGGTTGGTGTTGCCGAATCAGGGTTTTGTGGTGTAACTATTTCCTACTGTTTTCCAAAACTTTGGGCCTCAAAATCAAGAGTTTATTTTTAGAAAATGTAATATTTTTCACTAAATAGTTCACAGTTCACATACCACAAAGCAAAGTTTATAGGCAACAAAAGGAGGTGTGTGGAATAATGATATAAATTCAGTAAAGTAAGGATTTATGCATAGTAGTGATATATGGATGGCGAAGAGTGTTACACAGACATCATTGTGAAATTAAGTTTGCAGAAGGCTCGCAGTTCATGGGAGGTGTGAATTTCACAGTAAGGCCATCATTTATGGATGAGAGATAGTGATTTGTTTATTGAAGTCATAAAACACCACAAGGAAAGAAAGGTTCTATGTGGACCACCTAACATTGTCTGTGGTGATGGGTGTACCACATCGAAGTTTTGGGTAAATTAAATTAATGGTTTTTTTAGATGTATTTTCCATTTTAAGGACTTCTAATTAGATCGTAAAAGAGAGAAAATCACATTAAAAAGACCATAACTTGGGAATAATTCAAATAAGTTCCAAAGAGTTTGTGCGGGTGTCCACAATGGAGAATGAGTCTATAAGGGATAATTACATGAAGGAAAAATGATTCATGGGGGAGAAAACACATGAAATAAGGATTCCATGAAGTTAGTTTATGGAAAGGAATTTTGGGGATCTATATCCTGTAAAGGAAAATCCATATGTGGATGTAGAGTTAGTCTATCGGAGACGAAGTGGTCCACAGAAACATAAGTGCTCGGCAGAGTAAGAAGAAATTCATGGAAGTGAAGTGATCTGAAGGAGTGGTTGTCTGTGGAGGAAGAGGGGGTCTGCAAAGCACTCACACCATGCGATTGAATGCAGTTCACAGAGGAAGTTAGGTTGTTCCCATCGGACTAAAGGAAGCCTGAATAGACATTAAAATAGTTTGTGAAGTTTTTTTTGTAAACAAACAGTTCTTGGAAAAGTGGATTTAAATACGAGTGAAAACATAACTTCAATAGATTATCTACCTACAATTGAGGATGCATGCATTCATGAAAATGAAGGGACCTAGAAGTCCATAAACTATGAGTAAACCCTTTCCAAAGTAGTGATAAAAGGAATAAGAAGATGATGATCCTTTCCACTGGTAGTGATCTAGATAAAGAGACATAGGTAGGGACCCTTCGGAATGTAGTGATATGAAATTAAACATTTCAATTGTAGTGATCATGGGAATAAGAGTGATCTAGGATAAAAAATTTGATTTGGGAGTGAGCCTTATAAGATTTTGTACATCAGAAAATCATTGTTGTATGCTCCTTGGACATAGACCAAAGAGGTTTAACCATGTAAAATTGTTGTGCCTTGTGCTAGATTTAAATTATGTTCATGTATTGGTATGATAAATAGAGAGAGGAGTGGTTTATTTAATGATGAAACAAGATCCTAAGGGGAAGGATTTTTAACCTGTCACACCATAATTCACCCCTCTCTCAGGGTATTCAACATAACTGGGCTAACACAAATCCATGATAGTGCCCAGTTAGTCTAAGGAAACTATAGATCTCTATCAAAAATGTTGGTATGGGGAATCATTAAATCACAACTATTTTTAAATGATCCAAATATTTTCATTTTCTAATGATAAAGTTCCCCAAGAATGTTACTTGTCCATGAAAAAATGGATTTACTATACTACTCATATAACTTGTACTTTTGTAAAGTATTTATTAAAACACTCAAATGCTCCTCATGTTACTTATTTATTCTGGAGTAGATAAGAATACCATCTCTAAATAAAACTAAAAATATGTTGAGGTAACCTTTTAAGAATATATAAATTTAGTCTATGAAGATTTTAAATTCATTAGTGAGTCTAAATGGAATAACTGTGTACTCATTGCCCATGTACCTTGTATGAATAGTAAACTTTGGGATATCATCCTTCTTCATAATTACTTGATCATATCTCAACTGATGGTCTACCTTAAAGAAGTACTAAGGTCTATGTAATTAAATAAAAAAATCAACACTCTATGGTAGTGGATACTAGTTATTTATCATGATCTTATTAAGCTTATTATAATCAATAGAGATGTGCATTTACCCATATATATTCTTTTCAAATATTATTAGTGCACTACATGGTGAATCACTTGGAAATATAAACCCTTAATCTTGTTTCTCATGTATTTTATTCTTCATATCTTTAGGTCAATAGTGGCCATTCTATATTTATTTTTCGATATTGGAAAATATTTAGGTATAATAACAATTCTAAATTCAACCTCATGGCTTAGATGAAAGAAACAAATTATTTTGAAAACACACCCGTATATACCATTACAATGGGTATTTATTTAATGATGATTTTTTCTTTAGTATCAATCATTTGAGATATATATTCTTGTTCATAATGAAATAATATCCATCCATGAAATTATGATACCCAAAGATATTATTTATTCTCTTTGTACTTTAATATAATCAGAGGGTGATTCAAAAAATTGTGCTTGATTTCCTTCCATGAGAAATTTATAGTGGCTCTGTATAATGAATGATAATCTATACCTATAATTTCATTGAATTCAACTAAATAGAGTATCATAAGGTCCACTAGGATGTTTAAAACACAAATATGGATAAGGTATATGTTATATACTTGTGATGTAATAATTTTTCCATTTATCATTTTCAAATATAGCTCAACTTCCATGTTTTCAGGTTTGGATTAAACAGTTCTACTAAATAATCATGATATAAAAGAATGTATAGAATAAGAATAAAACAATAAATTTGATTTTATTGAATGAATAAACAACATAACTATCAGAAAATATAAATCCCGATATAACTCAATAGTTGTGATAATATAATATCACCATTTATCTCTAGGTCATGGAGGTTTTTGGTGTCATTTATCATCGACAACCCTTTGATTAGTGCATTAATTTACAAAGTTTCATTTTTCAATGTAGTAGAAACATTAGATAGTACGATGATGGTTGATTGGAGTATTCATTTATTCTATCACATCGGTGGGGTTCTCTTATCATCATTCAATAGATATGTGACCTTCATCCGCACACCTAAATCATTTCCATGTCCCCTTTATGAAATTTTTAGGATTATTCTTCCCAGAGTTTTAACAAGTGTGATATTTCACTTTCTTTCAACCATGATATTTATCTATAAATATTCCAAAATTAAAGTCCATTATCTACTTACGGTCTCTAAACTCTTGAGACTATTAAGATTCATTGATCTAGATTTCAACTTTAAGGGAACAGAAGAAAATTTCCTAACAGTTATCCATGTCTCAAATCACCAAAAAATTAAATATATTTAGGTTTAAACCAACAAAGAATTGGTAAAATTTACTTTTGGGGTAAATAAAAAAGAAAAAGGCATATCATGCATTTATTGTGAATTTTTCCTCATATTCCATGATGGATTCCTCAAACTTTTGGTTGAGGATAAAGAAATCACTCTCCACTTTTAGTCATAGAGTGCGAGGGAAATATTTATCAGAATTTTTTTATAATTCCTTTTAACCCATCACTTAAATATACTCTATGGGCATCATATTTTTCATCAATGTCCACCATCGGTCATTTCATCCCTCTATATGATATATAACCTATATAAACTTCTTTGTATCAAAGAATTTAATGTTTTTGAATATTTTTTAATAGATTTGATCTATTTTTCTATGATGAAAGGATCATAAGATCCATTAAAAGTCAGAGGCCTTTGTCACATACATGTCTCAATTGAAACAATATCATTATTAGGGGGATGTGGGTTTCTGCCTGATCCAGTTTTCTATTGAGAACTTGATTTAATTGAGTATGTATTGTCATCATGTTTCTGACTCCTAAGCCCACTATGCTAGGCATATTTTTCTTTAATTCATCATCACATTGCTTGTTGACTCAATTCTTCATATTTTCATTATTTTACTATAATAATGGAAAATTTAGGGATCAAAATAATTTAACTATTAATCATATAAAATGGAAAATATTGAAATTTAATGGATAACTCATAAACAATATATATTCATTAAGCTATAAATTTATAAGTTTTAATATATTTTATTCATGGTATATTTCCAAATGTAAAACATAATGGAAGTTTTGTTACCTTAATAATAGCTGAAAAGGTGTTTTTGAATTTTATAATGCATATGCTATGGGAGTATCAAACTGGGTTTGTATAGATGACTCTTTCATACACCAGGTGATTATAAAGTCAATTCACAATACACCATTTTCAGGGTTATTACCCCTAGGTATAATTATTCCTGTTCCATATCCACTTGTAGTGTCTAGACAGATTTTTTCTGTTGAAAAAATTTACTCTATAATTTACCATAATTAAAGAATGTTTTCAAATTTTTATTCTTATCCTTATGGATTTTACTAATGTTTTACTATCAAAATCCTAAAAAATAACCCGACTTTGATATGATACCAAATCTAAAAATCAATATCCTTAAAACACCTTAATTCATGATTAATTACAGAAAGACACAGATAATATAATCCTAAAAGATTGGGAGGCCCATTTTATTAAAGAAATTATATAAATAGAACAATATCATGAAACATGTGTATTAAAAAATCATTAAAATCTTCAAAACATTCTCTAATAAGTCCATAACTCTTCTAAAATTACATTGGATAACCAATGGATGTGTATAAGAAAGGGGTGAGATATAAATCCCAATAAGGGAATAATAAAATAATAACATGACCAAAGAAAAAAATTTGAGTTAAGTGGTATATAATAGTGTCATAAAATGGTCTATAATCATAAAAATGAACATAAAATCATGATATAAGATGACAATATAAAGGAAACATTGGAATGAAAAAATAACATAAAACATGACATAATAAACATAGGTTAAGGATATATATCATGAAATAATAACATAGTGTGATTAATATAACATTTAATGTACTATAAATGATTTTTTAGGAGATAAAATGTTTACACAATTCATTTTAGGGATATATAATTCCCGTCCCACTTATAACATTCATATCATGCACATGCATTACTGTTCCACCAAGATTATACAACATAAGAAAAAGTTTAATCAATTTTAATCCCATGAATAAGTAGTGTGGGTTAAATATATATATGTCAATATTCAATGAAGGATAGTTAAATATAGGTGAATACACTTTATTGGAAATGTAGACAAGAATTTATTACAAAAATTTTAGACATAGAATATTCTTATGATAATTTTGGAAACAGAACGGGTGTTTTCAATGATTCATGGAACGGTTCAATGGGAGTGAATAGTGGCAAATAATTAATTATAAATCATAAGGATAGTAAAAGGAACATTTAAAAAGAAATTCCAACATTAATAATTGGAAATAAAATTTCATAATACAAAGAAAGTGCCAGAATAAAGAAGAGATAGAGAGAATCCCTTTACCTTGATAGAGCACTTCTAAAATCTTAATTAGAGATTCTTAAGAGATTAGGAATTCCTTGAAAGTGATTTATAGTGGGTGAGAGAGTGTAAATTTTTGATCAATGGGTATTGAGTAAATAATATTTGTATTTTGGTTGGGAATTTATTTCAAAAGTGAGATGAATTCATTATTAATTTCTAAAATTACCTTTTGGACTATATCTAATAAAAAAACAAAATAGAAAACCATCCCATGATTTTTTACATTATTTTTAAAAAATAAGAGTTTTTTTAATATTTTATTAGTCCTAGAAATAAATTTATTAAAATAATACTATTGGTGACATGGAAGTGGGCCCTGTTCATGAAGATTTTATTTTAAAACTTAAAATATTATATAGGTTTTATGATTCATTAAGGGTTCATAAAATTAAAAAAATAACTTAAAAACAAATTAATTTAAAGGATAAACATATATCAGGCATTGTATTACCATTATTGTATTTATTATATCATTTTCGTGATATTATGAAGTCCTATAACATATTTTTTATATTTATACAACATTCAATTTTTACCCAAAAGTATTACTGTATCATAAATTTATGAAAATTTCACAATTGTATAATTTCAACATAATTATTTCAAAACTGATATTTATTTTATTAAAATAATTATATAAATACTTTAATTAACAACTTTCAATCAAAATTCTAATTTATTGAAAAATATTGGATTTTAAGATAATAACTGTTTTCTATCCCTTAGGAAGATTATATTAGACTTCATTAAATTATATTGTCATTTATATTTAAATAAATTTTATATAATTATAATATTTTATTAAAATAATAAAAATTATTGAATTTATTAAATGGGTGTCTTAATTGAAACAATATATTTCTGAAAAATTAAATTTTTATTTCTTCACGTCAAAATTTAATTTTTATCGAACACATTATATAATAATTGATAAAGTAATAATAAAAACAGATAAATAGAATCATTAATTAACTCAATAAAAATATAAAAATTCTTACTGATAGGGTGTAGATACATAACCCCTTATTATAATAGAAAACTCACTGAGGGTAAGGTGTATGATGGTGGCACTTTCATAGAGTGGTACGGTGTACATGATTTGGGTTGTGACCTCAATAAGCAAGAAATTCTCCCAAAAAGGGTTTAACTCAACATTTTTTTGTAAAATATTATTTTGGGATTGGTCATGGGAAAATATTAATGACTTCATCTCCCTTATAAGCTTTGATAGATGGGCTTTATAGGGTGTGATCCTACCGGTTGAGGCCATCACTTATTCGGTCTATGTGAATTTGAATTTATCATAGCTTTTAATATATAATAATATTATTGGTCATTATAAAATGGAAACATTAGGAATTATTAAGATTATTAATGGTATTTTAATCCATTAGGATATATCGTTCCAAAATAATTATCCTCATGTATATTGGTTTCAATAACTATAAAGAATTTACTCGATTAAAAGATAATTTCATTTATAAATGTTCAGGGTGTTACATTATGAGTTAAAAAATTTGAATATGGCATGGATGTCATTTCCATGGTTTGGGAATGGGTGATAGGTGATGTTGTATTTATTCTAAATAATGAGTGGGTTTTAGCCACAATAGTGGACATTTATAGTGTTAGACATAGCATGGGAAGAAGTAGTCAAGGTTCTGCCATGGTGGTGTGACGAAAATGATACTACAAAGGTGGGGAGTGGGGAATTGGTTTACAGTGAGATAAACACATGTGAAAAAGGGTCATGAAAGGATGAGACTATTCATTAGCCATTTTTGGTCTTTCAGATGCTATTAGATAAATGGAACCAGGTACCAATGAATTTCTAGGTTAATTCCAGGTACTAGTTTTCACATAGAATTGGGCAGAGTTCGAGTGTGAGCATCAAAAATGTGGAATATTGTGATGATAAAAGGGTATTGTATTGGGAATGCACTAATGTTCATGTTGTTTCATGACAAAAGAAATGAAAATGGGGATATTTAGGCAAAGTAAATTTCACCAAAATTCATCTGTGGACTTCCAAAAGTGTGCTTATTATGACCTCAGTGTGCATTGGGATAAATGCACCATGATCATGTTTTGGGGATGTGTTAGTGGTGGAAGCTAATTGTGTCTAAGAATAGTTACATGATGGTGGTTTAACATGTATTGTCTTATATAGTTGGATTTATTAAATTATGAAACTACATCAATCATACCATTGGGATGATATGAGTGTAGTTCAAGGTTTAGTTGAGGCTTTTCAAGTAAAATCTCATTCGACACGAATAAGATTAGTCAATTATAATTTGACAGATTAAATTAAATTAATGACTAAGGGAAGAATAATCAAGTGTGACAGGGTTTAGTGGGTGAGGAAAAATGCTATGAGTATTTTTAGGATGTTAGAGTCCAGTTTTGATTGGTAATTCCAATAATGGAGATAATGTGGCTTGCAATTGGGTGTTGAAAACAAGAAATTTTGGATGTGATATCCACTGGATAGTAGGTAAGTGAGATTATGATATTTTATTGTATTGAATTAAACATGCTCGAGCGAACACCTTATTAATGATTTGATGGTTTTATGAGTTTTATATCGAGTTTCAGTAGTTTAAGGGTCATTTGATCAAGTGGCGCTTGGAAGAATATTGAAAATTTAGAAATGAAGTGGCAATTAAAGTTAGAGTTCATGAATGAATTTGGTCAAGTTATCCATTTTAATTACCAGCATGTATTCTTTGAAGATGGAATATTTATAGTTAGGATTTTGTATGATCTTGTGTTTCTAAAAGTTGTATAATTAAAATGGAATTTAATTTTTCACATTTTGGGTGGGTCAAATTTTGATCAGAGATTTAGAATATAATTTCAAGGGTCAAAAATCCTCAAATTAATTTATTTAGATGAGTTATGGGTATAGTAATTTATATTGAAGGTTTTAGGATTTTCTCATGGGTTCAGTGCATGGACTCAACCTTTTGGAAAAGTGATCCTAGGGTGCATAGTTTGTACACGGTCAATACAAACCATGTGTCATAACTCTTCGGCCTGGTTTATTTAGATGTACCTTTTTTTAAACAATGTGGGGTGCCTTGAAACCCCATTTGATACTATTTAATTAGTTTTAGACATTCCACATTCTTGGAACACTATTTTTAAACCATTCACCATAACCAAGCAATGTGGGTGTGCCTCAGACAAAGAGGGAACACAGTTGGTGTAAAGTTTGGCTAAGTATGCTACTAAACCATGCATCCCATTTAAAAGGTGGATTTAACAACTTTACGCTATATGAATTAAGAGGTGAAACCCATCATTTCTTCCTCCTCTTGAATATTACCCAAGAAACCCCCTCCTCTCCTAACCTTCTTCAAGCCATTTTAAGGGGGTGTTCTTGGTGGATTTTGAAGATGTTCTTTGGTTATTTGTGGTATCTCTTTCACTCCACTGTACTCAATTGTTTTAGTTTTATTCCTATTCTATTATTTTGCTTCCCATTTATGGTTTCTAATTCTAATTCTACTAGTGAATGGTGGAATTATATGCCTATGATGGGATTTTTCTCTTCCTTATAAGAGAATGTCCAGAGAGGATATCTGTACCTCACCTCCTACTATTTCATTGGGGTATTCCATAGTGGTTAATTTATAAATATTTAAATATTTAATTAAATTCCTTGGTTGTTCTTATTAACATATTTTTTAGTTATTATGTATGATTTATGGATGAGGATGTATTGTGGGTTATTGGTGAGTGTTAAGTAACAATTCCAGTGTGATAAGATCGTCCTGTGAGGTTTTGGTCCTTATAAAATAATAATTAAATTGTTTAATTTTTTATAACTTGTTGAGTTTAATTAATTAATTATAATGTAATCATAATTAATTAATGTCTAGTTATTTGGTTGTGAGAAAAGAAATAATATGTCCCAGATGATATTTTATCGGCATTTTCATATATTTCTGGCCCTTGTAAAATAAATGGAAATATTCGTATGAGGTAGGTGATATTTCATACCTACCATATGGTATTCATACATGTTTATACTATCCTGTGAACGATCTTGCTCACCCCGAAGGATGAATTATCTTGTTTAAATTTATTTGAATAATTTGGATAGATAAATTAAAACAGATAATTAAAATATATGGATTATAGGGGTCATGAACAACCCCTGTGTTCTAGACTAATGCCTTTTCCAAAATGGCTAAGACTAAGAACCTTGATCACTAAGTATCCTCCAGACATCTTAGGAGGTGAGGCAGGACCCAGTGAGGCATGCCATCCATCATAATTCCTAAGTGGAGATACCTTACATATAATTTGATTTGTTTTTGTGTAAATATTGCCCCAAAGTGACTTGGCACTAAGACAATTCATAACCTATCTCCTGAATTTTTCCATAGTAGTAAGACCCTTTTAACTAGCAAGGCCCGCTACCCTATTCAAAATGTCGTGGTATGTGATGTCCGGGTGCATCGTTTGTTGACCCGATACTATAGACATGATTGAGGTACTCATGAAGGATGACTCCACTTATGTGTGGACCTTGAGGATCTTTAAAGGGATGTAACTTATGTGTATCTACCTAGGGTACCTTAGTGGGTTCCTCATTTGTTGATCGACCCTGACTGATTGCGTTATTGGCTTGGGTAAATATGGTAGTAGTTTTCACCTTAGAACCCATATCAAACCTATGATCCCAGTGGGATGTGATAGGATATATGATTTTAGGCATATGAAAGGCCCTAAAATTCCTTTATACTTAACTTGGTTACTATTGAAGAAACTTCGAAATGATAGATGTTCTTCTTGGAAATTTGGTCTATTGACCTGATGATATATGATGATATGGTGGGGATGCCTTGAAGCACTTCATTGCATCTGAAATATTTTAATTTCTAGATTTAATTCTACCACTTCCAAAATTCCTTATGTAACTAGGATTACTCCAATTTAGGGATTAGAGATAAGATTAATGAGTGAATCATAGATCCCCTCTTAGACAATATGTAGCCTAGGATAGCTAATGATCTAGGATATAGGTGATGAAAAAGGTTTTTGGGTTGCCAAAGTTTCTCTATGAACTTGATATTTTTTTCCTCGAAAAGGATTGGTGAAGATATAATCGATTGATGCCAAGAATAACCCTTAGGATCAGGCCAAAACACTTTATTACATTGGTTAGAGAAACCTGGGAATGGACTATTGAGCCATTTATTTAATTATGAAAGGTTATTATATTTAATCAGGAGAGTAGTGCTTATATATTACCTAATGGTAATCCACCATACGAATTCATACTATTTCTAATGTATTGGTTTTCTATGGACTAATACTTAGGAACCTGATAATGGAATAAAATAAGGAACACTGAAAAGACTCTTGGGTTCCACTCATTACACACAGCTTGAGTGGCATTCCTAGGTTTCCTAGGATCATTCCCTATGACTTATTTATGGGATATCAAATGATACCTATAATATGACTTTATTTTTAGTTGAGGTGAGTATTTATGATCCTATGTCTTGTAATTTTCTCCCCCCATAGTGACTTAAATTTCTCAGAGACATTATGGTGTTGGAAAAGAAAGTATAGTCAGGCCAGGGTAGACATGAGGCCCTAGGTATGAACAATTTGTTTAATTATTTACATTTTTTATTATTCAATTTGTTATCCAGTTGAGTAACTCACATATATATATAGTATATTTATTTTATATTTAAAGCAATGTGTTGTTGGTTCCCTACTTTTTTTCCCTTACACCCTACCAAGGCTACCATTGCACTAGGGTACCAAAGCAGAAGTTCAATTAGTTTCATGCAGAGGTTGGGATGAGTCTTGAGACTAATCGATTTGGATAGTTTGGATTTTTAAATTGAGTTTGGTATGTGGTATTACACATTGTGGGAAGTAGACTTATCTATTTTAATTTTTCATTTATTATACAAATTTATGTGGTTATCATAGTGGAAAATCAGTGTTGTATGTATGACATTTCTATTAAGGGATTTATTGAAATCCATTATCTATTTTAGCCTTAATTACATTTATTTCTTCTGTACTATGAACATTTACTTCCATGGATGACGTTTGGTTATTTACACTATTCTCATACTCTAATATGTGGTAATAGTCTCCAAATGAACACACCCTAGGACCTCACTACTAGTCAGCAGCCTCTGGCATATGGGGTGGAATACTTTTGGTGTTGTGGTGAACTGGTCCGACTACTGATAATGGAGTGATCCAAGTAAGGATGTAACTATATACATCAATGATTTTAATCTTTTAAAAAATAAATAATTATTATCACTATATATCATGTATAGTAGTTCATAATTAAAAAGTGATAAAATTAATCATATCCCCTAATAATGAAAAGTGAGGTGAAAATTTAGACCCATTTGTTGGGAACAAAGTGAAAATCAAGTTAATACCCAACCAAAACTTTTCATGGTCATTACCCTTAGGTGCTTCTGATCCATAACTTACATACACTTTCAATGTAGAAACATGGGTTAATTAATAGGAATCCAAAAAATTTATAATTTAACAATAATTTTGGAGGAACTTATATATTTAGTATTAACCTTATACAATTCACTAAGGTTTTATTATGATAATTTCTATAAATAAATAAGACATTATTTTATAGAAACTATGAAAACCCAAATTTGTGATACATGATTTTTAACATAATTATTTATAAAAATTTACCATGATAAATTAAATAAGATATTTTGAGGTTTATTTTATTGGATACAGGTTATATAATACATTATATACTAGTACCATGCATGTAGTGTAACACCACAAGCTTCCATGGTACGTTTCCCTTTGAAATAATGTAATGGCGTGCATTATACGCAACTTTGAGATTCTAACACACCACAACCAATCAAATTAGCCGTTATAAATAGTAATACCTACTTTTTGAAATTTTATAAATTTTATCTTTTAAAATGGACTTCATTTTTGGATTTTTAATATCAAAATTATCTTAGGGTGAAATTTTGGTACTTTTCAGATAACTTTAATATTTTGATGAATAGTGAAAATTACAAAATTTTAATTAAAAACAACTTTTTAAATAAAAATAATTAATAGTGATAAATTATGAATTTGAGTGGCTTTAAAGTATATTTATAATAATGTTTTACCATTTAATACAATTTTGGTAATTGGACATAATTATACAATTAGACCGAACATGAACAAGTATCAATCTACTGATAGTTATTATATCTTAAAAACACGCTTTTTGTTTTGACCGCGGGAATTAATTTTAACTTAATTTCTTCCACTTCTATGTTTTTAATTTGTAAAAATAGATTCCATATTTGGAATCAGGATTTCCAAATTGTGTAAATATGTAACTTTTATTTTTAGACATTTTGAATAATTACTTCGGTAAATATTTTATTTACTATGGTTTAAGGGTAAATCCGGTAAATAAGGGTTAAAAAATAATATTATAATAATAATAAATTACTCTAAAACGTGTCCTAACCTTATTTTTGGATACATTTCCAACCATGGGCATATTTACGTCAATTGTGGGACCACATGGAGCCACTTGTAGGTGATAGGGACACTTTATTTTAATTCAGTTAAAATAAATACAAAAATGACATAAGCATATATCTTTTAGAAAAACAATTTTTAAAAAGGGTTATATATGTTAGATTTTAGACTATAAATATTAATTAGAAATCTAAATAGATTTCCTAGACAATTATATTTTATTTATAATTTTTAGACATTAAATAATTTAATTTATTTATGACACAATGATGATGCAGTAATTACCATAATAGTGAAAAATTAAAATAATTGATATTATAAATACCCAAATAAATATAATTTGAGACTTTTAATGAATTAAACAAATTTTATAGGATACTATGTCATATTAGGATTGATTTAATTGACTTTTTTCGAAGTAATAATTTTGTTATGATTTTTACAAAAATCAATTTTTCAAATAGTGTCAAAATTGATATAAAAGAGTTTTTTAAAAAAAATATTATATTATTAATTGATATTCAATTCCTAGAAATATAAGGTTCGTCCGAGAGACTTATATCATGATAGGTGTATCATTAATCGACCACTTGGGGGTATCCTGGATGTAAATAGTATGTTTATTAACCATATAATATAAAAATAGAAAGAGACATTGTAAAAGTGAAACTAATTAACTAAGAGTTAATACTTAAAGATAAGGTTAATATAGTTACCCAAACCTGTCTAAATCTTATTGGATGAGTGTTTTTAGACCTATCCCCACCTTAACCTTTAAATAATCTACTTTGGAGACATTATAAACCGAATATGAATTTATTATAAAATAATATTTCTAGATTTTCCAAAGGTGCCCCTCACCCCTCTTATAAAAGGGCACTCCTCCTACGCATTAATTCACACCTTCAAAGCCTTTTGCTTCAGCAAAACCCTGCCCAAATACTCTCTAAATTCTCCTAACTTCATCCTATAGGCCTTCCTTTAGTCAGAAAGCCAACCTAAGGATCCCTTTTGATCAAATCAAAAGGAAGAACCCAAAGAAGAGGTAACGATTTCACCACCGTTTTTCATGTTCCTTTCTTCTTCCACTTCTTATTTCTTTGTTATACTCATTCTAAAATAATGAATCCAGTATCTCCTATATAATTTATTATTATTATAAATATGGAACAACCATATTCAGTAATCTATCCATCCTTTGAATAACATGTCACCATACGTGCGTACGTACGACTCACCGTCTCCACGTCGTGGTGTAATTGTTATTCAATAAATTATTATTTGGATGATTATAATAATGATGTGTAATTCATGTAAATAATAAATATAACATGGTAATGATTCTGTTTATATATGATATACCATCCAATTATATATTATTTTAATATCAAAAGAATGATATTGTCGCTCGTGCGTACGTACGGACTACCGTCTCCACGAACGCGATGAGATTCATTCTCCATCATATCCATTCAAGAATAATTTTAATTTTATGATTAATAATAGTATCTAAGGACTTGATATCATTCTGGATATGATTAAGATACAACCTATCCATGTCAAACACGTCTTACGTAACAAAACATATAAAATAAAACGAGTAAGTTAACACCCGAAACGACGATAATTATAATATATTATTAACAAATAAATGTTAAAAGATCTTATATGATGTCATATTAATGCATATAATTCTTGTATAATTGAATAAAAATTATTTCACCATTATACAGGAGGTTAACCTACACTCGACCAAGGAAAAAGTACATAGTAAGGGGTTTCTTATCTCACTCTTAATTTCGGGAGAATTCCATTGTTCACCACTTATTTATTGCATGTGGTGTGTGTGTACTACCCATGATTGTATTCATTGTGTAATATAATTTAATTTATGGATATTTTAATCATCATTGTATTATCCTTATTTCATGGGAGTATGTTTCGTAAGTTACCAAATCGATAAGGGAATTTGAAATTTCAATTTCCATTTATTCAGCTTTACGCAAACTTCATTGATTATTTTACTCCAAGATTATGTGTGGAATCACTATTCATTTTCTTATGTCATAATTTCCACTCCCCTTTTCCGTGGATATACTTTTGATACACATAATCACTCTATTGATAATTTCTCAAGTCATCAATATGAATTTGATAAGAGTAATTTTAACTCATTCTCCATTTTTTGAGTTAAACATCCAATTCATTGGTGTTGTTTTTACAAGATTATGTGTGAATGTACATTTATTGTTTTACACTTAATATCCAATCATATTTAGTGTATTTATATTTGTCACACATAACTATGTCATTGATTTATCCTTAACCTAAGGATACAACCTTTATGAGAGATTTCATCTCAATTTACATTCCATTGAGACTTCTTTGTTGTTATACACCAAATCAATTTTATGTGGTGTATATAATGTACTTTGACATTGTATATCATGAATCCCTTTACTCTCAAGATATTACAAAGTTTTTATTACCTCAATTATTTTTATTCAAGTGTCTCTCTTTTTGTTAGAAACTCTAACTAAAATACAATTTTAAATGTTTTAAAGACTTATTCTTCTAAATCTTGCTCATTAATGTCCATGTTTAAAAAAAATTGTTTTACAGATTTATTTATATGGACATTAATGTTTTAAAATTAAAACTCCTTTTGAATGTTTCAAAGTGGTATGGGACACTTTGATTCAAAAATCTTTTTTTAAACGGCTTCTTGACAAATAGTGTGACTTTTAAAGGTTTTCAAGAAAAGGGGGATATTTCTCTCAAATAGTTTTGATGGTTATTTTCAGCTATGTCAATATCATTCATTTTTTTCAATTGAGGATAATATGATACAATACAATCTTCCATATTGTATCGAATGAGTTATGTTTGACTATGGATGTTCTATTTTTATACCATTCATGGTTTGTGGTTAAAGTATTGACATTTCGTATGCTAGTTTTAATATGAATGTTTATGTTATGTTAAAACATTTTCATATGAGGAATTAATTGGACTTAGTAAGTGATGGGTGGAGCCCGCTACAGCTCCTCGATGCATCGGTAGGTCTCATGAGACAAACTAGTTTCTTGGAATAAGGCTTTGACAAAATCTTATTTTTAGTCTTGGCATGAGGCCTTGGCTATGTGGTTATGATAGTCTGGAATTATGCATTCCATCATTATGAAAGTGGTTATTGATATTTAATGTGAATATTTGATTAGTATAATATCCATGTGAATAAGTAAATGGCGTTATTTCATTTTATTTTTCCCATACTATGTTTAAGTTCAAGTTTAAAAGGCTTTTGTTTTAGTTATACGCTGCCTTAAATGTTTATTCTTATTTATGAAAGTTTACGCTATATTGTTATCCTTACTGTGCATTTCAGATCACCCATTTTCTATGTTTTATTTTTCTCAGGATGTGAAGAAGTAATTTATGAATGACCTGCAAGGATGGTATGAGGGGATAAGAGTGTGGACTATGGAGACTATATTGTTGTAGTTTTCACATTATGATGTAATGTAAACATTATAAATTTATCTTGTTATTCCAAGGCTACTAAACTATTCGGTCTTTCGAGACTTGATCTTTCTTTTGATCATGCCAATGTTATGTAACAATGCACCGACTCTGGGTAACTGGGGTCGGGGCGTTACATGTAGTGGATGCGGGAAACATGTGAAATTTAAAATTTTAATGTCAAATTGATGTCATCATATTGTCTATAGTGAAGAGAAAACTAATAAATATAATTGTTAAAACCAATTTGATTAATTAGTAGGTATTGATATGTTGGAACCTCTATGATTTTTTAGTTTTCATAATCACAAATAATGTCAACATACAGATTATCATGCCATTTAATATATCTATGTAAATCAATTATGTCATACATAACAATATACTTAAATATGTCAACAACCAATTTTTGAATCAATAAATTTACAACTGTATTTTCTATATTTATTTTTTGATAACTCTTAGTCTTGTAATGATTCGTGTAAGACCGAAGTATGATAGACCAAAGTTCGACACACCAAAGTCGACACACCAAAGTTCGACATACCGAGGTTTGATACCATGAAGTCAACACACCGAAGACGACACACCAAAGTTCGACAGACCGAAACTTGAAACACCAAAGTCGACACACGGAAAGTCAACACACCGAAGTCAACACACTGAAGTTCGACACACCAAAGTCGACACAATGAAGTTCGACACACCGAAGATGACACACAGAAGTCGACACACTGAAGATGACACATCGAAGTCGACAAATCTAAGATGACTCACCGATAGTCATAAATACTTGTTTCCATTTTATTAATTCACATTTATTTATAAAGGTCATTTTTAGAAAAATTAATGTTTCTGATATTATTTAATGTTTTCTATAAAATAATCCGTAGATAGTACTAGGTACATTCACATGCAGATATATTAATGCCTAGTGGAACTTGAAGTATAAAAGGACTACGTTGGGTTAAGAAATAGATCTTGAAGAACACACTGAAAAAAAAACTGCGCGAATACGAAAAGTGGGGAAAAATGCCTAAGATTACAAGAAGTTTCGAACAAGCAATATTTTCTAAAGCTCATTGTACATCGAGACACTGACGAGCTGAATGGTTTTACATCTGGAAGCTGGATTTCAGAAACTATGATGCTCTATTATGAATTCAAATTCCAGAAGAGGACTCAAATATCATTTTCTCAACATCTATTGAGTCCATAGAATTACTGCATAACACACAGAGAATTCTTAACTCTATTATCTTTCATAAATCTATTGTGTTTTATCATTACTATTTGAGTAGTGTGTATATTTGTTTCACACACTATATCCTGATCATAATGGGAGGATATTAAAATATCCTCACTCTAAATCCCTTATTATACTTATATCCCATGTAGGACTACGGAAGAGATCCTGTGTGATCTGTTTATTTGTTTTTCCCATGAATAACTATGGTAGAGGTCATGTGTGACCTGGAGAGATGAGTGTGCTATTGTGAACCCCGATCCAGGGTTGGGATAAAAAGTTTTTTTAATATAAACTACTTGGTGTTAGGTGATCACCAAAGTGGATAGGAATAAGTCACATCTTGAGACTGAACCTCTTGTTTTATCCGCTGTGCTGTTTATCTTATATTTCGTAGGTGTTAAGTATTTTCTGCATTAAGATAAACCTAACTTTGATAGTTATTTTAGCAAGTGTTAACATCTTTTTTGAATTAGTAGGTTTTTTTGAAAGTTCTACTAATCATAAAATTGGCACAACTGAGAACTAATCAATCTTATGAGAACCAAATTAAACCTTCAAGACTTTTATAAATTCACTTCAAACTTACTTTGTATTATTTTTTATAGGGGATATTATTTTTTAAAGAACACTTTTTAATAGAAATTTTTATAGATACTCAATTCAACCCCTCTTGAGTCATCTACACTAACCAAATTTTGGTATTACAGGGTTTTGAAAGTTACTGTTAGTTTTTAAATCACTTCAAATGTGATTATAGTTGTGTTTCAATGATCTTTAAATTTCTTTTATTTTTAAATTTTAATCTCTTTGGAATTTTGTTACCAACTTTATCATTGAAAATAGATTGGAAGGGTCAACTACTAATAGACCACCTTTCTTTAATGGAACTAACTATGCCTAGTGTAAGCTTAAAATGAAAATACATCAAGAAAGTATGGTATTTGAAATCTGGATGACTATTGAAAGTAAATATGAAATACCTAAGACTGCAAGAATAACATGGGATGAACCTACAAAATTTGACTATAATAATAATTATAATGAAATGAATTCTCTATATTTTTCACCAAGAGATGAGGAGTTTAATTGAATATCTACTTGTAAAACTGTATTTAAAATTTGGGATACTTTAACTGTTTCTGATTAGGGAACAAATAATGTTAATGAAATGAGATTAAATACCTATAATATTAAATATGATAACATTAAAATGAATCCTGATGAAGCTATGTATGAAATATATCTCAGGTTCAATGAAATAGTTAATACCATGAGTCTACATGGGAGACCCGTGGACAACAAGGACCAGATTATGAGGTTACTTCGATTCTTACCTAACAAATGAAGAGTAACTTCTGTTTCTATTTGAGAATCATGTGACATAGGAAATCTACCAGTGAAGGAACTAATTAGAAAGATTATGATTTATGAAGAAGAACGTAAGGTGAATCAAAAAGTTGATGAAGAACCAAGTAAGAAATCTGTAGCATTCAAGAATACTACCTCAAAGAACAAGGATAAAGAAAAAGTTCAAGTTCCTGTAGACACTTCCACAAGTGAAGGCTCATACTCTGATAGTGAGGATGAGATATCTCATCTTGCAAGGAGATTAAATAAGTTATAACAAAAGAAAAATTTATTTTGAAAATCAAACTACAAAGGAAGGTATGATAATAAAGGACAGTGGAAAAAGAACTAGAAATGGAATGATAACACAAATGAGATAGACTGTTATGAGTGAAAATGAAAAAAGTTATGTGAAAGATGATTGCACCAAGCTGAAATTAATGAAGAAGAATGAATAAAAGGGAAAAGGATATAAAAAGGCTATGAAAGCCACCCGGAGTGCCTCAGAAGATAGCTCAAGTGGATCTGAAACTTATAATATTGATAAGAAAAAACATGCAAACCTGTGTTTCATGATAGAAACATCCGAGTTAACACCAAATTCTTCTGTACATAATGCTTAAAATTATGAGAATGAAAGTGAATCAAACAACGATGAAAATATGACTAACTATTAACTATTTGAATATTGTGGAATGATTGATGATACCTTTAATGAACTGGAGGATAAATATAAATTATTGGAAAGGCAATATGCTCTAAATTCCAATTATAAGTCTGATCTAGATATTGAGAAAGAAAAATGTGCCTAGCTGTGAAAAGAAAATACTGAACTAAAATTATCAAATGAGAAATTAAAGAGATATCTTGAGAATTTTATTTCATGTAGAGATACCTTGACACATTTACTTGGAAAACAGATTTCTCCAAAATACACAACTGGTCTAGGATGTCAACTAGGACAGAGAAGGATTATCTAAACTAAATTTTTTCCAAAAACTGTATAGTTCATATCTAGTTTAAGTTCTAGACCATTTCATGAAAAAATATCTCTAAAAGAACAAAAAAAAGTGTTTATGTATAAAAATATATCTGTTGATTATAGGAACTTTATGAGACAAGTATGGGTCCCCAAGGTTTTACTTGTTATCCACTCTGGCCCCAAGAAAATCTGGGTATCAAAGTTACCTAGAACTTAATATAATTTGCAAAAAAAAGTTATGAAGAGATCTTGTAAAACTCTTTGGTACTTGGATAGAACATTTTCAAGACCCATGATAGGAGACTACACATGCTTCAAAAGCCCAATTAAATTTGATGTTGGACATGTCAAATTCGGTGATAATGCGAAAGGGAATATCTCCGGATTTTCCCAAATTGATAACTGTAATAATATATTAATTTCAAAAGTAACTTTTGTTGATGGAATAAAGTACAATTTACTTAGTATATCTTATTTGTGTGATGATGGACTCAATGTTAAATTGGAAAGTGATGCATGTGATTTTTTTAATTCTAAAAATTATTTAATATTTAATGCTCTTAGGATTGAAAATGTATATGTTGTGGATTTCGATTTTTTAGTGAAGAAAAATTTTTATTGCTTAAATTATTTTCATAAGGAATATTGTTTATGGAATAGAAGGTTAGGACATTGAAATGTGCACTCTCTTAGGAATCTAACTAGAAACGTCCTGGTTAGAGACTTACCCAAATTAGAGTTTCCAGACAACAAAGTATGTAATCCTTGTCAAAAAGGAAAGAAAAATAAAATATCTTTCAAAATAAAGAAATAAGTAACAACTTCTCAACCTCTCTAGTTGGTTCACATGGACTTATTTGGAAAATATAGTGTTTCAAGTCTCACTGGGAAGCACCATGTTTAATTCTTGTAGATGATTTCTCTCGGTATACCTGGACCTTTTTCCTAGCTCAAAAAAGTGAAGATTGTTCAAACTTTTTTAAGTATGATCAGACTATAGAAAATCTTAGTGGACTTAAGATTAAATCCTTAAGAAGTGATCATGGCTGTGAGTTTGAAAATAAATATTTGGAAGCCTTTTACTAAAAAAGTGGCTATAATCATAACTTCTCTGCACCTAGGACACCCCAACAGAATATTGTCGTAGAAAGAAGAAATAAAATATTAGATTAAATTGATCATACCATGTTTAATGAATATGATTTACCCAGTTATTTTTATGCTGAAGCTGTTATTATAGCTTGGTACATAATAAACAGAGTCCTAATTAAACCCATTATTAATAAAACTCCTTATGTGTTGTTGAATAATAGGAAACCAAAAGTAAGTTATTTTAAAGTGTTTGGATGTAAACACTATTTTCTAAACACTAAAGATAATTTAGATAAATTTACCACTAAATGTGATGAAGGAATATTTCTTGGATATTCTATGTTATGTAATGCCTATAGTGTCTTTAACAAGAAAAACAAATGTGTTGAGGAGTCTTTACACATCAAGTTTGATGAAGCAGATCCACATGAACCCAAGACTTCACTAGAAAATATGGAAGAAGATTTTTCTAATATGGACATTGATGATACAACCTCAAATAATCATGTGAAGGAATTTGTGAAAACTTCCAGTTATTGAAATTCTCCACATCCTGGTCGTAGTGAACAAGATCAACCTAACCAAACTAAAATATCTAGTCCTACTTTCTATAGACTAACTAAAACCCTTAATAATAATCCCATAGATGTTGTTGTTAGAGATTTAGATAGAGGAACAAAAACCAGAGCTTCCTTGAGAAACTAGGTTGAACATCAAGCCTTCTTGTCACAACTTGAACCTAAAAATATCAATGGTGCAATCAATGATGAATTTTGGGTAATGTCCATGCAAGAAGAACTTATTCAATTTGAAAGAAATAATGTTTGGAAACTTATAAATAGACCCAAGAATACTTTGACCATAGTAACCAAATAGGTGTTTAAAAATAAGGTTGATGAAGCTGAAAATATTGTAAGAAATAAATATAGACTAGTTTCACAAGGATATAATCAAGAACAATGAATTGATTATGAAGATACTTTTTCTCCAGTAGCTAGACTTGAGGAAATTAGGATCTTACTTTCCTATGATGCACACTTGGATTTTAAAATTTATCAAATGGATGTCAAAAGTGCATTCCTAAATGGTCATATAATTGAGGATTTTTTTGTTGAACAACCCCCATGTTTTAAAAATCCATGTTTTCCAAATCATGTGTTCAAATTATTGAATGCTTTATACGGTTTGAAACAAGATCCAAGAGCGTGGTATTAAAGGTTAATTAATTTTATTATTTATAAAATTTTTACAAAAGGACTTCCAGATCCTACTTTATTTATGAAAAGAGTTTCTAAAGAGGTTTTAATATCCCAAATATATATAGATGATTTTATTTTCGGATCTTCTAAAAATTATTTATGTAATGATTTTTCCATCATAATGTAAAGTGAGTTTGAAATGAGTTTAATGGATGAACTTAAATATTTTCTTAGATTTCAAATATTTCAAAATAAAGAAGGTATTATATTAAATCAAAGTAATTATACAAGATATATTTTGAAAAGATATGGCTTTGATGGCATTAAGAGTAGTGAAACCCCTATGAGTTCTACATGTAAGTTTGATCTTGATGAAAATGGAAAATCAGTTGATCAAACTACTAACAGAGGAATGATGGAGAGTTTGCTGTACTAAACTGCTAGTTGGCTAGATATTATGTTTAGTGTGTGTATGTGTGTGAGATTTCAAGAAAACCCAAAATAGTCACATCTAAATAGTGTTAAAAGAATTTTCAAATACCCCAAATATACAACTATCAAAGGACTGTTCTATCCAAAAGGAGAACCATTTGATTTGGTTAGCTATTATGATACTGGTTTTGGGGGATTTAAGTTAGATAGAAAGAGTACCTCTATAACATATCAATTTTTGGGAATGTTACTAATATCATGGTGTAATAAAAAGAAAAATTAAGTAGCATTATCAACTACTGAAGCAGAGTACATTGCTGCTGGTAGTTATTAAACACAAATTTTGTTGATAAAACACCATATTGGACTATTGATTTCAAATCAGACATATCCCCATAAATCGTGACAACACAAGTGCTATTAAAATTTTTAAAAATACAATTTCTCATTATAGAACAAATACTATTTATGTAAGACATCACTTTTTTAGAGATCCTTATCAAAAAGGTGATATAACTCTTGAGTTTATTGGGACTGAACATCATCTTGCTGATATATTCACTAAACCCTTAAATTCTGAGATAATGAATTACTTCAGACATGAACTATGAATGATAAATTAATATAGGATCCTTGATACCGATCCTTGAAACTGATCTTCTTAAAGCTGATCCTTGAGACCGTTCTTCTTGAAACTGATCCTTGACACCGATCTTCTTGAAACAGATCCTTAAAACCGATCTTCTTGAAACTGATCTTCTTGAAACCAATCCTTGAAACCAATCTTCTTGAAAATGATCCTTGAAACATATCTTCTTGAAACTGATCCTTGAATCCGATATTGTTGAAACTGATCTTCATGAAATCGATGCTTGAAACCGATCTTATTGAAACTGATTGTTAAAACTGATCTTCTTGAAACTAATCTTCTTGAAACTGATCTTCTTGAAACCAATATTCTTGAAAACAATTTTCTTGAAACTGATCTTATAAAAATGATCCATGAAACCGATTCATTGAAACTGATGTATTTAAGGATTGTTTTGTAAATTTAGTCTGTGTTAAATAAAACGATGCTATTTTTTATGCTTCTTTTTTCCACATTTAATGTTTTATGATTTAAGAGTTAAAATCCCTAAATTATATATTTAGTTCAATCTATACTGAACTTTCACCTTCTCCTCAACCATACAACCTTTTACCGTTTTTTAATCTTCCTCTTGACTCACAACCTCTCAAATTTTTTGTAATTTGAAGCCTTGTCAAGGCGAGGACTAAGGGTGCAATGGAAGAACCCATCAAATCTCCTTCTTCTAAGCAGTAGAAAGGTGAGTCCAGTGGGACTACAAAAACAATCTTGGAAAGCTGAGTGGTTGTGTCTGAAAAAGAGTTGTCTGCTGAATGGATTCTTTTGAGCATGTCCTTTTTGTTGAAAGTGCTGTAATCACTAGGATGTATCAGTTGGTTAACAAACAATGAAAGATCATATTATCCCCAACTAGTGCATGCGTTATATCAATATTTGAGTATATCCATGGATGAAGCTGAGGTTGCAAAGATTGAGTGTATAATAAAGGGAAAGGACAATGCTTTTTCATCAATGGAATGGGTTGAATGCTTAGAAATGCCTCATGAAGGTGTCTTTGCTGACTATCCTTGTAACATTCCACCTTCCTCTAATTTTTCTCTTATGAAGATGCTCTAAAGAAGATAACTAGAAATAGAGAATCAAGGAGGACTGTATCAAATGAAATCAAAGGATAAGTGAGATTGATTTTTAAGTTCATACAACAGCAAATCTACCCAAGGAAGGGAGATTTCTCTGCGGTTAAGTATCATGATGTTTTCTTGATCTTTTTGTTGAAACATGGGATAAAAGTGAATCTATATAGGTATCAAACTATGAATATCTCTGATTTTATTAATCCATCCAAGAAAGAAACCTGGTTATACTATCTGAGGATTATTTCTGCTATGTTGAAAAGATTAGGTTGTGTGGAAGATGGAGATGAAGTGTTAATTTCCGGTAGTGGATTTTGTCTTCAAAAAGACATTTTTAAGAGGATGAAAATCTTCTGGCACCCATGGAAGAGATGTTGGGTAGGAGATGGGGAATGGAGGTATGAGGATTTCAGTCTGGTTGACCTCCCTTCTAGACCAAAGGACCAAGTTGATCCAGGTCTCAAACCAGGAGAGGTTCTAGTTTATTTTGGTGAGGATGCTAAGCTTGAAGTTCCAAGGGAAGAAGGATCTCCTTGTGATGATAGGAGTGATCCTGACATTGCTGAAAGTCCCAAAGATTCGACTTTTGGACCTGCTAGTCCACCTTTGGATTTTCAGTCAGGAGAATCTATTTTAGGTGAAGAGGATGAGGAAGAAACTGAAGTTACTGGAGTTAAAGGCTATGTTAGTAAATATGATGAAGAATTAGTTGATGATGATGATGATGATGATGATGATGATGGTGATAATAGAGGAAATGATGAGCATGTGAGTGACTATCTAAAATTGGGAAAACAGATGGTTGACAGATCCACTGAGGAATCTGTACATGTGGTTGGTGATGGTGATGAGCATAATGAACAACAAGCTATTAGTCATGGAGATGTTGAAGATGAGGACAAATCACTTCTTCCTAATGTTGAAAATCGAGAGATCATTCAGGAATTGAATGATATTATGGCTTCTGGCCAAGAGGAAGAAGCTAAAGTTCCAATGCCTCATTTTGAGGAAGTGCCTACTGAAGTTCTAGTGGCTGGAGCACAAGCAGAACCAGAATTTCGGTTGGTCCCTGTTCCCAGACAAGTTATTATGACCTGAAACTAGAATGATGAATTTGATGCGAATGATGTTTTTCTTGAGACTTAGGGAAGGATAATTAGAATTGATATAGTTGAGCCAAGATAATGGACATGTACTAGACAATTGAATGATAATAAAAGATATATTATTCTTGGTTTAGAGTATGACTCAGTTGAGGAGAGGATACCTCCTCCTTCTGCTACACAAGTCCATGCTGAACTAGAACTTTTTTCTCCTGTTCCTCCAACTGCACCTCCACCAGTATAACCTATAGCTCAGTCATTTCCCAATGACTATGTCACTAAGACTAATGTGTAGAAATTTAAAAATTATATATGTGAGTCTATTATAGCCTCAGTTGGATCTATAAGTGAATACTCCACCTCCATAGGTATCTTAGATGATGATACAGTAAAGATTGAAAGAATGGTGATCCAAGAGATTCAAATGAATCTCATTACTATAGTAGAAGCCATTATTTGGCACAACTACTTGTTGAGAGAAGAAGTACGAAGGATGAGCAATGAGTTAAATTTTTTAACCTCGGACTTCAATACCTCCTTTAGTGGAATTCTGGAAGTTATTAGGAACTTTGTAACTCATCTACTCAGTGTGGATCTGAAGAAGTTGAAAGAAGAACATGGGAAAATGTTGACTGGCCCATCCAGTTCTAGGAGTAGAAAAAGCGTTGTCGCTTATTTGGAGTCCCTCAAGATTGTGATGAAAGAGGAACTTCAAAAAAATTAGACTATTTCAGACAAAGAAACCCTTGAAAAATTACATCAAAATAAAGACCATGACTACAATATGGTCAGGAAATGCACAAATTAAGCCTCTGCATCTCAGAAATAAATTCATGAAAAGGTGGGTAAATATTTCACTAAGATTTATACTAAGTATGATCTCATCAATTGCTTCAAGTTTCTCCCAAAAAATATTATAATTCATCCAGTCACAGAAGCATTCAAGAATCAAGTTCTCCAATTGAAATAATATACCCCTTTTCTGAGTAAATTTACAGAAAATAAGGATGACTTCGAGATGGGGATGAAATATAGTGGTGAAATCATTAATGATTTCATCAATCTCATTATGTCTTATCTGTGTGTTCAGGGTGAGGCTATCGTTGTCCCACTAGCTGCTTTAATTGGTACTGCCTCTCGACCTCCTCCTCAAATGATTGTCTCTCAGGCTCTTACCTAGATTCAACCGATCATTACAGAGTAGACTCCTAGTCATGTGCTGTCAAAAAGGCGGCCTACCCTTGTAACCATTGTTCCTATAGGTGTTTCCCAGCCTGGTGTTATCTTCAGACCATCTATTGTCTCTACCACTACAAAACCTTGTTATTCTCCCTCAGATCCTTCAGACAAAGTAAAATCTCCTAAGCATCCAATCCCTTAGTGATGGATTGTATCTTTTGATAGGTATTTGTATCTTTTTTTTTCATAGTACTTTTATACCTTTTAATGAAAATCCTTATGCTTCCCTTTCTGTTCTATTATTTCTCCTTACTCCTTTACTTTATTTTTGTAATCCCAAAAGGGGGAGAAAAATAAGGCATCCATTATACATAATCTGTACATTATTTATCTAGGGGGAGTTTTTCTAGTTTAGGACACACGTCATCTACTCAAATTAGTCCATTTAGTGAGGGGAGCTTTGTTAAAATTTCCAGCAATGAAAAACTTTAGTTATATTTGACAATTACTTTCAGTGCATCATGCTATGTAAAGCTATCTTTATTCTATATATTTTTTCACGTATGCCATAATTTGTGTTTATCATAAAGGGGGAGATTGTTGGACCCTCTATGATTTTATAGTTTTCATAATAACTAATAATGTCAATAAACAGATTATCATGACATTTAATATCTCTAATTAAATCAATTATGTCATACATAACAATATAATTAAATAATTCAATAACCTATTCCTGAGTCAATACGTTTACCAGTGTATTTTCTACAAGTATTTTTGGATAACTCTTAGTCTTGTAATGATTTTTGTAAGACCAAAGTTCAACAGACCGAAGTTTGACAGATCAAAGTTTGACAGAATGAAGTTCGACACACCAAAGATGACACACCGAAGTTCAACAGACCGAAGTTCGACACACTAAAGTCGACACACCGAAGTAAACACACCAAATTTCAACACATTGAAGTAGACACAACGAAAGTCAACACACTGATGCCAACAAACCAAAGTTCGACACACTGATGTTTGACACACTGAAGATGACACACCAAAGTCGACACACCGAAGATGACACACCGAAGTCGACACATTGAAGATGACTCACCTCTAGTAAAAAATACCTGTTTCCATTTTATTAATTCAAATATATTTCTAATGGTCATATTTAGAAATATTAATGTTTCTGACATTATTTAATGATTTCTGTAGGACTATCCGTAGACAGTACGAGTTATATGCACTTGTAGAGATATTCATGCCTAGTGGACCTTGAAGTATAAAAGGACTAAGTTGGCTTAAGAAAGAGAGCTCTAAGAACACGCTGAAAAACAAGCTGTGTGAATATGCAAAGAGAGGAACAAAACGCATGAGATTACAAGATGTTTCAAACAAGAATTTTTTGCTGAAGCTCACTATACATAGAGACACTGACGAGTTGAACGATTTTTCATCTAGAAGCTGGATTATAGAGACTGCGATACTCTGTTCTCAAGTCAACTTTTAGAAGAGGTATCAAATATCATTTTCTCAACATCTATTCAGTCCAGAGCATTACTACACAACACACATATAATTCTTAACTCTATTATCTTTCATACTTCTGCTGTGTTTTATCATTACTATTTGAGTAGTGTGTATATTTGTTACACACACTGTCTCCTGAGCATAACTGGAGGACATTAAAATATCCTGACTCTAAATCCCTTCATACACTTGTATCCCATGGAGAAATTTGGAAGAGATCTTGTATGATCATTTTATTTGTTTTTCCCATGAATAATTGTGGTAGAGGTCAAGTGTGACCTGGATAGCCAGGTGTGCAATTCTGATTCTCAATCTAGGGTGTGGAAGAAAAGATAATTAATATAAACTGCTTGGTGATAGGTGATAACCAAGTGGAGAGGACTAAGTCTCATCTTGAGAATGAACCTCTTGTTTTATCCCCTGTGCTGTTTATCATATATTTCTTTTGTGTTATGTATTTTCTGCATTAAGATAAACATAACTCTGATAGTTAGTTTAACAAGTTTTTACATCAATTTTGAATCAGTATGTTTGTTTCAAAAGTTTTACTAATCTTAAGACTGGCACAAATGATAATTAATCAATCTTATGAGAACCAAATAGAACCTTCAAGACTTTTTTTAATTCACTACAAACTAACATTGTGTTTATTTTTATAGGGGGATATTATTTTTTAAAGAACCATTTTTAACAGAAATTTTTATAGATACTCAATTCAACCCCTCTTGTGTCATCTACTCCGACCAACTGATAAGATAATAAAAATTTATATAATACAAGTATAATGAAAATGAAGTGTACTTTTAATACAAATGAAATTAAATTAGTATATGTAAAATCACTAAGAAAATTATTTTTTTAGAAATTTTTTTTCCTAACAAAGGTGTCTTATTTCAAAAAATTAAGTATATTATGATTAAATAATAATAAAATATTTTAATAATATTAATAATATATTATAAATAAATAAATTAGTAATTTTTAATAAATGAGAATAATGAATAGTTGAAATTTTAATAATTTATTTTCCAACAAGAAGATTTTTCCACTATATTTTGGGATTTTGTTTAATTATAAAATTTTAAAATTATAATTTGAAAAAATGAATATAATTTATAAAATAATAAATATAATTTAATCTAATGATTAATTATTTTGGTTTTTTGTAAAAAAATTAGTTTTTGATTAATAGTGAAAAATTAATTATTTATAAATAACATTAATTTTTGATATTTTTATTATAAAAGTAAGAATTGGAAATTCATGAAACCTTTTTCTAAGACCAAATATTTATTTTTTATATGAATTTAGAATTTTAAAAATGATTATTTAAATTTAAAAACCTATATTTTTCATTTTAGAACATATGATATATTTTTCAAAAAAATGTTTTAAGTACATTATACATTTAGTGTTTTAAAATTAACTTTTATCACATTTAGAAATTTAACCAAATTAATTTTTTTTGAATTAGTTGGAAAAAATTATTTAATAAGGGACTCATTATTTTGAATAATTGTAGCTCCATAGTCTAGACTGACCCCTGAGAGGGGGGTGGATCAATGGTTTAATTTTATGATTTTTTTATTTTGAATTCAACCTCTTGAACATGATAAGGTTCTCAATCTAGTCATTATTATCTCACAATCTCACATGTAATGAAAAATGATAAAGGAGAGAATAAGATATTCTATTTACAAGGTTTGGAATAAATTGATACTTCTTTACTTGTTTGTTATACCCCCCAATATGGATTATGTAATACATTTCTATCATCAATTACAGTGGTTTCAAAAATAATATATGATACACTATAGTAGTTAATCCTCCCGCTGATCATGGTTATACCCCCATCAATCCAACTCTCCTAACTTAGTTGGTAATACCCCTATCCATCTCATCTTATAACTAACTTTATCTTGGAGAATTCTCTTGCTTCTAGCTCTAACTGAAAGACTTTAACTGCTCCCATCTCCAACTGAGTGTCTTCATCTCTTCTTCAGGGTTGATCAAATGAAACATAATCTCTTGATATTACTACATGATATTATAGATCATAATTTATTATGTACACTTCATGTAACTTCAACAGACACTAATCATGTCTCTTACACTAGATCAATTAAACATGATCATCTTTTTATGATTTGTTACATCAGGGAAATAAATGTTCGAGCTTCCATTATTTCTTCACTAGATGAAGATCTAACCTCAAAAACATGTGGTAAATTAATGTAAACAATCTATTCAGTATTATTTTGTATAATATAGTTATTCCAAATTCTCAAATAAACATTCTCAACAACTTCATACTTGTTTAAAACATTTCATGGTCTTCTCATCTAAATCCCTAGAACACATATAGAATATTATTCTTAATATTATTTACAATTTTTATTGATTTTATCTATTATTTTTCAATATTTCTTGTGTTTTAGTCTAAACAACTCATATATATTTTTTCAAGTGTATTTTTGTATGTGTCTAAAATTTATAATATCCAAGAAAGCATAAAAAATTTATTCTTCAAGTTACATGCACTATACTTATGTATTCACCCTGAAAAAATCCATACTATTTTTTTTTAAAATTCTTTATAAAAAAGTTTAAATGTGTATTCTCTATATTTATTTTCACAATATCCCATTTTATTCATGGAATTACGTGTTCAATATATTCTTTTATACTTTACATAACTCAATGATATTATATCCATGGGTTCATGGTAACTTAGTACAATTTATTTAAGCCAATAATGTCCCACAAAAGAGTATCTATCAATACCAAATGGCCTCATGGGACCATTTCTTTGTGAAGAACTTCATTTTTTTGAAACATAAGTAGAAGGGTTATATGATATGATTATTATTTTAAATCTAATAGTCTCAAAAAATCTCCTCTTGAAACATTAGTCTCACATTTCTATATTTGTTTTCAGAAAAACAAGATCTATTCTCTCAAGAGAAAGTAAGCTATTCCTCCCTACCAGACTATTGGTATTTACGAGTGAGAATTACTTCCTCACACTATTTTTTCATATGAAAATAATGTCATTTCAATCATCACTTGAATACTTGAATAAAATGGAATCCATTTTTTTGAAAGAAAATTTAATTCCATTTAATCTATATGAATCCAAAAAACATGCCACATTTTCATATATGAAAAAGTCTCATTTTTGAACCCGTGTTCATGTTTATTATCTAATACTCCTCATCATAAAAAAAAGATTGAAATTAGCCACGAATTTAGGTTTCATGGAGATTTTCCTATTTCTTAATATCATCATCAAAAGTATAAACTTTATAAAATTATAACATATGTGAAAGAAATTGATTACATGTATGGAATGAGATCGATCTCGAATACCTAACTCCCTCAGCATGATATTGGAAAATAGAATAAATCATGATTATCGAATGGTATTATCTAAGGGGTAAAAAAACATCATTAATAGATTGAAGATGCAGAGAATATTTGATTGGGTGTCATTGATTAAATTGATCAAATGATCAATGTTTTGTATGTAACATTTTAAAAACTGGTGAATAGTACACTATGAATTCTTTTCCCACATCAGATATTGATTTGGTATAATTTTCTCTATTCTGCTATCACTTTGAGCTAATAGTGGTCTTCTACACCCATAAGACTCAGTCACAATACCCTTAATCCACTATTCCACCCCACATAGTTTCTTTGAAACCTCCATGTGTATTCAATGCATGGTTGGCGTGTGCTATACAATTTCCCCATTTCCTATCCATATAGAGATCTCAACTATGCCACTATGGACGTACTCAAAAAACCTAATTCCTATGTGGTTTAACTCTAGTCCTATTTTCATGTTTAGGTGTGTCCTGTGGAAGCCTATGGCTGGCCATATTTTTTATTAACACTTAGAAAATTTCCTAAGTAAAAATTTCATTATATAAAAAATTCCAAACCAAAACTCAAGATCATTAAATATTATTCATGATATATATATATATATATATATATTCATACCCATCGTACTCCTTAGGAAATTATGGAATTTTGATGGAAACCATTATGTTTTCAGGAAAATAAAATTTTGAATGGTCTTATATTTTTTCACCATTGTTTCAAAACAATTTTTCATACCTTATTGACACATGTCTTTGAAAATAGGTTTGATTCCACAATCATGAATGTTAAAAGGATAATTGTTCAAGAATGATTTCAAATTCCATTAAATAAATCCATAACAATTATCTAAGCATCATCACATCACATATTGAACCATTGAAGGAAAACAAAAGTTTGGATCAATAATTTCCCCCTCTATTTTGTTTTCAATACCCTGTCACATACATGCCAATATATGGTGTATAATTATTTAGCCCACATTATTGATAATAAAATGAAATGGGAAACTGGGGTTTTTTATCATATCCTCAAATTTTCTCAAAATATGTTCCCCTATCATATATTATTATTTCTTAAACAATCCTGAGAGAGTGATGATATCAAATTATTTTCTTAGTAATGAGGATTTAGTTAATCAACTCTATGTAAAAATTGGCTGACACAGTGCAGAAAATATAATATATTCAACCATGTTTTCCCATGTTGTTCATAAAATAACATTATTGTGAAATCATACACGAAATTTGTTACTTCTAAAAATAGCTCTTCTTAGTACATGAAATACACGATCATACACACTCCCTAACAAAAAATCAGAATGTTTATGTGAAGAAACAATTTCTCCCGCTTTGTCTCATATTAAAAAAAACCTCAATTTATATTATTAAAATAATTATGAATAAGGAATGATATTCTGATTATAATACCTAAACTTAAAATTTTATACTATTTTTTATAAGTTATACATTTACTCTATAATGAAGATTTAACATATTTATCTCAGCAATGCTCCTTGTTAAGGGACACATATATCTCCTTCTTTTATCTACATGTCAGTAAAAATAGTCACACACACAAAAATAGGGGAATAATAAGGAATATTTTTGTTATTTTCAAGTAATGTTTTGTTTGAAAGATGCCACTCAACATTTTCTATTATTTTATCTCAATATCAGTCTACTTAATATAAAATTTGTGTATAATAACCTTTTCCAACTTAGTTTCTACTAAAATATTCTTTCCATTAGTTTTATTAGGTTTTTTATCTTACTCCAATTCCTTAAAAAATTACAGTTTATTTGGATAAACAACTAGCCAATATTTACTAACATTTTATGTCTTATAAGAATCATCAGATTAATTTCCACTATTTTTATATTAAATCATCATGCCTTTAAAAAATAGGGTGTATCTCCTAGTAGTAGTTTAATTAAATTCCCAGATGTCTGAACCTTCAACTAACATCTTCCACAAAATTATATTAATATTTTATGTCTATTCTGATTTGGTGTTTTGGATGGGGTTATAATTACATCATTATTTATTTGAGAATTTTTTATCATATTTTAATCATAACACCCCATTGATTCATGTATGTGTGATGGAAATGACATGTTATACTAGAATGATCAGGATTTGTGCCTATAACATTCGCAACACCATAAGAAACCACAAAAAATGAATCTTACAACTTGATATGAATTTCATTTAGACACTTTTTTGGTATACTTGTTTGAACAGAGTATTATTTTACCAAGGGGTAATGATTTTCTTAACAAATTTCCTTATACCTTTTAAGTAAGAGAGGATCCCACACTTTTATTCTTGGTCCAATCATGTTTATATTTATGTTTGTTACCTAGACTACTAGAAATCATTGTTTTCCTTTAAGATAGATTAGGTGTCAAACAATATTTTCCATTTAGACCCTTCATTTCACCAGTATTAAAATATCCACCATTAACCTTAGTTGAATTAGTGAAATCATCTTAATTTTTATTTTATATATCTTTTCCCCACCTTTCTTGGGGACATATATTCCTTGGGGACTTATATAATTTGAATTAATTGAGGTGAACCATGAATTTTAAAGGCCACTGTTACATATTAAGTGTGTATAAAATATATTTTTTGAATTTATATTGCTATTTATATTTTATTAAATTTAGTTTAATGAATAGTTTCAAATTTTAAACTACGGATATTTTATGAAAATAATAATTTATTATATTATTTAAAAATAATAAAAATATTTAAAAAATAAAAAGTGATTATGATTATTTTTAAAATTACATAAATTTATTATTTATGTATAATTGACACCATATAAGTTAAAAAATAATGTTTTAATATTAATGAATTTATTACCATAGTTAACTGTAAAATGTGTTAACTAATGGTTAATAAAAAAGACAAGGTTTAAAATAAAACTAAGGCTTGTCTAAAATTTATTGTATTATGATATTATAAGATTATCTAATCTTAAATTTGAATCCATATCATTTTTGAGGTATTTGGATTGAGATTGATTTTATTATAAATTAATATTTTTAGATATTCAAAAAGTGACCCTCACGTCTATTATAAAAGGGAACCACCTCTCTCACTGCTTCGTATCACTTTCATCTTTCTAGATCAAAAACAAAATAAAAATTTCACTTCTAAAATTCCCTAGAGACTTTATGGAGGTTTTGATTATACCAAAAGCCGAACTCTAGATTCTTTTAGAGAACATCTAAATGAGTCAGTTCGAAGAAGAGGTAATCACTTAAACCAACCACTCTCTTTTTATACTGATATATAACTCCTTTAAATCGATGAAATATATCATAAAATAATAACATTAGAGAACTAAATATTATTAAATTTTATTATCATTATGAACACACTACTGTAAAACCCCTTTCCCATCAAACAAGAAATGAAAGTATCATTTGTGCGTACGTACGACTTACCGTCTCCACATAACGATACAACTCATTATCTGTCACCATATTTTATGAGTGGAAGTATGATGAGTTTAATGGTTATATATTATATTTATAAAACAATTATACTTCTGAAATGATAATAACTTATCTATCTTATTATCAGCTAATCTTTTGGTAAATTATAATTTCGCTCATGCGTACGTACGGCTTGCCATCTCCATGATGTTTTGTGATTTTTTTCCATCTAAATTTATCATGGATGGTTATAAAGATGAATTTTTTGAATATATATGATATGTATAACATAAAATTATTCTTTAATTATAATATATCATATAATTTTATTTCTTTTAATATGATAATAAAATGAAAACAAAATTCCTGCGTATGTACGTCCTACTGTCTCGATGAATGGTGTATTTTATTTTCTATATCTAAATTTTATGAATCACCATGAATACATATATAGTGAATATATATATTATATTTTTATCATGAATATTATACAAGAGATGATTAAATCTTGATCTATGTAAGAGGACAAATGATAAAAAGTCAAAACATGAACAAAAACAAAGGAGTTATTAACTAAAATATAATTTTAACATGAGATTGTTAATAAGTGAGTAAAATAAAGTCATCAGTAAGTTATATATGATATTATATATATGAATCTAGTTCTTTGGTATATTTACAATAAAATTATATTTATCATACATGAGTTTTGAATATATATGAATGAATTCAAGACCCAAGGTAAGTGATTTTTGTCTCACTTTTATTTCCATGAGACACATGCATTATAGACTACTTATTGTTTTCTGTATGGTGTATATATTTCCCATGAATGTATTTTATGAGTATTATCCAAAATATTATAATAATTTCATATAAATGTAATTTTATTTATTTCACGGGGGAATACTATTCTACTGATTATAAAGTTGTGAGAGTTAATTTCACAATGTCATTATTATTTGGGATTGTTTATACATAATTTTATACAGGGTAATATTTATCTTCCACCTCCATGTTTCATAAAAATGTTTTATAGATATTTTTACTATTCTTCTAGAATTTTTAAAGTCTTTTTTACCCATGTGTTAAGTTAACTAAATAGTTTGAGAGGAATTTTTTTTTTCATTTTCTTAATGAGGAAGTTTTTGACTTTTCTAGAAAACATATGAGGGTAATATTTTTTTAAATTATATTCCATAAAAATAGTTTTTAGTTTTCATGATGCATTAATTCCATGAAGCTACCATTACAATCTTACAATGTTATTTTCAAAGGATTTTTTTTTAAAAATTGTGTGTTATATTAACAAAAAAAGGTTTTCAAAGAAGAAATAATATTTTACTCAATAATTATTTTCAATTGATATATCAAAATTATTTTCCTTCTACGATAACATTAATTGATGTTACTTATGTTTTAATGGGGATATATTCAGTGATACTATCCTTAATACTCCTCTGGTTGGTTTATTTTTATTATGGAACGATATTTATGAAACCCATTTCTTTTCCATGGTTTATGTTATGATTGAATGATGTTTATGAAAACTATTTCATTCCATGTGTTCTGATATAATGAATGATATATGTTCTTGTAGAACACAAATGTTGGGTTTTCATTAAGTGACAGGTGAGACATATATCTCCCTCCAATGGATTGGGATAATATTTATATTTAATGAGATGGACTAGAATGTAATGGGAAATGATCTTAGTTTACTAATTTTTGGATTTAATGGGAAGTAAAATTTGTTTAGTAACACATGATTAAAATGAGGAGTGAATCCAATTTAGTAAAGGAATTTTTCCACTATAATGGTCTTGGAAATGAACCTGAACTAATATAGAAATTATTTTATATCCCTATGTGCGTGAAACTATTTCATTTCTTATGTTATAATCTCATGGAATATGTCATCTATTTTTTATGGACTTCTATGATTCATTACATGACACAATATCATGATATTTGATACACATGATTTGATTTTCAAATGTTTTGTTTATCTACTTATGAAATATAATTATGTTATGATTTATTTATAATTTTTTTTACACTTAATGAGTATCTAAGTTCACCATTTTCATATATTTCATTCTACAAGTTATATAGAATGTTTTTATGTAAGAATACTAAAGGGGAAGATCTTTATGAGAGATCTCTAAGATATTTCATAAAATTAGAATATTCAATTCCTAGTATACAAAGGTACTAAACTATTACGGTAATTGGGATTATTTTTGTGTAATGTAATGAATATTGATTTAAAAAGATGCAATATCCTTGCACTAAAATCTTGTGTCATTATTATTGGTGTAAGAGAAAAGGTTTAGTCAAATTTTGGAAACTAGGATAAGAAAATATTAGTGAGATACCTAGAAATGTTTCTAAGGACATGTCTAGGTATTTTTCTATGGATAAGTATAATTATATATTACACTCATAGAGTTTTCATAATAATCATGAATAAACTAGGAGTAAACCTCAAGTGTCATAGATTGAAATATTATAAGTAATTTCACTGAATTATGTGCTTCTACCACTAGGATTACTATTTCTAACACTATGTTTTTTGTTTTTAGTCAATTGTTATAACCTGAAGGAACCATATTAACTTTGAATGAAATTGAAATGAAAAAAATTTCCTACTGAACAAAATTTTATAGGAGTTTAAATGAAAAATCGCACCACTATACTTACAGAAGCTACAATCTTTATGAACTCAAAAATGAAAAGAGACAGGAATAACTTTATATTGTGTCTTTTATGAGGCTATGTCCACCATATTTTAGTGGCTCTTATGATCCAACATTTGATGAAAATTTCATTGGCACCACTAAAAAGTTATTTTACAACCTTCACTGTTCAAAACATGAAAAATTAAATTTGGATGTGTATCATTTATAAGGTGAAGAATACCTGTGGTGCACGCTAATAATGAATGTGAGTCAAAAATTTGAAATTTAATCCACGAAATGGGATGATTTTAAGAAGTTATTTTTCAATAAATCTCCTCATATTCTCCATATAAATATTTTAAAAGAATTTTTTGAGCTTAAACAAAATTATGATTAATTTTATGGTACCTATGAGACTAATTTTAAAAGACTTCTAAGAAATATTATGGTATTATCATCCTTCCTGAAATTAATGTTTATAGGGTTTTATATGGCTTAAAACCAATTATTTGAAGGGAATTTTCTATAAGAGATATTAACAGCTCTGAAGAAATTGTGTCTTGTCCTTTCAAGGTGGAAGTAGAGGTTGGAGTTACATATCAATCACATGGTTTTGACAAGAAATAGAAGATGAAGTTAAAAATAAGAAATAAAAACCATAGGAAAAGAAGACAATATATATTTTATGCTCAAAGCACGAAAATAGTCATGATGGAAATCAAATTAAGGGTATTGGTAAATGTTTAAGTGTGGGAAATAAGGTCATTAAGAAATTGACTACTTATGTGTTTTAAAAAATATAGTTAATGATGAAAATATTGAAAAAAATACATATAATACACCCCCTCACATCATTTTTTCAAGTGTAAGGAGGATGAAAATTACAATAACCAATTAATTAATCCAAGGGTTATCAATGATGATTGACATCAGTAACCTATTAAGGCTAAAAACAAAGGAAAATCACATGCAATCACTACTGGAGATATAGATTATGAAAAAAAAAAGCGGTGGAATGATTGAGTTTTTATGTAATGGAATTCAAGAATAATGTTATAGAAGTAATATTATGGTATTATGGAATAATGAAATATCTATGTATTGGTCCACTTAGTTTTTTCTATAAATATTTAAGAGAATATGATGAATGGGGCTGGTAACAATGAAAAGTAATTAACCAGGTAAGGTGATATTTTCTGGAAAAAACATGATTAAGGTAAGGATAAACCTTAATATGTGCATGATTTTTAGATAATGAAATATAGTGATGTTTGTTTGTGATAGAATAAATGGGATATTATTGATGACCTTGGTGCTGATAAGATGATAAGGTGGTCTATGATATAATGGATTGAGTTTTTAATTTTTTTAGATTTATTGTATAAAGTAAGAGTTAATTTTTAAAAGAATTAACATTTTCACTTTTTTTTTAAAATTCAGGTTATTACCATATTTCAAGAGAATAAATGATAATGTTATTCACATGTTTGTTGTGTGACAATTAAGAGATACATAAAGTTGATTGGGGGATTAGTGATAATTTTATTTTTGAAAATTTTTATCATATTTCAAAGGTTTTGGATTTTAATATTTATAAGGATCCTAAAGGAATCTATTTATGAGATTTTTTTGAGTTGAAATTTTGACGAGGTTTTAAATATTAATACATTATCTCTCCATATGAGGATTTATTTATAGTGGATAACCTATGTTAAGCTTTTTGTTGTGATGTTATCTAAAGAAAAATGGAATTAACTATCATTATATTTTTGACTCTCATGATCTGCTAATTCTTTTGGACCAAAAAGTTCTCCTTCATTTAATGGAATAAGATATTAAGTTTAAATTTATCAAGGAACAACAAGAGGGTGATATTGTTCCTAAAAAATGTAATGAAATCAAGTAAGTATTTATTCTCAGGAAAATTCACAAACTATAGGGAAAGGATCTCGAAACTAAAAATGTTATCCTAGTATCTTATTTTCATATGAATAAAATGATCCCCTAAATAATAACAAATTTACAGATTTTTTATTGTTAATTTTCTTCTGACTATGTTCTTTATCACTCCCTAATAGAACTAGTTAGTTAGATTTGTCTTCCCTATCCATGTTTGCAATTTCCATCTATGTTCTTCTGTATGGAAACATAATTATGAGTTAATTTGGGTAACCATTATGTTTCCATATTTCTCATTTTATGGAGAGTTTTTAGTACTGATTTTTATGATGTGGGTTTCTATGAAAAAAACTCTGAAGAAGAAATCTTTTAATATCCCTGTTGAATTTATAGGGTGAAATTAATTTTAAGGGGGGTTTAATGTAAAACTCAAATATTTTAATAAAATATATTTCTATCATAACTTGAATTTCATGATACATCATGTTAATCATGCATTACATGCAACATCAGATCAGCTTGTGTTTCACAAAACACCATTTTTCTATGAAACAACATTTTATTCGAATTATTTAATCAAGAAAATTATAACTGAGTCATTAAATTGGAGGGAATGAATATTAATAACCACCCAAAGAAATATATATTTATTTATTCAATTTTTTTTATATTCATCCAATAAATTTTATATAAATAATATTATAATTAATCCAATTTTATGCATAAAATCTATATTTTTCTAAATGCAGTTTTATCCCCTTTTAACGATACACCTCTTTTAGAACTAAATTTTTGAACTTTTATAAATTATATCTAGAAAAATAAACTTCATTTTTGAAAATTTAATGTGAAAATTTTCTCAGCATGAATTTTTCTTATTTTTATGACAAATTTCATATTTTTTTAATAGTGAAAATAACGATTTTTATTGAAAACATTATTTTATTTTAATATTTTTAAAATGTAAAAATATTTTTCAGTAAGTTTTAATTAAGTTATTTTAATTTTAAATAATAAAATAACTTTTTAAAAGTATTTTATACATTAATTATTTTATAACTTTTTTTTATGTTTTAAAAGGAAGTTTATCCAAAAAACTGTATTTCAGGATGTTTTATCGATTTTATTTTATATAACATTATGAGACTTCAATGTTTTGAATTTTTAAAAATGGATGAAAAATTTAGATTCATAAGGTTCAAATTTACTGAATTTGTATCTTTTATGTTTGGTTAATATGAAGAGTAATAATGGTAAATTTCATTACTATGGAAAATGGTAAATTGGATAATTTTGATTAAAATAAAATAATAAAGATTATTAAATGACTCTAACAAATGAAATTTGTTTATTGTATAAATATAAATATAAAATTAAAACATATGGATCGAAATTAAGTTGTTTAATGGACACTGGTTGAAGAAAATGACATACATAATATTTAAACCAATGAATAACACAAAATGTCACTTTATTTTTGTTAATTATATCTTATGTGTCCACATAATAAATAAACTAGTTATGAATGAATATAATGTATTATATAAAGATTTATTTATTTATTCTTATTGTAGTAATTTATTTTTTTATTTTTATATGTGAAATAATTACCTTTAATTCTTATGCAATACTGATGTAGTGATTCTACATGTAGATGAAAAATCATTAAAAGGAGTTTTATTAAAATTATAAGAACCCTTAAAAGAGTAAAAAATAATACTAAATCTAATTTTATAGTATATATTAACCATAATCATCCAAGGGTCTAATTAATGAACTTTTGGATCCATAAGGAAGAGATTATGACATATAAAATATTTTATTTAAAGTAAAGTCATAGTTGTCACATTCATGTTTTTAATGACTATAATATTTTTATTATGGGGTTTTATTGAAGATATATCTAGTTATAAATATTATTTAGAAAGAGAAATGATTTATATAAACCATAGTAATTTATTTATAATTTTTAGTGAATAAATAATTTCTTTAAATAATTACACTATTATAATACAGTAATTAATCCACTAATGGAAAAGATTAAATAAATGATATTAAAAATAAATATAATTTTTATTAATTAAGGTGCTATATGAACTTTATAGTTGAATATGACATATTATAGATGTATAAAATTATTTTTTTGTGTTATCTTGATGTAATATTTTATTAAATTCAATGTAATGAATAGTGTCAAAATTGATACTAATGATATTTTATGAAAATAATATTTTACTAAAATATTTAAAAATAATAAAAATAGTTCAAAAATTAAAATTGATTATGAAAAGTTAAAAAAAGTCATATATTTACTATTTATGGACTATTGAAACCATATAATTTAAATTTAAAATGTTTTAGTATTAAAGAATTTGTTACCATAGTTAAAATTAAAATGGGTTAACTAAGACTTAATAAAAAATATCCCATTTTATATTCAAATACATAGACTTCTATTGGTTTTTTATTGAGATTAAATTTATTAAAAATTAATATTTTTTGAAATTCCATAAGTGCCCCTCACCACAATTATAAAAGGGATCCTCCTCCTTCACTTATTCATATCACTTTGAGCCTTATAAATCAAAGAAAATATTCCAAATTATCTTTTAAAATTCGTTATAAACATTATAGAGGTTCTTTTATTGCCAAAATTCCAACTCTAGATTCCTTAAGAGAAGGTCTAAAGGATTTATTTAGAAGATGAGGTAATCGTTCTAACCGATCAATATATTTTTATAATCTTTAATAACTCCTCCAAGTATATAATATATATATATAAAATAATTTAATAATCCTAAAATTTCTGAAAAGTTATTATTATTATGAACCAGCAACTATACAACCCCTTTCCCATCGAATAATAAATGACTGTTTTGCTCGTGCGTACGTACGAATTACTATCTCCACCTAGCGATACAATTCATTTTCAATCAACATATTAAATGAGTGGGAATTATGTTGGGTTTAATGTTTATATGTGATATTTATGGAATAATTATACTTCTATAATGATAATATCATATCTACCTTTCTACCACCTAATCATTTGGGAAATGATAACGTCGCTCATGCATATGTGTGTCATACCATCTCTTTGATGCGATGTGATTCGTTTTTCATATATATTTCACATGGATGATAATAAGGATGAATTTTATGAATATATATGATATATATAACAAAAAAATATTTTCTAACAAATAATAAATCATATAATTTTCCCTCCTTTAATATAAAAAAATGCGAAAACAATGTTCATGCTTACATACGACCTATCGTCTCCATGAACGGTGTATTTTATTTTTTATATCTTCATTTTATAAATCACTATATATATATATATGGATATGTTATTTATATATTTAGTATCAATATAGATATTATGAATTCATGAAATCTATAAGAGGACCAAGGATAATAATCCTAAACATGAACAAAAAACAGAGCAGTTATTACTCAAAATATAAATTTAACATGAAATTGTATATATAATAGTAATATAATGTCCTATGTAAATCATATATGATATTATATATATAAATATTGTTATTTTATATATTTATAAAAATCTTTTATTTATTATAAATTAGGTTTGAATGTATATGGAGGAAGTCAAGATTTAAGTGTAGGGATTTTTGTCTCACTTTTATTTTTATTGGACACATGACTTATACACTACTTATTTATTCTAAATGGTATATATAATTCCCAAAAATTTATTTTATGAGTCTTATCAAGAATATTATTGAATTTTTATACCCATATAATTGTATTTCTTTCATGGGACATACAATTCTACTGATTATAAAGTCGTAAGTGTTAATTTCACAATGTATTTATTACTTGGGATTGTTTATATATAAGTCTTTATTGGGGAGTATTTATCTTCCATGTACATGTTCATAAAAATTTATTACAAAATATATATAATATTCTTCCAGAAATTTTAAAGTCATTTTTACCCATGTGTGAGTTTTTACTAAATAGTTTTAAGGAAATATTTTGTCATTTTCTGGACAATGTACTTTGTGACTTTTAGGGAAAAAGCATGAGAGGAATGTTTTTTTAAATTATAAGACATGAAAATATTTTTACCCTTTAATGAAACCTTAATGAATTTAATATTACCTAATAACCATACAAGTTTATTTTCAAATGAAATTTTTTCTTTTAAAATTTTGTGGCATTTTATGAAAATAAAACACTTTCATAGTAGAAAGAATATTTTTTTTGATAATCATTTTCACGTGATATCTCTATATTTTTCTCCATATATGTTAACATTAATTTATGTTACTTATCTTTTCATGGGAATATTTTCCAAGATACTGTCCCTATTATCCCTATGGTTTTTTTATTTTTATGATGGAATGATATTTATGAAACTTATTTCTTTTCCTTGGGTTATGTTATGATTGAATGAGGTTACTAAAACCCATTTAATTCCATGGGATTTTATATGATGATATTTATATGTTCTTATATAATATAGATGTATGGTTTTCATTAAGTGATAGGTGGGACCAATATCACCCTCTAATTCATTATGTAATGATTTATGTCTCATGCGATATATAGGAATGAAATGAGAAATGATATCGGTTCAGTAATATAGGGTTGGAATGGGAAGTAAACATGGTGTAGTAACATAGGGTCTGAATTGGGAGTGAACTAGGTTCTCTAAAGGATATTTTACACTTGATAGTCTTGGAAATGAGGCTTGAATAATATATAAATGAGTTTACATTCATAGCTGTATGCCAAAATTTCATGTCTTATGTTATGATCCCATGGATTGTGTTCTTTCTTTTTTGATAGAATTAGAGGATTTATTACATGACATTATATCACAATCTCTGATACACAAGATATTATTTTCATAAAATTTTATGTACTTATGCCTTATGATTATGTTATGATTGATATATCCCTTGTCTACCCTTATTGAGCATATGATCTCACCTTTTTTATATGTTTCTTTTCTATAGGTTATAAAGAAAAGTTTTCAATAGGAATACTAATGGAGAGGATATTTATGTGATATGTTGAAGATCTTTCACCAAATTAGAATATTTTGTTTCATTATTCCAAAGGAATTAAACTATTATGGTCCTCAAGCTTGTGTTTGTGTAATATAATAAATATGTATTTAAAAAGATGTAATACCCATTTACAAAAATCTGGGGTCGTTGTAGGAACATCCATGATGGGTCAATAAGAGGATAGAATGGTGTGGTATATGGGGTGTCCACTGGTGGGTGAGTGTAACGTACCTGACCTGGAAGCCACTAAAACAGTGCTCCAAGCTGGGTCATCACATGAACTCAAGTGCGCCTGCCCGTATACTAGAGGTTACCGGCTAGCATCAAGGGTCTAATAAGTTACGTGGGGAGACTATAACCTCTTTAACAGAGTTAACTATAATAAAATAAAATAAAAATAAAGGTAGAAATATAAATCAACCAATAAAAATGCATAAAAAATGATTCCTAACAGGGTACAAACTACAAATCAATAACAACCATGCTATTCCATACTAGTGGTCCAAAGTGAATAAATCCAAAAAATAAAACAAACAAAAAAAATCTCCAAATGAGTCTTGAATTTAACTCCAGATCCTTTTCTATGTACATGCCGAGCCCAACTCAACATCCTAGAGTTGGGCCCTTTCCCTCGTTGTGACCTGAAACCAAGAGATCTACTCAGGTACCTAACTACGGCCCGTGTAGGGTGCAAGTACAAAACTCAGTAGGCCACCACCAAAAGTGTCTACAAAATATCCAGTCTAATAGATAGTGCATGCAAGTATAAAATAAATGGTATGTAAATAAGGGATAGTCCAAGTGCCATAAGTTAACCATGTTCATTTAATTTATTCCTAGAATTTATCTCAATTACATTCCTTAAACCATCTTCATTACTTAATACATTTAATCACATGATTTCTAGGTTAGGCATAAATATCATCTACACAAGGATCTAAGGTAATCCATCACAATGAATAGGGAAAATAGATAGAGTCCATATATCATTAGGGATACACATATCACATCAACACATTATCCTCCTTGAGAAGCCTTTTTTCGGGTGGAATGAAACCATTTGGGCAATAGAGCCTCCACCCCCTTCCCTAAGTCTTTAATTTTGTGGTGGAGTTTAGAGCGTCAGTCTAACTTGACCTGTGGGTGTAGAACCTCAAGTAAATACCCCAGTCAACCAAGCCATGTGCACATACTTATTTATCAAGTCACCACAACCATAACAAAACACAACCAAGCATATTAAATTCCATTAGAATTCACAATACATGACAAAAACATCGGAATTAATATCATTCCATAAACCATTAACAAATTTACCAATTACAATTCATACCCATATACCCAAATTCCCATTCTTGTGCCTTAACTGATTAGGTGTATTAAACAGCCCCTATGCCTTATCCAAATTCATCATTTACCATTCATTAACCCATCTAGACCATTTATCATTTCATGTACATTTCTCATATCATGTAACATAACCACTTTATTATGTTCAACCCATTAGGTGTACAACATAATTCCCATGTGTTAACCCATTAAACTTATTCATCGATTTCATTATTTCATGTATTTAACGTATATCCCCTTTTTCATTCCATTTTCCAATTACAAATTTACTATTTAATATTCACTAACCCTCTTAGGCATTTCTAACAAAGTTTCATTAAACAATTGACAAAATCCCATTCGACCCAAATTGCAATTTCTATGTCATGACAAACCACCACTTATGCATTATCACCATATGAATATATATTAGCATTAAATTTACAACCTAATCAACCATAAAAACATGTTCTACATGGGCTTCTCACTTTACTTGTAAATCCTTCACATAACCCTACCACTCTCTAGGTCCAGGATTTCCGACGCACCGCATGGGTGGACCTAAAATGGTTAACCCTCCTCCACACATCCCATGAGGATCGTGAGGGTTTGAATTGGTCACTAAGACTCCCCCTTTTATCAAACACTCCAAAATAACCAAGAACACCATCAAGTAAAAATAATAACATGAGATTATATTCACAAATCAAAAATAAAACTATGGGATCATACTTGTAGACCACCTACCTCAAATACGAAGATGAACACACTCTTAATCATGGACTTAGATCTTGATTCAAGCATTCCTTGAATCCCCAACCTAGGTTCCACTAGAAAAATTGGGTTTTAGGGTTTTGTAAGAATATAGGAGAAACAACCATCCCTAATCCAAAAAAGAGAACCAAGAGGAGCATTAGACTTACCTAAGGCTTCGATCCATATCCAACAGTTCTCCAAATGGCCAATAATCGACGGAGAACCACCTCATGAAATCTTTGGTCACCCAAGATCATCACTAGTATTATTGTGAGTGAAATGGTGGAGAAACATTAGTAGGGGTTAAAAATTGCGGAGTGGCATTTTTTTGTAAATTTTTCTTAGTTTACCCACAAAATTTTCCAAACAGTGCACAAACCGTGAAGAATAAAGTATCGAAAAATCACCCCCTTCTCATGGTTTCTTGGGAATTCCACACAGTTTTCTTAACTGTGTACCAAATGTGCATAAGGATCTATCTAAGGCTTCACGGTTTCCCAGGATGCCTTGCATGGTTTTCCCTAACCGTGTGCAAACCATTCAACTTGGCTAGAAATTTATTCTTCTTCCTATTTGTGTCCTAAACCCCCGAAACACCCTGGGGTCTTCACATGAACATGGGGAAACCCTTATCTAGAAAAAAATAAGAGAACAAACCAAAAGTTGAACAAAATCATACCTTAAATGATTCTTGATCTTATAACCTCCCCAACATATAATGAATTGTCCTTGAGATGCTCTTACGTGCTTCACTGACTTGAAAAACAAGGGATCATGCCACAAATCCTACCTATCCATTCCGACTTTCCATATTTCTAGTTTCACATCACAAGGCCCCCGAACATGGACTAAGGGCACATACTTGCCCCTCAATGATCCCTCACCACAACCCATAACATGAACTAGAAAAACATCTCAAGGATGCATCCACTTCAAAGATTATCACCATAAGGACATCATGGGAGAAACATAGGTGAAAACACATAACACACACCACATGTAAATGTGACACACAACATCACATCGTAATAGAGGAACCAATAAGCACATCATCAGTTCGATCCACTACACAACTCATGACTCAAATCACTTGGCTTCATTTTTATGTTCCCCCAACTCTAATGGTGACCAAATCCAGTACCACCCAAAGAGAAACATACGATCCTTCCAACCACATTTCTTGACGATTTCACTCCATAATTGTAAAACAAAACACCACCCAAAACTATCAGTTATTCAAACAACTGAACTTGCTCTGAGGTTCTCTATCAAGAAGAACTTACCTGAATGGTGACCACTCAAGTCATTCCATCCCAAAACTATGATAACGTCTTCAACCAACCATTTATCTGTTATGGTTCTCTCCATCATTTTTGGTTACTTGGAACCTTCTAAATCAAGAAAGGACCACCAGATCTCAACTCAACTCTCCCATCATCTAACATGTTCCAACTCACCATACCCAAGCATACATAGGGGCATCACACTACATTGTCATCCAACCTCAGCATTGAAACCATTCAAAATGACATTCCTACACTATCTGTTCAAGGAATAAGATCAGCACATCCTCACTCAGATATAACTTCATTTCCAAAAGGCACTTTATGCCACCATACTATCCAAGAGGTGGGTCACCCCCACAACAAACTTTCAATTTTATCATCTCAGGTCAGTCCACACCCGACTGGATTTCCCCAAAGAACCAACTCTTCAATGATGATACACTACCTCTTTATTATCATCCAAAGGTTATATTGACTTGAATCCTATCATTATCATCCCACACACCCACTGAGTTTGTTTCCTAAATTCCAGTAATATTCCATCATCGCAACATTACCTCCCTCCAGACCGTCATCAGATTCACCTGTGCCATGACACCACATCACATGGTGAAAGTTCACCTAGCTTCAAGATGTTCTAAAACAACCCAATGGTAAATTTCTCGATTCTGACCGCGATATTCATTGGAGTTATAGAACCCAAACTCTCTTTCCACAACCTGTTGTCATATCCAACTACACCCTTCTTTGAGTTCAGCACAAACATCACAACATTCACACAGAACCACCCTAACACGAAGCCGACATTTGGGTCATCAGTCCCCACATCCAAGTCCCACATTGTCTTTCTGAGGGACCTAACAAGCACATTACATGTTTTTCATTGGAATCTAGGTGCCACTATATTATCTCACTATTATCCTCTACAGATCTAGGATTGACTTATCACTCCCCACCTTTGTAGTGTTGTTACCGCAACTCTCAAGATGGATTCCAACCACCACATCTTATACCTGATCATAAACCGAACTCCAAACTTAGACATGTCCACCCAGATTTTCCCAAAACAAGAAAACATACGTCACCCAATACTCATTCCTGGCTTCTATGAAAGGCACCCATAATGTTTGTTGAAATTTGGTCCATCTCAGAGACCACACTGCAAGCCGTAGAGGGTGAACATACCATCATCAAGCTCTACACGTGCCGTTTCCATGCGCGTAAACCCCATTACACCCCTCATCTAACCAAACACATTCATGTGTCTTGGCATGAGGTAGAGCTTCTAAATGTACCGTGGATGATGTCAATACATTGGGTATGATAGTCACTAGATGTGATACACTAAGTAGTTGTCTAAGAACACCACCACCAACTTATCCATTTCAGCTATCATGCTATGGGACACCATAAACTACCAGGGATCTCTGTCTTCCCTACCGAACGTGTTTCATAAATACATAACCATCACTACTCAGGTGTGATTTTAAACTAGGTTTAACCATAGCTCCACAACCATACCACCAAGTAGTCTTGAACCAACCTTTCATATGGAACTACTTCCACCACACCGCTTGATTCCATCCGATGATCCCCTTCCAACTAATAACCTATGCACTATGGTCTACCAGAATAATAAAACCAACCATCTCACACTAATAAAATTAACATGGGTATAAACAATGACCTTCTTACATACCAAAACATATCTATTTTTTATTCAGTCTCATCAGCCCTGAGGAAGCCTCTGCATCTCACACAAAAACCAAACCATTCATACAAAAAATTTCAGCCACATGACCACCCTTACCTCGGGTGTCACCATCGAGTGAAATCATATAACCACACTCTAGCCACAATCATCTCGTCCACTCAAAAGCAATTTCAAGCCTCCATTAATTATCATACAAATATTTGAGTCAAGAATTCCTATGATACAACCCTTCAAAACAAACCTTAGATCCTATCACGAGCACTCGGGTGCCCTTACGAAAGAATTAGGTATAAATATACCATTTAATAAAACTTGGTGGTTCTTAGTACGCATTAACACCACCTCTAATGCATCTCCCATGATTCACATTCTATGGTACCTTCACTTCTGAGATATCCTCCCCTGAGGTCACCCATACTTTTTCAGAACTATTAGTGCACAACCCAAACTCAAGTAGCACCACCAACCCTCAACCTTCCCACTTAGACCTCTATGCCAAATTTGCACCATACAACACCCTATGTTCCACTATCAAAGTCCAAAACATCTACATGTGCGAGACACAACCAAAAGTGCTAGAGACCCCATCTGGCCTCTCTCTTAGGTCACCTCAAAGGGTGAATGTTACCAATTACCTAGACTAGAGTCACAACCAAGAATTTACATTGGTCCCCTCTCCAGACAATACATATCATGACATAGATAAAGCAATGCTCTGAAATGTCATTCTCACCCCATTTCCGATGCACACTATGCCTAGTGGACCAAACAAAAATTTTCTCTATGTTCCACACCAACAATGTACATGTTCATCAGCACTATGTCCCAAAAATCCTCTCCAGGATTCAAAAAACAACATTTAAGGTCTCTAATACCATGGTCACCAAGACCTAGAAACCATTGTTATGGTCCAACATGCACCCTATATAATCACAAAACATGATAGTTTCAACACTCACATTACCGAACAATGCCACACAACCCAACAACCACAACCCTACTAGGGGTTCACAAAACACACCACCAAGGCCATATCATAACTCAAAAAGACCTCAAAATCCATATATCATGTCCATACTAGGGAACTCTCACTGCCCCAACCCACACAATATGGGTTAAACTAAAAACACTAAGGACCACCACCCCTAAAATAAATCATTCTCATTTTAACTTATCGTTCACTTGTTGCTTCGAAGAATGACCAACAGTATTTAAACACAGATGGAAAAAATACCACATTATCAACCTTAAACAAACCATTATTCATACTCTATCCTAATGGACAACATAAAATTTTGAAGACTATCCTATACCATACCTACCATGGGTCATGGTCGACAAGGGGTAACCAATTTACTTAATCTAAAGTCTTTCATCCACACCTCTTCAAACCAATTATTATTTTATAACACACTACTTTCTTATTAGGCACATTTCCCATTTCAAAAATTATTAAAATCATAATTTTAATTCATTCACACATTTCATTATAAAAAATTCATTAACTATTTTACCATCATTATGAAATAATTCCATTTTAGATTCAAACCAACCCTTACAATTTATCGTAACCCAAAATGTTATCTCATTAATAACATTTCTTTATACATAATATTACTTAACTATTTATTGATATTATTTTCATTCTTCCACTTATATTATCATTACTAGGAATCATTTTATTCAAATCTATCAAGGAAGTAAAATGCATTATACTCTTTATTCCCCATACATCAATCCCGTGTGTGTGTGCCAATAATGATTCATCCCACCCATATCCTTAGGTTCCTAGAATGATGCATGAATGTACAACCACATGTCACTCTGAAAATGGGAAAAATATCTTAAATCAATAAAATCACACAACATGTGCATCAACCAACAGTGAAAAATTATTCAATTGTGATAACACACATTAAGAACAACAATTCCCACCTAGGGTGACTTGGCTTTTACCTCATACATGGGTTAGCTACTCCCAAGAACACACTCATTACCAAGGCCTGACACATCCTAATCTCCTATCATGCATCCTAAAATAGTATGAAATCGAAAATAACTCCTTTGATAAAACATTGTAACATCCATGATCTAGAAGAAACTAAACCGGTGCTCCAATCTGGGTTGTCAAATGACCTCAAGTGTGCCTCCCTATACCCCATAGGTTATCGACTAGCGGCGAGGGTCTAATAAATCACATGGTGATACTATAACCTCTTTACTAGAGTAATCCACATCAGAAAACAACAAAAAAAAGATATATAAAACAACCAATAAACATGAATTACCAAGCATTTTCCAACAAGTTACAGACCACCAATCAAATAAAACCATTCCATGCCTTACTAGTGTTGAAAAGTGAATAAATCCCCAAAAATGGCCAAATATCTAAATGTGTCCTGAATATATGTATGAATCCTTCTATATATACATCACAATCTCAACTCAACATCCTAGAGTAGGTCCCTTACCCTCATCCTCACCTACAAAAATGAGATCTACTTGGGCACCCAACGGTGGACTGATCAGGGTGTGAGTTCAAAACACAGCAGTCCACCACCAACATTGTCTACAAATATCTAGTCTAATAGATAGTGCATGAAAGTACAAAATAAATGGTATGTAATCAAGGGACAATTTGGCTGCCATAAGTTAAAAAATTTCCTTTAATTTATTCCTAGAATTTATACCAATTACATTCCTTATACCATATTCATTACTCAATCCATTTAATCACTTTTTCCCTGGGTTACGAATAAGTATCATCTACAAAATGGTCTAAGGAAATAAATCACAATTCATAGGGAAAATAAATCAAGTCCCAATCGCATTAGGGATGAATATATCACATCAACACATTATCCTCACCTTGAAGCCTCAGTATGGGTGGAATGAAAACCTTAAGGGAATATAGCCTCCGTCCCCTTTATAAACTCATGAATTTTGGGTTGGAGTTTAGAGCCTCAGTCTAACTCGACGAGTGGGTGTATAACCTCATGTAAATACCCCACTCTACCAAGCAATGTCAACATTATTATTTAACACAACCAATAATATTCAATTCCATTAGAATTCACAATACATGAAAACAACATGGGAATTAATATCATTCCATAACCTATTAACTCATTTACCAATTACAATTTATAGCAATTTAGCCAAGTTCCCATTCCCATGCCTTAACCCATTAGGTGTATTCAAAAACCCCTATGCCTTATCCAAATTCATCATTGACCATTCATTAACCCATTTATCCCATTTATCATTTCAAGTACATTTCTAATATATTGTAACACAATAACATTATTACATTCAACCAATTATGTGTACCACATAATTCCCATGTATTAACCCATTCAACCTTTTCATACATTTCCTTATTTAATATCATTAACATATCTACCCTTTTTCATTCCATTTTCCAATTAAAATATTACCATTTAATATGAACTAACCCAATTAGGAATTTCTAACCAAATTTTGTGAAACAATTGACATAATCCCATTTGACCCAAGTTGCGCATATCTATGTCAGAAAAAACAACCCCATTTTCCTTATCACCCTAGGAATTTATATTACCATTCCATTAACAACATAATAAATCATTAAAACTTGTTCTACATGGGCTTCACACTTTACTCTGAAATCCCTCACTTAACCCTACCACTCTCTAGGTCCAGGATTTCTGGAGGACCCAATGGGTGGCCCTAAAATGGTTAAGCCCTCCTCCACACATCCCATCAGGATTGTGAGGGTTTAAATTGGTTACTTAGACACCCCTTTTATCAAAAACTACAATAGAACCAATAACACAATGAGGGAAAAAAATAACATGATCTTCCATGAAAAAAATAAAAAATAAAACCGTGGGATAATACTTGCTGACCAACTACCTCGGATCCGAAGATGAACTCACTCTTATTCATGACATTAGATCTGGATTCAAGAATCCCATGAACCCCCAACATTACTTCCACCTAGAAAAAGTGGGTTTTAGGGTTTTAAAAGAATATGGGAGAAATCACAAGACCTTATCCAAAAAATAGAATAAAAAGGATCGTTAGACTTACCTGAGGCTTTGATCCACAACCAACGACACCCCAAACTGCCAAGAATCAAAGGAGAACCACCTCCTGGAAGCTTGGGTTGACCAAGTTCGTCACTAGGGTTGCAAGGGTGAAATGGAGGAGAATCCTAAGTTGGGGTAAAAAATGCAAGAGTGGAAATTTGGTACATTTTTCAACATTACTTGGCCACACAGTTTTCATGAATGGTTTTCTAAACCATACACAAATAGTGTAGAAGATACTACCTAAAAATCAACCACATTTCATGGTTTCATAGGAATTCCACACAGTTTTCTTAACCGTTCATTAACCTTGTGTAAGGATATGTCTAAAGATACATGGTTATCTAGGATGCTCCACACATTTTTCCGTAACCGTGCAACATCCCAAGATTTTTTTCTTTCTATTTCATGTCCTGAACCCCTGGAACACCCTCGGGTCTTTACATGAACATGGGGAAACACTTATCTATCCAAAACGAAGAGGAAAAACCAAAACCTAAATAAAAAAATACCTTAAGAAGATCTGGGATCTTACACTAAGGCTAGGAATGGGTATGAAGGGTACTCTACCTAGCTCTAGGAGAACCCATGCTCAGACCCATACTAGTATGCTAAGAAACAATCAACTCTGGTTCAACTAGATGACCCAATTTTTTTCAATAAAAAATATTAACTTGATTCTCACTAAGGGAACCATAGGAGGACACCCTATCTCTCTTATCTATTGATCATTATCAAATAATTTCTTCCTTCTAACTTCTCCAATATTTTTCAAAATATATATTAAAATGAAATATATATTTTTAAAAAGAGTTTTTAAAAATAAATCATAGAACATAAAATTCAAAGAAGCAGTAAAAAATTTCATAACATGTTTTAGAGAAAATAATTTATAACCAAGCTATATATTTTTAAAAACCCATTTTATACATGATTTTGTGAAATGAAATAACAATATTTATATTAATTGAAACTAAAAAAATAATAAAACCAACATATCATTCAAAAATGAACCTAAATTAAATTAATTATACTAATTCCATCGTGAGAAATGTAGGACAAGGTATATTTAATTAACTGTGAACATATATGGTTTCTTCTATATATTACCCACCACTACTTCATGTTCCACATCAACTCCCATGATGGGAAAATGTGAGTCATAATATTAAATGTTTTGGTCAAAAAATGGGGATGTCAATTGTTTCAATTTCTTCCCCCCCATCATGAAAAATATGTCTCGGTATTATTTCATTAATAACACCGTAATAAAGTCTTAGATGATCTTTCACATTCAACTTTTTTTTCATTGATTCCAAAATGCATGGTTCATCGGTATGAATGAATCAACTCATGTCAATTACTCTGAATCCACAATCACCAGTACATATACATTGTCACATCTTTAAGTCAAACCATTTATATTTAATTATAGTGAATCAACCATGAGATTAGTAATCTAATAACAAAACTTCCCCAAAAAGACCATAATACGACACATTTTCATATCTAGGATTATTTTTTGATTAATTGTAATAATAGTATTTTTTAGTTGTTAATATAACGCTGTAATTTTGTGTTCTCATATTCATCGCTCAATCAGTTGTAACAAATTTATAACCATTGATTATTAAAATTTTTATCCACAAGAAAATAATTGAGGCCAAAATCCAATGCTCTTAATTCTTGAAAAACAGAGTCAATAGGCAAAATCAAAACCTGAAATATATTTGAATAATATAATTAAATGAATATATATATTTTATATTAATTAATGTATTGGTCATACCTTTGATTTTGACCAGGAATGAAACTCTTTTATTTGCAAACCCTCTCTCCTTATCAAAGGTAAAAATTGATGAAATCTACTTATATTTTTTTATGTTCCCTACATAAAATGATAATAAGAGTTTAATGTAAATTTGAAATCACATATTACGAGATAACATATAAATATTAATTTTTTTTACTTTATATAATCATTGAAAAAACCACAGAAAAACAAGACCATGCAATGTGACTTATCCCTCACTTAAAAGTCTTAATGTAGCCATTATATATGACCCATGAATTACTTCTATTCAGGAAAGAGATGTAAGTATAGGCTCAATTTAACCATACTTCTCAACTTCATTTTTCATTGCCTGGTTATTTCTTATTCTAAAGTTAGACGGATAAATTTAATAAAAACCCGTACATTCTTATTCCCGATAATATCTTCCAATGGAAAATTTAGAATGATTTATGTTTAATACATAATATTTCATTGTGAAATTATTTATTTTATTTGGATACATCCACTGAAAAGAAATATATCGATTAAGAGGTGTTTTAGTTGGAATAAAAACTTTTAAATGCAACATAAAAGTTAAAAATAAATGAGGAATGCTTTCTAACTGAAAAAAATTAATGGAATGTATTGTTTCATATTTATCAAGAATTACTTGGATAAAAATTTAGTAGAATGTTTTCTAAAAAATTGTACAAGAGAATCCATTTCACCCTTAAATTATTGGATAGAAAATATCAGATTTCAATTAAAATCAATTCATGATAAAGGATGTGATAATCCTGAGTTTTTATAGATTTTAGTTTCAAATCTCTTATATTGAATTGTTTGGATACATTACTGGAATTTACATTAGGAACCTTGATATACTCTAATACATCCTGAAATTGATTTTTCTTTAAATGTTTCATAACATAATATGTACAAGTAACATTCTAATTTTTAACCAATACACAAAGGATGCAATTCAAGCAGAATACACCAATCCAACAAGTCCCGAAGTGATCGTAAGTCATATTTGGTATTCCCCCTTTATATTAAGAGAATAGAAGGAAACATTTCACTAATATTTTTCTCAATTTTCAATACATATAAATAATGACATAACAAATTTGGATACCAATATGGAAACTCAAAAAATATACTTCTCATTTTAAAATTATATGTGGATTCAGTGTATACATTGTTACTATTTTTATATTTCATATAACCTTTACCTAATGAAAAACTGGAATCTTTCAATTAATTCAGAAGTTTAGTTCTTGACATATGTTGAGGTGGTTGTTCAGTCTCAACAGTATTATCAAACCTTTGAATTTTTTTTTGACATTGATGATGCATTGGAAAAAAGCATCGATGTCCCATGAAATTGAAAAAACCCTGATTTTTAAGCATTATCAATAGTGTATTTTTTTGAAAAATAGTACATGATTGTTTTCACTACATTCTCAAACTAGACGTCATTTCATAATTCTGGAAATAATTTATATTTTATAGAAAGACAACACACATTTGGAATATTATTTTTGAGGAAGTATCAAATATGAGAACAACTATATCTGAAATATGCTTCAACACTATTATTAATGGTTTCAAGGAGACATCTATATCATTTCCAGGATCAGAAGGTATAAATATTAGTATAATTAGTAAAGTTAATGATTTTCTCATACACATCCATTTAGGAAGATTATAAACATGAATCAAAACTATCTACGTGCTATGAGCAGTAAGTGTCTGACCAAATAGATTAAAATAATCGTAGGATAGACCAAACCTGACATTACACATCTCAACTGAAAAATTGGGATGTTTTCTATCAAATTCCCAGTATGATAATTCATCTATAGGATAGAAAATCCCATCATTACCTTTAATTACCTTATCACAATTTCATCACTTATGGTCTATAGTTTTTATATAAATGAATTGATTTTGATTCCTATGAATCAATAGAAAGTGATGGATGACTTTTTGTGTCACACGGGATGGTATTCCATAGAAATATTCCTTCTATCAGGATATAACACATTCTTTATAGTCATTAAGGGTAGATATTTACTCCCTAAACAAACATCAAGAAGGAAATATGATCTTAACAAATTCAATCCATTATAATTAATTGAGGTAAAATTTTCACCCTCAAGAAGAAAGTCCTTAAAAAATTTAAGAATATAATCAGTGGTGGTATTCTAAATTCCAAACAGGGTTTTTCCATATTATAACCACATTAAAAATACCAACATTTTCATTTTATTTTATTCATGATATATAGGAATTCTCGCAATTTCTATTAATTTTTGCACTCTCTCAACATCATAATCTTCATTCTTTTAATCACGTGTATTGATATAATTTCTTTCTTACAATATAATATTATCTCTCTAGTGATGATGATAAAATGGAAAATGATCAAATATCAAAATCTCTATACTAAATCTTTGTTTCCATTCATTAATAGTTTTAAATATTCTTATCTCTCCATTATGATATAAAACACAATAGTTTTTTAATTCTACATTTTTCTATGTGGAAGATAGATTCATCCAGCTTAACTGTTGTATTCCAACACAATTATAGAATAGAAACAATATACGACCTCCATCTAAAGCAATATTAAATTTAAAGTGTATTTTTTAGAAAAAAATTATATTGAAACTCAATTGAAATGAAATCAATTAGATTCATCCAGATTCTTTTAATTCTATTAAACAGAAAAAATTTATGTTACAATAAAAAATGTAAAAAATAATAGAAATGATATCTAAATTCAAAGATAAATTAAAAGTATAGTGTAAAGGAAATTAAATAACACCAATAAGAAACCAAATTGAAAACAATTCATGAATAAAGTTAAATTGTATAATACTACTATCCATCAAAACAATGAAAGAGGCATATCATAACAAAAAACCAAGGCATATTCAAAGAAATACAGACAAGGTGCAAGTATTAGAATAAATATAAACTATGGAATAATAGTAGAAAAAAATATATTTCTTATCCATAGAGTTATTCTCATTTGAAACCATAATTGAGGATGACATTTAGTCATTAAAGGATTTTATTTAAGTTTATCATTATTTAAATTATTCAAACACAAGGAAAATAGATTTTATTTGATGTTATATTTCAATTTAAAAATTATTTAATTTGGGGAAGATCCATCAAGACTAAATAATTAATATATTCCATCCCACTTTATAAAACCCATCCATTACTTCAACACTGATTAAACATATTAGTCGATATAAATTTTGGTTAGACGGGTTTTAATTCATTTAAAATGATGTTGAAAAAAACAGATAACCACTCAATACAAGATAAATGAACTAAGGAAGAATGCTTAACAAAGAACTAAGTTATACTCATCTGTTTATCAAAATAGGTGAAACTGAGCTTCATCGAGTTAAATTTTTCTTATTGAAATAAATTCTTATGTAAAACATCATCAATGAAAACGATATTTAATAAAATTAATATGATCTAAATAGAATTGCATTCTAACTTATATAATTATTTCATGAAATTTACCATAGGATTATATAGTTTTTTTTTACATAATATAGGTATTGATATTATTAAACATTTGGAATATAAATATTTAATTATTATAAATAATAATATTTTTTTCATTCATATCTAATAAAAATTAATTATAATAATCATTCTTGAAAGTAATATAAATAAAATGTTTAATTCTTGGTGAACCAACATTTATAGATTAATAAATATTCTATATTTACTTATAATTACATAATCTTTTACATTATCTTACAAATATATATTTTTGGGTTAAAAAATCCAATAAATGTTTAACCATGGTTTATGATATATAAAAAAGTAAATTTCAATAATTAAATACCATAAATATAGTGTTAAAAAATTCAACATTAACCCATATAGTTAACTTAAATGTAATTTCCAACAAAAAAATATATTAATCCATAAAATATTCCACCAAAAGAATATCAAATTAAAGTTAAATTAAAAATAATCCCTTTAATTGTTTTCAAAATAAATATATTATAAATAAAATACTACTTTTGTGGAATTTAATAGACTATATTTATAATATATCAGACTATTAATTTAAAAACACGATGATAGATGTGATTCCGACATGCTCCAGTAGAATCACATGTATAGATAAAAATGAAATCAATACCCTGTAGAAGAGAAGATGAATTCAAAACTATAAAATATAATGTTGAAGAAGATCCAAATAAAAAAAAATCCTTAAATTAGGGGATAAAACTAGATAATATAACTATATATTTCTCAGGTGATGAGAGATAAATAAGTAGAGGGTAGGAAATATTACCTCTCAAATATTTATAAAAAATGCTAGAGATAGTGGAAGAACACCTAGAGGACGGGGGAAGAATCATCTGAGGAGGGGAGGGGGGACACTGATGGTTGTAGGAGGTGATGGGTTATTTATTAGAATGAGTAGGGGAGATGGATCTCGAGGGGAAAACTTATTTTTAAGGGGATATTCCCAGAGATTTTGAAAAAATGTTAGTATAGCTTAACCTATACCAACATGTTTTTAGAACCGTGGGTATAACATTGGGTAGAATGTCCATACCCATGGTTTCTCTAAATAGTGGTTATATATTAATGGGTATAAAATTATTTTCTAGTAGTGATAACATCACGAGAGGGAAAATATTGGGATATCTACCACCTTCATCCTCATTCTATAATATCTAGAATTCAAATTGAACTTTGAAATATAGTTTTATTTTACTAACTGGTTAAATAAACCATCAATACATGGAAATGGTTAATTGTTCATTACTATCACCTGATTATTTCAATTATATTTTATACTCAACCCCATAAAATTATACACCTTATTATAAAATAATAGTAGAAAAGCATAAAATGACACACTAGGATGAAGGAATCCCTTGTACATCAAATTGAAAATCTGAATCCTCAACACCCACAACTCAAAATATTTCATCCAATAAAGTGGAGTCAAAACCAGAGAGTTATAGGCTGAGACTCTATCCCACCCATGATATTACATCAAGGGGTAACATCACAACCTCATCAGGTACTTATTCCATATATTCCTTGAAAACGCTTAGAAAATTATAAAGTGGTTTCTCTATTGAATCCATTGAAAACACCAATAAATGGGACTATAATTTATCTATACATCTATAACCAATTCTATAATCTTGGTCAGAAAAAACCACTACACACAGACTCTTTTTTTTCAAAAATTACTACTCTTCTATAAAAACAATCATTGAAAACATGAATGGAATAAAACAAATATATCTTAGGGATAACCTTATATGGTTGTATTTATAGTAATAATAAATATCTAGATTATTTTTGTTTCCCTATCAAAATCTGACAATGTAGGCATGAACATTAAAAAACCATCTGCCCTCTAACTAGAATAGTCAATAGATGGTGATCTGGAAGACTCTCTACATTAATTCCAAATTCATAAAAAAGAGTTGGTGAAATAATCGGCCCAAATGATCCAGAATCAGAAAAATAATATTTCAAGGTAGATGATACTTAGATAGTACCACAAACAATATCATTCCCTTTTAGTACTAGTACCTCTATAACATGAAACTTCCCATTCCCAACACATTTTCCTCACTATTGATTGGTACCTATATATCCATGATCAACCCAATATCCCCAAGGACATGGAATATCATGTGGATAACCTCTACCATCCCCATATCTTCTTAAAAGTACATAATATATTTATCCATACTATTGATAGACACTCTATAGTAACTAAATTATCGCAATCTAATAATGAATAAAACTTCCCATACCATGCTAAGCCCCATGAATGGTTGGTCATTAATAATTCTAATGAAAATAACCTGTGTAAAAAAATTACAATGGAAAAAATATCACATTAGATTAATAGAAATAAACAAGTCTATAAAAATGGAATTAAAGATATTAGGGTCGACCCCACATTAGTAAAAGTACCAACTTTTTGGACACTTGAGATACTTTATCAGTAGCCCCTCCCCCTAGGGAGGCATAATGAATCCTCAATAAAGATGATCTCGATTACTCATGCATCCTCCAAACCACATGAACGTTATTCTACAACTTCAAATACTCATGCATAATAAATTGATTAATCAAATCTCAAATAATCAGGTTCATCAAATCCTCAAAATTCCATGATTTGGAAAACTAATATTGGAAAAGATTAGGAAATAAGTGAAAATATACTTAATTATGATATTGATATATCACATGCTAAAACTACCCTATTGAAGAGAGATAATATCCAACCCCTCACTTCCCTCATTATTGATGATAGAAAAACCTCATGAAACATCCTCTAAAAACCATCCCATAAAATATCTATATCATTTCATTCCGTGAGATGTTGAACCCACCACTAACATGTTTTTAAATGTATCTGACTTAAGACAAGAATAAAAAAAATTATATTATAGCTTGGATTAGAATAAAGATAATCCTAGATACTCCATCTAGTACTTATACACTATATTTGAGACACACCTATAAAACATTTCTAACCCAAAATACTATAAATCACACATGTATTCCTATAAACCTTATCCTCCTTAACTAGATTAAGTCTCATGATGTTAACTAGATCACCCTACCAAAACTCAATAACAAAAACCACAAAAAATAAATGACTAGTAAGAATATTTGATAATATAACAGAAACATTATAATCATGGTAGTATGAAATATATTTAAAACAAAATTATTTTGATTCATTTAGAATTAACGCAAAATCATTCCAATTCACGTATAAGTGATAAAAACCATTTATATGGATCACCCCTAGGTCTCTAACCTATAAGAAAAACCAATTCTCTCCATTTATTGAGCTTAGGTTCCTTTCATCAAATACATGGGACCTAAACTCTTGTTTCCCTGCTACTATCGCTTTCTTAAATTATGAACCATGCCCAACTAGTAATGTTGTTCTACTAAATCATGAATTCCGTATAGGTTCCCAACTCAAATATCCATTCTAACTCTTAACAAAAAAACTTGATACCTGCGCTGTAGCAGTGGTGGGTACTGTAGAAGTAGGGTTACTATTCACAGAATGGGCCTTGGGCCAAAAAAAATTGGGCCTTTAGGCTATGTAATGGGCTACAAGCCCACTGGGCCTTCGGGCTATGTAATGGGTCTCCCTCTACCTAGTTAAAAGAGGTCATTGCTTTTCTTTACTAATAAAATGAGGCTTCGTCCCCAAGCATATAAAAAGATACTTGATACCAATTTTTCATGATTTTACCCTACTGGGAACACCACTTGGGCCTAAAATGACAGTAAGAGTGTCCCTTAAGGCCCACCTTAAATAGACCTTTGGTTGGTGACTAACAACAAGGTAATAAAAATATAAATGGGATGAATTACCCTTATATTTCTCAGGGAAATATTGAAAACCCTCTAATTTATTCCATAATATAAATTAAACCACACTTCAAAACTATCATGTAATGAAAGAACATGGAAATTGATAAAAATTCTACAAAAATGGAAAATAATAAAATAACCTCATATGTAGAATCTCAAACCAAAAATCCCAACACCAGACCAATAATTCACCATTTGATCTCATAACCCTTTCTAGAAATTAGAGAAATAGTTTATATATAAAAGGGTGTGAATACATGTATACATTATTGGATACTCCTGCAGTCATATCATGGATATGTGAAGGATGTATATTAATTATACAGTGAATAAACAACAGAAACAACAATCACCTACCATGTAAACTATAGCCTACCCTCGCAATGGAACTCTGACCCAACAATGCATCAATGTATAATATTATAGTAATAAGTGAACATATATAAAGGGAACCTGGTATAACATCCCCAAGAGTTTTTGACTCTCAAGCCCAAAAAAAACATCATAGATCCATATAACTAGTTAGTTTACCATCTTTACTTTATCATAATTTCATGAGAGGTGATTCCATTATTTTAATCACAACAATAGAATAAATCCATAATATCCACAACAATTACCATAAAAAACAACAAAAAGACACCATTTATATTTACAATATTATGGAAACAAGTAAAAAACATATGAAACACTCATTGACATCAATTTAATATTTAATTCAATTCATAATATACTTTATATAAATATATAACATCCATTAAAAGTACAAAAATTAATGGAACTTCCATAATTCTCAGAAAGATAAATGGAGTTATGAAATAACCTTGCACAATAAAAGAATATAAATTATTGATGTAATGAAATTGGAAAAATGAAATGATCACCAGGATGGAATCATGAAAGGAAACCCATGTATATAAATTAAACCAAAAAATATTTGAAGAACATGACTGAAAACCAACAAATGAAATCCCAAAAAACTACAAAAATCGTCCAAGATGATGACGAATTGAAAAAATCAACTGAATATAATAAGGTAAATAACCTCATATAGAGATTGTTGGATCTCATAAAGTTTAGTGCAAGATCCAACACATAATTATTAAATGATGTCTAAGGTTTATCCTCTAGTCCACCATGATAAGGATAAGTTATGTAGAATTATAAAAATTTAGAAATATATTTTGAATTTATATGAACACTGGAAAACACAATATCATGGATAAACATACCATGATCATGCTGTGATGGTAAAATTTCATCAAAATATCTAGAATTTATGTTGAAAGCACCCTACATTCCCCCCATAAACATGGATTTATTTCAAAATGTTGATATAATCAATTAATGGTCACACCATAGGCGTGGCCTTACAATATGGAATCAATCAGGATATAACTACTAGAAACTCACCTACCCAGATCCACACTATGATAAGGATAGGCGATCAATGAAAAGTAAATTGATAGAACCAATAAATCAATCATCTAGGTATCCATACCACAATATCCTAGGTCAATTTTTTTTTAAAAAATCACAACTTCCTTTAAAAAAATTTACTACAATACATTCAATTAATTTGTGACACATAACCTGCAAAATCACCCTCTAATAAAGCTGAATATTTTCACAATAATTCCCAAGAGAACCCCATAAAATAACAATCCTAGATAAAATATATTTCATAACCAAATCTCACTCTAAGTAATAACCTAGAATTTAAATGATATTTTTTTCTTGAGACAATGTGTGTCATATTATATAATATTATACCCCAAAAAAACAAAGAGGAACCAACAAACCTTATCTCATTAATAAATATCATTACACTAGTACACTGGAAAACCAATTAAAACGCCAAACATTAAAATTGGATAAAAAATAAAAAATAAAAAAATAAAAAATGGGAAAATATGGATCAACCTAATATGCAAGAATCATCACCCACATAGAAAATTTATTGTAATGAAACAAAATATATGTAAACCAATAAATATCTTTTGAAAATGAAAATATAACCTTAAAAAAAATTAAGTGAATTTTTAGTGAAAGAATGAATTGGTATTTAATGAGAGAAATGTGACTATTAGAAGAGTAATATGACGATTGGTCAGATATGACTATTGGTAAAATATAACCACTGGTCAATATAATTGTTGGTCTATTTGATCATTTGTAATTATATCCTTTTTTATTAACATTACCATTGTAATTATTATTTATAAGTTATAGTGAAAAATTATATTTTATTCAGAAAGGATAAATAATGGCCTCAACTAGTAGAGTCGTGCCGTTTGAAGCCCATTTGTCACAACATGGGAGGGAGGTTGCATCATCAGAGTTATCACTTTAAAATTTCCAATCATAGACTCAAAAAGTGAAGAGTTAATGAAATCTCATATCAGGTAAGTTCAAGTTAGGTAGATTACCACTCAATCAATGTTATCTGAGCCACCCCATGATACTACTACCATCACACACCTTACCCTTAGGGCATATGAGTCTGTAATAAGGGGTTATGTGTCCAAGAAATAGTTATATAATCTTTAATTCCCCTTGTATACATATAATATTTATTCCATTGATCCTATATTGAGAGTAATGTTTTTTATAAAATGGTTGTTTAAGTAAGAATAATTTGATAAATTGACTGTTAGATGCAAATAAAACGAACTTTTATTTTTTTAAAAAAATTTAAAAGGTTTATCATAAACATAAGAATTCTGGATAATATTTTTTTAATGAAATTTTCTACTAAAACACCCTTATTAAAATTTAAATGTTAAAATTATTTTAAAATTTCCTTTGAAAATTTTTATATGTGTTCGAAATTTTTCTATGTCTTAAAAACTTCTATTTTCCATAAATAAAGAATTTTATTTTTAAAAGTAATAATTATCATATTTATTAATGATTTTTGATAAAATAAATATGAAATTTTACATCAGAAAGTCAAAATTATGTTAGGGTGAATTTTATAGAATTTTATAAAATATTTTATTTTTTAATGAATAGTAAAAATACAATTTTGAGGTTTTGGTATGTTTTATGAAATCATATTTATGTCATAATTATGTAATGATTAATTAACCACAACATATGGCCTAAAATGTTTTATTTTATTAATATCATATATTTTAATATATTTTAATCAAATTAACAACATATAAGTGAGTTTCTGAAGTCCTAAAAGGGAAAATTTGATCTTAAAAAATTACTTTGGGGGAAAAGTTACTTTTCTATGCCAAAATAAGTATTAAAATTGTATTAAATTATATTTTATTAAAATATCATAAAATGGGACTCAAATATCCAAAATCATGAAAAAATCCATAAGTAATCCATTGGTTTTTGATTTTCTATAACATATATTTACAAGATCTATATTTTTAAATTACTAAACAATTCTTCCACGTTTTCTATATATACCCACCCATTTCAAAATTTAATTCACTAAAAATTCATCATTCAATATTTTTTTTCAATTTTCCTCCTCAAGTTTACCCCATGGTGTTGTTAAGCCCCCAGGGTTCCATCGTCATGTTTTAGGAACAAATCTTCATGGAAATAGAACTCTCATTCTTTTCTCTTCAATTGAAGAACCACTTTTTCTATATATGCATTCTAAATGTTATGTTACTCTATATTCATATATTTTTTTATCATACCATTACTTATAAATTGTTGTTTATCAATGGGATACCTTCATTATCTCTCATTTTACCCTGTTCTAAATCAATATTTTATACCTGTTATGTTTCCAAGTTTACTTCTGATGTTTATATCTTTTAAATAAAAAAAATATTATATTGTGAATTTAAAAAAAATTTCATTATCCATGTATATTGGTTTATATGTTAATAGAATTTATTTATTTTTGGATTTAAATATATGAAACTTATATTCCTCTTCCATGGGTTAAAAATGTTGGTATGGTCAAGCCTCTAAGAACATACATATTCAATGATTTTATATGAAGCCTATACTATATTTTCCTCATGTTATTAAAAAAATGATTTATGATGATAAATTTGGATCACATGAATTTAAGACATATAAAGGGTGATCCCTGATAATTATCTAATGCATTGGGTAAAGAAGTTAATCTCTTGAGATGACATGTTTTATGATACCTTAGTGAATGACCAGGGTAATTTTGTTTTATGACACCTTGGTGATAAAAATTGGTGATATGATTATGAATGTATTATTTAAATGTTGTAGCCACATTTTCATGTTTTGATTCATTTTCATCTTATCATTATTTTACACATGTTCTCTTTATCAATCTATATTATTATACCTCTGGAACTTATTGACATTCCTGATGATCACATGCTAAATATCTCCCATGATTATTCCCTTACAATGCTCATGATCACCCCATTTATTTGATGTATGTACCTAGGATATGAGTGTAATAAAAGTTACATAGGTTGACCCCATTATGGTTCCCTTAATATAAATTAGAATAATGTTTTATGTTTTCATTAATTCTATTCAAAATATCTAAGAAACGAAAATTTAAATGATATTTTTTATTGTTCTATGTAATGAAAAGTTTATATAATAAAAATAGGTATTACATAGTTGGTATCAAAGGTAGGTTTAGTAACTTTTTTTAAATTAGGATTTTAAGTCATTAGTATGAACCCTAAGGAAATTTTTAATTATAGGAACAAATATTTCCATTTTGGTGAGTTCTATGTAAGTGGTTTCCAAGAAAATTGATCACTATCTAGATACTACAAGTGGATGTGGATCAATGAAAAATATAACAAGAGGTAACACTAGAAAAGGCCTCACTGATCTAAACTCTATCAGGAACTGTTACACAACAAAGGGCCTTTTTACACACCTGGTTTGAAACTCTTGAGGGATATGTTTTTTTAATCATAAGATTTTTGTTTTCCTTTATGAATGACATATAGAAAATGTAGTTGTTGTTAGAGATTATTAATAACATACTTAAGAATGATGTTTTAAGAAATAAACTCCCTTTAGAATTATAATATTTTTAAAAGTAACATGTTTATCACTAAGTTTTACTTATTTTAGAAAAATGGATGTAAATAAGAGGAACCATATTGATGATGAGTGTAACAAATTATGCACATAAAAATATAAGTTGGATGACTTAATGGAAAACATCATTATAATAATGAATGAACTAACTAAAGTTGTGGATAATAACTTGGATCAAGTTGAGAAACCAAGTTCACCTCGAAGTGAACAACTTTACATTGATTCCTCCATAAAACAACAACCACCTTCTTTTAGTGGATCTACCATCCCATTGATTTCTGAATAATGTATTACCTCTATACAAAATATCTCTTTCTTTATTCTGTTTTTTAGAGATATAGAAAGTAACCCTAGAAATATACTACTTAGAATGAGATGTTATTCAATAGTGGACACTGATTTAAAAAAAATCCAAGGCAGGAGGGTATGACTATTTCTATCAGGATGGATGAAGTAGGGGCTCTATATGATGTTGTGGTAGGTACACTCATTGTTATCTTAAAACTAGAAGATACATTTTTTATTATAGTTATATGAATTACATTATTTTATCCACATTTCCAAAGAATATAGAATCAATCCCTAAACTTCTAGAAGGATAGTTATCTTTCAAGACTCATAGAGGTATTATCATATCATCAACTGTGTATATAAACTCTAGTATTAACTTTATAGTGTAAAATATCATCAAAAATCTAGTAGTCATTCCCATGGTGTAATTCTACACTATACTAGGGATGAACTGACTCTAAATATATAATGAAATGATAAAAACTAGGATCTAGTTTATTTTAGTAGTATTAAATAAAAAAATATAGTTATTTTCAATGGAGAGATATCATATCCTGAGTTTTATCTAGAAGAACTCCTATATCCATCTTCATAATAATAACAAGTGAAGATGGATAAGAAAATAAAAGTATATGGAGAGAAGATGTTTCAATAATTTCTGAATACATTGACTTATTTCGTGAAGATTTACCTATACCATCCCATGAAAAAAAGTATATTTTTCCATTGAAATCATACCTATATCCATGAAAATATCAAAGAATCCATATAGAATGGAAAATATAGAGTTACAGGAATTAATGAAACATATTCAAAATATTTTGTAGAAGGAATTTATTTGACCAACTTTGTCTCCTTAGGGATTACATGTTCTCTTTGTGAAGAATAATGATGAATCAATGAGAGTATGAGATTATTATAGAGAACTTAATGAGATAATAGTAAAGAATAATCTCCCTCCCCAAGGATTGATGTTTTATTTGACCAGATTCACGAGACTCAATTTTTTTAATAAGATTGACCTCTGATCTAGGTATCATAAATTGATGGTGAAGAAAGAATATATTCCAAAGACTACCTCCCAAATAATATATGAAAATTATGAGTTTGTTATTATGAAATTTGGATTGACTAATGCTCTATATATATTTATGGATTCGATGAATAGACTTTTTAAAGACTACCTTGATAAATTCAGGGTAGTTTTTATTGATGATATTACGGTATATCACAAAAGTCACACGGAGCATGAGGATCATCAAAGGGTTATATTTAAAACTCCATGGATGGAGAATCTATTTGGAAAATTCAGAAAATGTGAATTCTAGTTAAAAAAGGTTCATTCTTGGGGAATATTATAACCAATGATGGAATCTTAGTTTACCCTATAATGAAAATAGATTAAGTGGACTGGAATCATCCTAAAGTAGTAACTAAGATTCATAGTTTCCTTGATATAATAAGGTAATATAGGAGGGCTATGAAAAAAATTTCAAAAATTTATAATCTTCTAACCAAGTTAACTCGAAAAGGTGCTAAGTTCACATTGACAAATTGGTGTGAAGAAATTTTCCATGTACTGAAGAATAGGTTGGTTACTCCACCTTTGTTAAATATATCCTATTTATGAGGAGTATTTTTTATTTATATAGATTCATATATAAAATTCATCAATTGTATCCTCATGGAAAATGGAAATTTGATCAGTTTTCTATCTCGATAGTTAAATATTCATGAGTAGAATTATCCTATGCATCAATTGGAGTTATAAGCCCTAATTTTTTCTCTGAATATATAAATTCATTATCTTTATTGGGATAAATGTGATATATACATAGACCACGAGAGTTTTATGTAAATATTATCACAAAAGATATTCAAAATGCGATAAAGGAGATGGTTGGAGATTCTTAATGATTGTGACTATTCAATTCATTATCATACTATATGAGAAAAAAAGGTTGATGACACATCATGTGGGAAAGATATATCTTTTTTTGGAAAATATGAGGATTCATGGTGATCCATTTATCAAGGATATAGTAATGTTAGACGTGGGAATCATAGGGGAAGGGACATAATAAACACTATCCTAAAGGATTTCTCAACCATCATTAATAGATAAGTTCAATAGAGATAAAAGAGGCGTCCCTTTGAAATAAAATAAGATATTGGCTATGATGAATGGTAAGTTCATTGAGTCTAATATTTTTCAAGAAGATTAACTTAAATTTCATACAAGGATATGTGTCACATCTATCTTGTAGGAAAAGAATGAGATGATGGATGAATCTCATAGCTATATATTCCATATACATCCTAGAATCACTAAATATTATAGGGGCTTCATGATCATTATTAGTAGGATAATATGAAAAGAGATATTTCCAACAATACTATATGTTTCCTGGTATTTCTAAAATTTTAGGCGAATATAAAACTTTCAAAACGTTCATTATAACTACTACCAATGCCAAAATGGATATGGGAAAATACAACTATGGACTTTATCATTGGTCTCCCTAGAATATCCAATGGAAGCAATGCAATATGGGTTATAGTGGACTAAATCACTATGACTACCCATATTATGATTATTCATAATTATTTCCATTTTGAACAACCATCCAATATATACATAAATGAAGTGGTGAGACTGCATGGAGTTCCACTTTAAATCATTTTCGAGCATGATCCATGGTTCACATCTAAATTCTAGTGAATTATTCAACATTATGTGAATACTAAATAGATATTCATTATGGCTTATCTTCCCCAAAATTATGGTTAATCAAAATCAACTATTCATATACTCGATGAAATGAGGATAACATACATAATCGAATATAAAGGTGGATGATATCAACACCTCCCATTACTTGAATTATCATACAAAAACAACTCCCACTTAAGTACTCAAATGGAACACTATGAATATTTACATGGGAATCGATGTTGAACTCATACTTGTTGATATGAAGTTGGTGAGGGAAAGCTATATAGTTAGGATCATGTGAATGATATGAAAAAGGGTTTACACCATCCAAAATAATTCAAAATATTATCAGAGTCAGAAAAATAGATATGTTGACAACCATCAAAGGGACTTGGAGTTTCATGTTGGAGAAAAATAACTCCTTCATATATCAGCATGAAAGATAATCATGCAATTTGGAATGAAATAGAAGCTTATCCCTATGTACATTAGACCCTTTGAAATAATTGGTCACATAGGAGAAGTGTCCTATAAGATATAAATTACATCAAATTTAACTGAATATATTCCCTGAATCACTATTGAATAAGTACATACATATCCCATCACATGTAATGACTCTTAAGGTGGTGCAAATAGAACATGAAATCTTTTATGAGGAGCATCCTATAAATAACTTTGACCAAAGAGACAAAGTTTTACACAAAAAGACAAATCACCTTGTCAAAGTGTTGTAGAGGAACCATTCATATGAATATATGACATGGGAACCAGATGAAACAATGATTCAAAAGTTCCCTCACCTATTCTCAACAAAGAATATGAGTTGGAATTTTGGGGAATACATTTCTATAATGGGGAAGAATGTAAAGACCTTGGATTTTTAAATGATATTTATTTCATGAGGAAATATGTGTTATACTATATAATATTACGCATATAAAAAGTATAAAGGAACCAATAAAACCTATCTCATTATCAAATATCATTACATTTGTCAGCTATGAAACCAATTAAAATTATAAACATTATAATTAGATAAAATATATAAAATAGAAAACCCAAAATTGGAAAATATGGATCTCCACAATATGATAGTTACATCACCCCTATTGAAAATTATATAGAAATAAAAAAATTATTAGAAAACCAATCAATATCTTATGAAAATGAAAATATAAACAAAAGAGGAATTGCAGTGAATTTTAAGTGAAATTATTAAGTAGTATTTATAGGTAGCAGTGTGGCCCTTGGAATAATATGACTGGTGGTCAAATATTAACATTTTTAAAATATAACCGTCATTAAATATAAATGTTGGTCTATTTAAATGTTGGGATTTCTACCCTTTGGTAATAATTTTACCATTATAATTAGTGTTTATAATTAATAATTAAAAAGGAAACCTGATACACAAATGGTATATGATGGCCTCAACGAGTACAATCATGCCGTTTGAATCCCATTTTTTAGAACATGGGAGGTTGGTACCATCACTGAGGTTCATACATGACTAATACCAAACCATGATTCAACAAGTAAAGCTTGAAGGAAATTTATTATTGGATAAGTTTAAGTTAGTGGAGATTACCACTCAGTCCATGTAAGCCGAGCCACCCCCTGTATCTAACTCGACAACACACCTTACCCTTGAGGAATACGTGGGTGTAAAAAGGAATTACATGTCTAGGATATAGTTACTTAATGTATAATTCTCATTTTATAATAAAACAATTATTCCATCGATTCCATTTTGATAATAATTTTTTTAGTAAAATATATTTTTAAGTAAGACCGATTTTATAAATTTATTTTTAGAAAAAAATAAAACATAATTGTATTTTTTATAAGATATATACAATTTTTTAATAAAATTAGGTGTTTTTAATAATATTTTTTAACGAAATAGTATATTAAAGCACATTATTTAAATAGAAATGATAAAATAAGTTTATAATTCCATTAGAAATTTTTTATAAGTGTCAGAAATTTGATGGTGTAGTAAAAAATTCTATTTTATAATAAATAAGGTTTTTAATTTTTAAAATTTAAAATTAACATATTAAAATATTTTTTTGATAAAATAAGCATTATATTTTAAATTATCACATAAAAATTCGTTTCAGGTTAATTTTTCAAATTTTCTAAAATACTTTATTTCTCAATGAATCATAAAAATACTGTTTTGGGTTTGTAATGTGTTTTATGAAATCTTATTTATGTTAATAATGATGCAATAATTAACTAACCTTATTATATGACCAGAAATATGATATTTTATTAATATTTATCATTTTAATGTATTTTAATGAATTTACAAAACATATAATTGACATTCCAAAGTCTAAAAAGGAAAATTGATTTAAAAAACACTTTATAGAAAATTTAATTTTCCATTACTAAAGAAGAATTAAAAATGGGATTTGGTTATAATGGATTAAAATATAATCAAAATTTACTCAAATTTCCAAAAACTTAAACAAAAAACCATGGTAAATACCATTATTTTTCATTTTCCATAACCTAGATTTCGAAGACCAATATTTGAAAATTACTAAAAAATTCCTCCCCTTTGGCTATAAATACCCTCTCATTTCATCATTAAAAATCACCAATTATTCATGCTACACGAATTTATGCTCATTTTTTACTCCCTGATAATCACCACAAGGTTTCCTTAAGTCCCCAAGGTCTCATCCTCATGTTTTAGGAACAACTCTTAAAGGTAAGTGAATTCTCTTTCGTTTCACATCAATTTGAAGACATCTATTTTTATAGGTCTTCTAAATATTATGTTACTCTCATTTCATACATTTTTTATCATATAATTACATTAACATTATGTTTTATCAATGGGATACCTTTATTTTATTTTATTTCACCCTTTTATAAATCTATGTTTTATACTAATCATGATGCCAAATTTACTTCTAAAATTTCAATCATTTAAATAAAAATTATTATATTGTGAATACCGAAACTATTTATTTATCCAATTATATTCACCAATAAATTAATATAGTTTAATTATTTTTTTATTTACATATAAAAAACCTATATTCCATTTCTGTGGGTTATAATTGTTGTCATGGTCGAGCATTTAAGAACATACGTACTCAATGATTTTATAGGAAAATCATAATTTATTTTCATTGGGATAGAGAAAAAATTATTTATTATAATCAATGTAGATAACATTAAATTATGATAAATTAATGGAGATAATACTTCTCCAAGTCTTTTCATTTTGGATCAAGATTCCATTAGAATTTTTTTGACCAATTGTTTTCATAATAGAACTATTCTTCATTTCAGATGTAGGAATAACTTTAATAGATTCCCTTATCTCTTTTATATTGATGGAATCCTTCTCTTCATTAATGGGAGTAAGAGATCTATTCAATATATTAGAATGGTTGTTGTATAATATTTTAGGTGAAGTGGCCCATACGTTAACTATGATAAGAGCTGAATATATGTTTCTAAATCATGTTCTAAGATGTGAGTGAAAAAATTGAAGACATCGTGAGAATACAGAGAAATTCTTTTTCGATGAATTAATTGTGTGCACCCATTTCACATGGGGGTATTCAGATTCCCCATTATAACAACCTGGTCACTAAACTCACAATTCACATCCTCATTTGGAAGAGTAGATTACTATCTTTTGGGGGCCATATTACTTTGTTCAATTGTGTTATTTCATTGTTTCTAGTGTATGTGTTGGTGGTTCCCAATGTTCAAAAAATTGTTGTCAACCATATTAAAAAATTAATGATATCTTATTTAGGATGATTACATGGATGTTCAGGGTCATTGGGCATCCTGGCCCATAATGGACAAACACATGGAGTCATTTGGAGTGGTTCTCAAGAGCATGGCTGATTCCATGTTTAGTATGCAATCTAAATTTTCATTGGAATCCATGGACGGGAGTTCCTTATTAGGAAGGTTCGTAATTGAAAAATATAGTGTGATATTTTATGAGTATAAAGGGAAGGTACCCTCATTATGAAAAATTATGTTTGGGATTTTCTTGATCTCTAATGGTAGTCAAGGTGTATCATAGGGTGTGGTGAAATCATTTAATGGAAACACAACTAGGTGGGGATACCCCTTAGATTTCTGGGATTTCCGACTACCAATATTTTTTTAATGAATCTTGTGATTATCCGAATTTTATTAAATCCATCATTGACCCAAAAAAAGTCATATATTAAAAACCATTCATCTATCCTCCGATACAGATAAAATGGTGTTCACTAGTGCATATTCAAGGATCTTCCCAGCCAAGGATTATCATTTTGAGATGTATGTTAATATTGAAGATGGGATGGGTAAACTCCTATGGTTCAAAGACTTACTAATCAAATATAATTTTCTTATGCGGTGTGTTTGGCATATTGATCTCTTGACCGAAGATATGATTAAGAATAAAGGTATCAACATGGATTCTATGTTTTTTACATTAGGAATAGAATGAGGAAACGAATTCTCACCTATTATTTAAAGGTGATAGGGAAAGATCTATTTGTAATGGCTTCAGGTATCTCATTGTTATTAATTTTTAGGAATGAAGTATTGAGGTTTTTTCTCAAATATTTTCATGGATTGAAGAGAACTAAGATTGAAAATAAGGAAATGTCCATTTTGATCGCATCAATTTGTTAGACCATTTGGAATGCAAGGAATATAGATCACATTGAAAGATGTTTTAACTCATGTTTATCACTGAAAACTCAGTCTAGGTGTCTCACGAATCATCTTGGGACTCTTATAAAATGTTGGTAGTGTGCTCATTCCATGTGAATAGTCATTAAAAACCACATATGTGCTACTATATTTCATAGGATTCCTTCTTTGGGTAAATGGGTCAGATGGATCCTCCCATTGTCATGGTTTTAATCTCAACATAGCTGGATCATGTAATCCTAGGATCATGATTGGTGGTGTTGTCTATGACTCTAGAGGATCTTTTGTTATTGTGTTTAGTAGAATCTATAGGCATCGAAATGTTCTTCTTGTGAAGGGGAAGGATCTTCTCAATAGACTAGAGATTTTTATATCTTCTAATATTTCTCTATATGATATTCGGATTGACACATCGATTGTTTACAACTCTATTCAAGGAATGCATGCTCCCCTCGGGTAAATTATTTATGTCATTTAGAGATGAAGGGATTTCATTGGTTACTTAAACCTATATCATGCCGGGTGTAAAGGAACCTTTTTTTTCTATTATCCTTTTTTCAAAGTGACACCAAGTAAACCCCTTAAATTTTTTTTCCTCTTTGGGTTCTACACCCACTGAGTGTGTCAAATTTGTCCAGGATGATGAAATGGATCCTAGTTACTTTAGATACACATGATATTGTTTTTATCTTTACTTTTTTATGCTTAATAAAATATCACATTTTTCATATTATGTTCCTAATTTCCAAGAAAATAAACTTTAAAATATCCTATGTTTTGTTCAGTGTAATGAAAATTTTATGCAATAAAAAGGTGTCAGAACATTGTTTATCCAATTTCCTCCTAGAACCTACATAACCCAAAAAACACAGAGTAATGGGCCAAATATTTTTGTTATGTTACATTCCAAAATATTAGAAATGAAATAAAATATCATTCTTGTAGTTTTTCATGATAAAGTGATATTTCTTGGATATTTTTAATAGTTTTAAATGTGTTTTAACTTACATAAGTCTGAAAATGGAATAATACAATTTTGGTTATTGTGACCACACGAATAATTAAAATTCCATTTAGTATTTTTTCATATAGGTAAAAAAGGAATAAAAACTCATTTTTGTACCCCATTATGATAATAAGAAGTATTTTTATTGGAATTAGGCATATGCCATGATTTTTTTACTTGGATTACAAATAAAATGGAAACTAAAAACATTGGTAATCCCAATCAATCCATGATAAAAAATGATGTCTGATTTATTGGTGGATGTCCCAAATTATATATGAAAGTTATATAATGTTTTGGTAAAAAACATCTTCTTTGGTATTTTACGAACATTGTATTACAATTTATCTGTACCATTCATCCATAAATTCATTTTTTTTACTAATTAATATCTTATATCACTAATACCTATATATTATTGAATATATTTATATATGAATTTTCATAATTAATATTTTATATGAATGAATTTATATTGAAAATAGAAATCTATAATAACTAAATTTAATGGGATTTTAGTTATATTATAGGTTTCAAAAGACTTCAAAAATGAACAGTTATTGTTACCACAATTGTGTCTATTTGGTTGTCTTGGACACTATGAAAGAATTGATAGTAGTAGGAAATATTAAATGTTATATACTTAGATACTAAAATATTTTTTATTTACCGAAATAAATTTCTATTTAAAATAATCTATTAATTTCATGTTTGTGTATATTTTCCTTAAACCCTTTCCCATCGATACATTAACATGACACTAATAAAAACCATGACAATTAATTCATATTGTTAATTATAGAAGAAATATAATTTATAAAATATTATAAATATTATAAATTACAAATTATATGGTGATATCGTTTGGGAATAATTATTTAGAACATTGAAACATTGAGTTAATAAAATATTTCAACAGATTGGATAATTTTTTCAAAATTAGAAAAAAGTATTTTGATGGAGTATTTAAAATTTATGATTATAAAAAATTAATAAAAACATAAGTGAACTATATTTAGTGTATATAGTATTACATTTTCATGGTAGGTATTAATAATTTCCTATAATATGTTTCTTTTATTATAAACACTTTTGGAACTTGTTATACTTTACTTATAATTTTCCTCAGACCATGTTTCTTTCCTATAATGAATGAAAAGAAGAACTATAAAACCCTAGTTCTAGTTTTTGTGGGTTATAATGGACTATACGTCCCAGTAAGGGGTCTTTCAACAAAATGGAGAGTTTTTAGGTGGAATTCGTGTGTTTATTGAATGTTTTGGAGTGTTTTTAGTTTCATGGGTATGATGATTTCATATGTAATATGCACTGGAATGCTAAATTTTCCATAAGAACCTATAGGGAGACCTTCCACGGGAGGACTAGGTTTTGTAGGTAACCTACAAGAGATTATATCTCCTGTAAACTACCCATGTATTATTTAACACACTAATATTTTAATATATTAGGACTTGATTTTTAAGGTGTATACCCTTTCTCTCCCAAATATTGACAACCTATCCTTGGAATCTATCCCAATATTACACATATATTATCCATGGGATTTAACTTGATTTTAGTGGTTTATCTTCATGTTTATTTGAACATATCATTTCATCTCCTTTCATTTATTCTTATTAATTCCTATTATTTTGATTTCTATTCATTCAAACTATTTAGCACATTAGGTTGCTTGAAATATGAATGTTTATTTAGGGTATCATAATTTTATAGTTTTAAATGATAATATATGGTTTTTATTTTATTATTCATGAATTATTGAGTCTTCTACACCCCGTTTAAAATGAATATGAAATCTGGATCCATCCATATCCTTTAAATTTGAAACTGTTAATGATTTCATCTTTAAAAACCATGTTTTTAATTAAATTAAAAGTTATTATAACTATTTATGAAGTTTCTATAAATTACATAGTGGTTCATAAATTTTTTCATTTATTATAAGAAGTGTTTCCATTTATTATTGTCATTTGTTTTCCATTTAAAAAATTTAAAATAGCAAGTGTTTGATAAAATAACCATGTCATATTTTAATAAATTTGAAAAATTTTATTTTATAAATTAATATATAATGAATTATAATAATTTATCACTATGTTTCTTTGTTGTATTATTATAATTAAGTACTCATTTGGATAATTTGAAGGTGACTTACACCATTAGTTGTATTTCATTGCTGTTTCTTATTCCATGATTTATGACGTATTTATTTTTTTATAAAAATAATGTCATGATATTTATTATATCATAAAATATTTATTTTATTTTAACAAATAATTTCGAGATATCTGTGATTTTAAATATTTTCTACTCTTAATGTTAGAGTCTTATATTTTTCTTGTAAAAATGAATGGGTTTTTTAAAATATAATGTTTATGTATTGATTATAAAAATATATTGTTATTATTTTATCAAAGTTGTTATTTAAAGGGTGTAATTTCATGATGGTTGTACATAGGTGAGGGTGAGTCATGATTATTGATTATTATTTTTATAATGATATATCTTGAATTTTACTGACCACCACTATTTTCATTTCAAGGGAAAATGTGTTTTTTTTGTTGTGAAAATATATGTACAGGTACTTCGCTAGGAATGGTGAGAAACTATTTTGTGGGGAAAAAGTTAGGAATTTTCACTACCTAGGGGATTTCTCCTCTCTATAATCTTAAGAGGGTAAAAATGACTATTTGTATTGTTGTATTATACTAGGATTTTCAATTATAATGGTATTAAAATTAATTTTTCCATGATTGCCTCTTAAGATTCTTTTTGATCCAATTATGATTGATTTGTGATTATCTTCATTTTTTATTCACTTCACTATTTTAAATAAATTAATTTATTGATATCTTCATAATTTATCGTTCGTGGGAAATTTTTATAATTTAATTTATATTATAATCAATTATGGATTAAGAAATGTGAAACATTTATATTTATTTTTACAAAAGAAATGTTTTTTTCATAATATATTGTTTGATACATCAAAGGTAGAAGTTATTTCATTATTTTTTAAACTATAATTATGTTAAAATTTAAAAAAACCCGATTATATTACAATTTTATTAACTAATTTTTTATAATACTCAATACATGAGACTTTCTGAAATGATTATCTAAAAATTGATATTTCTAACGTGGGATTTTAATATAGTTTTTATCCTAACCATAATATTTTTTTATAAAATTTAATGTGTATTTCATAAAAGATAAAAAACCGATATTTCCCTAAATGGTTTAATTTATTTGGTTTAATCAGGTTACTAATTTTTTGTAAATATAAAAACATAATTTTATTTGGGTATATCAAAATAGCATAAAATGTATTACTTTCAACTATTATGTTCGGGGATTTGGGTGGATACCCTCTAGGATTTATTTTCTGCAACCTACATACATACCCAGTGTGTGTATGTTTCTCTTATTATATATGATGAATTTTGGAGATGAATGTCATATAGATATAATATCTATTAGTTATCTTATGGTTAAAATTTTATGTAGTTGGAAGGTGAAGGCCATTCACATTTCATGTGGAGAAGGATGTTTGAGTCTCCTTTTGGTTTTTATTTGTAGTTATCTCATGTATCTTGCCACCTCAACCTTCATTTTTCTTTGTTTTTATTTTTTTCTATGTATTGTTATAAAAATGTATTTAGGTATTTAATATGGTGACTAGTTATGTTTATTTTGGATTATTATGTATTTTTAGTTTCATTCACTTCATATTACTCATTTGTATGATTCCAATTTTAAAAAGTGTTAATTGGACAAGCATGATTCTTAGACTTAAAAGTGTTCATGCCAGAATTTTGGGCGGTATTTCTCTTATAGTTATTATTTTTCTCATGAAATCAATAAAAATGGTTTATATTTTAATTTTATAAATCTTCTTCAAGATTATGGTGATCAAGAACACACCTTAGACCTTATGGGGGCCATCTTAGGTGACATGGATATTTGAATCAGTTTGGTTTGTGACAAGGACAAACTAATCTAAACATTTGATCAAATTTCTCTATTAAAACCCAATTATAACATCAATATATAGAAGAAAATTAACCACATTAAAATTTTAATATGAATAATGGATTATTAATTTTACATAGGAATTAGGAAAATAAACTTCATATATTAATTTAAAACACAAGATCCAAGCCAAAAAATGTTAAAAAAGTTAATTTATAATAATATGACATATATATTCCAATGACTTTTTGTCATGTATGTATTTATTAAATCTATATCCAAACAAATTTTTATCAATAAAATATTTTTTTATGAAAACATTTAAATATATTATGAATGTCATGGTTTGTGGTGGAGAAAAATTGTGATATACTATCCACTGTAATGATACATTAGTTTATCTCTTTAATTACCATTATATAGTATATATATTTCATGTAGTATCTAAAGGTACCCTGAGAGGGATTTGAATAATGGTGTTAATATAATTAAAGGGTTTTATTTATCCCCATTCTTTTAAAACTTATTCCCTTATTATAAGGAATACTTATTCAACCCGATTATTTATCAAGCATATCCATATCAAACATAATTAGCGTGTGTAAAATATAAAATACCGGATAAAATAGAATTTAGTTGGTTTAACAACACTAGGATACACTAGACGAGAATACACCCAAAATTATGTTGGGTACCAAAATAAACATTAACTGATTGTTTATTTGATATTTTATTTTGTTAATCTCAACCCCCACTAAGTCTTAATAAATTATTTTGTTTAGGTAAGGTCACATCACACCAAGTATCACTACCTATTGAAAAGTTTATGTATAAGCTCATTACTTACCAAGGGTACCTACCCTAATCCTATTCTACACAATGATATAGAAGAGATCACATTAGAGGCTTGTAGGTCTTGTCTTAGCTTTTTGACAAAAATTTAAATCCATGTTTAGTAAGTGAATTCTATATCATAGATTCCAAATGAGAGTATTTAGTTAATTACATGTAATTATTCCAAATCCCATAGTGAAACATAAAAATTATCATAGAATTATTCTATATTTGGAATTATATTTTTCCTGATCCTCAATAATATTCTATTAAATAACCTGATTATCCATGATATAGTCAATAAATATTACTTCTTTAAAATATGATATTCAATGATGTACTTCAACATGTAATAATATAATCTTCCTTAATTTAGATATTCAAATATGATCATGTTAATATATTACTTCTTCTCATCTTAAAACAAAATGTTTCCTCTATTCTATGTACACCTTATTCTATATAAAACTCTCTATTTTATATATATTTCAATAATTCATATAAGATTTTTATTTATCTTGGAAGAATTTTAATTTCAAATTTTACATTTAATTATATGTCAAATTCAAAATTTCTCTCATTTAAATTCACCCTTTTGAACTTCCAAAAATAAATCATTTCTATTGAAATTCAAAAAGATGGTTAATATATGCCCCAAGAATTTCCAAACAATAATTAATTTTTCCAAACTACCATATCTATTTGAATTCCTCCTGATAATAGAAATCATATCATGCCATCCCTATTGATGTATTGTTAGATCTGTATCTTTATAATCTTTCCTCAAATTATGGATGAGTCATGGGGTGATTTAATGATTCAAAATGTAATATTCAAGAAAGTTCTTAATAACAAAAACCTTTATAATATTGGACCTATAGGATTTATAGGGATGGTGTTCATAGTGAGAATGATTAAAATCCTATTATAATATTTATGTTTGTCTCATTGTTAAACTCTTTACATCAAATGATATAATTTGAATTGAGATACTAAAAAATCGCTTGAAAACATTCATGGTGTGACCAAACATACGGTGACACGTATTATATTTCTAGTTGAATTTAATGTCCCCTAAGTATCCTTCATTAAATAATGTTTTTTGGAATAATTTAACATGAACTAATAAATTAGATCCCAAATAACATTTCAAACATGAGCGGATAAGTTTAAAACATTACCTACAAAACACTACCTTTAGGACCATGGTGTGAATGATTCTTATGAGATTCAAAATAAAACTTGAAAAACGCATCCTCATTGTGTGATGCATGACCTCATGGTTTGAACTATCCCAAAACAACTAAAATCATGAATTCACATTATGATCAATCTTAATTCAACTTCAAATTATTCATTGTAAGCTCCCTCTATTACCAAATATAGATTATACTTGAATAAGAATATTAATAATCCTTATTCCTTAGTGATTAACTTCAAATACTTTATTTAATGTACACATCTTATAGATTATATCATTTCACTTTTTGATTGTGAAAAAAATAAAAATTTCATCTTATTATCAAAGAATTCCAAAATAAAACCTTTTGTTTAAATATTCTCGAAGACCCAATCTTCACAAAATTCATAACACTTAAATTTTAATAATTTAGAAGAAATTATGTGATATATAGAATCCCCGAAGTCTCAATTTTTCAAATAAAATATTAGATAAAAAGTGATAAAATGGTGGGTTTATCAATCTCTCCAAAAATCTATAATCATGGCCTCAACACATGCATCTTTGAAGAAACAATGATTGTAAACTGATCATACAACATCTTAGTTATTGTCAAAAAATCAAAAATACAACTTATTTCCCATAAACATCTCCCACTTAATTTTTTTAAAAAAATACTACCATAAAATCCAATTACTATAAGTCATAGAGATAGTCACTCCACCCTCTATTTTAGACTAAAATTATTCAAATACAGGGGTTTTATGGGATTCTTATTCTCTCCCATTTGTCAATAAAATTTAATTGGTTGTTTTATCTTCTATTAAAAGGATAATGGGGTATTATCATTTCATTAATACCCATTTGAAAATATACTTATTAAAATATATTTACTATAAAAATGAACAAATTAACATAACTCTAATATTTATATATAAAAGTGACTATGAAACCCCCTTCATATTTACTTTAATACCCTATGTGAATCTTTACAACCTTGATCAACTTGTGTTAAATTCCAAAAATAATTAGTTTATTTGAATTTTTTTTTAAATATCTCAAAAAACCATGATCTTTTATTTACTATTTTTAATTATTATTTTAATATCATTCCACTATCACTTTCTACTTCATTCTTCTCAAGGAATTTTAGCGAGTGAATTTACCACTCAGAAATGTGCCATAAATAAATCCACTATTCATATTGAGTTAGAACTCAATGTAGGAATAGTATATTTTAATAATAAAGACAATATCCATATCACACACTAAATTTATTATACTTTTCAAGTATAATATATTTATTATCTTGAACAAAAATCTCCCTATGATCTTAATCACGATCACACAAAATGACTAGTAAATAAATATTGAATCAAGAGTATGAGACATACCACATGTGGAATCAATTTATTCCACTTGTTTATAATTTACCATTGATATAATTTTATGATCATTATCTTATTTTTCATTAATAGGTATTTTCTATTATCATATTAGTTTAACCATAATTTGAACTCTCATTATAAATTAACTTGAATTTCATCTAAACATGATAGTAAATAAATTATAATTTACTACATAGGGAAACATATTTTTTTATAATAAAATATTCAACACCAAATTTATTATCCTAGAAAATAATAAAATAACATTACATTATTAGTCCAATGAAAAATTGAAAAATTACCCCATGAATGTAACTTCTTCACCGAATAGGATATCCATAAAATTATCCAAGGACTTCTATCACATTGTAAGCCATGATATAATTAATATAATTCAAAAAAATAATTGATAATAGTTGGGAAACATCAAATATGGGTATACACCATTTTAATTGCAATTAGGTTTGATACCATTCAATTTTCTCTGTGGTATAATATACAACTTGATTCAACATTGACTCTTCCTGGTTGTTTCTTGAAATTATAAAGATCATGTTTGACTAAAATATCACTTGAATTTATTTATCACTAAATTAATTTCCATATCAATAAATATACTTCTTTAAATTTTTTATACGACTTGATATATCAACATTTTACTCTGACACCATTGAGATAAAACTAATTAAAATATATTTATTATTTCTTTATTTGAAACCACGTGTATATTTTTTATATATTCTAAGTAAAATTATCTCCCTTTAATAGACCTAGAGTGCTTGTTTCTATTCATCAATTCACATAGAGTTAATATTCCCCTAAACAACAAATCCTCGTTAATCCTACATCACTCTAATCATTATATATAGAAATTGAGTTCAATGGGATATGGGTACCTATAATTTCATCGAGTAAAGGATTATGGTTGGCCACGAAAATCCATCCAATTTCTTCTGTTATTATTCAAATTATTCATAATGATTTCCCTTTATTTATAACCTATTCAAAAATTCTTCAAAAAACTAATTTCAAATATTTTAATTTTTCAATTCAGTCACATAATAATATATTTTATTAATCTCACTATGGGAATGTTCTTTATAAGTCTATGACTTATCAACCTTATTTCCATTTAGCTTTAAATACATTCCCTATGTGGTAATATTTTCCTTGATTCCAAGTAGGTATGTTTCCTTCTATTTGATAACAATACATTCTCTATCGTTATTACAATTTTATTCTTGTTTTTTCCCATTATCATTATCAATATATTTATTTCCCCTAAGATAATACTTTCCCACTATGAGGATAAATTCCTATCAATTAATAGTTTTCCATAGTGTGTTCTTTTATTTCCATGAAAGATATTGTAGATTAACAACCTTTGATGTCAAAAACACAATCCTTTTGTATCGTGTTTCATCTTTCTCATGACACTTTAATTTATTATTTAATGTAACAAATTATCTTTTTAAACAAATTTTATTTTCTTTGGGCTCATATGTAGTGTAATTTTTCATCATTCATTATCATATTCTCACATTAAAATACATTGAAAAAAACCAGTATTATCACATTTATAACATCTATTACCCTTTCAGACATTACTTCTTCTTATCCAGGAATTATATTGACTTATTTCCAAAAATTTAATTATACACTTATTCATCATTATACATTTCTACATAAAACAAAAAATCCTAAAATTATGTAACTTATATTAAATTTATATGTATAATTTCCTCCCTTGATTTCCATTTTCTTCTGAAACCATCGACACCACTATTAAAAGGATAGTAATGATAATTATATGAACTATACTTTATTTATTTTAGGATGAAATACTTTGATAATTTTTTCCATTCATTGACTGAATTTTCTTTTTAAAATCTTAAAATATGGGTAGCCATTTTATAAAAGTAATATCGATTTCTATTGTAATATTTTTTTTGTTCATGTTTGATGTAGAAAGTTTCTTAATTTTCAATAATAATATTTTTTTCTCTACATGTTTCATTAAATGTTTCTTAATTCCATTGGATTATGATTCATCAAGGATCATTTCTGTACACTAGATTGTATTTTATTAAAGATACCTTTTACACATTCTTTATGAATCATAAAATCAATAAATAGTTTTACTATTTATTATAGATGAGTCTAAAATATTCATTCAAATTACCTCCAAATAGAATCACATAATGTGGAGTTGAGATTTTTTATCTAGAAAATACTTTACTTTGTATTCACATTCGCTTTTAAGTAGAATCATTTCTTTATAAATCCATACTCTAGAAATATTAATTAACATTCATGTAATTTAATCATTTTTTACTTTTAAATATAATTACACATTCCTGACTTCCATTTTTTATTTAAATACACCTTCCAAATCCTTCATATTTTCTCATAGAGTTGGGATTTTTTTTATCTCAGACAATATGTTTCTCAACCATTGAATAATCAAGGAAATGTTTCACTGAAAATCATTTAAAATGTAATCCTAAGATAGAATTGTTGTAAAATCATCATATTATCTAATTTATTTCTATATAGATTCAATATTCTTCTTATGTTATTATTAAATTCTCTACAACGAATCTTTATTTAGATCTTCATCATTAATACTCTCCTTATACAGTTTAGACTCATATTTATGAATAAAATCCACCAAAGATATTACTTCTAAATAGATCACAATTTTAGTAATTCCCATATGTTTTATTTTTAAACACAAAATATTCTTCTTCAAGAGATTGTTCTATCATTTCATTCATTAATAGAATCACTCAGACATTTTATCACTATAGACTATTCTTTTTCATTTTTCTTCCAATAAAAATATGATTTTGACTCTTCATGAGTGACATTATTAATATCAACATATTTTCCAACTGGAGTCATGTCATCATTAAGATGTTTATCATACTCAATGGTTTCATTAAAAAAATCATATTGTCTTATAGATTTTATTTGTTTTAATACATAATTATTTAAAATAACTCCAAGATCTATTTGAATATCAATAAAAATTTATTGTTCACTCTCATATTGATAAATAAAATCTATGATAAACCGATAAAATAATATCAAGATTGAATTTGCACAGTCAAAATATAATATTGGTAATATATATATAATATTTTATGTTAATAAATTTCATGGTGAGTTTACTATAAAAACTACTAGATCTAATTCAAATTATTGTAAGATAATACACCCTAAAAATGGGGTGGGGCTGGTGGATCATGGTGTTAATTGAATTGAAATTTATCTTTATAGTGATATTATTGTATATCATGTTCCCTTATTAGAAGGAAAACCTATTCAAAATATTACTCCCTAAAAAACTTATTATAAAACTTTCTTTACAAGTATGAAATATAAAATGAAAGAGGACACAAATTTTACTTTGTTCACCTGTGTTGGGCTATATTTATAGAGAATGACTGAAATATTTTTTTGTAATACCAAAATTTACTATAACTCACTATTTATTAGACACATGGTTTAGGTAAGTTAGCTCATAACTAAGGCTTACAACTTGATAATATCTAGTTATGGTCTCTCTCCACCAAGGATCACTACCTATTTATTGGTTAAGATATTATCTTATTACATCCCAATAGTCGCTCCTTTGATCATCCTTTGTTCATTGATAAATAATATATCAATTTATATATTAGAAAGTTTCTTATTAGTTAAATGATAATAATGTTACACCATGATCAGTACATGAATTATATATCATAGATTTAGTATGAGATGCATCAGTGTGTTCCAAATGATGCTCCCAAATACTATTGGCTGTAAGAATAATTCTCATATTATTATTCTAGGACTATAGTTATCATTTTCCCAATATTAAAGAATATATAGATAATAAATATGATCATTAATGATATAATTAGTAACTCTAAATTATTATAAATTCAATATTCAATGAGGTAATTCAACAGAAACAAAAAAATCATCCACAATTTAGGTCCTGAAAGTGGCTTTTTTGTCTTCCTTTTTCTACTCTAAAATACAATTCCCTTTCTTCTCTATGATATATGTACTTTAATCAACTATCAATTATTTTTATATTTTAATTTTTTAAAAGTATATTAGTCTTTATTCTATAATAATTTCAATTAAAATTATGAATTAAAAACTAACCCAACATATAAATTATCATCTTTTAGATATATCTTGTGGATCCATCTTGTAACGCTCCGACTCAGTTTCCACTATGTAGTGCCCTTAGATGGTTGGTCACAAGGTCTCAAGAACATCTACCCTTATGAAATAGGATTTAGACTAGCAGTGAGGGTCCATGGTTGTATAGTGGGGATACTACACCCTCATAATCACATTTAAAAAAGTGTAATAAATTAATAAATACTGAATGCATAATAAAAACTTACAACAAACGGTAAACATATAGATAAAAATAATAAAAAATACATCAATATCAAAATTTAGTTTCATATAGAAAATGATTTAATTTCATGTATCTAACAAAATAAAATATGAATACATAGTAGTGGTAATCTAATAAAAAAATGTATGAAAATAACAAAAAGACCAAAATACTATCTCCAGATAGAATCACAAGACACATATCAGTACTTTTCTCCCAGATCTCACGCTATAACCAATCCAAAATAAACAATTGGGTTATTTCTCCTATCTCAATCTTTATCCGCATAATCTGACTAGGTACTATCTAGGGCCTAGATAGGGTGTGTGATAAACTCGGTAGACCACAACCAATGGTGTTTATAACAAATCCAGTAAGTACATATGAAATATTACCATGTCTTGGTATAATTGGAAAATATGTAAATGAATAATATGTATAACTAGTCCATTATCACAATTTGTAATGAATTATGTAATAATAGATGATAATAAATATTTAAACAAATTATAAATAGTCGGTAGTAACCATCTAGGCATAAGAAACATGTGATATGAGTAATTGAACTATATAGGGCAGGTCCCAAGGAATATAACCAGGGATTCCTATATCTATATATATATATATATATTGGTATACGTAATTATTAGGTTCCATACCATGATTTCTCCCTTCAGTTTCACACCATCAAACAAATGGATTCTTATATTTAATAATTTTCAATTCCATACCACCAATCAATAGGTGTCATAACTTTAATAATATTCTATTCCATTCTGTCAATAAATAGGTTCCATACGTTTGTTAATAGTCAGTTCCATACATTCAGTCAATAGGTTCCATAATTTTATTAATATTCAGTTCCATACCATCAATCAATTTGTTCCATACCTTTAATAATAGTCAATTTCATACCATCAATCGATAGGTTCCTTAACTTTAATAATAGTTAGTTCCATTCCATCATGTATCCTTGAATACGTGAAATAAAAGACGATGGCTATATTAGTTACCATACCCATTTACAATTATCATTTAATCAATAATTTATTCATTTTTATATCATTTAATTACATCTAAAAGGATACATAATCATATATAATTATCTATTTTAATATATAATTCTCCCAGTATGAGGATGATAGGCCAATGCACCAAGGGGGGGAGTAACAATGGATAGATACAAGGAAACACCTCATCGATGGCTCAGGATGAGGTATCCAACCTCTAACCATAATTATGTGTAAAAAATGTAAACCTGAAATAGGAGAAATAATTAATTTAAGTATTATAATTTAATTTAGAAGAAACAACCAGAATGTATAGAGTGTAGCACAATGACGAAAGTCAAATACAACAAAAACCTAAGGAAAAATTATAGGCCACCAACCTTAATCATATGGTAGAACACTCATCCAATATTGGCATTTGGTTTTGTCGATACTAGAATAAAAAATAATAACATATGAAAAATCTTTAAATATGGAATATTATCATTCCCCAAAATAGTGTTGAATTTGTCCAAGATAAACTAAGGAAATAAGAAAATAAAATAAATATCTTACCGGTGGTGATACAATGTGATACAAGACATCAAAAAAAAGGCTAGATGGATGAATGAGATCAAATACTTAGTTAGGATGTGGAAAGACTCCCATGGGAGAGATCCTAAAGAATAAAAAAGAGAGGGGAGAGCATAAGTAAAATAAAAGGGGGTTCTTCAACTTAAAAAACATCTATCATTTAGACGGTGTGTAAATGATTTACCTGTTAGGTAATGATTTTATTTTTCTCATTTTGGGAAAAAACCATTACACATTGTGAAAAGAGTCTAGTAAGACTAATACCAGTCGTGTATTTAATACATGGCATGTATTTAAACACACATAGTTTATTTAGTCTATAACTAGGCTCCAGCCCCCCTACAACCTTCCCTCCTAAAACAAAATCAACCTTCTCTGTGGCTTGGGTTCTGGGTTGAAGACAAAGAACAACCTAAATAAGAGTTTAACCAAAAATTAAACAATATTTACCTCATCTGAAAACCTTAGATATTTCAGTCTTCCCCATAAAATAAAACCATCCCTAAGTTTTTCTTACAAGGGTTTTATAACATCATCTGAGAATAACACCATCCATTAAGAATGTACGTTGACCCCTACTCCCAGGTCTTCTCCTAAGATCTAATATGATTCTATAGAACCCATACCAAAGGCACTGATCTGCCTTGGAGATTCTTTATCCTCCTATCCACAATATGGATAGGATGCTCTCTAATGGATGCATATACCTCCAACACAAACTCATCTAGATGAAAGATGAGAGACTAATCTAGATATTTTTAGGGAAGATCTAAAATATAGAAGACATCATGAAAATATAGGAACCTATGAGGTAACTATAATTGATAGGATACTAGAATGAATCTTTATAAAAACATAAAAGGTTCAATGAACCAATGTGAAAGCTTCCCAAGAATTCTAAAGCATCGATTCTCTAGTATCGTTGATGATCACAATAATACCCAATCCACAACCTCAAACTATAGATTTCATCAGTGATGGTCAAAAAATGATTTCTACATAGATTGAGCTAAATCCATTCACTTGATAATCAACTAAACTTGTTATAAAGTCTCTTGAATAAGAAGATGTATGAGTAATAATGCCTTACCTACCTCTAACCAGCATAATTGTGCAAAGTATGGCTTTCCATATAAATCATTAAAAGGATCCTTCTGAATTATCACCTATTTTTTTTAAGTAAACTCAACTAGAGGTACATGTTTCCCCGAAGAACCACCGAAATCAAGGATGGATTTTTGACGAATATCCTCTAAAACAAGTATCATCTGTTCTGGATAACTATCAGTCTAAGGGTTAAAGTCTTTCCTCAAAATCACATTGTTACCCAAATATTTATGTAACCCCAAATAGAACCTTAAGGTGAAATGTGAATTGCTATAAAAAAGGATTATACAAGGGATCCAATGCGAGTGATTTTTGGATTTAATGGATGGAAAGGGATGGGTTTCTGGGTCGTGAATGTGGCCGTTTTCTGGCCACGACGATGGTTTGTGAAGATGGTGGCGGGGTCAGAACTCTCTCCAGCGTCCTCGCTCGCCAAATCTGTTGGTTTCATGGTGTTGCTGGAGGATTTATCACCGGCGTTGAATGATGGTGGTGACATTGATGGGTTCGATGCTCGAGGGTGTGAGCGGATCGAGGATGCATGGAAAGGTGTGAGGATTGATGGCGTGCAGATCGAGGACAACTATTTGGTTTACTTGAGTGTGAAAGTTGAAATGTGAATTTGACTGGATGTTGTAACGTGGTCTTTGGAACCGGTGATGTTTTGTATCGGGTACCGGAATCCCTAAAACCGGCCATGAGAAAATGGAAAAAAGTAATTTGCAGCAATCTTATCTTCATAGAAGGTATTTATGATAGATAAAATGTATGTAACCTTCATGAGGCTTTCGATGATCACCAATACTAAATCAACTCTTTGAGGGGATCCTAGTAAACTAGTCAAAAAAGATATGGTGACATATTCTCATTTATACTCAATAATGGGAAATAGACGTGGAATCCCTTCTGGTTATTGGTTTTCTACCTTCACCTATTGATAGGTGGAACACCAAGTAACAAAATAACCCATCCCCATTTCATACCTAACCACCAATACTGGAGATGTAGATCTCAACACATATTTTTAAGACCAAGATATATTGTCTAAGTAGAAGTGTGATACACTCACATCAATTACTACATGATGTCTATAGGAACCCAGATGCATCCATTGATATGAAATAACTCATCCTCATCAATGATTCAATTTGGTAGGGAGTCCTCACTGGAAATACCATATCTTAGGACTAATATCTCAGGGTCCAATATCTACCACATATTCACCCTCTCATAAAGTGAATATGTCACTAATAATAATGAAATTATAGAATATCCAAGATAATCTCGAACCTATAAGTACATCTTAAAAAATTGGCCCATAATCCACTACTCACTACTGGCCTCCAGAACTGCTTGTGCTTGTGTTCTTTGGCTCATATCATTTGGTATATAATTTATTTTCCCATACATATAGGCAAGATAAAAAATAATGTATTGTAGGTATTCAAACCACCTTCTCTATTTAAGGTTAAAGTCACGCAACAATAAGATATACTTGAGATTTTTTTGGCCCCTAAACCCCAATGAATGATCACCAAAAAAATAATGTATCTAAAAACATATGGCATGAACTACATATTCCAATTCGATATCATGCATTGTGTAATTCCACTCATGAGTCCTTAATTGCCGAGAACCATATGAAATGACTCAATCATACAGAATTAACATTTCTCCTTGATTGATACATGATTTATCATAGTAAAATATATAGATTCTTACCCACTTTGGAAGAACTTCGAACAGTGTTGAAGACAATCTGACTTTCAAAACATGAAGGGATTTCTCACAGGCTTCTAACCATATAAAAATCCCATCAATATTAATAAAATTCCTGATAGGTTCTTCACGGTGTGAAAAGTACGATATAAATCACTTGTAATATCCAGTTATCCCCATTAAAATATATATTTCAAAAATGTTCTTTGGACTCTCCCAGGTAAATACAACTCTCACCTTCTACGTGTTAATTGATACTTTTTCATCTGTGATAAAATAACCTAAAAAGTGCACATTATTGATCCAATTTTAAATTTAATGAGCCTTGCATACATGTGGTTGTCTATCAGTGTATTGATAATGAAATAAATATGTTTGGCATGCTTTTTTTGAGTACGATAATAAACCAAGATGTTATATATGAAGAATAACAAAAAATAATCTAAAAATTGGTTGAAAAATCGATTCATCAAAATGATGAAGCCAGATAGAACATTCATGGGACTAAACTATATAACCAGATACTAAAAATTTTCATTTATGTTATGGAATTCTATACAAGGTATATTTGAAGGTCAAACACATACCTGGTTATAGCCTAACATAAAATTAATCCTAAAGAAAACTTAAGCTCCTTTGAGCCTATCAAGGAGGTCATATATAAAATTAAAATGATATCAATTATTCATAGTATATTTATTAAAGTTCCAAAAACCCATAATCATCCATAGGGTTACATATATATTCTTGTTGAAAAGGTTTTTTGAACCCTAGATGATGTTCTGGCCTATATAAATCCCACAACTTTTATGTGATCATGTTGTCTCTTGAGCTCTTGCAACTCTGTAGTAACCATCCTGTATGGAGAAATAGACACTAGTGGAGCTTGTGGAACTAGATCCATAGAAAACACTACCTCTCACATAGGAGGTAAATAAAAAAATTATTTAGGGAAGACATCCCTAGGTTGATCTTCTAAAGGAGGGGATTCAAACTCACATATTCCCTAATAATCTATATAGAGGATAGAAATCTGTGCTCTCACTTGAACAAACCCACAATGATCTGGTCTAGCTCTTCCTGACATGAAATCCCATTTATCTAACAAATATGATAAGAATGGACATATCTAGTGTTATATTTTTTTTCAAATAAGTTTAAGTAGAAAAGAAATCACCACACTTTGTTTTTGGTGAAAATAGGAATGACCAACATATTCATGAAAATTGGACTCACAATGGTGGAGAAAAACCATTATATTGAAAAGTTATTTTTTAGATGAAATAGATCATTGGGCTCACCTCATGTATAGATAGGTAGAAGAGGTCATAATGGGGGAGAATCAGAGTCTACATGACTATAATATAAATGTTAATATGCTTTATAGATCTTGGAGTTCTAAAAAATCATAATAAGTTTCCAAAATTGTCATGCTATAATGTCCCAAAAATTCCATACATTTTTTATAAATTATATAGAATTATTTCGAGACCAGACGCTCAGAGGACACTTGATTCCAAGGCCCAATAATCCCGGGATAATTGTTTGATCTTTTTGTATTTATTTTAAATAGAGAACATGTACAGTTTTAGAGACTTCAAAATGGATTCTCAGATTAAAAATATGAGGGCACCTTTGCATCCAAAATGAAAAATTTATCGAAGGAATAACCTAAATTTCACTGGTGTGGGTTGAGGATAAAATTTAACTTTTGAGTGTTTTAAATGAAAATAAAATAGTCCTAAGTTACTTTATTCAAAAAAAATTCACTACAACTCAACATCGAGCCAGCTGTTTCATTTAATAAATTAAATAGCATAATGAAACTGAAACTAAAGCATAATATTTTAGAAACTCAACATAATGGAAATGATGAAACACATTTTTTTAATTAATATCCTAATAGGAATTAAAGATCATTTCCATGATCATGGTGTTTTTCTTGGAGGTTGTGATGAATTACCATTGGCGAACAACAAATAACAAATGAAAAAAAATCACTTTTATTCCTTCCTCATCAAATGATTTCACCATCGAAGATTGTTTAAGATTGAGGATCAAATAATGATGGTAGAACAACTCAATCTACACCAAAAAATGATCACTTTTCCAAGTAGTGGTTGTGTTTTTCTATGTGATTTCCCTTTCCCCCATTCTTTTTTTTCTTATACAATGAATGCAGATCAACCCACTTACAGGTTTATCTATGGGTCTATATTTCTTGTGGGAATGAGATTTCCATCATAGGGTTTAAAAAGGGGTTAGATCATTATGATTCTAATTTTGTTCTTTGTGATTTATTGGGGATTGAATTTTAGTGATTTTAAATTTAGGCTTCATGATTTTGCTAACTAGAATGAATCCAGACTGACACAAAAAAAATGCCCATATCATTCGGTGGGAGTTCTTGTGCCTTTACTCTTTCCCATTCATCATGTTATTTAACATGTTAAGAGGATGATGGTGGAAGATACACTGGACCTATGAGAAGTCCGGTCCAAGTAGAAAACTTTCAACATGGAAGCTGACGATGGAGGATGGCCATGGATAGGTGGGCCACAACTACGACTGAAGGCTATGGGATGATAGTCCATGACATTGGCAGAAGACCATGGCTGGGAGGGCCATGGTGTTGGTGAAAGGTAATGAAAAAGACGTCCACTATGGTGGGTTGGCCCGTGGAAACTACCATGGGTGGTGGATAGGGGTCGGTGGCAGGTGGCCGCTAGTGGCTTCAGCAGATACGACAACAAGCCACGTCACTCAGCTGGAGAGATGAGGTCCAGTATTGACCGTGATGGTAGGACCCTGTTGTGACCTGTGGGGTGGTTTAGAGACATGACACCCACCAAATCCCGGGAGGAACAAACCACTACTAAAGTGGGCTAGGCTAGGTAGGCAGGCTAGCCCTGGGCCGAGTTGGTCCAACTAGGTCGGACCAGACCCAGACATAACTTTCCCCTTTTCAGTAAAACACCCATAAATTCTGAAATGTACATTTGATTGATGATCTATTCATTGTGTTGGGACCCTCACAACAAGGAGATCCTTTTGATATACTCGATGTGAGTTTTCACAGAATTTGAGATACGAATGATGGCTTGAGGAGTATATTATCATGGAATCAAGCATGCTATGAGTGGGAATCATGTGGCTGGGTGTGATGAGAAGACTGTGACGAGCGGTTCTAGGTGACCTAGAAGGCCTAAGTGATGAGTTGGTCTAGGTGACCTAGTAGGCCTAAGTGATTTGTATGTCTAGGTGACCCAATGATCCCAAGTGACTCATCAGGGATGAGTACCTCAACAGTATGAGGTGTTTAGTGTATACAAATGATAGTCTTTCTTTTCAAATTTTAGATTATATTTGCATGAGATAACAAAAATTTATGCATACTTTACTTTGTGTTATTACCTTTGTGGTTTGGGGTCCATACATAATATTGTTTTACTCACCCCTACACGAGATCCACCCGCACGTGTCATGTCTTGTGTAGACAAAAAAAACATTGGGAGAGACCATGGGGGTTTAGGACCAGGTGGTGCCTAGTGAGATCTGACCGACGAGGCGTACTTTCACAGCTTCAGGCAGAAGACCTTTCACCTACCCTTTATATAGGGATTAACACAGATGAACTCCAAGAGCTTGAACATGTCTTTTGTTGGTCTTGAGTTGAGGCCACTTTTCTTTCAGTTTTGTATTTTTACTTTCAATGGTTGTCTAAGAGGAATGAATTTTTACTTTTCAGCATTGTGGGATAGGTATGTGTGTGTGCGTGTGTGAAATTACGTCAGAAAATTCCTCCCACTTTTGGGATAATGCTTTTTTACGAGCCTCCATCCCCTGGCCTTTGGGAGGTGGGCTTGGGGAAGTCACGACATTGTCCTCAGGGGTCAGTTCATGACAGATTGGTATTAGAGGAGGCTGGTTAAACATAAAAGACCAAGAGTCTATGGAGTTTTTTGGTGGAAATAGTGTTGAATGTTTCGAGTTCGAATTTTTGGAAAGGGGAGTCCAGCGTTGGTGTGAGGACCAAAAAATCCATACACTAGGAACCTGAATTATTATTTTTGACTCGGTACATGAAAACACTAGTTTCATGAATCATATAAAAATTGATAGTGTTCCCATGCACTTCTTGAGTTAGAGCCAACTCACTTGGTATAAACAATTGATCGTGGTTCATCTTGACCCATTACGAGATTCCACCACACAGACATCCATCCAAGATTCTATTGCATGGCTATGAGGACACTACACAAAGTGATGAGTTATCGATACAAAGACCAGTACTAGGGATAACACCATAGGGTGGTGTAATAGTGTTACCAACGCCAACCGATTAGGTGTTGCTTCCAGCACTACCGATAGAGTATTACCACAGGCTTAGTGCATTACTCGAGTTCAGGAGTCAGAGACCTACTGGGTTCAGTGGTGAGACTGAACACCAAGTGGATTTATATAGGCTCGAGGTGGTTACATGAGTCTTTCATCTAGTGAGGATGCCTCTCGACCAGATGTCGGTCATAGTTGTGAGCCTTCTTCAGGGATCGACAAATAGATGGTGTAGCTTGACGATCCAGATTCATGATGAGGTGGCACTCACCTGGACATATATTGAATGCCTCTTCTGGGATGTTTTCTTTTTAGAGATGTTACGCAACATACATATACATGAGCTACTGCACATAAAGTAAGGTATCATGACGTTAGTGGAGTAATCATTGAGATTCCTCGATATTTCTTGCTACTCCACATACATTGTGTGAGACCCATTCTCCCAAGATCAAGATTTTGAGTAGGTACTACCCCATGAGATAAGGTCATCTATGGTATTACTTAGAATCCTTACTTTGTTTGGGGTGATAGAGTAAGATCTACTCATAGAGATCATCCTGGGAGATCATTCACTAGCAGAAGGAGCTACCAGTAGACAACAAGTGGCAGAGTCTTCAACTATGGGTAACAATCAATAGACATGGGGATAGAAGATTGCCAAGCCTTTCAGACGATGACCTATAACATAAGGTCAATATTATGAGGCTCCCACAGTATATGGATTTTGTAGAGGTGTTGGATGTGCTACTCATGTGGAGGTCACAGACACATGGCTCATGATTTCCCAACTCACCATGCAGACAACCAACAGATGGCCAAGGGACCACCGAGGCAGAGGCATAGGGTTGAGCAGGGTGTTCCATAGGGTAGTGGACATGGCATGAGAGAAGGCAGAGTGGCAGGTGGTGGGAGGAGGTTGAGTTACTACCACCACCTCCCCCAGGTGGTCCACCATGGGTTCTGGGAGTCGGTGGGTAGGGGAAGGCCCCACTTCATGAGACAGAGGCCAATGATCCTGATGATCTAGAGATGATTAGAGGTATAATTTTTTTATTCTCCACCCTAGATACAATTATTAAAAGAACAGGTTCCAATCACACTTTATTTTCAACAAACCTTGTTTAGAGCATAGAGATTTTGGGGAAGCCTTTGGCTCGATCCTTATAATTAGGGACTCCTATGGGAGGATATTTGAAGATCACATACTAGTGATGATAGTGTGATTTTAGTCTTGTAGGAGAGAAATTTGGCTAGGATCTCCAAATAGTGGCATCGAGGCCTTACGATTTCAATCTTGGTATGGACTGGTTACCCATAGTCCATGCTCATATTGACTGTTTTAAGCACATAGTGCAGTGTGTCCATAGATATGAAACTTGGTATAACTTTATAGGTGAAAAACAAATTTTTTCAGGACATGATGGAGTCTCTCAGAGGAGGGTGTAACCAATCACTCACCATTTTGATCTAATTACTCTCAGTGTGATAGATGAGAGGAGTCCTTAATTTCATAAAGTGTTGGATGAGTATGATAAAATATTTCTTCAGGATATTTCAAGATTACCTCCTTGAAGATAGGTTGACTTATTAATTGAATTATACCCCAAGAAAATACCAATATCCATGCCAACTTATTGGATGGCTCCCACTGAGCATCATGAGTTGGGGGTATAATTCGAGGACCTGTAGAGGAAGGGATCCATAGCGCCCAATGTTTCACCTTGGGCGGCCCCATTTCTATTTTACAAGAAAGAAGACAAGAGCCTGAGACTATTTGTAGAGTATCAGTTCTTGAATTAGGTATTCATAAAGAAAAGTTATACACTACTTAGAATCGATGATCTCTTCGACCAACTAAAGGCAGCAAGGCGGTTCTCAAAGATAGACATCAGGTTTGGCTGTTATCAGTTTTGCGTACGAGATGAGGATGTATCTAAGAAAACCTTTAGATGTCGGTATGGCCACTATAAGTACTTGGTGATTACATTATTCTTGACCAACACCCTATTAGTGTTCATGAGACTCATGAATAGGTTCTTCTAGCCTCATCTTGACCATTTCTTCATGGTCTTCATTGGTGATATCGTGGTGTAGTTGGAGTTTGTGGAGGGGAACACAACACACCTAAGGACAGTCCTGGATACACTTTGATATCACCAGCTTTATGGTCATCTCTCATAGTGTTAGTTATGGATTTGGGAGGTCCAATTTTTGAGACATTTCATTTCAGAGGCTAGAGCTGTAGTGGATCCGGAAAATATAGAGGCAATGATTTCTTGGGAGCCTCCCAAGAGAATTACTAAAGTAACAAGTTTCTTGAGCTTGGATGGACACTACCATATGTTTTTACCTGAATTTTATAGTGGTAGAAACACCCATTTATTCATTTAAAGGATAGGAAAAACCCTTCATGTGGATGGAGAAGTGCAATCATAGTTTCCAAGAGCAGAGATATAGACTGAAGTGTGCCCCTATTTTGAGACCGCCAGAGGATAGTGTGATGTATGTAGTGTTTTGTGATGTATCAAGGACAAGACTAGGTTTTGTCCTGATGTAGGGACAATCGATGATTGCCTAATATTTCTGAAAGTTTAGGAAGAATTAGAAGAACTATGTGACCCATGATCTTGAGCTAGTAGTAGTGGTCTTCAATTTGAAGATGTAGTGGAACTACTTAATGGGTCATAGGTTTACCATCTACTCAAAACAAAAAATTCTCTGGTACATCATCTCCAAGAAAGAATTGAAATTTAGGTAGCTTTGGTGTCAAGAGTTCCTCCAGTACAATGACTTCAAGATAGTCTATACTCTTGGGAAGGAGAATGTGGTGGGGAATGCGATCACTAGGAGAACTGAGTTGTAGTTGCTGAGTGAGAAGTTTGAGTAGTTAAATACAATGTAGATATACTTTATTGATGATCATGGATTAGCTTACCTTAAGGCAATGGTTTTCACTCCCCCACTCTTATAATGAGTTAGAGAGTCACATCTAGGGGATATCGACTTCAGGACCCGATGTGCTCAGTTATCCGTGTAACACCCCGAGATTTTATGAAAAATATTCTTTTTAATTTCATTAATGTCTTTTGTTGTACACTACACCAAAAGGAGCTTGTACAACACACATCCTTGACTTTCCTTTCATTACATGCAATCACGACTTTCCTCCATAGCGTGTGTAGTACGCAATACCGAGTTTCACTAAACAACGACATGCTATTAAAATATTATTAAAACTAGACATTATGAATAGTAATTACCAATTATTGAAATTTTGTAAATTTTATTTTTCAAAATGGACTTCATTTTTGGATTCGGAATATCGAAATTAGCTTAGGGTGAAATTTTGGTACTTTTCAGATAACTTCCATTCTCTGATGAATAGTGAAAATTACTAAATTTTAATTAAAAACAACCTTTTTAATTGAAATAATTAATAGTGATAAATTTTTAATTTGAGTTATTTTAAAGTATATTTAGAATATATTTTTACAATTTAATTCAATTTTGTTCATTGGATGTAATTTCACATTTAAACCAGACATAAACAAGTGTCAATCTTTTGATAGTTATTATCTTTTAAAAACAAGCTATTTGTTTTGACGACGAGAATTAATTTTTAATTAGTTAATGTAACTGATATGTTTTTAATTTGGTAAAATAAAAATCATTTTTGAATTCATAATATCAAATATAGCTTAGGCCTAATTTTTGGTATTTTTCTAGAAACTTTCATTTTTTGATGAATAGTGAAACCAGTAAGTGGTAGTTAAAAAAACTGAATTTTTCATAAAACTTAATTTTAACGCTTCTGTGAGTAGAATTTAGAAAATCCGAGATACATGGATAATATCAAGGACTAAAATGTGGTTCAATGAGATGAAAATAATTTTTGGTGAATAGTAACTTTTTACTTTTTTTTACCATGGTTAAAAGTAAATATGGTAGTTAAGGGTACAAATAATAATATTATTATCCTAAAACATGTCCTAATTCTATTTGATAAGTGTAATTCGACCAAAAACAACCTTAGGAATAAAATATGACCATTTAGGCCCACTTGGATTAGATTAGGACATTTATTATTAATTTATTTAAATAAGGGTAAAAATAGTTAAAATCAACGTTTAATAAGTAGATAATTTTTAATATAGGGTTATATATAAGATAAATTAGACTATAAATATTAATTATAAAGCTAAAACAATTTCCTACATAATGGTATTTTATTTGTAATTTTTAGACATTAAATAATATAAATTATTTATGACACAACGATGATGCAGTAATTATCTTATTAATGAAATATTGACATAATTGATGTTATAAATACCCAAATAAATGTAATTTGATACTTTTTTGAATTCCACTAATTTTATAGGTTAATATGACATGTTAGTATTGATTTAAGTAGATTTCTTGAACTAATCATTCTGTTATGATTTTCACAAAAATCAATTACTAAATAGTGTCAAAATTGACATAAAATAGTTTTTAAAACAAATATTATATTATTAATTGTTATTTTATTCTTAAAAATATAAGGTTCGACAAAATGACTTAGATAAGTTTATATATATTAATAATAAACAACTTGGGGTTCTTTTGTTTTTTATAGTATGTTTATTAACCTTATAGTGTAAGAACACAAAAAGACACAGTAAAAGTAAAATTATCTAACTTAAAGTCAAATCTAAATGATAAGGTTAAAATAGTAAACTAAACTTGTAAAAATTATATTGGATGAGATTATTTCGACCCATCTCCACCTTAGCTTCAAAATAAATCAATTTGGAGCTATTTAAAACTGAATATGGCTTTATAATAAAATAATATTTTTAGTTTTCCCAAAGGAGCCCCTCTCCTCCCTTATAAAAGGGAACCTCCTCCCTCTATTCCTCACACTACTTTGAGCCTTAAAGCTCAGCCAAACCCTGAAAAATTATCTTCTCCACTTCCCTAGAAACATCCTAGAGGTCCTGGTATTATTCAAAGACCAATTTTAGTTCCCTAAGAGGAGGACTCAAAGAGGCACTTCAAAGAAGAGGTAATGTCCGTTACCGATTCTTTCAACTTTATTTCTTCTTACACTTATTCTTCTTAGGTTGTTTCATTATGAAGTAATAACATCAGTATCACTCATATACTGATACATTATTATAAGTATGAAACAACCCTATTTCACCATCTATCCATCCTACGGAAAACAAAATCACTACGCGTGCGTACGTACGGAATACCGTCTCCACGCCGTGGTGTAATCTATTTCCCACCACCACCTTACATGGATGGGTATAATGGTGTAAATAATAACTATATATGATTATTTTAAAGTTATATTGATTCTGAAATAGTATACATACACTCCAATACAATTCAACGATCATGAGAATGATATCATTGCTCGTGCGTACGTACGGACTACCGTCTCCACGATGCGATGAGATTCATTATCCACATTAACCATTCATGAATGATTATAAAGTATATATAATAAGTAATCATGAAATATATGACATAATAATGATACTGGATTTATGTGTATATATATGTATGTCATCTACTTACTTCCATTCAACTCAATAAGGAATCAAAAACAACGTTCATGCGTACGTACAACCTACCGTCTCCACGAACGATGTATTTCTTTCCATTTACTGATCTATTATATATATGTACATTATGAATATATATTATATATAAATCATGTTTTATATTCTGGAATTAATTAATCATGATCTAAGTAATAATATGAATAATTAGAAGTCAAAACACGGACGACAAATGAACTGATTTTACCCAAAACGCTCTTTAACATGGAATTTAAAAAAGAACGGGTAATATAAAGTCATAAGTGAACCATATACGATATCAAAAAATTGAGTATGATTCTGGAATAAGTTAATGATATTATTTAAATCATTATACAGGAGGTTCAGACACTTATGAAGCAAATCAGACCTAAGGTAAGGGAAAATATCACAATCTCATTTTATCCGAGATTATTTTTACTTTGGTATTTACTGGGGTGTATTTTATCATCCACATCCATGTTTCCTCAAAATGTAATATTGTTTCCATCTAAATAAAATTTTTTAAATCCAATTTTACCCTTCGGTGATTTTTTAGTAAAAGATATAAATGGAATCTTTTGTAGTTTTTTCGTACGAGGTACTTTTTGACTTTTCCGACAAAAGTACGGGAAGAATGTTTTTTTTAAATTATACAGCATGAATGGATTTTTAAATTATTATTTCTATGAAGCTTACTTTACATGTTTTCATGTTTATTTTTAATCAACTTCTTTTAGTTTAGAATTGTATGACATGTTAAGAAAGGAAAAGTGTTTTTGAAGTAGAGAGGATATTTTCCTCAAGAATGGAGTTCAAGTGTTTTATCAAAATTATTTTCCATCTAAGATAATATAGGGTTCTGTTTCTATTATTACATGGATTTGATTATGTTGTGATGGAAATATTTTTATGAATTCCTTTATCTTATATGAATTGTTTTATGATGTCATGATGTTTAAGATTCCCATTTTTATTACATGGGTTATTCTATGATGTATGGTTTATGAATTTGTGGCACACATAAGAATGGTATCATTATGAGATGGGTGGGACCTATATCTCCCTCCAATGCATTGGGTAAATATTTTATATCTCATGAGATAGACATGGCTGGAACGGCAGGTTAAACCGGTTCAGTGAAACAGGACTGAAAGGAGGAGTGAACTCGGTTCAGAAATGGACTTTGTCCTCTAAGATAGTCTTGTCAATGAGTCTTGACTAATAATAAATGATTCTCTCTGATTATGTGTGTATGCCACAAAGTTTCATGTTTTATGTTATGATTATTGGGATTACATTTCACTACTATGATTTATCCCATGTTATGTAATTATGATCTCTTTTGCAGGGTAAGATTTCCAAAATGTTATGTTCTTATGAATATGATGTGATTGATATTTCTTTTGTTAACCCTTACTGAGAATTTGAGATCACCCTTTTATGTTTTCTTTTCCCCAGGATATAAAGAAAGTTTTTAGGTAAAAAAAGGAAGATCTTTATGGGAGATTTGAAGATCTTTCGCCACGATTAGAAGATTATATTCCGAGTTTCCAAAGACACTAAACTATTACGGTCCTTGTGTGTGTGTTTTTGTTATGTACTAAGTATTCCGCAAAAGTAATGTAATGTCCATGTACATTAAGCTTCGGGTATCTACAGTTGGTATGAGAGGAAAGGTTTAGTCAACCTTTAGAAACTAGGATGTGAAAACGTTAGTGAGATACCTAGAGATATTTCTAAGGTATGTCTAGGTATATCCCTAAGGATAAGTATACGTATAGGATATAGTCCTAGAACTACGGTAACGATCATTGAATTTAACCTAAGATGTTAGATATTGATGGTACTTCCCCTTTACTATGTTGTTTTCCCTAGCATGATTTTTTCCTCTCACACTATTCTTTTTGGGTTTTAGAAAATGGCTGGAAACAGGAAGATTAAAGATAATGGATGATATGACGAACAATGGAATGATATTCTTCATGAGAAACCAAATGAAACGGGATTTGGAAGTCCAAACATCGTTATTATGCCTAATCAGAAATCTCATAATATGACCAATAATCTCAACTTTGGTAAGATTACCGACTCAGATAATAAGAGAAAGATGTAGTTTTATGATGATCATAGAGGAAAGAAAGTTCAATTTCCCTCATTTAAATCATGTGGGAAGAGGCATCATGGAGATTGTTTTAAGGGAACTGGAAGATGCTTTGGGTGTGGAAAAGAAGGACACAAAGCCAATAAGTGCAAAGGAAAAGGTTCAGTTAACACCATGGATGAGGATAATGGTATTGCTACGACATCAACAATGGTTAAATGTTTTAAATGTGGAATGTATGAGCATTATGCAAACTAATGCCCTAAGGGAAAATCTCATGAAGAGAATCAGCATGGTCATACGGGTAGTATTTATGTGGAGGATGATGAAGAGACTACAAATTAAATATGAGATGAAATAAATGATGAAGCTCAGCTAGTGGTTTAAGAAGTTAGTGGAATGATTGTATGTTTATAAATAATAATGTATGGTACTATGGAATAAAGAATCATCTAAGGATTATTACACAATTGTTTTTCCTAAAGTATACAAATGTATATGTTGAATGTTACTGGTAACCATGGAAGGTTATTCAGATATTTTTGGAAAGTAGATGATATGCGCATAATGAAGGGATAAGAAGATAATGAGATGTTTGATTGTATTCATGAGCTCATGACTGATATAAGGACTAAGTGATATTATGGTTTGATTATATAGAAATTTTGGGATTTTGGTATGTCTAAAGAGTTATCTTTTGACAGCATTCATGTTTTCACTAAGGTTAAATGGGTATTAATTTTTCAAGAGAATAAAATATTAAGGTATTCACATGTTTGTAATTTGACCAACAATATATATCTTATGATTTATGGGGGATAAATTATGGAATTCACGTGATTGTTATGTGACATTTCAAGTAATCATTTTCTTTATACTATGAGCTTGGACCGAAGTATTTTAGATAAGCCTAATGATTGGAATGGATTATGTTGGAAATAAGTTATTATTGTTTAAGGATAGAACTTTTTTCGATATTATTGATTGGATGTTATAGTAATTTAGTTTTAGAAAAAAGACAACCTGCAGGACTGGCGACAGCCCATCGGGTCGGACAAGGCTGTGGGAATCGAACCCACAACCGAAGTGCGACTAGCCTTTATCGCCTACCCCTAGCCTACAAGAAGTCCCTGTTTAGTAGAAACTAGTTTTATTATATTAAGCTGTATGATATATAAAGTATAAGTCCATTTTAGGAACCATATATGATTAATCTCACTATAGATGGAATTATGTATTTTTGATAACTTTTATAACCTTTTGTTTGAGACAGATGGAATGACCCATCATTCTATCACATGAGCTGCTAACACTTCATTAATGACAAATTAAACTTCATTTCTTTAAGAGATGAAGTGGAAATTTTCCAAAGAACAAACAACGGTGAGACTGTACCAAAATCACGAAAGTATTTCTTTTATTTCCAATTTCATCAACTTTAGGGAAATGATCTTGAAAACCAAAAATGTTTTGATAAGTTCCCTTATATATGATGAATCATATGGTACCATAGATCATCGCAAATCTATGGCTTTGTGATTGTTGGATATTTCATAGCCATTTTCTCTACCACTCTCCATCAGAACATGATGGTTAGATTTCTCTTCTATATCCATATTTTCACCTATGTGGAAACCCAGTGATTAGTTTATTTGGGTAACCGTTACGTTTCATACTTTTGTTTTTTAAAGATTGGTTTTGGTATTCCTTTTTACGATGTAGGTTTCTATTAAAGAAACTTTCAAGTAGTAAACCATTTATAACCCCGACGAATTTCGAGGGCGAAATTCATTTTAAGGGGGGTAGAATGTAACACCCTGAGATTTTATGAAAAATATTTTTTTTAATTTCATTAATGTCTTGTGTTGTACGCTACAACAAAAGGAGATTGTACAACAAACATCCTTGACTTTCCTTGCATTACACGCAATCACAACTTTCCTCGATAACGTGTGTAGTACGCAATACCGAGTTTCACTAAACAACGATATGCTATTAAAATATTATTAAAACTAGCCGTTATGAATAGTAATAAACACTTTTTGAAATTTTTTAATTTTTTTTCAAAATGGACTTCATTTTTGGATTCGGAATATCGAAATTAGATTAGGGTGAAATTTTGGTACTTTTCGGATAACTTTCAATCTCTGATGAATAGTGAAAATTACTAAATTTTAATTAAAAACAACCTTTTTAATCGAAATAATTAATAGAGATAAATTATTAATTTGAGTGGTTTTAAAGTATATTTAGAATATATTTTTACAATTTAATACAATGTTGTTCATTGGATTTAATTTCACATTTAAACCAAACATAAAGAAGTGTCAATCTTTTGATAGTTATTATCTTTTAAAAACATGCTATTTATTTTGACGATGAGAATTAATTTTTAATTAGTTAATGTAACTGATATGTTTTTAATTTGGTAAAATAAACATCATTTTTGAATTCATAATATCAAATATACCTTAGTCCTAATTTTTTGTATTTTTCTGGAAACTTTCATTTTTTGATGAATAATGAAACCACTAAGTGGTAGTTAAAAAAACTGAATTTTTCATAAAACATAAATTTACCGCTTCTGTGAGTAAAATTTCCAAAATCCGAGAGACATGGATAATATCAAGGACTAAAATGTTGTTCAATAATATGAAAATAATTTTTGTTGAATAGTAACTTTTTACTTTTTTACCAGTGTTAAAAGTAAATAGGGTAGTTAAGGGTAAAAATGATATTATTATTACCCTAAAACATGTCCTAATTCTATTGGATAAGTTTAATTAGACCAAAAAAAAACCTTAGGAAAAAAATATGACCATTTTGGCCCACTTGGATTAGATTAGGACATTTATTATTAATTTATTTAAAGAAGTGTTAAAATAGTTAAAATCAAAGTTTTATAAGTAGATAATTTTTAATATAGGGTTATATATAAGATAAATTCGACTAAAAATATTCATTAGAAATATAAAAAAATTTCCTACATAATGGTATTTTATTTGCAATTTTTAGACATTAAATAATTTAATTTATTTATGACACAACGATGATGCAGTAATTATCTTATTAATGAAATATTGACATAATTGGTGTTATAAATACCCAAATAAATGTAATTTGAGACTTTTTATGAATTCCACTAATTTTATAGGTTAATATGACAATTTATTATTAATTTAAGTGACTTTTCTCTAACTAATCATTCTGTTATGATTTTTACAAAAATCAATTACTAATAATGTCAAAATTGACATAAAATAGTTTTTAAAACAAATATTATATTATTAATTGTTATTTTATTCCTAAAAATCTAAGGCTTGGCCAAATGACTTAGATAAGGTTATATATATTAATAATAAACAACTTGGGATTCGTTTGGTTTTTTTATAGTATGTTTATTAAACTTATAGTGTAAGAACACAAAAAGACACGGTAAAAGTAAAATTATCTAACTTAAAGTTAAATCTAAATGATAAGGTTAAAATAGTAAACTAAACTTGTCAAAATTCTATTGAATGAGAGGATTTAGAACCATATCCACCTTATCTTCAAAATAAATCAATTTAGAGCTATTTAATACTGAATATGGCTTTATAATAAAATAATATTTTTAGTTTTTCCAAAGGAGCCCCTCTCCTCCCTTATAAAAGGGCACCTCCTCCCTCTCTTCCTCACACTACTTTGAGCCTTCAAGCTCGGTCAAACCCAGAAAAAATCTTCTTCTCCACTTCCCTATAGACATCATAGAGATCCTGGTCTTCTTCAATGTCCAATTTGAGTTCCCTAAGAGGAGGACTCAAAGAGGCTCTTTGAAGAAGAGGTAATGTCCGTTACCGATTCTTTCAACATTAAATCTTCTTTCACTTCTTCTTCTTAGGTTATTTCATTATGAAGTAATAACATAAGTATCACTCATATACTGACATGTTATTATATGTATGAAACAACCCTATTTCACCATCTATCCATCCTACAGAAAACGAAATCACCGCACGTGTGTTCGTACGAAATACCGTTCCACGCCGTTGTGTAATCTATTTTCCACCACCACCTTACATGGATGGGTATAATGGTGTAAATAATAAGTATATATTATTATTGTAAATTTATATAGATTATGAAATAGTATACATACACTCCAATTCAATTCCACGATCATGAGAATGATATCATCGCCCGTGCGTACGTACGGACTACGTCTCCACGACACGATGAGATTCATTCTCTACGTTAACCATTCATGAATGATTATAAAGTATATATAATAAGTAATCATGAAATATATGACATAATAATGATACTGGATTTATGTGTATATATATGTATGTCATCTACTTAATTCTATTCAACTCAATAAGGAAACGAAAACAGCGTTCATGGGTACGTACGGCCTACCGTCTCCAGGAACGGTGTATTTCTTTCCATTTAATGATATATTATAGATATGTATATTCTGAATATATATTATATATAAATCATGTTTTATTTTATGGAATTAAGTAATCATTATCTAAGTAATCATATGAATAATTACAAGTCAAAACACATACGACAAATGAAACGATTTTACCCAAAACGCTCTTTTACATGGAATTTACAAAAGAACGGGTAATATAAAGTCATAAGTGAACCATATATGATATCATAACAATGAGTATGATTATAGAATATTTTAATGACATTATTTAAATAATTATACAGGTGTTTCGGACACTTACGAATCAAATCGGACCTAAGGTAAGGTAAAATATCACAATCTCATTTTATCCGAGATTGTTTATACTTTGGTATTTAATGGGGTGTATTTTATCATCCACATCCATGTTTCCTCAATATGTAATATTGTTTCCATCCACCTACAATTTTTTAAATCCAATTTTACCATTCGGTGAGTTTTTAGTAAAAGATATAAAAGGAATCTTTTGTCATTTTTCGTACGAGGTACTTTTTGACTTTTCCAACAAAAGTACGGGAAGAATGTTTTTTTAACTTATACGGCATGAATGGATTTTCTAAAAATTATTTCCAAGAAGCTTACTTTACAAGTTTTCATGTTTATTTTTAATCAACTTCTTTTAGTATGGAATTGTATGACATGTTAAGAATGGAAAAGTGTTTTCAAAGTAGAAATGATATTTTCCTCAAGAATGGAGTTCAAGTGTTTTATCAATTTTTTTTCATCTAAGATAATATAGGGTTCTGTTTCTATTATTACATGGATTTGATTATGTTGTGATGGAAATATTTTTATGAATTCCTTTATCTTATATGAATTGTTTTATGATGTCATGATGTTTAAGATTCCCATTTTTATTACCTGGGTTATTCTATGATGTATGGTTTATGATTTTGTGGCACACATAAGAATGGTATCATTATGAGATGGGTGGGACCTATATCTCCCTCCAATGCGTTGGGTAAAGATTTTATATCGCATGAGATAGACATGGCTGGAATGGCAGGTTAAACCGGTTCAGTGAAACAAGACTGAAACGAGGAGTGAACTCAGTTCAGAAATGGACTTTGTCCCCTAAGATAGTCTTGGAAATGAGTCTTGACTAATAAGAAATGATTCTCTATGATTATGTGTCTATGACACAAAGTTTTATGTTTTAAGTTATGATTATTAAGATTAAATTTCACTACTATGATTTATCCCATATTATGTAATTATGATCTCTTTTGCAGGTTAAGATTTCCAAAATGTTATGTTCTTATTAATATGATGTGATTAATATTTCTTTTGGTTACCCTTACTGAGCATTTGAGCTCACCCTTTTATGTTTTCTTTTCCCCAGGATATAAAGAATGGTTTTAGGTAAAAAAGGATGATCTTTATGGGAGATGTTGAAGATCTTTTGCCACGATTAGAATATTATATTCCGAGTTTCCAAAGACACTAAACTATTACGGTACTTGTGTGTGTGTTTTTGTTATGTACTAAGTATTCCACAAAAGTAATGTAATGTCCTTGTACGTTATGCTTCGGGTCTCTACAATCCATAGGGCAGGCCCCTAATGTATATTCAATAGGTGGGGAGCACGTCATCTTTTTTATAGGGTGAACTATTGTACCATTGGCATAGTGATAGAAAGTTATGAGGGTGTTCAACACCCCCCTCTTGGTGGTGAATCTAGGAGTGGAAAAGACATACTAGGATATATGATGTCAGTTTTGGTAGCTAGGAATGAAGAAGGGAACATCAGAGTTTTTTTCTCAGTGCCTCACTTGTTAGAATGTAAAGGCAGAGCATTAGGTTCTAGAAGGATTAGCTCAACAACTCGATGTACTGGAGTGGATGTGGGATGGTATATTGATGGACTCTCTGATAGGTTTACCACAAACATACAAGTAAATTATTCTATCTAGAATATCATGGATTGACTCACCATATCTTCCCACTTCCTACCCATCCATGAGCTGAGTTCAGTAGAGGGATTGGGGTGCCTCTACTTTTAAGAGATAGTACAGATTTATGGGGTGCCTTCAACAATTGTGTCATATCATGATGCTCTCTTCACACCCCGAATATTGAAGGGATTAGAAGAGGCCTTCATGACTCAGTTTTACCTGAGCATGACATTTTATACCCAGACGGGTGGCCAGATGAAGCGGACTATCCCGGTTTTAGAAGAAATGCTTCATGCTTTCATCCTAGACTTTGGTTATAGTTGGTAGGACCACCTACCACAGATGGAGTTTGTGTTCAACAATAACTACAACTCCACAACTAGTATGTCATAGTTCGAGGCACTGTATGGGCAACCATGTAGGTCACCACTATGATGGAATGACCTAGGGGAGTCAGCACTCAAGGGTACAAAGTTGGTACATGCTACCACTAAAAAGTCCCAGATCATTCAGGAGAGGATGAGGACTACGCATAGTAGGTAGAAATCTTTTGTATACAGGAGACATAGACTCTGGGAGTTTGATTAGGGAGACCATTTGTTCTTTTGGGTCTCACCTCAATGGGGATTGCAGAGATTTAGATGGGTAAACAAGTTCTCTTCAAGATTGATCGGCCCTTTGCAGATTTTGAGTAGTGTTGGTGAGGTGAAATACAACATAGCTCTTCCCCCGCAGATTCATCAGGTTTATAATTTCATCAATTGTTTTCGCTAAGGAGGTACGTGCATGACCAGTCAGACATCATTAACTAGGGTGAGCTAAAAATTGACAATGGGGTAACATTTTCAGAGTTCCTAGTGGATATTGAGGATCAAAAAGACCAGGTCCTTCATGGGTGGTTGATTCCTCTGGTGTATGTTCAGTGGCAGCACAAGAATCTCCATAAGATCACTTGGGAGTAGGAGGATTAGATTTATTCTCAGTACCCCCATTTGTTTGTTTGTCCTTGTTTTAGAATTTTAATATGTAAAAACCTAAGGCTGGGATAATGTAATGTCCCAAAAATTCAATGTCTTATTTTTTAAATTATATAGAATTATTTCAAGACAAGATGCTGAGACAACACTTGATTCCACATCTCGGTGAGCCCGGAATAAATGTTCGAACATTTCTAAGTTATTTAAAATAGTGCATGTGCACAGTTTTGGAAACATCCTAATAGATGGCCAAATTAAAAGTATGGGGGCATCATTGCATCTGGAATGATTTATTTACCTAAGGAAGGACCTAACCTTAACCGATATGGGTCATGGGTAAAAGTTAATTTTAGATATTTTTAAAGAAAAATAAAATAAACTTATGAAATTTTATTTTATTCAAAATTGTTTTTCTATGATGCAACATTGAGATTGACGTTTCATCTAAAAAATGAAACAATGTAATGAAATTGAAACTAAAGTATAAAAACACAATGACATAACATAATAGAAACCCTAAAACACGTTTCATAAATCAATAGCCTAACTTGAATTGGGGATCGTTTCGAAGATCATCGAGATTTTCTTGGAGGCTCTGGAGAACTACCGTTAGAGAATGATGAGTCACCAGTGACGATGACCACATTCCTTCCCTCCTCTTTAAAGGATTTCTCCATTGAGGAGAGTTCAAGATCTATGATCAATGAATAATGCCGGAACGACTCCATTCATCACTGAAAAATGATCATTTTTTCTAGGTAGGGGTTTTATTTCTTTATGTGTGATTGTGCTTTCACCTGTTTTTCTTTATATAAATGAAGAACATGGATCAACACACTAATAAGTTGATTTGAAAGTCGATCATTTTTTGGGAATAGGATTACCATAGTGGTGATTAAAAATTTGTTAGATCTGTTTGATTCTTCATTCATTCTTTGTGATTAATTATGGATTGAATCTTAGTGATTTTATATTTTTTCTTCGTGATCCTTCTGTCAAGAATGAACCTGGGCCAACATGTACCATGGGCCATATCATTCTTTGGGTTTTCTTGTTCCATTAATCATCCCCATTCTTTATGTTCTTTTGAATGTGATGAGGGTGAAAGTGGAAGTAAAACCAGACCCATGGAATGGTAGGGCCAAGAGAACAACCACCGACATGGGAGACAGTGGTGGTGAAAGACCATGACTAGATGGGCTGTAGTAGCGACAGAAGGCCGCATGGTAGTGGGTTATGGCGTCTATGAAAGACAATGGATAGGAGGTCCACAGTGGTGGTGTAATTTCATGAATGGGAGGAATGCAGTGGTGGAAAGGGCCACCAGCTCAAAAGCCAGGGTAGGGTGGCCCACTGCAAATGCCACATGCAGTAGAGAGGGCCTTCCAGCGGGTAGCTTCGGAGAACGTGACCAAAAGCAGCGTCATGTGGCTAGAGAGCCATGGTCCAGCTGAACCGTGGTGGTAGGACACCACGGAAACCCGTTGGGTGGTTCATAGAGGTGGTGCCTACTGTTTCCTCGGTGGAAAAAACTGGCCCGCTTCAGCAGGCTGGGCCAGACTAGACCTGAACCCAACTGACCTATTTTCACTATAACACACATAACCTCTAAACTGTATGTCCAATTGGTGATCCGTTTGTGATGATGGGAACCTCGTGATGAGGTGGTACATTTGGTACACTATAAGTGAGTTTTAACGAAATTTGATATATAAATGATGGATTGAGGAGTAGATTCCCCTAGAATCAAGCGTGCTATGAGTGTGAATCCTACGACTTTTTATGATGATATGACTATGAAGAGAGACTCTAGGTGGCCAAGAAGGCCTATGTGACGGGCAGTTTTAGGTGACCCAATAGGCCTAAGTGATGAGTGGGTCTTGGTGACCCAGGAGGCCTATGTGACTCATCGAGGATGATTGCCTTCGCAGTATGAGGTGTTCAATGTATACGAGTGATAATTTATATTTTCATACATTATATTATACCTATGTGAGATAAAAACACTTTGTTCATACTTTTTTGTGGTTTTAGATTTGTGTTTTGGGGTCCTTACTGAGTATTGTGTTACTCACCCGTACACTGGCTCCACCCACACATGTCTTGTCTTTGACATACAACAGACACTTTGAAAGTGACCTTTGTGGTTTGGGACCAGGTGATGCCCAATGAGATTTGACAGATGAGGCACGCTTCTATGTATTCAGGTAGTAATCACTTCACTTAACCTTAAGTTAGGGTTTACCACAGATTTATTTTAGGAGCTTGTACTTGTCTTTTGTTGGTCTTGTATTCTGGCCCCTTTTTTGTATAGATTTTAACTGTTACTCTCAGTAGTTGTCTTAGTGGCATGCATGTTTACTTTTCAGCATTGTGGGATGGGTGTGTGTGTGTACATGTACTCAGGAAAATGCCTCCCAGTTGTAGGATAATGACATTGGAACTAGTCTCCAACCCCTGGCCTTTGGGAGGTAGGATTGGGGTAGTCACGACATGAGCCCCAAGGTATGGTTCATGATAGATGCAATATTGATTAAAGAAAGGGGGAGAAAAAAATTCTTACTAATCGTATTCAACATGATTGTAATCCTGGAAATCATATTCAGGAGAATTGTATTCAAGAAAATTGTATTTAGGTTGTATAGGAAAAAATATGGTGATAGAGGATTATGAAGTTATAATACATCATACTCAAAGTAAGAAGATGCTGGAAAGGATGGGAAGTTAACAAACATTCCATAGAAATCCAGATGATGTTGAAGCTAATCTCAAAATTTATTCAAAATCACAAAGGAAATTATGATATATGAAAAGGTTTCTGGGAGAGGAAAGTTGCTAAAGATGATAATACTGGTTCATCAGACTCATTGTTCTATCGTAATTATTGTAGGAAGAGTTATTTGGGATAGATGGGTGAAAATAAAATCAAAAGAGTATGGTTACCAATGTGAAGAATAATTTTAGATCTTAATTAATTGTGTAGTAAACCATTTTCAATAGGTTGAATTAATATATTTACCATTCATATGGGTCAATAAAAATATGAATAAGAATCTATTGATTCACATTTTCCTTCATTATAATGATACAAATTTTAATCAGAATTAGTTTGAAGAAGATGTTTTGTTACAGAGAATCATAAGGAAGAAATCATACTATGTGAATGATAATGGGAAATGAGAATCAGACTGGGGTTTGTGAAGAGATCTAGAAGAGGGAATAATTTTTAGAAGATTTGAGAAGGATCAAAATGAAATTATACGAGTATAGAAATTTTGATGAAATTAATGATACAACTAAAATTCAATAAACATGAAAAATCATGTAATTTGGTTAAAAGGGAATGTTTTCAAGAATCCCACCCAATACACATTTGGGGAGAGTGTAAAAGGAGAAAAGTACATTTTAATTTTTTGGTTGAATTACTGTTCCTGATTATTAGAGAGAAGGTGAAGCAATGAAGAAATTCTAGAGATAAGAATTCGTTTCTAATTTTTTTTCATGAATAAATCACACCATATATAAGAGAAAGGAGAAGACACAAGATTGAAATGTATTCAGCTGATCATCATATTCAGTTGATTATTTTATTCAGTTGATTATCATATACATCCAATTATCATATTAGGTAGTATTATATTATTGGGTTTTCCATACTAAAGAAGAAAGTGTTCAAGACTGTATCAACCATATTAGGATAGAAGTATATTTTTTGTGTTGAGAAATCAGACTGAAAAATCAGAATGCATTTTATTGCAATATATAGAATGTTCTTACTAGATTCTGGGTAAGAAAGTGAATAATTTCTTTAAAAGATTATATTTGTAAAAGGTGATAAATAAGCATCATAATAAGTTTTTTAATAACTTTTTATTAAACCATTTATTCTAGAAGAAGAACATGAGCTTTTGGATTATTTACATATCACTATGCGAGTGAAAGGTCATATCCTACTCATTTTCTTCCACAAAAATCAGATTGTTTCTAGTAGATTCTGTTGTATTGGATTATTTTCAAACCATTACAAGGACATAGTTATTATTATTGAATAGCGAACCTTATAAATTATTGTGTTCTTGTGGATGTGTGGTTGAACTTTTTTCCATTGGAAACAAAATATTTAATAAGAGTTTAAGGATATTTTATAAGCGTTGAAACATATTAGAAAAAGATATCACTAATTCAACCCCTCTTCTTCTTAGTGATACAATTATCCTGACTGGGAACTTTAAACTGGTATCTGATTCAAAGGTTCACTTATTTTTTTCGTTGATGACGTTTTGAAGAGAAATTGATGGAGAATTTGAATTGTGTCAGCAGTAAAGGTATAATGTTTCCATAAATTATTTCTATTGGATATGTTTTTCTTGAATATGAAACAAATGGGTTTCCTCATATTGGTGATAATGTTCATCTTACATTTTTGGACAAGAAGAATATTGAGAATGATGGAAGGAACAAGAATGATTTACTATTATCAGATAATGAATTTTAATTTCTAAGGATGGAAGGAGTTTTCACAACCAATGGTGAATGGGAGAAGTTAAATACGTATACAAAGGAAATGAAAAAGTGAAGAAGGAAAAATTATAAATCTAGAGGCTGAAGTATGAAGATTTATAAATGGGTGAGTATGAATCTATTGGGGACTTCTTTACTAGGAAAAATTAAAATTTCAACACTATCAGAAATCTTTGTGAAACGTTAAATGATTTTATAGTTTTTGAAAAGATCTTGAGAATCCTTCTCATCAAGTTTTACGCTAAATTTTCCTCCTTGGATGATAGAGATCCTATAACATTATCCTTGGATGATTTTCACAATAATCTCATTATTTATTTAATTATAAAGTGGAATGAAATGAAAAGACAAAAAATTTATAGAGAAATGTATTCCAATGATACCAAGAAAGAAAATTCAAAGAATATTATTATTGTAACGACCCAATATTTTTGATTAGTATATTAACTTACTCTTAATGATTTAATAAGATATTAATGGTTAATGCAGAAAGAGGAGTCGATGGCTTCATCTAGTAGACTCGAACCTTATGAAGCCCACTTATCAGAGCTTGGGAAGGAGGTAGCATATGTGGGCTTCGCTTTGGACCAAGCCCAAGCCGAACTCCAGCGTGTCAAGCTTGAACGGAAACGCCTACGGGAGAAGTTCATGTTAGTATAGATTACTACTAGGGAAATGTTATCTGAGCCTCCATCAGATTCTCTCACCATAGCACACCTTACACTTAGGTCATATGTCGGTGTTATAAGGGGCTATGTGACGAGACTGTAGATTCTTTGTGCAATCCTTTGGGATGAATAAATTAAGATTTATTCCTTTAGTGATGTTTTTGAAACTTCAAATGTCCGGATAATTTTAGGATGTATTTTATTGATGAATTTTGAAAGAAATTATATTTCAAAATATTTATGTAAACCCTAAATAATTAATAATATGTAATGATTTTCAAAAAATGGTCTTCTACAAAAGTGTTCAGTAAGGAATTTGGAGTCTAATAAGATCAACTTAATTTTTGATGAATAATAAATTATGAATAGTTATTTTACGCTTAGGATTAGTAATGTGACCAAATGGATTAGTAATTTCACTCAAAGAAAGTTTTAATATAATTTAGACACCTAGATTAAGTAATGTCATTCAACAAAATGGGTAAATAACGGTTTCATAAATTATTAGTCAAGTATTAGTTTTTTTTTTGGGTGAATAGTGTTTTTTAATTAAAAATTTAATTAAAAATAATTAGAAATTTTTTTAATAAAAAGGACTTTATTTTTGAACTCAGAGCATCGATATTATGTTATGGTAAATTTTGGGAATTTTTCTGAAAAAAATGAATTCTCGATGAATATTGTTTTTATTTAAAAATTAAATTAAAAATATTTAGAAAATTATTTTTATAAAATATAGGTTATAAATGTAATTAGAGCTTCGAAATTTGGTTAGGGTGAAATTTTGGGATTTTTCTGAGAAAGATGAATTTTTCTAGTGAATAGTAAAAATGCAGTTTTAGGGTTTCGGTATGTTTAATGACATCATAACTGTTTCATGATGATGTCATGAGATATTTTAAGGGTTGTCCGGCCCAGGGTGATGAATTATTGTTTTGGGGGCCCCATGTGGCCTAACTCCATGTTATATTCCAAGGGAGAGCACATGGTTTTGAGAAAAGCACTTGTGAGGTGTCCCTTGGCCATTAATGCTTTGTCCCCTCACATTCCCTATAAATACCAATCTCTCCTGTCATCCTTTCGACTAAAAAACCATCCTCAACGATGTTCTGGTCTCCTTACCTCCCAAGTAGTCCTCCCAAGGTTCCCCAAGCCCTCAAGGTCCAAACCTTTGAGTTTTAAGAGTTACGTTTTAAGGTAGGGGATCCGACCTCTCTCTTTCTTTTCATGTAATCTCTTTTATGTCATTCCCTTTATGCTCCATGTTCTTATGTGAGAGTATGTTCTTATATATTCCTATTATTTCACTTTTCATGTTTATATGATGATATATCCCCTCTTACTCTCATCATTTCGTTTTTTGAAAGTTTAAGTGACGCAGTTAGGCTGCCGAATTTTTAAGGGATTCTTTCACACTTCTCATTTTCAAGTTCGATTTTCATGTCAAGTCTTTCAAGATCCTTTTTATTATGTTGGAGTATGATCTCTATATCTATCATACTGATCACTTATGATCATATGATGAGATACCCTATTTGATCTTGTCAAATCTTTTTTTTTATTGATGTTTAAGTGACGCCGTTAGGCTGCCGAATTTTCATAAGAGAAATCTTATTTTTGTCTCACTTCCATGATTTTCATTTCATATGATATATCTTTCAAATTTCATTACCATGTTCTTAAATCCCTTATATTCTGTCCCCCTACTATTTTATGGATCATTTATTAGTGGGTAACCCATGTTCCCTCTCTTTTCAATGTTTTCTAAAACCTTGTAACATAGCCGTTATGCTGCAGAATTTTCGTCTCGAAATGCCTCCCTCTTTTCTCAAAATTATTTTTTGTTATAAAGTAAATACTCAAATACATTATTTCTATGAGGGTATTCAAATATATATCAAAATGTTCTATTTTAAATTCTGGGATTTACATACATGAAACCTGCTTCCCCTTTCCGTGGGTTTAAAGTGACATAATGATCATGTCTTTAAAGAAGTTTTTAAAACGTTATGGTTATGAAATGAAACCCATTTCCTTTATGCTATATGGGTTGTTTATTAAATGATTTATGGTGATATATGTGGGTCAAATGATAATAAAGACATGTCAAGGGTGCGCCCAGATAGCGCTCCAATGCAGTGGGTAAAGACTTAATCTCTATATATGACTTTTTAGACTAATATCTTGGTGAATAACCTTGGTAATTTTTAATGACACCTTGGGGATGGACCTTGGTGAAACGAAATGATTGTCAATATTAAATGTTGCAGCCACATCTTCAAGTTATGAAAAATGTTATTTTTTATTATGATGTATCTCATGATTTCTTTTTCATGCCTTAAAGTTCATTTCATGTCCTTATTGAAGTATCTCAAGTTCACATGTAAAATGTTTCTCTTGTTTCCCTTACTAGGCCTTCTGCTCACCCTTTCTTTTGATGTATGTCCCCAGGTTATGAGATGCAGTAATGAACCTAGGATGAACTTAAGGAGAATCCTTTCAAGTGTTTAAGAAGAATGTTTTATGTTCTTTTCTTGTATTATGTTCCTTGTTTCAAAGACACTAAACCTTAAAGATCCTCAGTTCCGTGTAATGAAATGAAAGTTTATGTTATAAAAAGATGGGATGTTATAGTTGGTATCAAAGGGATGTTTAGTTATTTGTGGAAATTAGGATATATAAACATTAGGAAGAACCCTATAGAAAAGTTTAAATATAGGAAAACTTCCTGGTATTTTTGTAAGTATTGATTAAGTGGTTTATCAAACAAATACATCACTGTCTGGATACGAGCAGGTAGAGGCGGCTCTGGAACAGATGTACATAGGGGTAAAACCCGAAAGCACCGCTTTGAGCTAGACTCGAACGGGAACTGGTGCACAATAACGGGCCTTGCTGCACTCTTGGTTACGACACTCCCGGGGGATATGTTTGGTTAATCACAAGCTTTTTATGAATCATTATGAAGGAATTATAGAGAAGTGTAATTGTCTAAGAATGAAGTCTTAGTTAAAAGATTCATAAATGAAATAAGTTTCTCACTAAGGTTTTATTATTTTAGAAAATGGCGGGTAATAGGAGGAACCGTGCCGTTGGTGACCGCAATGCACCATGTGCTGACGACCCTCCGATGGAAGCAGGAATGGAAACATTCATGCGAATGATGAACCAACTGACTCAAGTTATGAGTAATAACTTGAATCAAGCTGAGAGGCCGAACTCACCATGAAGGGAACAACACTCTGTTGAGACCTTCATGCGTCAACGACCACCATCATTCAGTGGATCTACTGACCCTTTGGCTGTGGAACAATGGATAATCTCCATTGAAAATATCTTTTCTGTACTCCTTTGTTCGGAATAAGAAAAAGTCACCCTTGCTGTTTATCGCCTAGAGGGAGAAGCTGACCAGTGGTGGTCACTGGTCAAAAAAACGAAGCTTAGAGGAGAGATGGAAGCTATGGAGTGGGAAGAATTCCGGGGAGTATTCTTTAACAAGTATTTCCCTCGTTCCATGAGAACAAGAATGGAGAAAGAGTTTCTCGAGCTGAAGAAGAAGGAGAACGAATCTGTCGGAAGCTATGAGATGAACTTCACCCGACTTTCACGATATACCTCTTGCTTTGTCATGGATCCAAGTGGGAAGGTTGATAGATTTTTCGATGGACTGAGACCTCATCTACGGAATAATTTAGCCAACCAGGACTACGATAGCTACGAGGAGATCGTGCGGAGTGCAATGAAGGTCGAGCTAGAGTTTGGTGAGACACAGTGGTATCATAAATCAAATGAAAATAAGAGATCGTTAGAGCCTAGTTTAGGGAAGAATTTTGATCAGGGAAGAGGTGGAAAGCAAATGAAACTTACCACATGCAATAAATGTTGGAAGAAGCATCCGGGGAACTGCTTGGTCGGAAGTGGAAAGTGCTACAAGTGTAGAAGAGGAGGCCATATTTCTCGGAATTGTCGTAGTGAGGTGAAGCTACAACTCTCCAACACTAACAACAGAGGAAAGATGGTTCTAGCCTTACCCGAAGTCCATTGCTTCAAGTGTGGACAGCTTGGGCACTATGCTAATCTCTGTCAAAATCCAAGGGCAGTGGCGGGGAATCACCATCAACCTCAGCAAAGGCCAGGGGAGAAAGGTCGTGCTTTTTCTATCACAACAACTGAAGTTGAAGCTCCAAATGACGTGGTAGCAGGTACTCTTGTTGTCCTCTCAAAACTAGCAACTACTTTGTTTGATTCTGGTTCTATGCATTCCTTTATTTCATCCAAGTTTTCAAAGAATATAGAATCAATCCCAGAATTTCTTGAGGTAGAGTTGTCAGTCAAGACTCCAAGTGGGATTATCCATGCATCAATAGTGTTTAGAGACTCTAGTGTTTAATTTAGTGAACACAATCTTATCACAAATCTAGTAGTCATTCCCATGTTGGAATTCGACGTTATACTAGGGATGGACTGGCTCTCAAAGTATAATGCTAAGATCAAATGCAAGAAGTAAGGAAATCTCAGTAGTCTTGAATAAACAACCTACAATTATCTTCCAAGGAGAGATATCCCGAACTGATCCCTATCTATAAGGACCTCCTATAGCTTTCTTTATGGAGTTAATCGGTGATGATGAAGAAGGAAAATGGAGCATACCAATAGAAGATGTTCCAATTGTTCATGAATACATGGATGTAATTCCTGAGGAGTTACCTGGACCTCCCCCAGAAAGAGAGGTAGAGTTCTCCATTGAACTCGTAACTGGATCTCAACCGATATCAAAGACTTCGTATACAATGACAAATGTGGAGCTAGAAGAGTTAAAGAAACAACTACAAGACTTGTTGGAGAAGGGGTTTATCCGACCAAGTGTGTCTCCTTGGGGAGCACCAGTTCTCTTTGTGAAGAAGAAGGATGGATAAATGCGGCTATGCATTGATTATAGAGAACTAAACGGGATCACAGTGAAGAACATATATCCTCTTCCAAGAATTGATGATTTATTTGACCAACTTCGCGGGGCTCAATTCTTCTCTAAGATTGACCTTCGATCTGGTTATCATCAACTGAGGGTGAAGAAGGAAGATATTCCAAAGACTGCCTTCCGATCAAGATATGGGCATTACGAGTTTACTGTTATTCCCTTCGGCTTGACTAATGCTCCTGCTATTTTCATGGATTTGATGAATAGAGTCTTTAAGGACTACCTTGATAACATCGTGGTAGTTTTTATTGATGATATTCTGATATATTCAAAAAGTCTTGGGGAGCATGAAGATCATCTAAGGGTTGTTTTGAAAACTCTGCGGAAGGAGAGGCTCTTTGGAAAGTTTAGCAAGTGTGAGTTTTGGTTACAACAAGTGGCTTTCTTGGGGGACATCGTAACCAATGAAGGAATCTCGGTTGACCCTACCAAGACAATGGTTGTGGAGGAGTGGCCTCAACCCACAACAGTAACTGAGATTCGTAGTTTCCTTGGTTTAGTGGGATATTATAGGAGGTTTGTGAAAAACTATTCACGGCTTTCTAATCCACTAACAAAGTTGACTCGAAAAGGGATTAAGTTTGTCTGGACAAAGGAATGCGAGGAATGTTTCCAAGAGCTGAAGAAGAGATTGGTTACTGCACCTGTGTTAACAATACCCTCTATCGGAGAAGGATTCGTTATTTTTAGAGATGCATCTCTGAAAGGGCTTGGGTGCATCCTCATGCAAAATGACAAGGTAATTTCTTATGCATCTCGACAGTTGAAGATTCATGAGCAGAATTATCCTACGCATGATCTAGAGCTGTCGGCATTTGTTTTTTCTCTAATGATATGGTGGCACTATCTTTATGGGGAGAAACGTGATATATACACCGACCACCAAAGTTTAAAGTATATTTTCACACAGAAAGAATTGAACATGAGACAAAGGAGATGGTTGGAGATTATTAAAGACTATGATTGTTCAATTCATTATCACTATTGAAGAGTAAACAAAGTCACAGATGCGTTTAGCAGGAAAGATCCTGTTGTTCTGGAAACAATGAGGATCCTTGGAGATCCCTTGATTAAAGATCTTGTAAAATTGGACATGGGAATTATAAGGAAAGGGACATCATCTACCTTATCCCAAATGAATTCTCAACCTTCATTACTAGAGAAGATCAAGAAGGCTAAAAAAGAAGATTCATTGCTGCAGGAGAAGTTTGAGGCTGTAAAGGATGGGGAGTTCCCTGATGTCAATATTGATCAAGAAGGTGTATTGAAATTTAGTAAAAGACTATGTGTTCCATCTATTCCGGAGATAAAGAAAGAACTGATGAATGAAGCTCATAGCTCTACTTTCTCTATACATTCGGGAAGCACTATGATGTATAGAGACCTTCGTGGTCATTATTGGTGGGATAAAATGAAGAGGGAGATTGCTGATTACACTACACGGTGCTTGGTGTGTCAGCAAATAAAGGCAGAACGACAACTTCCTAAGGGGGTATTACAACCGCTACCCTTACCAGTATGGAAGTGGGAGAATATTACCATGGACTTTGTAACTGTTCTCCCAAAAACATCCAAAGGAAACAATGCGATATGGGTTATTGTGGACCGTCTCACCAAGATAGCCCATTTTATCTCTATTCGGGAAGATTTCTCTCTGGATCAGCTTGCCAAGATATACGTGAAGGAAGTGGTAAGGCTGAATGGGGTACCACTATCCATCGCGTCTGATCGTGACCCAAGATTCACATCAAAATTCTGGAGAAGTCTTCAACATGCTCTGAATACTGAATTGAATTTTAGTACGGCATATCATCCTCAAACTGATGGTCAATCTGAAAGGACTATTCAGACACTCGAAGACATGCTGAGATTATGCTCAATGGAATTTAAAGGTGGATGGGATCAACACCTCTCATTAGTTGAGTTCTCCTATAACAACAGCTTCCATTCAAGTATTCAGATGGCACCCTATGAAGCTCTGTATGGAAAGCGATGTAGAACTCCTACTTGTTGGGATGAAACTGGTGAGAGAATGCTTCTTGGGCCTGATCTCGTGTAAGAGATGATAGAACAGGTTCATGCCATCCAACAACACATAAAGGCTGCTCAGAGTCGGCAGAAGAGATATGCTGACAATTGTCGAAGGGACTTGGACTTTGGTGTTGGTGACAAAGTCTTCCTTCGAATTTCTCCCTGGAAGAGAGTAATGCGGTTTGGGAAGAAAGGGAAGCTCAGCCCTAGGTACATTGGCCCCTATGAAATCCTTGATCACATAGGAGCAGTGGCCTATCATCTAGAACTTCCACCGAACCTAGCTCAAGTTCATGATGTCTTCCATGTATCTCTCTTGAGGAAGTACATACCCGACCCTTCACATGTACTGAACCCAGAGGAGGTACAATTGGAACATGACCTCTCTTCTGAGGAGCAGTCAGTGGAGATCTTGGACTGTAGAGACAAGGTTCTACGAAACAAGACTACCCACCTTGTGAAAGTGTTGTGGAGGAATCATAAATATGAAGAAGCGACTTGGGAGCCTGAGGAAACAATGAAGCAAAAGTACCCTCACCTTTTCGACTAGGCCTCAAGTATAAATTTCAGGGACGGAATTTCTTAAGGGGGGAAGAATGTAACGACCCAATCTTTTTGAGTAGTATATTAAATTACTCTTAATGATTTAATAAGATATTAATGGTTAATGCAGAAAGAGGATTCGATGGCTTCATCTGGTAGACTCGAACCTTATGAAGCCCACTTATCAGAGCTTGGGAAGGAGGTAGCATCTGTGGGATTCACTTTGGAGCAAGCCCAAGCCGAACTCCAGCGTGTCAAGCTTGAACGGAAATGCCTGCGGGAGAAGTTCAAGTTAGTAGAGATTACTACTAGGGCAATGTTATCTGAGCCTCCCTCAGATTCTCTCACCATAGCACACCTTACACTTAGGTCATATGCTGGTGTTATAAGGGGCTATGTGATGAGACCGTAGCTTCTTTGTGTAATCCTTTGGGATGAATCAATTAAGATTTCTTCTTTTAGTGATGTTTGTGAAACTTCAAATGTCCGGATAATTTTAGGATGTATTTAATTGATGAATTTTGAAAAAAATGATATTTTAAAATATTTATGTAAACCCTAAATAATTAATGATGTGTAATGATTTTCAAAAAATGGTCTTCTACAAAAGTGTTCAGTAAGGATTTTGGAGTCTAATAAGATCAACTTAATTTTTGATGAATAATAAATTATGAATAGTGATTTTACGCTTTGGATTAGTAATGTGACCAAATGGATTAGTAATTTCACTCAAAGAAAGTTTTAATAAAATTTAGACACCTAGATTAAGTAATGTGATTCAATAAAATGGGTAAATAATAGTTTCATAAATTATTTGTCAAGTATTAGTTTTTTTCGGGTGAATAGTGTTTTATAATTAAAAATTTAATTAAAAATAATTAGAAAATTATTTTTATAAAAAGAAATTTATATTTGAACTCAGAGCATCGATATTATGTTATGGTAATTTTTGGGGATTTTTCTGAAAAAAATGAATTCTTGATGAATAGTGTTTTTATTTAAAAATTAAATTATAAATATTTAGAAAATTATTTTTATAAAATAGAGTTCAGAAATGTAATTGGAGAATTGATATTTGGTTAAGGTGAAAGTTTGGGATTTTTCTGAGAAAGATGAATTTTTCCAGTGAATAGTAAAAATGCAGTTTTAGGGTTTCGGTATGTTTAATGACATCATAACTGTGTCATGATGATGTCATGAGATATTTTAAGGGTTGGCCAGCCAAGGGTGATGAATTATTGTATTGGGGGCCCCATGTGGCCTAACTCCATGGTAAATTCCAAGGGAGAGCACATGGTTTTGAGAAAAGCACTTGTGAGGTGTCCCTTGGCCATTAATGCCTTGTCCCCTCACTTTCCCTATAAATACCAAGCCCTCCTCTCATCCTTTCGACTCAAAAACCATCCTCAACGAAGTTATGGTCTCCTTACCTCCCAAGGAGTCCTCCAAAGGTGCCCCCAATCCCTCAAGGTTCAAACCTTTGAGTTTTAAGAGTTACGTTTTAAGGTAAGGGATCCGACCTCTCTCTTTCTTTTCATATAATCTCTTTTATGTCATTCCCTTTATGCTCCATGTTCTTATGCGAGAGGATGTTATTTTATATTCCTCTTACTTCACTTTTCATGTTTATATGATGAGAGATCCCCTCTTACTCTCATCATTTCGTTTTATGAAAGTTTAAGTGATGCCGTTAGGCTGCCGAATTTTTAAGGGATTCTTTCATGCTTCTCATTTTTCAAGTTCGATTTTCATGTCAAGTCTTTCAAGTTCCTTTTTATTTTGTTGGGGTATGATCTCTATATCTATCATACTGATCTATTATGATCATATGATTAGAGACCCTATTTGATCTTGTCAAATATTTTTTTTATTGAAGTTTAAGTGACGCCGTTAGGCTGCCGAATTTTCATAAGAGAAATCTTATTTTTTTCTCACTTCCATGATTTTCATTTCATATGATATATCTTTCAAATTTCATTACAATGTTCTTAAATCCCTTATATTATGTCACCCTACTGTTTTATGGATCATTTATGAGTGGGTGACCCATGTTCCCCCTCTTTTCAATGTTTTCTAAAACCTTGTAACATAGCTGTTATGCTGTAGAATTTTCGTCTCAAAATGCCTCTCTCTTTTATCAAAATTATATTATGTTATAAATTGAATACTCAAAGCTCTTATTTCTATAAGGGTATTCACAGATATATCAAAATGTTCTATTTTAAATTCTGGGATTTACATACATGAAACCCACTTCCCCTTTCCGTGGGTTTAAAGTGACATAAAGATCATGTCTTTAAAGAAGTTTTTAAAACATTATGATTATGAAATGAAACCCATTTCTTTTATGCCATATGTTTTGTTTATGAAATTATTGATGATGATATATGTGGCTCACATGATAATAAATACATGTCAAGGGTGCTCCCAGATAGCGCTCCAATGCATTGGGTAAAGACTTAATCTCTAGAGATGACTTTTTAGACTGATACCTTGGTGAATAACCTTGGTAATTTTTAATGACACCTTGGGGATAGACCTTGGTGAAACGAAATGATTGTCAATATTAAATGTTGCAGCCACATCTTCAAGTTATGAAAAATGTTATTTTTTATTATGATGTATCTCATGATTTCTTTCTCATGCATTAAAGTTCTTTTCATATCCTTATTGAAGTATCTCAAGTTCACATGTTAAATGTTTCTCTTATTTCCCTTACTGGGCCTTCTACTCACCCTTTCTTTTGGTGTATGTCCCCAGGTGATGAGATTCAGTAATGAACCTAGGATTAACTTAAGGAGAATCCTTTCAAGTGTTTATGTAGAATGTTTTATGTTCTTTTCTTGTATTATGTTCCTTGTTTCCAAGACCCTAAATCTTAAAGATCCTCAGTTCCGTGTAATGAAATGGAAGTTTATGTTATAAAAAGACGGGATGTTATAATTATTAAGGAAGAAGTTGGTGATTCTAATTATGAAAATGAGGTTTGTAAAAATCATGAGGATATTTTATCCTTTATTTCTTAAAATTAAAGAAGAGGTACTAATAAATACAAATGTAAACTCCCCCTAAATTTTTTTTTGAATATGGAGCCTTTGGGAACTCTGTAGAAAATTTTCCATGAAGAAAGAAATAAGAAGATAGTGATAAAGAAGAAACAAGGCCAAGATGATCATGGAATAAATTGGGTGATAAAGATAATGCTTTTGCATAAGGGAAATGTAAGAAGTTATTAAAAAAAATGGAGGTCATTAACTAAATATAAATAATAAGAAGATGGTTAATATCAATCAAATGATTCTAATGAGTATGTTGGTGAGAATAATTTTATTTCTACAATGAATGATGAATAATTCAAAAGTAATAGTTTATATGAAGAAGAAACTCAAATTGAATTTAATTTGAAAATGGAGTTAAAAGAATGTTTGAGAAATATTAAAAGGATTGAAACTAAAAACCAGATGTTAGAAGATGAACCTTCATCAATAAAAATTCATGAATGTTCTCAAATAGAGAAGAAAAATATGTTGGTGGAGAATTAAGAGTTGATGAAATATCTTAAGGAATAAAAAAGAATAATCAATATCTGGAAGTGAAGGTAAAGCTTAAATAAGTAGAGTTAGAACATTTCCAACAAAAACATTATAAATATTAACATAAAGGTAAATGTTTTAAATAAATCTATCTCTGAAGATGGTGAATGTTCATATAAGAAGAATCCTCTAAAGGGTAAGAAAAATATACCCTCAATTGTTTATAGGAAATCTATAATTTTTTTTCTAGAAAGAAGAAATCTGGATAAGTTTTCTATGTGGCCAATAGTAAAAAATTGTTGAATTAAGAATTCTCTAAAAATATGAGTTTGAAAAAGTTTTTAAAAATTATAAATATAAAAAATCTTCTAATAATTATGATTCTAATGAAGTTGAATTGAAAATAAAATTAAAAAACAATATTCTAAATGATAATATAAAAGATGGTGGTTTAGATAAGAAAGACAAGAAGGTTGCAAATAAACATTTTCACAACTCCAGTTTTAATGGATATTTTAAAAGAAAACACTCTTTCAATGGATACTACTAGTATTTTGGTGAATTTAGACATATAAAAAATATGTTCTGGTTCAACAAAAAATATAATTATTACTCCACATGTTATGGAAGACAATGTTTGGGAGGGAGTTAATTATCTTAAAAGAAGAAATTGAAAAATGATGTTCAAAAGAAACCTAAGAAGGTTGTTGTGAAAGTTGAAAATAGGTTGAAAATTTTTGAAACTATTTTTGAAATATGTGAAGAACATAAAAAAATTGTAAAAGTATTTCTTGTTTGGTTACCATAATAATATAAGATTCATAACAATTCTCAAAAGTTGAAAGTGATGAAAGAAAAAAAAGAAGAAAATACACTAATTGTAGACAGTACTCTAAAATATATATCAACAAAATGAACTTGTATTCTTGATTGTTTGGGTTCTTATCATATTACATGAGACTTAATCTTTCTGAATAATGTGAAATAATCCAAATAAAGAATGGTAACATTTGAAATGATGAATAATTGAGAATAAAGTTTCTTGGTTCAACCATTATTTTGAAAGAAAAGATAATATCCAAGAAAGATTTATATGTTGATAAGAAAAAAACATGATAAGTCTTTTAAAACATTGTGATGAGGGTAAAAAAGTTATTTTTTGAAAATATGTGTTTGTTGTCAAAAGTGAGGAAATTGAAAATATTGTTACAAGAAGCCAACTTACAAAATGTTACTTATTTCAAATTGGTGAAATACAAAACTACTTCTACTTGTGTATGGTAGAAGAGAATCAATTGTGGAATAAAAGGTTGGGACACTTGTGTTAGATAAATATGGGAATGTTATTAAAGTGTGATAGTATCCATGATATTCGTAATTTTCCAGGAAGAAGAGATTAGTGTTGCACTATTTTTTAAAAGGGAAAAATTACAAACTCAGTGCATAAGAAAGTTGATATTTTTCTAAAAAAAACCATGGACATTATTCATTCTAATATTTGTGGGCCGATTAGAAAGTAATAACAAAATAAAGATACTTACTTCATCACTTTAATTAATGATTTTTCTCACATTACTTGTTTTATGTACATGAAACACAAGCAAGATACTCTAAAAATGTTTATAATATTTAGGATGAATGTTGAGAAGGAATGTGAGTATTCTGTGAAGATGTTTAGAAATTATAATTATGGTGAGTATAAGACTGCATAATTTAAAATTTATCTTGAGAAGCAGAAAATTAGGTCTATGTATAGTTCAACATACACTCCTCAACAGAATGGGATTGATGAAAGAAAGAATAGAAGTTTGATGGAAATTGGGAGAACAACGACATTTAAAAATGGTGTTTCTATTTAATTTGTAGGAAATCTATGAGAACTACTGTGTATATTAAAAATGGATGTTTCGATATACCATGTTTATATATGACTCTATATGAATTATTTTATGTAAAAACTTCATGGTTTAAACAACTAAGTGTTTTTGGGAGTCTATGTATTATAAATAAGAAAGGTGTAATCTTGGGAATGGTTTAGTAGAAATATTAAGACATAATTTTTCTAATATTTGACCCCGAAGGAAGAGGATATAGTTGTTTCAACAATGAAATTGTATGAATTATTGATTTCTATGATACAAAAATTATTGAAATGGATGATAAAAACAAATAGACTCATCCAGATAACGAATTTGAGTAGGATAAGGAAACTTTTCATAATAATAAAGATAATTATATATACAATTTTAATCTTATTCAAGAATAAGAATCAAAATATACTATTTTTAGTGATAATGATGACACTCCAAAACCACATTCCAAGATGAGAAATCATGTGTAAGATCATAACATTATTTATGATCAATATCAAAAAGTTCAAAAATGTAGAAGATGAAATGCTATTAAACATACTTATTTGTATTTAGATGTTTAGATGAATGATGTGAAAGAAGCCTCTGAGTATCTAGAATGGGTTCCTGCCATGAATTAATAGATGAATCAGATATAAAAAAAATGATACATGGGAACTCATACCTAAACTATAAAATAAAAATTTTATAGTTACCAAGTGGGTTTTCTACATCAAGGTGAATGAACAATCTGAATTGCTAATAAAAAAAGGTAGATTAGTGTGCAATGTTTACTCACAAATTGAAGGTTTTGATTTTGATGAAACTATTTCTCTAGTGGAAATTTTAGAAAAAAAATAATTTTTCTTGATATTACTGCACAATGAAGTTACACATTCTTTCAAATGGATGTAAGTTCACATTTATAAATGGGGATCTTGAGGATGATATTTAAATTGAACAAACAAATAGATTTGTTTCTAATAAATATGACTGTTATGTGTAAGGATTGAAGAAAGACTGGTATGAGTATAAATAATATCCAAGATCATGTTATTCCAAATTGGATACTTGTTTAAGGAAGCTGATTTTTAAGAAAGGAAGAGTCAATAGAAATATTTAAGTAAAATAAATTTAGGGTATTTCTTTAGTGTAATTGTTTATGTTGATGATATTATTATTGCTGGGAATGATGAAAGATCTTTTCAAATATTTTCTAAAGAAATGAAAAAGTTTATTGAGATTTCCATGTTGGGGGGGAATGAATTAATTTATTGTATTATAAATTTTACAAAATAAGTAACATATTTTTATTTATCAAGAAATATATTCTAAGGAACATCTCAAGATGTTAGATATGGAAAAATCAAAACTAGTTTCCACACCAATTTTAGTGGGAAAAAAATTAAGTAAAGATGGAAAAGGTGAGTATGTTTATATAAAAGAATTTCATAATTTGTTTGGATTTCTGTTATATTTAACATTCTCAGTAACCTATATTGCATATGATTTTACCTTATGTGAAATATTTTAGAGTTATCCTAAGTAATCACAGGTACTTTCTAGAAAAATAATTCTAAAACACATCAAAGGCACATTTTTTTTTGAAATCATGTATTATAGGTTAGAAATAATTGATTTTTTCGGTATTTAGATACTAATTTTTTAAGGAATATTATTAATATAAGAACCACATCCGGTGGAGTTTACTTTTTGGGTAAAATTTATCTTAGCTTACATACAATAAAACAAAATTCAATAACTCTTAGTATGAATGATGTTTAGTATGTTGCTGCTACTAATTCTATTACCCAACTTATATGGATGAAGACTTAGTTATAATATTTTATTATTGATGTGATGTTACCCTCGCTCTTAGGTTGTGATAATCAATGTGAAATCAAACACCCCAAGAATCTGGTAAAACATTTTTTTTCAAAAAATATTGATATCAAATATCATTTCATCATAGGTTATGTGGAGAATAATGTGTTTTAGATGGAGCATGTTACTACATTGGAACAAGTTGCTAGCATTTTCCACAAACCTTTACCAAAGGAATATTATTCTAAATTGAGGTTGAACATTGGTGCCCAACCTTTTTCTTGATCATGGTTGTGGTATGTGTTTTTCCCCTATATCATATTACATTTGGATGGTGAATTTAAGGGGGAAATTTTTTTCATAAATATTTCATTTCAAAAGCATGTATAAAGGGGGAGTAGAGGGTTATCTTTGAATATGGAATTGTAATTGTGTAAATTATTCTAATTGTTTTTTGAAGTGGTTATAGGATACCAGATTTTTCTATTCTATGTAAGTTAAATAAAAGCTGAGAATGAGAAGCTTAGGATGTTTTCATGATAATTACTTTTGGACGACATGGATTTTATATCAATAATTATTTTTTTCCTACAATGAGTTACCTCACATAAGCTTAGAATTGTTTATTAGTAATCCATATCTTAAGGTTAAAATGTTTAGTGATTTATGAATCATTGTTGAAAAAATATGAAGGGAGATATTATTAGGACCAAGATAATAAAGATGACCACATTCATGTGTTGTATTTTGTTTTCAATGAAGTTTAAGGAGAGAAGAAATCACCTCATATTTTTTTGGTGAAAATTAGATTGACCGCCATATTCAAGAAAATCATACTCACAATTGTTGAAAAATCCATCATATTGAGAAGTTGTTTTCTGGATGAATAGGATCATCAGAATCAAATTAGGTCCTGACTAGAATAAGAGATATAATGGGGAAGAATTAGAGTCTGCGTGACTATGATATAAATGTGAAGACTCTTTGCTGACCTTGGAGTTCTCATAAATCATATGTAATTTTTAAAACTTGTGATATAATCTTGATAAAATAAAGGGGGAGAAAAGATTCGGACCAATAATATTCTTTCTAATAAAAATATTTCCAATCATATTTAGGAAAATTTTATTCAGCACAATCGTATTTAGGATGAATAATATTGAAATATGGTTCTTGATGAGAAGGAAGTTATAATAATTCCTAATGAAAGAATGAAGATGCTGGAAAGGATGGGTCTTGAAAATGACATCCTTGTAATGTTAGATGATGATAATATTGATCTAAAATGTATATAATGTCATGAAGGAAGTCATGATACAAGAATACATTTGTGAGAGAAGAAAGTTCCTGAAGCTACTAATATTGGTTTATCGGACTTGGTATGCCATAATAATCATCATAGGAAGAGTTGTTTGGGACCAATGAATGAAAGGAAAAAGTAAATAGTACAGTAACCAATGTGAAGACTAATTTTAGAGATTAATCAACATTCTAATAAACCATTTACAATAGGTTTTATTACTATGTTTATCATTCAAATGGGTTTAGATAATATATGAATATGAATATATTGATTAACATTTGTCTTCATCAGAATGAGACAAATCATATTCAGAGTTGGTTTGAAGAAGATGTTTTGTTACGAAGCATCTTTATAAAGAAACCATACTTTGTAAGTCATAATGGGAAATCAAAATCAGAATGGTTTTTTTGAATAGATTTAGAAGAGAGATGATTTTTTTAGAATATTTGGGAAGGATCATAAAGAAATGACAAGAGTTGTGAAAAAATGGCGAAAGTCAATATGCACCCAAAATTTGAGGAAACATAAAAATTCAGGTAATTCTGTTAATCAGGAATGTTTTCAGGACTCCCACCCATAACACATATGGGGAGACTATAAAAGGAGAAAAGTACATTGTACTTTTCTTACTGAAGTACTATTCCTGAGAAGTAGAGAGAAGGTGGAGTGTTGATGAAATTATAGACATAAGAAAAGGTTTATAGATGCAATTTCTTGAAGAAATTTCACCAGACAGAAGATAAATAAGGAAAGAAAAGATTAAAACATATTCACTTGATCATAATACTCATATGATTATATTATTTAGTGTATTATCATATTTATATGATTATTGTAATAGGTAAGTTGATCATAATGGGTTTTCCAGACTGAAGAAAAAAGTGTTCAGTATTGTCTCAACCATATTTTGACAGATTTATACTTTTTTGTATTGATCAATCTGACTGGGAAATCAGAATGTGTATTATTACAAATTCTAGTAAGTTCTTACAATTTTATGGGTAAGATTGTGAATAATATATTTTAAAATTTTTGTTTTCGAAAGCTAATAAAAAACCACTGTAACATTTATTGTTACAAAAAATTTGTATTACATTATTTATGCTAGAAGGGGAACATTCACTATTTAATTATTTACATAGTTCTACATGAGTTAGAGGGAATATCCTAATCATTATAGTCCACAAAAAAGGATTTTTTTTCTAGTGGATTTTGTGTTATTGGATCATTTCCAAACCATACCAAGTACATACCAATTCTTATTGAATAATGAACCTTGTCAATTCTTGTATTCTTGTGGATGTGTGTTTGAATTATTTTTAGTAAGGAATGAGATCATTAATAGGAGGTGAAGGTTGTTTCATATGAATGGAAACATAAAAGAAAAAGATATCACTAACTCATCCCCTCCCCCTCTCAGTGATACAATATCAGGAATGGGCACATTCACCATTCATCTTTGTTAATAAAAATACCTCCCTCTGGTGATGTGAATAATACACAGTGGTGATAACTATCCACATAGGCATTATAAGGAATCATCCAGTCCATCCCAAGGATGACATCAAATCCAACAATCTAAAGGATGAGGAAGTTCTGTAGAGAAAGATAACTGCCTATCTCAATTGGCACTCTTCACATTGGCGTAAACTCTTAGAACATGTTCTTAAAAGAGTTTCAAGGGTTATAAAACCAAAACTATAATGAATTTCAAGCATGAGGCTCCCCATAATATCCAAATAGATAAACTAATTTTAATACCCTATGTTAAATAAAGAATATTTCAATGTAGATGCTACTAAAATCTTGCCTTGAACTGTAGAAGGTGAGAGATTCTGCTTGCCCATCACAAATATACTGTATAAACTTAGCCCATTTTGAAGACCTAAGATACAACATGAATTTCTTGAGTATTCCCACTCTACTATTACAATAAAACAGGTGTATGGAATCCTCATCCATGACCACATCCTCAGCCTGATTGGCTAGTAGCACTCCACCTCCCTACTTGACATGGACCTACTGATCCTACTCCAAGACTCATAGTTGGTGATAATACTCTCACACTATCTACTATAGAGAAAGTTATAAAAAACTATTATAAAAGACCCATCCTTCTGCAGGATGGACACTCAACCGAAGCCCTCTCACATTGAGGCCTCAGATTCATCTAATTTCTACATTGATTAAAGACAACAAAAATTATTGTAAATGAACTCTATCTAGTACTTCCCTCTCAATAGGTCTCAAAGTGACACTTCTTACTACCAAATATTTCACTATTGGGTCAAGAATATCATCCACTCTGATTGGATACATTGGCTTCCTTCAAGTTATGTTCAGTAATAAGATCAGAGTTCACTATTTCAGACATACAAGTCAACCAGAAAATATTCAATTGAGATCAAATTAGATGTCTAATACCATCCTCAAATCATCACGATTTCACTAGATCATCCATTTTTTATATAGGCACAAATAACAGAAGCTCTATAAAATGAGAAGAGTAATCCATAATAGATATAGAATGTAATTCCCTGACCCCTGTTACCCAGAGTCGGTGAATTATTACATAACATTGTCATGATACAAGGAATCATGCCCCGAAAGACCGATAAGTTTAGTAGCCTTGTAAGTACTAGATTCATTCATAAGATTTACATTATATCATCAAATAAATACATCAACAACATTATGTCCCATTTTAATCACACTTATATCATTATCCTATACCTGAAGGTCAACTATAAAATAATTCATCACATCATGGTAAAAATAAAACATAGAAATGGGTGATCTTAGATGCTCAGTAATGATTACAATATAGCAGAAACATTCGTAAATAAGCATAAGCATTTAAGGAGATGTATAAAACTAAAACAAAAGACTATTAAACTTGAACTTCAGCATAATATGGAAAATATAAAATCAAATAAATAAATTTATTTTTTCACATGGATATTCTACTAGTCAAATAATCAAATTCAATATCAATAGCCACTTTCATAATGATGGAATGCATAATGCCAGATTTCCTAACCACATAGTTAAGGACTTGTGCCAAGACTACAAATAATATTTTTTCAAGGCCTTGTGCCAAGAAACTAGTTTGTCTCATTAGACCTACTGATGAATCGAGGAGCTATAGCGGGCTCCACCCGTCACTTACTAAGTCCAATACATTCCTCATTTGGAAAGGTTTAAACACAACATAAACATTCATATCAAAAATAGAATGTGAAATTTCAAAAATTTATCCATAAACCATGAATGGTGTAAAAATAACACATCCATAGTCAAACATATCACAAAAACATCAACACAATATGGAAGTTTTGTATCATAATAAATCAACTTCAAACAAGCTTTAAATACATCAAAGGATGTTGACATAAATGAAATCAAAACTTTTTTCGAGAAATATCTCATTCTATTTTGAAAGCATTTAAAATTCCTTTAATTATAAAATAAAACATTTATTTTGAAAATATGCTTATAATATTATATGGGAATCTTCGAGGATGTTATAATGGTGTAAAATTTCTGCACCCATCGTATAAGTTAAAAAATGACATTCTTACCTTAATTTTGTCGAAAATGTCAAAAAGTACCTTCTTTCGAAAATGACGGAAATATTACTTTCAAAACATATAAGGTCAAATAAGGGTATAAATGACTTTAACCCATTTTATAGTAAATAGTAAAAGTTATTTGAAATACATTTGTATGAAAACACGGATGTGGATGATAAAGAGGTCCCAATAGATACTTACAAAAAAATAATCTCGTATAATAAAGAGACTGTGAAATTAACCCTTACCTCATTATTTTCCTTAGTCAATGGTATGTTAATATCATGTATAATAGTTACAACATTGTTATTAAATTATAAAATAACTATATACATAAATATTATATCATATATGATCTTATAATATTTTTGTGTTAATAATATTTTAGTAGTATCATTATTTCAAGTGTTAACTGATTCGTTTTAATTTATATGATTGGTTACGTAAGAAATGTTTGTTATGGATATGATGTATTTTATTTATATAAATAATTATATTTTGTTCATAATGATTATTTTTAATCATAAAATTAAATTTATTCTTGAATGATTATGATGGGGAATGAATCTAATCGCGTTCGTAGAGACGGTAATCTGTATGTATTCATGAGAAAAAATATCATTATATTGATGGAGAAATCATATGTAATTGGATGGTATATCATATATAAATATTAATTAACATGTTACATTTATTATTTACATAAGTTATACTCATTATTATACCCATCCAATTAATGAAGTGCTAGAATAAAAAACTACACCACAACGAGGAGACAGTAATCCGTACGTACGCACGTATGGTGACTTTGTCATTCATATGATGGATAGAATAATGAATATGGTTATACCATTTTTATAATAACATCACATTATATAGAATATACCGGAGTTATTATTTTAGAATAGAATCAACAAAGAGAGAGTAAGTGTTAGATGAAAAAACTTGAAAGAGGTAGTGAAATATTTACCTCTTCTTTGGGTTCTTCTTTTTGATTTGATCAAAAGGACTCCATAGGTTGGATTTATGACAAACATAATGCCTCTAGGATGAAGGTAGGAAAGTTGGAATGAAATTTGGGTAGTTATTTTCTGAGCCAAATGGATTTTGAGGTAATATTCTGAGAGAAGGGGAAGTTCCCTTCTATAAGAGGGGTGGGGGTAACTTTAGGAAAAGATTAAAATATTAATTTTTTATACAATCATATTCGGTTAATAATGGCTAAAAATGAATTTATTTCAATAATTATGTTGTTATGTGATGAAACCCTCTCAAACAATAGGTTTTAGATAAATTTAGGTTACCATTTAACCTATTCTTTTAGATTTAACTCTTAGTTAAATAGTTTAACTTTTACCGTGTCTTCTTGTATTCTTCCAATATATGGTTAATAAACTTACTCTAAACTTCCAAGAGAACCTCATGTGGTTCATTAATAACATATATAATATTATTTATGCCCTTTGGCCTAACCATAGATATTTAAGAATATTATATCAACCAATAATATAGTATTTGTTTTAAAAATTATTTTATGTCAATTTTGACATTGTTTGGTATTTTGTTTTTCTGAAAGTCATAAAAACTTGATTAATTCGAAAAAGATACATTGAATCACCCCTAACATGTCATATTAACCTAAAAAATTCGTTGATATCATAAATGTTTTGAAATTATATTTATTTTAATATATATAATACCATTTATCTGATTCTTTCATTAATAAGGTAATTACTGCATCATCATTATGTCATTATGAAATTAAATTATTTAATGTATGAAAATTATAAATAAAATACTATTATGTAGGAAATAATATTTTATTTATATTGAATATTTATAGTCGAATTTATCTTATGTGAAACCGTATATTAAAAATGGTTTTGTTATTAAACATTGAATTTAACACTTTTAACTCTTCTTTAAATAAAATAGTAATAAATGTCCTAATCTAATCCATGTGGACCTAAAGGATATTATTTTATTCATATGGTTGTTTTAGGTTGAAATACACTAATACAATATAATTAGGACATGTTTTAGAGTAATTATAATATCATTTTTACCTTTAATTACCCAATTTAGTTTTAACCGTGGTAAATAAAAGTCAAAAGTTATTATTCACCAAAGAATATTTTCATATTTTTGAACTAAATTTTACATAGTGATACCAACTGTGTCTCTCAGATTTTTTAAATTCAACTCATAGAAGCAGAAAACTTATGTTTAATGCAAATTTGATAATGTTCTTAGAAGGTGGGTAAAATTGGCTAAAAATTTCAATAAATATTTACACATATAATTTTACTATAAAATGAATCCAATGAATTAAATTGAAAATATATAGGTATTATATATATATTTTTACTTAAAATAAATTTAAATAAAATAAATAATAATTTAAATAAAAATTCGGTTTTAAATTATAACGTAGTGTTTTTCACTATTCATAAAAAATTTGAAAGTTTTCATAAAAATACAAAAAATTCACCCTATGTTGTTTTTTATATTATGAATTACAAAATGAAGTCTATTTTTCCAAATTCAAAACATAGAATTTTAATTTATTAATTTAAAATTAATTTTCGTCGTCAAAACCAAAAAGCGGGTTTTAAAAAAGTAAAAACTATCAAAAGATTGACATGTGTTTATGTGAAATTTAAATGGGAAATTAATTTTAACGACCTAAATTATATTAAATGATTAAAATATAATCTAATTATACTTCATAACCATTCAAATACATAATTTATCACTATAAATTATTTCGATTAAAAAAGTTTTTTTCAATTAAAACATAGTATTTTTCACTTCTTGTAAAAAATATGAAGGTTATCTTAAAAGTACCAAAAATTTATCCAAAATAAATTTTTATATCCCGCATATAAAGAAGAATTTAATTTCCTTAAATTTAATATATAAAAGTGTCATATATTGGATTTAAAAATGGATCTCCATTAAAAGGTGGTAAAATTGATTTTTTTTGAAAAAAACTTCTTTTTTCTGAAAAAAAATGAATTTGTTCATATATTATGTCTAAGAAAAAGATAATTTGGTTGTTAAAATTATACACAGTATATAAGATTGGAAATTAAGTTAATACTATTCCTAACCACTTTTTGAGTGGCTAGTTTGTTAAGTTGGGGTGTGCTCGAACTCGGTGTCGCATGAAACACAAGATATTGAATTAATTTAATGAGATACCGTACTATGAAATATTGTGGTGTTACATTCTACGCTCCATTAATAAATTGCATCCTCACAATTTGATATTGTTCTTCGAAAACAAAAGGTTAAAAATAGAAAAATACCTTTGTGGAAAACCCACATCAGAAATTGGGTTAATAAAATTTTTCCTTTATAAGAGGGAAAGGTAATGAAAAAGTCACCAACAATTTATGATCGCAATTAGGAGAACATTGGTGTAAATTAGAGACAAATCATTGGAGAAAAGATGTAAATATTTATAGGGAGTGATTGAGGCCATAAATCACAAAAAAGATTAAAATTGAGGGCCTCAAAGGCATCTATCTATGATGATTTAAAATATCATCAGTTCAAAAAAACATAAGGTATTGGGATAACACATTTTTTGGTTTTAAGATCCCTTCCCTAAAGTTTAAGAATTAATTTATTAGAAGAATATGAGAAAAAAATATACTTGACAAGTAGAGTTTCATTCTTCAACTAATTACTACCACAAACTCATCTTTCACTTTAAAAGATAATAATATTTAAAAATATTATATTTATCCTAATCGTATAAGGTTCCAAAAATAATGAATTTAAAATTTATTTTCCATACTATTTTAAAAAAAATTATACAAACCAGGACATCACATAGGCAAGTGGTGGGTGATGAACCCTTGTCACCCTTCGGTTGTGGGATCAAGTCTCGTGGCCTTATGGGACGTGACATGTTGTCGCCCGACATCCGGGTTGTCATTTTTATGAAAATACAAAAATAATCTCATGAAATGACTTAGCCTTAACAATAAAATCCAATGTCAAACTTAAGAAATTACAACCTTTATACTTATCCAAAATACTTCTGTTCAAACTCATAGTCCTAAATTTATAGGGAATGGTAGACTCAATGAAATCCTTTTTTCCATGTAATAACATGTGAATACCTTCATCATGTATTCTTTAAAAACATTGTAACAAGCTGAATTACTATATGACCTTTTTGAATACATTAATGCTCCATTTTTACTTATAGAATACTAGATATACTCCATCTATCCAAAAATGTTGTAAACTCCAACAATGATGGAATATACAAATCAATAATCAATTTCAAGGTAGTCATGATTATCAAATATAATTTATCAAAAAAAAATATATTATTCCAAAATCAATACATTAGTATCAGAACCATATTATGGTTTATCTTTCTCTCAAACATATATTTTTGAAAAAATTTAACCTGCTATTGTGTCACTTTTCTTGGTTCCATACAATCTCATGTCCTTAATGAAACAGTACTGCAGTACAATCCTTTTGTAATCTATAATTCTTATAACATGTACATCATTAATACAATACTCAAATGACATGATAATTTAATAACAATATAAGAAATATAATTATTCATCTTTATATTTGGTTGTATCATAACTTGATTATTATCCAATAGCACTATTTGGGGTATACTCTGATGATTTGGACATTGTTTCACATAGAGTCCCAACTCCTTGAAAATAAATCATTGTACATTTGAAACCTTTTTCTTTTCCATGCAGTCACGTACTTGATGTCCTTTTTTCTCTAAACTTATAACAAACTCTCATTCCCTTCAAGAATTTACCAATGTGATTCTTTCCATAGTTATCACATATGAGAAAATCCTTCTTTCCCATTTTCCCTTTATCCATCATTCTCTCTTACATCATTTTCTTCTCTATCTTCCCTTCAAAGCCATAAGACTCAATTACTTCAATAATTATCTTATTAACACATGATATTATTTCTTCAAATGATGAGAATGCGTGGGATAATATTCCCTTTTAAAAGTTTTCTTAATACCATGAAAGATATTATCCTTCTTAATCTTTCGATCATGTTTATTGCTGGAATTCTCATTCCTTCTACTAGGCTCCTTTTCTAAACAATGGCACACACAAGGTTAGTTTATGAATTGCAATTCATAATTCCAAACTTGTAAAATATCTAATGTAAATTGAAAGTATTATTCATATGATCTATTATCATAAAATGTTTTATTTGAGGAAGTATTTACTTATAAATCCTTCATAATGGCTTTTAATGAAAATGTGAATTATCTTAAGTACATCCCCTAGGAGTATCGTAACCAAGAGTCAAGCAAGGACCGTTGTTGTGTACCTGGATACCCTGAGTCTAGCTTGGAACTCCTGATCAGAGTTTTCACTCCTAGGTACATCTATGCCAGAGCCGCCTCTACCTGTTCATATCCAAATAGGGATGTATTGCTTGGAAAATTCACAAAATCTCTACATTACAAAAATTCTTGGAAGTTATACTATACTAATCCTCAAAGTCTATATTTGGGTAATGTTATCCTATCAGAGTTTTTCAAAATCTAGTTTCCATGTTTATTGATAAACTTTCTGCAATACCAACTGTAATGCCCCGACTCCAGTTACCCATAGTCAGTTAATTATTACATAACATTGGCCTGAAACAAGGAATCAAGTCCCGAAAGACAGATATGTTTAGTAGACTTGGAAGTACTAGATAGATTCATAAGTCTTAAATTGCATCATTAAATAAAAACATCAATGACATTTTGTCCCCTTTTAAACACACTTATATCCCTAGCCTATCCCTGTAGGCCAACCAAAAACTACTTCTTCAAATCCCAGGAAAAATAAAACAATGAATGGGGCGAGCTTAGATGCTCAGTAAGGATAACAATATAGCGAAAAATTTCATAAATAAGCATAAAAATTTAAGGAAATGTATAAGACTAAAACAATAGAATTTTAATCTTCCAAATCCATTTTTTATATTTTTCAAAATCCACTTTATGATAAAGTGGGAATCTCACAAAACCAAACCTCAAACCATATTACAGAATTCAAAAACCATGAAACATCAAAATATCACCAAAACCACCAATCCCAGTTTGAAATTAAAAAAATCAAAGATCTGTGTATCCCATCCTCGAACCACATTATCTCGAGCTATGAGATGTCTAGATCCATGCTCCGTTGACGTGACCACTTCTCTAGTGAGTACCATAATAGAGATCATCCCAACAAAGTTTTCATTATAGAAAAAACAACGCCGTCATCACTTCTCCATTGACAGTCGATGCCAATGTCCGTCACCACACCATAAAAAGTCACTGAATCTAGAAATGACTTCAATACAAAATGAGGGTAAAATTACTCCATCGGTCGCAGAAAATACAAAACAAACCTTCATAGATGAATTTGGGGAAGAAACATCGAGTAGATCTAACAAACCAGTTACCATCTTCATGGGAGCGAAGCGATTCAAGACTTGCATGGAGCACCGACGGACACCGAACTGCACATCCCAAACCCACATAGTTGCCACCGCACTAGGTCCGATAGGGAGAGGTACAGGGAAATGCGAGGTCAGAGCAGTGAAATGATTGGTTGTGGGCTCCAATCGAAGCCAACGATTAAGAAGCAGAGAACTAGATGTCCCCAGATCAAGTCGATCATTTTAGCGCTAGGACACTCGTCGACCGCCAAACCACCAAACCCAAAACCATGTTGTTCCTAGTTCTCTAACTCCAACATGGAGAGGCACAAAAGACTGTGAGGTCATAGAAGGGTTTGGACGACCGAGGGCATCACCAACACACGATCGTCGACGGAAGGTGAAAAAGAGCAGTAGAAGAAATCCAATGACAGAGAGCAGCAGAGAAGAAACCCCAATGAAATTAAGCTTCCAGAAAGAAGGAGAATGAAGACGAAATCAAGAAATAAGGAAATACGATGAGGGAGGAGAAAGGGAAATAATAATCACTACCGAGGAGGGCCATGAAACCCTAGTAGGTGTGAGGGCGAGGGCGGGGGCAGAGAGGAGAGCCGCCAGGCGAGTGAGGCACCATCAATTCCTAAAAAAAGAATTTTAAACAAGAAATTCAGGATAATATGAAAAATATAAAATCAAATAATTCCATTTAATTATTCACATGGATATTCTACTAGTCAAATAATCACATGAAATATCAATAGCCACATTCATAATGATGGAATGCATAATTCTAGACATCATAACCACGTAGTCAAGGCCTTGTTTCAAGACTATAAATAAGATTTTGTCATGGACTTTTTCCAAGACACTAGTTTTTCTTTTGAGACCTTTAGATGCATCGAGGAGCTATAGCTAGCTCCACTTGTCACTTACTAAGTCCAATGTATTCCTCATATGAAAACGTTTAAACATAAAATAAACATTTGTATTAAAACTAGAATACGAAATGTTAGTACATTATCCATAAACTATGAATGGTGTAAAAATAAAACATCCACATTCAAGAATATCAAAATCCTTTAATACAATATGGATGTTTTGTATCATAATAAATCAACTTCAAACAAGATCAAAATCCATCAAAAGATGTTGACATTGATGAAATCAAAACTTTTTTATAGAAATATCTCTTTCTATTTTTGAAAACATTTAAAAGTCATATAAATATAAAATAAAACATTAATTTTGAAAATATTAATATAAGATTATATGGGAAGATTTTACAATATTATAACGGTGGAAAATAGCCGCACCAGCTGTATAAGTTAAAATAGACATTCTTACCTTAATTTTTTCAAAAAGGTCATAATGTACATTTTTTTGAAAAAGGAGGATAGATTCCTTTCCAAAAACATAAGGTCAAATAATTGTATAAATGAATTTAAACCATTTTCTAGGAAAAAGTAAAATTTTTTTGAAATACATTTTTATAAAAACATGGGTGTGGATGAAAAATAGGTCCCAATAGATACTAACGTAAAAACAACCTCTGATAATAAAGAGATTGTGAAATTAACCCTTACATTGTACTTTTCCATAGTCGATGTTATGTAAAACTCTTATATAATAGTTTAAACAGTGTTATTAAATTATAAAGAACTATAAACAAAAATATTATGTCCTATATGATCTTAAAATATTGCTTGGTTCATAATATTTTAGTAGTATCATCGTTTTGTGTGTTAACTAAGTCGTTTTACTTTTTATGCTTGGTTATTTAAGCCATGTTTGTTATGTATAGAATGTATTTTTATTCATATAAAGAATGATATTATGTTCATAAAAATTATTTTTAATCATAAAATAAAAATTATTCTTGAATTATTACGATGGGGAATGAATCTCATCGCGTTCGTGGAGACGGTAATTCGTACGTACGCACGAGCGACAATATCATTATATTGATGGTGAAATCTTATGTAATTGGATGGTATATCATATATAATGACTCATTAAAATTTTATATTTATTATTTACATCAATTATAAAAATTATTATACCCATCCAAATAATGAAGTGTTTGAATAAAAAACTACACCACGACGTTGAGACGGTAATCCGTACGTATGCACGTATAGTGACGTTGTCACTCATATGATTGATAGAAAAATGAATATAGTTGCATCATTTGTATAATAACATAAAAATATATAGAATATACTAGAGTTATTATTATAGAATGGAAATAACAAAGAAACGGGAAGTGGAAGAAGAAAATAACTTGAAACAGGTGATGAAATATTTACCTCTTCTTCGGGTTCTTCCTTTTGATTTGATAAAAAGGGCTTTTTAGGTTGAATTTATGACCAAATAAAGGCCTATATGATGAATTTAGGAATGTTGGGGGGATATTTGGGTATGGGATGGATGATAAAAATGGATTTTGAGGTAGTAGTTTCAGAGAAGGTGAAGTTCCCTTCTATAAGAGGGGTGATGTTCACTTAAGAAAAAGATTAAAATATTAATTTATTATACAATAATATTAGTCTTATAAAGACTCCAAATAAATTTATTTAGAGAATTATGTGGTTATGGGTTTAAATCCTATCAACCAATAGGTTTTAGACAAGTTTAGGTAACCATTTTAACCATATCTTTTAGATTTAACTCTTAGTTAAATAGTTTAACATTTACCGTGTCTTCTTGTATTCTTACACTATATGGTTAATAAACGTACTCTAAACATCCAAGAGAACCTAAAGTGGTTCATTAATGAAATATATAATATTATTTATTCCCTCTTTCCTATTCTTATATTTTTAGGAATATTATATCAACCAATAATATAGTATCTATTTTAAAAATTAATTTATGTCAATTTTGACATTATTTGGTATTTGGTTTTTATAGAAGTCATAAAAACTTTATTAATTAAAAAAAGATAAATTTAATCAACCCTAAAATGTCGGATTAAACTATAAAATTCGTGGATATCATAAAATCTTTGAAATTTTATTTATTTTAATATTTATAATAACATTTATTTGATTCTTTCATTAATAACGTAATGACTACATCATCATTGTGTCATAAATAGATTTAATTATTTAATGTCTAAAAATTATAAATAAAATAACATTATGTATGAAATCATTTTATATTTTTATTGAATGTTTATGGTCGAATTTATCTTATGTGTAACCCTATATTAAAAATGGTTTAGTTTTTAAACATTGAATTTAACACTTATAACTTTTCTTTAAATAAAATAATAATAAATGTCCTAATCTAGTACATGTGGACATAAAGGATAATATTTTATTACTTAGATTGTTTTTGGTTGAAATACACTTATCCAAAAGAATTATAAAATGTGTTTGGGTAATTATAATTTCATTTTTACCTTTAATTACCCTATTTACTTTAAACTGGGGTAAAAAAAGTCAAAAGTTACTATTAACCAAAAATTATTTTAATCTTATTGAACCACATTTTACTTTCTAATATCAATCACGTTTCTTGTATTTTTGAAATTCAACTCACAAAAGCAATAAAATTATGTTTTATGAAAATTTGCTAATGTGCCTAGAAGGTGGGTAAAAGAGGTTAAAAAGTTCAATAAAGATTTACACATCTATTTTTATTAAAAAATGATTCAAATTAATTACATTGAACTTATATAGGTATTATATATCTATTTTTACTTGAAATAAATTTAAATAAATAAATAATTATTAAAATAAAAATTCAATTTTATATAATAACGTAGTGTTTTTTACTATTCATCAAAAATTGAATATTTTCAATAAAATACCAAAAATTCACCCAAAGATGATTTTGATATTCTGAATTCAAAAATGAAGTCTATTTTACCAAATTCAAAACATAGAAGTTTCATTTATTAATTTAAAATTAATTCCCGTTCTCAAAATCAAAAAGATGGTTTTTAAAAAGTAAAAACTTTTAAAAGATTGACATGTGTTTATGTCAAATTTAAATTGGAAATTACTTATAGTGACCTAAATTGTATTAAATGATAAAAATATAATCTCATTATTCTTCAAAACAATTCAAATATAGAATTTATCACTCTAAATTATTTTGATTAAAAATGTTGTTTTCAATTAAAACATAGTATTTTTCACTATTCGTCAAAATATGAAAGTTATCAGAAATGTACCAAAAATTTATCCAAACTAAAAATTTCTGTCTCCCATCTAAAGAAGAATTTAATTTCTTTAAATTGAATATATAAAACTTTAATATATTTGTTTTAAAAATGGTTCTCCATTAAAAGGCGGTAAAATTGATTTTTTGAAAAATACATCTTTTATCTGAAAAAATGAAGTTTTTATTATATTATGGCTAAGAAATACATAATATGGATGTTAAAATTATATACAGTATATAAGATTCAAAATATAGTTAACACTATTCATAACCACTTTTTGAATGGCTAGTATGGTATGTTGTGGTGTGCTCGAACTCAATGTTGCGTGTACCGCAAGCTATTGAAATAATTTAATGAGATAATTTACTATGAAATCTTGGGGTGTTACACAGAACCTAGCTATAAGTTCATAAACTCCCTATCATGAACATCCCTTAATATCTCAGGGGAAAAGTTGTTATTATAGGTATGTTGGAATTTCCTCCATATCACTTTCCAATACTGACAAACCTAGTTTATAATTTCCCACCAACGTTTGAAGGATCCTTTTATCATATACATAGAGAGCTTCACTCTCCACTCAAGAGTTGTATCAAGGATTTCAAAGAAAGATAAGCTAGTCTCAATCCATAACTCTGTAGTCCGATGCCAACATCCACTAAACAATTATGTGGGTATTTTTGTTGAAACTATTGCATCAACTCTCCCATTGAAGTTGAAGGTCATGGAGCTCCCTGTATAGTCTGAATATGCCATAGAAACACCCCTAAAAACTAGGAGTCATTGTCTGAATCATGGATAAAAGGAGGTTCCACAATTGGCACTACTGTAGGTAACACTGTTGTCTCAGGGACCACTACCTATAGAGCCTAGTCACCCCCAACCTCCTAGTGCATGACTTAAGGATGTCATGGTGGCATGGATTTATAAATTCCCAGCATAGAACTCATATAAAAGTTTATAATAGTAATACTACCAAAATAATAATAGTATTGGTACAAACATTCAAACATTAAAGTCACACCCTTATTGATGCTAAAAGATATGGGTATGTTTGATAGGAATGATCATAAACAATATGAGAGACACTTTCTACTACCCACCATAGTGTTTGGGTCTGGCTCAAGCTCTCTATTTCACTGTAAGTGTCCTAGTGTATAAATTATCAATTGTATGTTATAGAGAAAAACACTCTTAAATTTCAATAGGAATCCCCATATAACGAAGACCATATTTAAATTAAATATTTAATAATGTTTTCATTTAAATAATAGACTAGTTATCTAAAACACCATTCCCTATGTAGACATGAACATGATTTTAAATTTGCAATTCGTAATTCATATAACTACATATAATCCATTAAATTCAATAAGAGAATATAATAGAAAATAAAATATTAAATTACTAAATGAATCATCATTACCTAATATATAGAGGTAAATGAACTCTTTATATTATAAATAATAATCATGTATTTAAAATCAAATAATGTTCTATTCTATGTAACCTCAGTTATATAAATCAAACATATCATAATGGATTAGTTAAGGTTCCATCATAAAACTATTTTTGAAATTTTCTATTAGGTTGATGTAGAAACTTTAATAACCCATTATCTAATATCCCATTTCCTACATAAATTTTAGTTTCATTACAGGTATATCACTCAAGGTATACACAACAAGTATCATGCAATCCAGAAATGCAACCTATATGGCAAGGAATAATGCAGGACATGTAAATCCTATAAGGTGCCTATAATGATTTATAATCAATTGTTCCTTTCCATAATAGTCCAAGGAAAAAATTTATTCCATTTTCATAATAATAATAATATCACATATTCTATGTTTCACCCAATGGTGGAATCAAAACAACTATATTAAGGAAAAATATGAACATGAAGTCCCATTCCTAGTAAATTGGATTTCCCCCTTACGTGGGTCAGATACCCATTATAATAGGCTCATTACCAAATTTTGACACATCCTAGTCTCCATTATACGATCCCAAAAGAGTAATGGATAAAAGAAATCTCATATACTAATTTCTAACATCACATATTGGTTACCATTATGAGATTCCCCAATTCAGTTAGTCACATGGCCTCAAGCATGCATCCCTATATCCTAGAGGCTACTGACTAGTAGTGAGGGTATATAGTTGTATTGTGGCGTGGCCATACCCTCATAATTAGAGTAGTACAGTGGTGTAATAAATTAATTAATATTGAAATCATAATATCAAATAATAGTGGAAGGTAAACAACCATATGAAAATAATAAACAAATAATAAATAGTAACATCTAGTTTCATACACACAATGTTGTAATATGATGTATCTAAAAAAGATAACATGTAGACATAGAAGAACAAATTCTGTACGAAACATGTATCAAAAGAACAAAAATACAAAAAATACTATATTTAGAATGAATCACAAGCTATATTTCGGTCTTGTGTTCCCCCTATCCCATGTTATAATCCATCAAGCATCAACAACTGGGAATTTTCCACTATCCTTACTTAAATCATCATAATCTTCTTGTGTAACATTAGAGGTTAGGAGGCTTGGATCGGGTGTTCGATATATGCCTCGGGCCAACACCAATTGTGTTTATATCAAATCCAGCCTGTGCATATGAATTATAACTGTATCGAGGTACAACAAAAATAGATGTAAATTAATAATAGATATAACAAGTCCATGAACACAATATGTAATTAAGGAGGCTATATAGACAAGAATAAATAAATTAATAAAGTATCAACATAAGGTAGTAAGCAACCAACATAAGCCACTTGTGATAAGAGTAACAACCCTATGTGGGACAGGTCCCAAGGAAAATAATTAGAGAGACCTATATCCATATATATATTGGTTTTCATGACCCGACCTATAACAAGGCTTGATTAGTAACTATCCCAAGCTTGCCTCTATAGGCTAGGGGCTGGAGACCAAAGTTGAAGGAATCAAAAACTTGAGGAGACCTTTGCGTATGTACCCCCCCACACACACACACAAACAACTCAATGAAAATGTGTAGAGGGAAAGGAAAACAAGATAAAACACTGCTATATGTATATAAACCCAGTATATTCATCAACCTGTAAATGTTAAATATGAAAAAAAGTAAGATGAAAGGTAAAGGGAAAAAATAAACGCCCAACTAGAAAAGTTCCACAACCCGAGAACATGTGGAAAAGTAAAATAACAGAGAGATCCCCACTATGGGATCCCATGATATGACAACTAAACGTAGTCCAAGAACCCCGTAATGCTATGTTCCACTGAATTCGTGATCATCATTTCTATTGTCTTTAAGGGCACACCAAGTGAAGGCATAGCCCAAGTAGGGGTGAGAATAAAAATACTAAATAGGATGTCTCGAATGATAAAGGAGCTACAAACGTAGTACTAAAGAGGTAAGTGGTAGATAAAAAGGTGTAGAGTAAAAGAGTACATCTCAACACAAAAAAGAAGTGAAGTAAGATCATCCAAACATGAGGAGCTAGAAATGGTGATAATATGACCTCGTTATTTAGTCTTTGCTAACTATAGTAGGAGAGTAGAATCATCCAACCATGAGAAGCAATACACAAAAAGCACACGGAATACCCCATGAGTCTTCACCTCTCCTAGAAGGAGAGAAACCAAAACCAAAGGAGTGGGTACTAAAAATATGATACATATATATATATATATATATATATATATATATTCACAAAAAATGAACCCCAAACAAGATTGTTTGGGGATCTCCATATCACTATCTCCGCCTAGGCAAAGAGTAGACAACGTTCCAGATGTAACCACCATCAATGACCATCATTCCACATATTTTCCCTGAACTGCATGTTAAATGGGCTCAACCACCGCACCTTGATAATATCTTCTTTGGGTGGGTCTATCTTGCCCACACTATTTTAGTCACATCACATGGACATGTCTTGGGGGGAAAACACCCATATTTATTTAAAGATCAAAGTTGCATCAAGAACATCTCATCATTGTGCCGTATAATCGATAGATTATTTCAAAAAGTCATGAACCCACTACCTAGACCCGTTGTAGGGTATGCTCAAAAGATTCACTGATGAACTCACTGCCCAGCCCAGCTGGAGGGTATGCCTAAAATAGTAAATGATGAACCTCACTACCCAACTGCGCTATAGGGTATGTCTTGAAAGATTATCCTTTGAACCTCACTACCCAGTCACGTTGGAGGGTAATCCTTGCAAAGAGAATGATGAACCTCACTACCCAGCCACACTGGAGGGAAAGCCTGAAAGAGTATATGATGAACCTCACTACCTAGCCACATAGGAGGGTATGTCCTAAAGAGTAGTTGGAAAACCTCACTTCCCTACCGCTACTGGAGGGTAATCCTAGAATAGATCATTTACATAATCATGTGTGACCTTAGTTAGGCTTCACACTAGGATCATTGAGCATCACCTTAGATAGGTATCTCACTCAGAACATCTCACACCATATCACGAAGGCCAATATAGAGGGGACCGTCGTGAACTATGTGGAAAAAAACATAGAAAATGCTACTCGTGAGCTACAATCTAAGTTCAGAAGAAGATACGCGAGCTAGAAGATTCATAAAGTGGTACATGGCACATGTAGGGACTACACAAAATGTGAACCTACCACATCATCTGGTTGCGTACAGAACCATAATCAAGTGCTAAACTATGATCAAGTTCCCATAGGTCATTAAAGTGTATTCCCTGAGTAAACAGAACCACTATCCAAAAGGTTGATGAGTACGTACTGCTCATTATAGATCTAAAGGGAAAAAATGTAATTTTACCGGCATGCCTCTTGAAAACGGCCTCAGATAAGAAAATGGATCACACTGTTGCGATCCTTATTTAAAAAACACATGATAGACTATTTATTCTCCTGAAATGGACTCCCAGTGAAGAAACTACATTCCATAGTGTTGTGCACAAATAGTGCCCTATGGGGCCCACACATTGATCCTAGAAGTCATCACAAAGATCATTTCACTGTAATCCCCTCAGAAAAACACATGGGATTAGCTATTAATTCATCCAAAATAGACAAATGGGGAAAAGGGTGCTTTTCACCGCAAACACCCAATTGGTACTCGATCACTACCGATCATGAGAAGGCTATGCACATACAAACTAATCACACCATTGAAATCCTTGAGAAAAAACATCCAAGGTAAACTATTCACTTACCCCAAAAAAACTGCCAATGTAGAAGTTGTAAAACATTGCATTATGATCAAAAGAAGTTCTGTGGGGCCCACAAATCAGTCTTGATTTTAGTTGGGTGGATTGTTCCATTTCTATCCTCATGGGAAAACACAATAGATAAACTAATCGATCATCCAAAATGGATACCCGGTGACAAAGTCACATTCCCTAGAAAATGCCCGAAACATGTCTCATGGGGTGCGCACCACTCTTTTAGTTTATGTACTCAAAATCAGCCTTCAAAAGTCTGTCTAAACTCTAGGGTCACAACGCCTTTGATGAAGAATCAATTAGAAATTGGACACATAAGTTACATTCGGTACGAGAATTGTGAAATAATAATAATTATATTATTATTATTTTAAATGGACTTTTCATATCACCAAGCTTCAAGCCCCAGCCAAAAGGATCTCAAAAGATCCTCAAAAGGTCTTTTACAAAACAAGGAATGTGTTCCCACAATCAACACACAAAAATAGTTCCTCGGATTGAAAGATACAAGGTTTCTATTAAAACCCCCGGTCCAAACCGGCCTCAGCTGACCCAAACTGGCTAGTTTGGTTCAAACCACCCAGGTTCGTGGCTCTGCCATCGTCTGATGCAGCTCCACCTCCATCTTCCATGCCCTCCATGATCTTTCGTTCCACTTCGGTGCTCCACCGCCCGCTGGAGCCCCTCACCAGAACCGCCGCTAGAAAACTTCCACAGACCACCAAGGACACTCCGGTGGTCTGAATCATGACCAGATCTAGACACCTCGGGATGAGACCTTTTCATCTCCATCCTCTGCTCAATGATCCTTTGATGTTCCGATATGCTATAAAGTATCCTCCACTTCCGCTCGCATCTGTTCTTCAACCAGTTCCCACAATTCGAACCCAAGCATAGATCAGGACTTCTCGGGTTGAGGGATTCACAAATATTGGTCTAAGTCCCCGATCGAAGGTCATTTTTGCAAGAGGAAATGTTTTGCGATGCAAAAAATGACGAAAGGTTAATTTTAAATTGAAATAGATGATGGAATTTATTTTTTTGGCCATCAATGATGGATTCCAGAATTGCGAATTTAAAAAGAAATTCAAAACGACAACACATTATTCAATCGAGGAGAGGTAGAATCTGAAAGAGAAATCCTACGTCGAATCCAGATCATCTATTGATTTCATTATTCCCTAATATACACGATCTTAAGGTTTCATCATGATCCAATTACATTCAGACGTCAATTCACCGTCAGCCAGAGATTCACCATCCAAGAGGGAAAATGAGCTAACTCCATTTCATTTCCATAATTTCTTATTTATAGGAAATTGCTAGAAGTCTCGGAGTATGAATATCCCTTTCCTTCACAACTGAGGTCACCCCTATAGTAAACACCATGAAACGAACTCAACAAAAGTATCATATTTCCAATCTGAGTACCCATTTGAAGGTTATTCAAAGGATCATTTCAAATAAAATAGTTATATTTAACTATTTTATTTATGATTTTCCCTTCGGTACTTTTTCTACAAAAGTCTTGAACTAACAAAGATTATACTCCTCCTAGTGTAAAAAAACACTCCGAACTCAACCATGGAATCAAATTTTTGATCCGAGTTATTGATTGTGAGTTATTTGTGTTTGAGCTATGAAATGAATGATTTAATAAATTAATTCATCAATTTAACATACCACTAAGGAGATGGGGTCCAAACGTCCCACAACCACATATTTTATGTCATTCCTAAGGTAAAAACAATGTTTTGGACCCAACATTGGCCACATATTTCTAATTTGGTCAACCATTTATGTTATTTGCCATTTCTGTTGTGTGAATAGTAAAAAAGCATAATATATTTGTATAATTTATTCCAAGCACACCAAGACTTGGAATGGAATTCCGTTATAGCTCATAGATCTAGAAATAAACGTAAAAATATTCCAAAGTATTAAAAGGTGAAAAACTAGTCTCTATATCATACTTCCTTTATTATTTTCATCCCCAAAAAGAAAAAATAGGCAAAGAAACAAGGGATACTGAGCTCAAACCTAGCTCTCCTGCTCCTAGGGAAACCTACATGCTACCATGTTGGCACAACACATGAACTAAAGGGATGGTCTGTTCTCATAAGGTCTGCTCATTTTGATGACATGCATAAGAACATGTACATATCTCATCAGTTGTGGCACATTAAAGATGTCATGTTCCCACTCCAGCAATTGGGGCCATAGGGAAAGGCAGTGGGAAACCTTGTCATATCTTGCATGATTCTTAATTGCCTGAAGAAACTTATGGAATTGTTTACTTTCCTGGAAAATCCTCTCTATACCACATCACAATTGGAATAACTATTTTCTATAGAATATGGTCTCATGATTCACTCCTTCAGAATATCTATCTAGTGAAACACCCAAGGATATATGATCATGGAAGATTTCATAGTCGATGCATCAAAACTCAGACTCTCTAAAACGTACGATAAGTGGAGTTAACACCATCGAGTTGAGAAAATATATACACTCCTACTCCACCAGGGTCAGCTTCTGAGAAGCTACCTGCTCTGAAACATACCACATATAGAGATCCAGAGATTTCTTACTAAGGGAATCCTCTATAACACTGCCACTTTTCGGACCATAGAATACCTCGAAATCATAGTCTTGTAGAAATTTCAACAAGTACCACCATCTCATTTTTGAGTTTCTCTTGGTGAAGATGTACTTGAGACTTTGGTGGTATGAGAAAACAACAAAGTGCTCTCCTAGAAGATAACATCTCCACATTCTTAGGGGGAATACTATTACTATCAGCAACACAAATAGTGAGTCACATATTTCTATTTATGGGGTTTCTATCACCTTGACTTGTAACTAATAACTAAAGTATCAATAATGTAGTTGAGAATTCAAGGTACCCATGTACAAGGCATGTGATTAAACAAATCCAAATACAAGAGGCTAGACACAGAAAGCACATGTCATACCCCATGCATATTTTCCCCACTTGGAAGGAGAGTACTCCCAAAAAATCACTCTTACAAACCAACTAGAGGAATTTCATGGAATGGGTGTTCATGTAGAAATAATCCATTGGAAAATACAATACTTGCTCCAAAAATCCACTGCATAACCCCACCATAAATACAAAATTCAGATGCATTCATCCACCACACCTCGATACTATCCTCTTTTGGTGGAACTGACTCTCCATCATGGTTTTCATCACATCACAAAAACAAGTATTAGTGGGGGAAGAACCCCTCTTTCTCATGCATCCAAATATATAATTAACAACACTAAAACAAGGTTACACTGATGACCCAATTCACCCTCAATAACTCATCAAGCAAGTAGTTGGGAGAAAATAGTAACTCATGTAGTGTATAACAAGTTATACTAAAAATGGTAGAAAATACAAAGAGTGTAGATCTTATCATCTCACACGCTGTAGGATTGTAGAAATCCCTAGCATCCAGCTACCCACAACCCTGACCACCAGCTCTCGGAGCCTGACATGGGCCACCTAGTGATGGTGGAAGGACCTTGAAACAACATCCACCAACCATAGTTCTTCCTCCTCTTCTTCCATCACTACCTCCCAGAGGACCACCATGTCCTCACCCATGAGATCACTGATCAAGACATTGCCTCTTATATGGAGGTGCATCTACAAACATCCTAGAAAGATCAACACATCTATTTGGGTATTCTTATTCCATGTGACCTTGCCCATCACAAGCATTGCAACGACCCATCTAGGGCTTCCCCAACGCTCTACCATGTCCCTGAACATGTTCTTGAGACTCATCAAGGGGATGCCTCTTATGTTGAGGGCCTTCAAATTGACATCTTCTAGTTGTGGAAGACATCCCAACTATATTACATCCAATTTCAAAACCAGCCAAATAGTTCTCCTCTAACAGAAAACACTCTATCACCAATACCATCTCCAACACCCTGAGATAGTTGAGGATGTACAAGGGAACTACGTTGGCACAGATCTCCTCTATGGATACCCTACTCAAACTTTCATGCCCCGAATGTGTTTTCATAGATCACATCCAATGAGTATCGAGTAAGGCCTATTAAACTTTTTCTATACTCATCCACCATCATCCATCCCTACGGAAGCTCCAGTATCTCTTGAAACAATATGGAGGGTAATAAAGAGGGGTATTACTTTTCAAAAAATATTTTCTAGAAGTCATCCCACGAGTTTGCTGACTCATCGTGCATCTGAGTATCCCTGCTCTACCAACACCAAGATTCTGTATGAAAAAAGAATAGTTTTCAAAGTCACTATATAATTCATTAGTGTCCAGACAAGTGTGATGAGGAAAACCACTGTCCCCTACCAACTCTACACTCCCTAAGGGTCTAGATTAATGAGGAACCTCAGCATTATCTGACATTGGAACTCACAAAGTGCACTCAACCAGCACACATCCTCATCATGCTCTGCTGTGACTAACTACTTATTAGCTGGTGTAGGTGCTACTACCTACCCATCTGGAGAAAGGGGGATTGTATGATGGATCATGAACTAAGCCCTCATCACTCATGGAATCTTCATCACGAACTGGAGCTAATATCCTAGATATCTATCATCGTGGAGGCATCCAAATACCTATCAAGGAGTATCATGGTCAAATGAGAATATATATATATATAAACAATGATAGAGAGATGACCCAAGAAGGGTAGTCAAATAATTAATCCTATATGATGCATGTACCACTGTTCCCTACAATAAGTGTCTTAGCATGCCGAGTTGACAAGCGGGTATTTAGGGTCCTGGTGAATTGCTATGTCAGCCACCACATCATCAATGGACTCCCTGGAATGATATCCTATCTTGAGACATGTTGAATTTTTTTTCCTAAAACCCAACCAATTACTTTTCAAGGATTGTCCGAACAACATCCCAAGGAATGAAACCCATTTGATACCAATTTTTCATGATTCGGACCATATTGGGGCTCAAGTCAAAACTACCCCAATCCCGTCTCCACAGGCTAGGGGATGTCGACTAGCACAGAAGGCATAATGAACTCATGGAGGCCTTTTTATATGTACATGTACACAAACACACAACCTAGTCAATGAAAAAGTGCATAGGGAAAGCAAAACAAGGTACATAATTTCAATATATATAAACCAAAAAATATGAAACTACCTATTAAAAGTAAATGTATAGAAGATTAAGTTGAAAATAAAAGGGAATAAATAAACAACCATCTAGAAAAGTGACACAACCTGGCAACAAGGGGAAAATTAAAATAGCTGAGAGATCCCCTCTTCGGGATCCCAATCAACGACCATCGAATGCATTCTAAGAACCCTGTATCCCTATGATACACTGAAGTCACGATCGACCTATCCGTCATCTATAAGGGCACACCGAGTGCGGATAAAGCCCAAGAAGGGGTGAGTATAAAAATGTTTAGTAGGATGCCCCCATGGATTAAAGGAGTAGCAACCGAGTTTGTAAATATGGAAGCAGTAGATAGAACATTGTACAATAAAATAGTATAGCTCATCCCAACAAAGAAGTGAAGTAATCTCTTCTAAACCCTAGGATAAAGAAATGGTGAGAATATGAACTTCTAATCAAGTCTTCGCTAACTATTGTTCGAGAGTAAACTCCTTCAACCATGAAACACTTGAAACGAAAAGCATGTGGCGTACCCCACACATCATCGCCTCTCATGGAAGGAGAGTAACAAGACCCCTAAGGAGTTGGTATTAAAATATGAACAAAAATTCAAAGGGGTTCAATCATCACTCCTTGATACTATTGGATTTGGGTGGGTCTATCTCGCCCGAATTGTTTTAGTCATATCACAAGGACACATCTTGGTGGGAAAAGTGCCCCTATTTTTTGAGAGTCCAATGTCACATAAAGCACATATCTTCACTATTCCAAAAATTCTATAGATCATACCACAAAGTCATGAAACCACTACCCAACCCTGTTGGATGGTGTGCTTAGAAGAGTCATCGATGAACCCACTGCCCAACCCAGTTATAGGGTAAACCAAAAAGAGTAGATGACGAACCTCACTACCCATCCATACAAGATTGTTTGTCCAAAAGAGTAACCAAATAACCTCACTGACCAGGCGTACTAGAGGGTAAAACCTAAAAAGAGAATGGTGGACCTCATTACCCATCCATGCTAGAGGGTAAGACCAGAAGAGTGTACAATGGACCTAATCGCCCAACTTCGCTAGAGGGTAAGTCCTAAAGAGTAGTCGGTGAACCTCACTACCCCGCTATTACTAGAGGTAATGTCCGAAGGGGATTTTTCCATCATCGAGTGTCACCTCGGGTAGCTGTCACACTCGAATCATCAAGAATCACCTCATATAGGTGTTGCACTCAGAACGTCTCACATCATATCTCGAAAGACACTACAAAGGAAGAAATGATTTACTATGTGGAAAAAACTTAGGATAAGCTACTTGAGAGACACCTTCAAAGTTAAATAGAATATATGTGAGTTAGAAGATTCATAAATTGGTACACAAGAACAGTGTGGGGCTCACACGACGTGTGACCCCGCCTATCATCTGGCTGTGTACCCAGCTATACTCTGGTACAAAACAATGATCAGGTAATCACAAGTCATGCCACTGTTCTCGTAGAGTACATGATACTTCAAGAAAAAAGGTTAATGAGCACACATTGCTCTTTACAGATCACAAGTGCGAAAATGCAATTTTACCGACATGCCTCTTAAAAACAACCTCATATAACCAAACAATTCACTCTATTGCGATACTTATAGAAAATGAACAAGATCAACAATTCATTCTCCCAAAACGTAATCCCGATGATGGAACCAAATTCCACCACACTGTGTGCAAACAATTCCCCTTGAGTCCCACACCATGATCCTAAAAGACATCACATGGATCATTCCATTGCGATCCCCACAAAAAAATATGGGATCAACAATTAATTCTTCAAAAATGTACAACTGGTGAAAAGGGTTACTTTCACCACAAATTCGTGATAGGTGCACGATCACTACCAATCACGAAAAGGCTACTCACATTCAAACAGACCACACAATTGTGAACTTTTCAGAGAAACATACAAGGTATACTATTCACTTTCCCCCAAAGAACATCCGATGTCGATGTTGTAAAATGTTGTATTATAGTCAAAAAGTACTCCCATGGGCCCCACACCTCCTCCTCAAATTTTTTCAGGTAGATCAAGCTATTGTGATCCTCATGGGAAAACACACATGATCGACTACTCAATCTTCCAAAATGAATACCCACTGAAAAAGTCACATTCCACTACAGACACCCGAAATGGGCCTCATGGGTTCTATACCTCTATTTCAATTTAAGCACCCAACATTGGTCTTGAAACGTCCACATAATCACCAAGTTTACAATGCCTCTGACAGCATTTCAATTAGGCGTCGAACATAGAAGTTACGTCTGGTATGAAAATCAGCAAATAATTATAATTATATTAATATTAATTTAAATGAGAGTTTCATAACACCAAGCATCATGCCCAGGACAAAAAGATATCAAAAGAGACTCAAATGGTTTTCCCTAGCACAAGGATTGTGTTCCCACATACAAGTCACAAAATAGACCCCCTGATTGAAAGATACAAGGTTTTTATTAAAAACCCTACTTTGAACCAATCTTCGCTACATAGCCATGGATCCACTACCGTCCACCATACTCGGCACACTATCCACTGTCGTAAAACATTAGTAGACCACCAAAATCACACTAGTGGTAAAAATCACAATATGGGACAAGATTTAGACACCCCAGTGCCATATCTTCATAGTATCGGCCTCTGCTCGACGATCCGTTGACATTTTGGTGTAACGTAAAGAAACCGCCACTTTGGCCTGCCGATGCTCTTCCTACGGTGCCAAAAACTCAAACACGAGTATAGTTAATGACTCATTTGGTAAGTGGATTCATAGATATAGTTATAACTCCACAATCATATACTGTTTGTGTGAGAAGAAATGTTTTGTGATGAAGATCGCTAAAAACGTGAAGAATGGGTAGTCAAAAAGTGAAACAGACGATGGATGTTGTTTTTTTTTTCATCTAAAAATGATTAAATAATAGTGAATTCATAATTAAATTAAAAATGACAACAAATTATTCAATCGAAGAGTAGTTGAATCTGATATAGAAATCTTACCTCGAATCCGGATCCACCGTTGTGTTCGTAGCGCTCTGATATACTAGTGCCTGATGTATTTCTATGAGCTGAAGATGTTCATATGTCGATTCACCATTCTCTAGAGCTTCGCCATATGATATTGAAAATTATCTTACTATGGCTTATTTCCAAAATATCATATTTATAGGAATCTGTTAGCAATCACTGAATCTGAATATCCTACACCCCCATAACTAAGGTCACCCCAAGGGTAAACCCCATAATAGAAACTCAACAGAGGTCTTAGATTTCCAATCTAGGTCCCCATTTTTAGTTTATTCATTGTTTAATTTCAAATAATATTTTATTTCATTATTTTATGTTAGGGTTTTCCCTTGGGAATTTATTTACAGAAGGCCTACACCGACAAAGCTTATACCCCTCCTAGGGTAAACAACCTGCTTCAGACTCAACCATGGCCTCAGATTTCCGATCTGAGTTATCTTTTGATAGTTATTTGGGTTTGAGATATTCAATGAATTAATTAATATATTAATTCATGTATTTAATGTATCGGTAATGAGAGAGGGGTTTTAATTTCCCACACTGACATATTTTATATCACGCCTTGGGTAAATAACATGTTCTAGACCCAACCATGCTCTCATATTTCTGATCTGATCAACTATTTAAGATATGTCCTATTTTTGTTGCATGAATAGTTTATAATCACTTAATATATTTGTATAATTTATTCTGGGCACACCAAGCCTCATAATTCCACGCCGTCTTAGCGATTAGATCCAGAAACATATGTAGAAATATTCTAAAGTCTTATAAGGAAAAAACTGTGTCCCTATATCATTACCTCCTTCAATATTTTCTTCCCTGAAAAGAAGAACTATGAAATGAAACTCAGGATACTAAGGTCACACATATATCTATATCTCCACAAGAAACGTACACATTACCATGTTGGAAGAACATGCAATCCAAAGGGATGGTCCATCCTTATAAGGTCTTCTCTTTTCGATGACTTTAAAAGGAACAGACACATATCTCATCATCTGTGAAATGTGGAAGGTGTCATGCACCCACTCTATCTATTGTGGGGTTGGGAAAGATGGTAGGAAACCTCGTCATATCTTTCATGATTTTGAATAGCCCGAAGAAACTTGTGGAATAGTTAAATTCCTCAGAAGAATGATAATATCCCATGTCACGATAGGAATCACTGTTGTCCTTGGAACATGGTCTCATGATTACCTCATTTAGAATATCCATTTGGTGACACACATATGGATATCTGGTTATATTGGATTTCACAGTCGATGAATCACAACTGAGATACTCTAGAATTTCCAAGAAGCGAAGGAGTCATCACCATCGAATGATGAGAAGTTGTACCCTCCTGCTCTATCAGGGTCAGTTGTATGGAAGGAAACTGCTATGAAACTTCCTACATCTGATGAGCCTAGGATTTCCTACAAGGGGAATCTACTACAACACAACCACTTTCTGGAGAATAGACTACCACTATGTAATATTCTTGTAGGAATTTGAACCAGAACCTCCGTCTTAAGTTGACTTCTCTCTAGATGAAGACATATGTGTGACTCTAGTGGTCTAGTAAAACCACAAAGTGCTCTCCCAGAAGGTAGCGTCTCCACATTCTTAGGGGGAAGACTACTGCTACAAGCACCATGCATAGTATGTCTCCAAGTTCTATATATCGGGTTTCCATCACCTTGACCTGTAAGTGATAAGTAAAACATCAATAATTACATTGAGAATGAAAGGTACCCATGAAAAATGTAGGTGAGTAAACTCATCCAACCACAAGAGGGTAGACACAGAAATCACCTGGCATTCCTTTGACTTCATCTCCCCTTGTGGAAGGCTAGTAATACCCAAAACAGAAACTCTTCCAAATGCACTAGTGGAACCTCAAGAAAAGGGAGGTCAAGAAGAAAGACTCCACCAGAAATCCAATACATTCTTTGAACCTCCACTTCAAAACCCTTCCATGAAGTCATAAGTGAGAGGAATTCATCCACCACACCTTGATACTATCAACATTGGGTGGCACCGAATATCCCTCAAGGTTTTGGTCATGTCACAAAACACATCTTAGTGGGGGAAGAACCCCTCTTTCTCGTACATTCAAATCTACGTCGAACAACACTAACATTGGGTCACCCCGACGCCCCATGTCATCCACAATAACTCCTCGAGCAAAGATTTGGAAGAAAATTTTACCTCAAATAGTGTCTATCAAGTTCTATAAAAAATGAAGAAAAGACACAGAGTATACCTATTATCGTCTCATGTGCTGTAGGATTGTATAAATCTATAGTATGCAGCAACCCATAGCCTTGGCCTCCAGCTCCCTGAGCTTGACGTGGGCCACCATGTGATGGTGGAAGGAACTCAGAACAGCATCCACCAACCAAAATTATTCCTGCTTGTTTTCCATCACTTCCTCCCTGAGGACCACCCTATCATCATGTAGGAGATTCCCAATCACATCATTTCCTATACCATTATGGTGCATCTACCAACAACCTATAAATCTCAGCCCATTAGGTTGGGTATTCACATGCTGTTTGACCTCAACCATCACAGGAATAACACCATACCATCAAAGGCTTCCCCAATTCTCTACACTATCCCTGACCATGTGCTTGATTCTTATCAAGGGGATGACTCTTATGTTGAGGGACTACCAATTGGCATCTGTTAGCCGTGGTAGACATCCCCACTTAGTTGCATCCACTTCCAGAACCTGCCAACTAGTGACCCTCTGATAGAAATCACTATGTCACTTGTGCCTGCTCCAGCACTCTGAGATAGGGGAGGATTCACAAGGGAACTACATTGGCGTGAATCACCTCTATGGAGACCCATATCAAACTTAGGTTTCTAAATTTTTCCTCCATAGATAACATCCAATTAGTATCGAGTAAGTCTTGTAAACCTTGTCGCATACTCATCCACCATCATCCCTCCTTGATGAATCTCTTGTTTCTCATGAGGAAGTATAGAGTATAATAAGGAGAGGTATTACTCCTCACAAATAGCATCTTGGATTCATCCCATGAGTGTGATGACTCATCATACAACAAAGTATCCTAGCTCTACCAATGCCAGGAAACTCTTTGAAAAAAGACTTGCAGTCAAAGTCACTATGTAATATATTAGTGTCTAAATAATCATGAAGAGGTTAACCACTGACTCTAGCCAACCATACACTATATGAGGGTCTAGATTAACATGTATCCTCATCGGTCTCTAATGCTGGAACTCATAAATAATGATCTACCAACGCACGTCCTCAGCCTGCTATGCTAGAACTAACTACTACTCAATAGGTGGAGGTTCCGCTACCTGCACTCCAAGAGAATAAGGGATTTTATGACAGATCCTGAACAGAGGTCTCATCACCCAAATAATCTTTATCATGAACCAGAACTAGTATCCTGGATGGCTGTCATCATGGAAGCATCCTGAATCCGATCAAGGAGTACCACTGTCAAATGAGCATATATATATCAACAACGATGGGGATTTGACTCATGAAGGATATTCAAACATTCAATCCTATATGATGAATGTACCATGGTTCCCTAAAATAAGTGTCTCTACATGCTGAGTTGACAAGTGGATAATCATGGTCTTAGTGAATGGATACGTTGGTTTCCTCCCCATCACTAGACTCTATGGCCTGAGATCCTCCTGAGAGAGAGGTTGGCATTGTTTCCCTAAAACCCAACCAATTACTTTTTAGGTATCATCTGAACAACGTCCAACGAAACATACTACCTTTGATACCACTTTGTCATGACCCGACCCATACCGAGTCTCTAGTCAAAACTACACCAAACCCGCTTCCATATTCCAGTGGATGGCGACCAGCGCCGAAGGCATAACAAACTCAGGGATGGAGTAACTACACACACACACAAAACCAACTCAATGAAAAAGTGTATAAGGAAATCCAGATACAACACTTCTATATATCTAAACCAAAAATATGAATCAAAATATAAATAGTACAAGTATAGAAAAGTAAGATGAAAGGAAAAGAGTAAAAATTTAGGCCCAACTAGAAATGTTTCATATCCCAGTAACATGTAGAATAGTAAAACAACTAAGAGATCCCTGCTTTGGGATCCTAAGAAACGACCACCATACACAGTCCAAACACCACATACCCTTATTCTCCACTAAATTCATGAACAAACTGTCTGTCTCCTGCAATGGAACCGTGAGTATAGGTAATAACCAAGTAGGGGTGAGTATAAATATAGTTTTTAGGAAGCCTTGAAGGCTCAAAGGATCAGAAAACGTGGTATTGAAGAGGGAAGTAGTAGATATAACAATGTACAATAAAAGAGTACAACTGAACCCAACAAAGAAGTGAAGTAAGGTCATCCAAACCTGAGGATCTAGAAATAGTGAGAATATGAACATATTATCAAGTCATCACTACCTATAGTAGGAGAGTAGACTTGTCCAACCACGAGAATCTTGACATAGGAAGCATGTGACATACCCCGTGTGTCTTCGACTCTACTAGAAGGAGAGTAACCAAAAACCAAAGAGTCAGTACTAAAAATATGATATTTATATATATATGTTCAACCAAAGAAGACCAAATGAGATAGTATGGGGATATCTATATTAGTAACTCAAACTTGGAAAAGTGTACCCAATAGTCCCAGAAGTAACAACCATTGATTCCCAACATCCCACATGTCTTCTCAGAATTGCATGTCAAAGGGGTTCAATCACCACACCATGATATTATCATCTTTGGGTGGGTCTATCTTGCTCACATGGTTTTATTCGTGTTACAAGGACGCGTCTTGGTGGGAAAAGTGCCCCTCATTCTTGAGTTTCCAAATTCACATAAAGAAAGTCTCATCACTATGCCACATATTGAAGAGATCGTGTCACAATGTCATGAACCCGCCACCCTACCCCGCTGGTGGGTATGCTCAGAAGAGTCATCAAGGAACCCACTACCCTGCCTAGCTGGAGGGTAAGCCTGAAAGAGTAAACGACGAACCTCACTGCTCAGCCGCGCTAAAGGGTATGTCCTTAATGTGTAACCAGTGAACCTCAATGCCCAATCTCACAAGAGGGTAAGCCCTGAAAGGAGAATAGAAAACCTCATTACCCATCTGTGAGGGAGGCTAAGACTAGAAGAGTGTATGAAGAACCTCAATTCCTAGACCCTCTAGTGGGTATGTCATAAAGAGTAGTTAGAGAAATTCATTTCCCATCTGATACTATTGGGTATGCCTGGAAGAATTCATTTCCACCATTGACTATGGCCTTCAGTAGGTGTCCCACTTAGATTATCGAACATCTCCCTTGATAGGCTTCACACTCGGAACATCTCTCATCGTATATCAAAGCCCACTATTGGGGCAACCATCATGTTCTATGCGAAAAACACATAGGATAGGCTACTCACATGCCAAAATCTATGTTCAAAAGAAGATACAATATGTAGAAGATTTGAAAAGTGGTATATAGAACGTGTGGGGACCACACAACTTGTAACCCTGCATCATCATCTAGCTGTGTACCTAGCCATATTCGAGTAATAATCTCTGATCAAGTACCTCCAAGACATTCCAGTATACTCCCAGAGTACAAAAAAACCTCTATCCAAAAGGATGATGAGGGAACATATCTCATTACTTATATAAAGGTATAAAAAATAATTATACCAGCATGCCTCTTTCAAATAGCCTCGTATAACCAAACAGATCACCCCACTGTGAACGTTGAAAAAAAATCACATGATCAACTATTCATTCATAGGAAATGGACTCCCGGTGAATCAAATTCATTCCACCACATTGTGCACAAATATTTCCCCATGGTGTCCATGACTTGATTATAAAACACACTACATAGATCATTCCATTACGATCCACTCGAAAATATTCACATGATGAGCTATTCATTTGTCTAAAATGGACAACCAATGAAGATGGTTCATTTCACCACAAACTCCAAATCAATGATCAAGCACTTCAAATCATGAAGGCTATGCACATCTAAACAAATAAAACCATTTTTATCCATGCGAAAAAACTTGCAAGTTATACTAATCACTTTCCCTAAATGAACTTCTGATGAAGAAGTTATTAAACACTACATTAAGATAAAAAAGGCATCCCATGTGGTGCACCCCTTATCCCCGAATTTAGTCGGATAGATCATGCCATTGAGATCCTCATAAGAAAACACACCAGATCCAATAATCGATCATCCAAAATGGATACTTGGTAAACAATCACATTCCAACACAAATTCTTGAAACTGGCATCGTGGGGAAAAACCACTATTTCATTTTAAGCACCCAAAACTAGCCTTGAAAAGTCCACCTCAATTCCAGGGTCCCAATTCCTTTAATGGTGCTTCAATCGAGCATCAGATGCAGAAGTTACATCCGGTACGAGAATCGTCAATTAATAATAATTAAATTATTATAAATTTAAATGGATGTTTCATATTAATGAGCCTCAAGCCCAAGACAAAATGATCTCTAAACAGCCTCAAATGGTCTGTCGTGAAACAAGGGTTTTGTTACCATAAATGGAATAAAAATAGACCCCCAGATTGAAAGATACATGGTTTTTATAAAAAATCTGGGTCCAAACTGACCTGGCCCAGCTCGAACAGGATGGTCAGACTCGAACCGCCTGCCTCTACTGCGCCGCAACACCGCCACGACTCTGCCAGATCCCCTCAATGGAACTGCTGCCAAAACACATCTGCAGACCACCGCAGTCACCCTAGTGGTCCAAATAACTATTCAGGACCATCTCTGGACTCATTGGGATGAGATAGTCCCAACACCAGCTTTGGCTCAACTAAATGTCGATGTTTCAGCATGGCGTAAATTAACTCATGCTTCTGCTCACCGATGCACTTCTTTAGGAGACAAAAACTTGAATTTGAGCCCAGATCGAAGCTCATTAGGTCAAGGGATTCACAGATATGCGTATAACTCCAAAATCGGGGGTCTTTTATGCAAGATGAAAAGTTTTGCGACTAAAGACATGAAGAACGCGAATAAAAGGGGATCAGAAATTGAAACAAATGATGGTCATTATTTGTTTGGCCATCAACAACGGATTCCAGAATAGAAAATTCAAACAAAAATTGGGAGAGATAACAAATGATTCAATCAGGGAGATGCATAATTTGAAATAGAAATCCTACCACAAATCTAGATCCTCTGTTGTGTTTTCTCCTCTATGATATACTAGCTCTTCAAGTTTCATCATGATCTGATAACGTTCGAATGTCGATTTTTCCATTGGCCAGTGCCTTTCCATCTAAGAGGGAAAATGATCTAACTCTCACTTATTTAAATAACTTATTATTTATAGGAAACTGCCAACAATTTCCATATCTGAATCCCCGACACCCTCACAACTGAGGTCACCCCTATGGGTAAACCCCATGCTAAGAACTCAACAACTGTCATAAATTTCTAATCCGAATATCTATTTCGATTTTCTTCAAATTATCATTAAAAAAACAATTTTATTTAATTATTTTATTTATGGGTTTTCCCACTGGGTCTTTTTCTACAAAAGGCCTATGATGAGAATGTTTTCACCTCTCATTGGGTAAACAACTTGACCTAGACTCAACCATGGCCTCAAATTTCTGATCTGAGTTATTTTTTGAGAGTTATTTGTGATTGAGCTATTAAATGAATGAATTAATAAAAAAATTCATCTATTTAACATACCAATAACGAGTAAGGGGTCTGAACATACCACACCAAAAAATTTTATGTCGTGCCTATGGTAAACACCACATTTTAGAGCCAACTGTGTTATCATATTTATGATATAATCAGAAATTTAAGAGATATCATGTTTCTGTTACATGAATAGTAAAAAAACATAATATCATTGTTCAATTTATTTTGGTCACATTGGGCCTCATAATTTCATGCCGTCTTAGCATCTAACTCTGGAAATATATTTGGAAATATTCCAAAGTCTCATAAAAAGATAACATGTTCTCAACATAGTTATACAAAAGTTGTAGCTTCCATACCCTAATTTACCTCATCAGTTCCATACCATAGATCAATAGATTCCATACCTTTAATAATAGTAAATGTTATACAATCAATTAATAGGTTCCATACCTTTAATTATAGTATATTTCATACCATTAATCAATATGTTACATAACTTTCTTAATAGTTGATTCCATGCTATCAATCAAAATGTTCCATAGAATTATTAATAGTTGGCTCCATATCATCAATCAACAGGTACCATACCATTAATAATATTCGTTTCCATAATATCAATCCATAAGAGTCATAACTTTAATAACAGCCGGTTCCATACTGTCTTGTAGCATTGATCAGGTAAAATAAAAGATGAGGTCTATGATAGTGTTCATACCTATTTACAATTATCATTTCAAAAACCACTTTATTATTTTAGAGTCATTCAATAAGAAAAGGAACCATAATCCTATCTAATTATCTCTTTTAATATAAAATTATCCCACTATTAGGATGGATAGATAACACACCCAAAGGGAAGGTTTAACACCAGGAAGATAGAAGGACTTACCTCACGGGTGGATCAAGTTGAGGTTTCAAAGAACCAACCATAATCAGGTTCTATAAGGGTGACCCAAAAGAGGTGTAATATTTAATTTAAGCCTCATCATTTATTTTAGAAAGAAAAAATGGAATGTATAGAATGAATAACCTCGATGATAGTCAAATAGAAAACAAAACCTTAGGGAAAATGTATATACCCCTACCTTTAGCTTATTGTAACATCCCAGGTAAATAAAGAATTTTACTTTTTCATATTTATTAATATTTGTGAATAAAATATTAATATTACTTTAAAGGGAATGCTATGCTCGATGGAGTACCCGATACGCAACAACGAGTTTCTTTGAAATCTTACGTTGCACTCTAATAATAAAATAATATTATTTTAAATGGTAGTTAGCGCCTAGCCGTTGTATTGGCGGGAATGAATAGAAATAACTAAAATATGATTATATATGTTTGTTAACTATTTTTACATTTATCCAATAAAAGATAAAGGCTTAAAATAAGAAAAAAATTAAAATTTAAGCATAAATACTCTAATATTCACTAAAAAGTCGATTTATCGCCTTTTGATGGTAAACCCTCTTTAAAATAGTTTTGGTCAATCTTATAAATTCTATTCGACCAAATAAAATTCTTCTTTTATAATCGGGACATCAAAATTTACTTTGTGTAAATTTTTGGTATTTTTCCGATAAAGTTCATTTTTTAATGAATAGTGAAGATGTCGTATTTTAATTCAAAACCACTTTTTAATATAATTTATTTATATGATTAGATTATCTTTTGAATTGGTTTTAAAGTGATATTAGAATATATTTTTACTATTTAATACAATGGTGGTCATTGTAATTAATTTCACTTTGAAATTAGACTTAAATTAGATTTAATCTTTTAATATATATTGTTTCATAAAAACACGCTATTTGTTTTGACAACGGGAATTAATTATTAAATTAATTAATGAAACTTATATGTTTTGAATTTTTTAAAATATACATCATTTTTTAATTCAGAATATCAAATATAGCTTAGGGTGAATTTTTGGTATTTTTCTAAAAAACTTAAATTTTTGATGAATAGTGAAACCACTAAGTGGTAGTTAAAAACTGATTTTTCATTTAAATTAAACATTACCACTTTTGTGAATTTGATTTCAAAAATATGACATAGATGGTTGTAATTTAGATGTAAAATTTGATTCAATGGGATTAAAATAATTTTTTGGTGAATAATAACTTTTAACATTTATTAATCACGGTTAGAGGTAATTAGTGTAATTTAAGGTAAAAATAATGTTTTAATAATATGAAATGACCTTGACACATGTCCTACCCTTATTGGATGTGTCATGGCCAACCAAGACAATCCATGGGTCAACCTGGGGACCCCAAGGATCCACTTGGGTAATAAAATGACATTAATAACTTTTTTTAATGTTAAAATAAAAATGTCACAAACATGTATTGTTATACAAAAACAATTTTTACATGGGGTTATACAAGTCATATTTTTGACTATAAATATTCATTATAAATCTAAAAATAATTTAAAAATAATTATATTTTAAATAATTTTTAGACCTTAAATAAATTAAATATTTTAAGACACCATGATGATGCATCAATTACCTTAATTATTTAACGATTTAAATAAAATGAAAAGATAATGTAAAATATAAGACCTAAACTTGTCAAAAACCTATTGTATGGGTGGATTTAGAACCCTTATCACCTTATCCTAGAAATATGTAATTGTGGGATCTTTGATATCCGAAAATCATTTTATAATAAAGTAACTTTTCAAGTCTTTCCAAGAGTGCCCCTCCTCCCTCTTATAAAAGGCCCCCACCTATACCCACTTACCCACACCTCTCAAGCCTTTGGCCCGACCAAAATCTGATCATTTTGTCTCTCCACATCACTGTCCTCATCCTAGAAGCCTTCCTTGTGGTAGAAAGCTCTTCAAGAAACCCTTTTGGTTCAATCCAAGAGGAGTTACCCGACTTAAAGGTAAGGTCTTCACTTGTACTCTTTTGTTTTATTTTGCTTCTCCAACCCCATAAACTCTTTTAATTCCCATATATTGTAACAAAACACGTATCTTCAATATACTAGGATGTTTTTATGAGAAATAATAGAGATACACTTACACACACCTTCTTCTAATGGTTAAAGAACGTATTGTTTTTGTGGATGGTGAATTACTGCCTCACGAAACGATGATCGTTCAATCTTCTCTTAACACATTTCATGGTGGCCATTATGATGTCACTGTATTTTATATATGATATATATGGTATTTATGTTTTCTATATGCTTCTATAATTTATATTTAAAACATAACTCTATGCTTTTCAGGTTGTGAAAATGCGATAATTTCATATGAGAAAGTGTGGACTACCTCACCCTCAAGTGATGTGACTCATTCATGCAATACATGGAATGTATAAAGAATGAAATTAATGAACATAAGTGACCTATATAACATATATATTATACTGTAATTATAATATATATTTATCTCTCATTTATTTTTAATTCCATTAATATGAAAAATAAATGAAAGTAGCATTCATGCGTACGTACGGCCTACCGTCTCCATGAACGGTGAATTTAATTTATTTTTTCCTCCAAATGTTATGGAATAGTATAAAATGAATATGTACTGGATATATATGATATTTTAATCATTAATACTATTCTGGAGATGATTTAATTATAACTACATGGACAATCATTTTCAAACAAGTTCATTTTTGACTCATGTACCGAACATCGACAAAAATGTCTGATATGAAGTCACGTTATTAACCAATTATTATAAAATTATAATATGTGACATTAATTGAATAAAAAACATTAAAGGAGTTACTTAAGCAATTAAAAATGGACCAAAGTTTATTATTTAGGAATATAAAGAAATGAACAAGACAAGTTGGACTTGAGTTAAGGGATCCTACCTCTCTCTTTCTTTTTAAGTACTCTCTTTTATGTCATTTCTTTTAAGCTAATCTTTATTATGTTTGGGGATGTTTTTTTATCTTAATAATACTGTAATTTTTATATTCATATTATGAGAGACCATATTTGACCTCATAAATCCATTTTTTGAAGTTTTAAGGGCGCCGTTAGGTTGCCGAATTTTCATAAGGGATTTATTATCTCACTTTAAATTCTGTGATATTTCCATTGTTCGCCACTTATTTATTGCATGTGGTGTATTGTGTACTGACCTTTCATATTTATTATCATAATTCTATTTATATTCATGGTATTATGTGATTCATTTGGTGTTTATTATCTTTTGGTCATACGACTCGATTGATCACAACGAGTTAAGGGGTTTTTACCCCACTTTTTGTTCCCATGAGATTCCTGATAACTTTGCCAATATTTCCTTGTGTGTGGTGTATTTACTGCCCATTATTGTATTATTTGTGTAATATACTTTAATTTATGGGTATTTACATCTTAATTGTATAACCCTTCTTTCATGGAGTGTACATTTTGAAAGTTACCCAAATTGGTAAGGGAGCCTTTCACCCTCCTCTTTTTAAAAGACTTGTTTTTGTTAGGTCTTTTAATTTACATATTCTTATGTTGGGATATGTTCTTATTTCATTAAATGATATGTCAAAGTGATGAGATACCCTTTTTATCTCTCATCAAGGCATTTTCTGAATTTTGAAGTGACGCCATTAGGCTGTCGAATTTTTGCAAGGGAACATCTTAACCCAATTTTGATTCTTTGGGTTAAACTTATATTCCTTGAATATCTCATTCTATGAATATGTGTGAATGAACTCTGATTTTTTTACACTTAATATACACTTATATTTGGTGTATTCTTTTGTCACACAAAATTATGTAATTGATTTATCCTTAATCAAAGGATACCGTCCTTGTAGGGGACTTTGTCTCAAACTCCTTTCATTGAGGCATATTTTGTTCTAATATAAGAATTTATTTTATATGCTATATAAAACACCTTTGAATTTTCATCTCATTCAAAGGGAATCTTTTTCTACGAAGCTTTTTACTAAACGAAAAAAAGGAATGTTTCTTATAATGTACGTGGTGACAACGACCTTTTCCACCGCCGCGAGTATTATTTGGTCTTTGGCTTCCTCAACAAGCTGTAATGTTTTTAAATTGAAATAAATAACATATACTATTTTATGTATTTTGGTATTGAAAATGGTTTTGATAATGGATTTTTGATGTCAATATATTTAAGTGATATATTGTGATTGAAATGTGGAAATGTTTTTTTCCATTATATTTGTTTTATGTATTATGATTTTGTAATGGTACTTGGACATTTGACGGGTGGTTACGTGATAAAAAATATGACGAGTGGTGCCATGAATACCCAGACGGGTGGTTACGTTATAACCTCCAATGCATTGGGTATGGAAGTCGGCCGTATGGCTATTCCATGTAGTGATATGTGTGGAAGTCGACTGTTTGGTTATTCCATTTATGTATGTTTTTGTCCCAAGTAACCTTTATATGTTATGTGTTCTTTATATGGGTTTTATGGTAGTATTTTTCTTATAAAAGTGTAAGTAATGATCTTTTATTCAGTGAAGAGTATTTACCATTTCATAAAGGTGAAAAGTATTAAATTGATAAAGTATTCATGGTTTACTTGTTGTTTTGAAAAACTAACAGTTTTCCATCTTTGTGTATCCCTTACTGAGATTTTTATGCTAATCCCAAGTTTTTTTTGAATTTTTTTCACAGGACATAATGTGGAATATTGTCAAGGATGGGATCAAGGAAAGACATGCTATCTAAAATATTGAACAAGACATGTTTCTTTTTAAGAGTTTTTATTTTATGGAAACATAGTAGAAGTGTCTACTTTGTAATCTTTTGAGAGGTAATAGTTATGTCCTAATTCTCTAAAACTTTAAACCTGAAAAGATCCTATATATGAATTATTCATTCAATTCATGATTATGTAATTTTTTAAGACTGGGTTCTTATAGTAGGTATCAATGGTCGGTTTAGATAACTTTAGAGGTTAGAGTGTTTTTTAAGCATAAGTGACAAGTTGTGTATAACCACAATGGGTAGTATATTAGATGGAGTCATTGTTTTTATGAATGTTAGAATGAGTTTGAGATAACTTAGATAACTATATCTTAGTGTTTATCTTCTCCATTATTATATGATGATTTTACTGATATGCTCAGACTGACCTTTTTGGATTTAGTAAATGGATGGAACTAGAACGCACCAAATTAATAGTGGATGTGAAGGAAACTGTGATAGTTTTCTAGGTGAGCAACTTAATGATATGGTAGCTATAATAAGAACTCCTTTGTTTATCCTCAACCAACTATCTAGAGTCATGATTGACCACATAAACCTTGGTGATTTTTATAAGGCATCATTTATGCGAGACACAAATCCCTATGGAAGTTCAGGTAATAATCATAAAGGTAAGTGTGTTCAAAAACGTATATGTCAAATATGTGGAAAGAAACACCTAGGAAAATGTTTCAAACTGACTGAAATATGCTATAGATGTGGAAATGAAGGTCATAAAGCGAGAACCTACCATGGAAAAAGGAAGCATCCAGTCGAATTGAGGAAAGGGAAATAAGTTCATTCTAAGGGATCAATTGAATGTTTTAAATGTGGTATGCATGGTCATTATGAAAACACATGCCCTACGGAGAATTTTCGGGAATGGGATCACCATGATTGTACAAATACTCATTTACCAATACCTAATGCCATTCCGATTGAAGATGAAGAAACTGACAATAACCAATCAAAGGTATGGATTATTTCTTAACTTATGTTTTCCTATTTTGGATTCTTAGGATATGATTAATGATTTTGTTTGTAGAAAATAAGTATTTCAGAATAAGTTGGAAATGAATTGTTAATTGATCATGATGAATATTGAATGAGTAAGAAGTAAACATATAAGGGATTCAATAGTTATGGTAGATTTTAGGATTGTGAAATTCTTAAAAGTATTATGTCTCTTTTGATGATGGGGTTACATTAGAAGACTTTTTATAGTATGTGGAACCCTGAAGTTTGATATATGGAAATTTTATTCAAGGAACAGTTATCTATTATTTTTTGGACACAGTTATAAAGAACCATTTGGGTTTATATGATCCTTACTTTTGAGGTAATTATGGGTTAGTATATGTTATGATGGAAAATGAAAGTCATGAGATGAAATTGAGGTTAAATTATGTTATGGTTATTATTCATTATTTTATCTCTTTTTTGGGAATGTTTTGAGAATTATATAGTTTTGGAAAAAGGACAACATGCGGACTATCTGACAACCCGTCGTGTCGGACAATGCTGTGGGAATCGAACCCACAACCAAATTGTGACTGGTATTTATCGCCTACCACTGGACTACGTGAAGTCCCTGGTTAGTATGAAAAATAATTTTTAGTTATATAATTTTATGAATCAAGAATAAGTTGATTTTTGGTTACCTAGGAAAATATTGACCTATCATGGAGGATATATGATTAGGTTAATTACTTTTCAATATGAGACTTTAAGAGCAACTGATGTTATTTGGAGAAAGTTGTTAAAATTTTTGAACCTTAGAAGACTGTGATTAAATCCTTTAAAGAATTGGGTTTCAATATTAGTTTTGTTTAATTTGAAGAATTTTATAGAAAATTCTTTATCGAATGGTCTTTGTATAACTTTGGGATCTGATGGACAAATTTTGGAGATTAAGAATAGATTTTCTTTTTATAAAGGATCATCCTTTTTGGGTATTATCTGATCTCATACTAACAACTTTGGTTTTGGTTTTTGTCTAAAGACATGGGAAATATATAGTTCTCTTTTTTGGATTAGGTTATTCTCTAGATGTTGATTATAATGCTCTTAATGTGAACAATTCATCCTAAATACTCATCTCTTGGAGGAAAAAAAGGAGTTTGTGTAAGAAATCTAGTAAGAGATGAAAGTCTAAATGACAAGAAAGTATGTTTCCTTGCAATTTAGTTAAGATCATAAATAAATTCCTAAATGAAATGTAACCTAATTTTTTTATGTTATCTTTTTCTTCTGGGGAATCAGATACCGTTTAACCCATCACAAGTTTGTGATTTTCTGGTGGTTGACTTTCTCCTAATCATGTTTTCTATCACTCTCCATCAAAACATGACCCTTTGTTTTCACTTCCATTTCCATGTTTTCCTACATGGAATCATAGTATGGGTTAACTCAGGTGACGTTTGTACTTCCCTTTCTTTCTTTTAAAGTGACAGTTTAATTTACTCCTTTTCTGATGTGGGGCTTTCAATGAAGTTTCCATGCCCAATTTTAAAATTGCGAGGATGCAATTCCCAAAAGGGGGGAAGGATGTAACAATCCAAGTAAATAAAGAATATTCCTTTTTCATATTTATTAATATTTTTGAATAAAATATTAATATTACTTTAAAGGGAATACTATGCTCGATGGCGTACACAATACGCAATGATGAGATTCTTTGAAATCTTATGTTGCACTCTAATAATAAAATAATATTATTTTAAGTGGTAGTTAGCGCCAAGCCGTTTTATTGGCAGGAATGAATAAAAATAACTAAAATATGATTATATATGTTTTTTAAATGGTTTTACATTTATCCAATAAAATATAAAGGCTTAAAATAAGAAAATAATTCAATTTTATGCATAAATACTCTAATATTCACAAAAAGGTCGATTTATCGCCTTTTGATGGTGAATGATCATTAAAATACTTTTGGTCACTCTTATACATTCTATTGGACCAAATAAAATTCTTTTTTAGAATCAGGACATCAAAATTTACTTTGTGTAATTTTTGGGTATTTTTCCAATAAAGTTCATTTTTTTAATGAATAGTGAAAATGTTGTGTTTTAATTCAAACACTATTTTTAATATAATTTATTTATATCATTATATTATCTTTTGAATTGGTTTTAAAGTGAAATTAGAATATATTTTTACCATTTAATCCAATGGTGGTCATTGGAATAAATTTCACTTTGAAATTAGACTTAAACTAGTGTCAATCTTTTGATATATATTGTTTCATAAAAACAAGCTATTTATTTTGACAACGGGAATTAATTATAAAATTAATTAATGCAACTTATATGTTTTGAATTTTGTAAAATATACATAATTTTTGAATTTGGAATATCAAATATAGCTTAGGGTGAATTTTTGGTATTTTTCTGAAAAACTTCAATTTTTTATGAATAGTGAAACCACTAAGTGGTAGTTAAAAACTGATTTTTCATTTAAATTAAACATTAACAATTTTTTGAATTGAATTTTAAAAATCCGACATAAATGGCTGTCATTAGGATGTAAAATGTTCTTCAATGAGATTAAAATAATTTTTTTGGTGAATAGTAACTTTTATGTTTTATTAATCCCGATTAGAGGTAATTAGTGTAATTTAAGGTAAAAATAATGTTTTAATAATGTGAAATGACCTTGAAACATGTCCTACCCTTATTGGATGTGTCATGGAAGACCAAGAAAATCCATGGGTCATCTTGGGGACCCCATGGATCCACATGGGTAAGAAAATGACATTAATAACGTTTTTTTAAAGTTAAAATAAAAATGTCACAAACATGTATTGTTTTACTAAAACAATTTTTACATGGGGTTATAAAAGTCATATTTTTTACTATAAATATTTATTATAAATCTTTGAAGATTTCCTAGATCATGATATGTTTTTTATAATTTTTAGACATTATATGAATTAAATTATTTATGACACCATGATGATGCAGCGATTACCTCAATTATTTAACGATTTAAATAAAATGAAAAGATAATGTAAAATCTAAGACCTACACTCGTAAAAAACCTATTGGATGGGTGGATTTAGAACCCTTATCACCTTATCCTAGAAATATACAATTTTAGGACCTTTGATATCTGAAAATCATTTTATAATAAAGTAACTTTTCAAGTCTTTCCAAGAGAGCCCCTCCTCCCTCTTATAAAAGGCCCCCAGATCTACCCCCTTACCCACACCTCTCAAGACTTTAGATCGACCAAAATCTGCTCATTTTATCTCTCCACATCACTATCCTCATCCTAGAATACTTCCCTTTAGAATAAATCTCTTAAAAAAACCCTTTTTGTTGAAACCAAAAGGAGTTACCCGATTTAAATGTAATGTCTTCACTTGTGTTCTTTTGTTTTATTTTTCTTCTCCAACCCCATAAAATCTTTTTATTACTTTATTTTGTAACAAAAACAGTATATTAAATATACTAGGATTTTTTTATGAGAAATATTCGAGCTACACTTACACAGACCATCTTCTAATGGTTAAAGAACATACTGTTTCTGTGGATGGCGAATTACTGCCTCACGAAAAGATGATTGTTCAATATTCTCTTAACAACATTCATGGTGCCCATTATGATTTCACTGTATTTTATATATGACATATATGGTATTTATGTATTATATATTCTTCTGTATTTTATATTTAAAACATACATTTAGTCTTTTCATGTTGTGCAAATGCGATAATTTCATACGAGGAAGTGTGGACTACCGCCCCCTCAAGTGATGTCACTCGTTCATGCAATACATAGAATGTATAAAGAATGAAATTAATGAACATATGTGACCTATATAACATATATATTACACTGTAATTATAATATATATATCTCTCATTTATTTTTAATTCCATTAATATGACAAAGAAATGAAAGTAGCGTTCATGCGTACGTACGACCTACCGTCTCCATGAATGATGCATTTCATTTCTTTTTTTATCTCCAAATGTTATAGAATAGTATAAAATGAATATTTAATGGATATATGTGATATGTGAATCATTAATACTATTCTAGAGATGATTTACTTATAACTACACGGACAATCATTTTCAAACAAGTTCATTTTTGACTCATGTACCGAACATTGACAAAAACGTCTGATATGAACTCACATTATTATCCAATTATTATAAAATTATAAAATGTGACATGAATTTAATAATAAAAATTAAATGAGGACCTTAAGAAATTAATAATTGACCAAAGTTTATTATTCAGGAATATAATGAAACGAACAAGACAAGTCGGACTTGAGGTAAGGGATCCTACCTCTCTGTTTTTAAGTACTCTCTTTTATGTCATTTATTTTAAGCTCATATTTATTATGTTTGGGGATGTTATTTTATATTCATCATACTGTAATTTTTATGTTAATATTATTAGAGAACCTATTTTATCTCATAAATCCATTTTTGGAAGTTTTATGTGGAGCTGTTAGGATGTCGAATTTTCATAAGGGATTTCTTATCTCACTTTTAATTCTGTGATATTTCCATTGTTCGCCACTTATTTATTTCATGTGATGTATTGTGTACTTCCCTTTCATATATATTATCATTATTCTGTTTATATTCATGGTATTATGTGATTCATTTGGTGTTTATTATATTTTGGTCATATGACTCGATTGATCACAATGAGTTAAGGGGTTTTTACCTCACTTTTTGTTCCCATGAGATTCATGCTACCTTTGCCACTATTTCCTTTTGTGTGTTGTATGTAATTACCATGATTGTATTCAATTTGTAATATAATTTAATTTATGGGTATTTACATCTTCACTGTATGACTCTTCTTTCATGGTGTGTACATTTTGAAAGTTACCCAAATCGGTAAGGGAACCTTTCACACTCCTCTTTTTAAAAGACTTCTTTTTGTTAGGTATTTTAATTTACATCTTCTTATGTTGGGATATGTTCTTATTTCTGTAAATGATATGTTCAATTTATGAGATACCATTTTTATCTCTCATCAACTCATTTTATGAATTTTGAAGTGACGCTGTTAGGGTGTCGAATTTTTGCAAGGGAACTTCTTAACCCAATTTTGATTCTTTGGGTTAAACTTGTATTCCTTGAATATGTCGTTCTATGAATATATTTGAATGAACTCTGATTTTTTTACACTTAATATCCACTTATATATGGTGTATTATTTTTCCAAACATAATTATGTAATTGATTAATCCTTAATCAAAGGATACTGTCTTTGTAAGGGACTTCGTCTCAATCTTCTTTCATTGAGGCATATTTTGTTCTAATACAAGAATTTATTTTATACGCTGTATAAAACACCATTGACTTTTCATCTCATTCAAAGGGAATATTTTTCTACAAAGTTTTTTACTAAATGAAAAAAATGAATGTTTCTTTTAACGTACGCAGTGACAACGACCTTTTCCACCACCACGAGTATTATTTGGTCTTTGGCTTCCTCAACAAGCAGTAATGTTTTTAAAATGAAATAAATACCATATAATATTTTAGGTATTTTGGTATTGTAAATGGTTTTGATAATGGATTTGTTATGTCAATATATTTAAGTGATATATTGTGATTGAAATGTGGAAATGATTTCTTTCCATTATATTTCATTTATGTATTATGATTTTGTAATGGTACTTGGACATTTGAAGGGTGGTTATGTGATAAACCATATGATGGGTGGTGCCGTGAATACCAGGACGGGTGGTTACTTTACAACCTCCAATGCATTGGGTCTGGAAGTTGGCTGTATGGATATTCCATGTAGTGATATGTGAGGAAGTCGACCGTATGGTTATTCCATTTAAGTATGTTTATGTCCCAAGTTACCTTTATATGTTATGTGTTCTTTATATGGGTTTTATGGTAATATTTTGGTTTCAAAAGGGTAAGTAATGACATTTTATTCAGTGAAGAGTATTTACTACTTCATAAAGGTGAAAAGTATTACTTTGATAAAGTATTCATGGTTTACTTGTTGTTTTGAAAAATTAACAGTTCTCATTCTTTGTGTATCCCTTACTGAGCTTTTTATGCTCATCCAATGTTTTTTTTGAAATGTTTTTCACATAACATAATTTGGAATAGGGTCAAGGATGGGTTCAAGGAAAGAAATTCTATCTAAAACATGGAACTAGACATGTTTCTTTTTAAGAGATTTTATTTTATGGAAACATAGTATAAGTGTCTACTTTGTAATCTTTTGAGATGTAATAGTTATGTCCTAATTCTCTAAAACTCTAAACCTGAAAAGATCCACTATGTGAATTATTCATTTAATTCATGATTATGTAATGTTTTAAGGCTGGGTTCTTATACTTATGTTTGAACACTCATATATCATGTTCCTTTGTTTTGGTCTAGATTGGAAGAAAAAGGAATAATAGAAGAACACCCTATAAAATAGGTAATATTAACATGAAACAAAATATTTATGAAGATGATGAGATAATCCAATGAAAGGAGTACTTGGATTAAATCTTTTATCCTTGTTGATTTGACATAAAAAACAACTTTGCAAACGATGTCCATATGAATGAATAGGATTATATACTAGGTTAGACCATTGAAGAACTCTTATGTGAGAGACCCTACGTGAGAGATAAAAGATAAGGGAGAGGGAAAGGAGAAAAAATGTGTTCTTCCCCATTCAAAAAAATACTCCCAGTATTTAAACAGTGTCTAAATACTCTATATGTCATGTAATTATTAGGTTTTCTCCTTCTAGGAAAACATTATTAAAATTAGTGAAATTTGTATAGAAAAACCAATAAACATTATCTATTTAATGCACACCGTGTATTTAAATACGTGCCATGTATTTAGCATACAGCCAAGATCCACCTCTCTAAAACCTTTTTTATAAAAATAATAGCGACCTTCCCTACTATACATGTTCTGCATTTAATCTAAAAGAGTACATCGATATGGTTTTAACAAAAAATTAAAGGATCCATACCACACATGAAAATGTTGGATCTTACACTCCTCAAATAATTATATAACATTATGATTCAAATACATAGTTAAAAAATTTCATAAAAACTTCCAAACCACATTGAGTTTTCCAAACCATGAAGCGTATGGAAATACCTCTAGGTAGAAGTAATCATGACATGATATACCTCTTCACAAAATAACTGATCGATTTTATTTTTAAATTAATTCAATTGAAATGTGTGTTATAAAATGATGTAACAAATCATTACACAATCATAATAATATTAATTAAAATTCAAATAACCATTAGAATCCTAGACATGTAGGATTTTCACATTGGGTGTTGATGGTTTAAATCCACCAATTCATTTTTTATGATTTATTTCTGTCATGGTGAAACAATAATTTCCAAATGTGAGTTAATTTCAATAGATCCACTAAGAAATCACAGAAAAATATGCACAAGGTGGCTAAACATATCATGGAATGTATTTTTTCCAATAATAATGAATATAATTTAAAAATTCTTTGTGGTGTAATTTCTATGTCCAATGAGTTAGATGAAACTCTTAATTTGAAAATGGTAAAAAATCTATGAACTTGGGTAAAAAACCATATACAAACATCCTCTGTAGTGAAACCTCTATTCTCACAGCATAAATGATTCTTATGATTTTAGAAACAAACCTTATTAAAAAAATCCTCATGGTACGATGGATGATATATCAATGTGAATTATCTCAATACATTTATAATCATCAAATCAGTTTTATTTCTATCATAATTAAACTAAAAATAATCCATTGTAAGATCTAACTCATTCCAAATCCGGTATAAACCTAAATAATCATATTAGACACCATCAATCTCCAGTGATTTCATTCATAAAAGTCAATAAATATATAAATCCATTACATTATAACTTTACTATTATATGATTATTAGACAATATTGATTTTATCCTCTTATAAAAAAACTCCAAAATTCAACCTCATAGATACATATTTCTAAATACAAAGTCATTAGAGACATCAAAATTATTCATGCTTAATAGACTATAGATAAGTCTGTAGTATCTAGATATATAAAGGTGTTTCTATAACTCTCTCCACAATTATATCTTCAGTTTCTCAACACATTAAACTATCAATAAACAATTATTGTCAACTTATCCTAGAAACTATTATTTTTTAACAAAAAAATCCAACTTACAACTAATTGGTTGTAAAATTTATATTGTATCATTATATAAAATAGTTTAAAACATTTTTATTTATCATAAATATATTTAATAAAAAATTATATTAAAATGGAATACCCATTTTTAAATAATTGGATATATAAGATCAATTAGTAATAAGAAGAATGTTCAGATAACATGTTTGATTTTTTGAATACCAATTTTTTTAGGGGTAACATGTTACACAACCCTCATATTAAGAGGTATATAAATCCCAACATGCAAATAATATAATATACTTAGTGAATTTTTTATAATATCATGTTGAATATTTTCCCCCATAGCTATTGAAACAATATGCTTCTTGGGTGTTTATAAACATTGTTCATCATAAATTTCAAATTTAAATATTATTTTATAATTAAATGATCAATAAATTTTTTTATATAAATTATAAAATTTTATGGAAAAAGTTATTACCTCTAGTATGATAGAATTATGGAGTGAAACCACCCTCTAATCATGATGTTTATAGTTCTAGCTATGGTTTTTGGTGCACTTATTACAAAGGTTTCACTTACATATTTATTTTATCATGATTTTGTTTATTTTAACTAAAAAAACAATATTTTATATTTTAATTTCCACTCCATGGATTGAACCATAATATTTAACTATTATTATTTCATCTCTAAAATATTTTCATGCACATCCTTAAATTAGTCTCTTTGTGGGACTAAAAAACCTACCCATTTAACATGCCATTACTATTCTAGATAAGGAATATGTATTAAAACAACTTCATATTAAAATTTTTTATATAACTCATCTTGTGAATAAACTAGATAATTTAAACCCTATTATACTATTTTTTTATTTTAAAATTTTAGATAAATATAATTTTTATTTTTAAAATTGAATATTTCTCTAAATATTTTTTCTATGTACTCATAGAAAACATTAACACATATAATTAACATGATCTTACTACACCATATTTTATGTGGCGTTAGTAGTTATTGGATAAATATGATCAATATAAATCTGAAAAAAAAATATTAATCAATTTTTTTATTATACCACATAAAAGGTTAATTATAAATTCAATGTGTGTGACAGTTGTTTATCATTATTTTGTATACTATATACATGATTGAGGGTATATGTATGGTGTATTTGTTTCACATTTCATAGTTTCTTATTTCCATTCCTATATTTTTTACAAATAACTATATGATATTGAATACTTAGAAAATGTGACATCAAATAGTATAAAATTATTTAAAATTTACCTTAATTCCCTCTCCCCGATTTTGAAAATGATAGAATCCCAAGTCTCATGGATTATATAAAATAATATATAACATGTCTGTGGAAATTAACGTTTCCATATATATCTCTCAAATATTTATTATATTTTTTTATATAATATCTATCCATCATTCTAATAATTTTAAAAATGAAATTTATTTTACATTTTTTCCATTTTAAATGAAAATTTAAAAATAAATGTATTTTTGGAGTTTATTTGAAGTAAAATTAATTGAATCTATAATATAAAGTTACTAAATGTCTAATTATAAATTTCCCTTAAATATAGGAAAAAATATTACATGTATCTATATCAATTTACATGTTTAATATGATAAAACCGTTAATATAACTAATAATGAATGATTTTTTTGAAATATTGGATGGAAACCCCTATTCAATCAAACATATAATTATAAAAAAATACCTATTATGTTAATTACTTTTGTTTGAAAAAAAATGAATACACTATTTATTTTATTCTTTTTAATAGGTTATGTTTTTCATTCATAATTGGGATCAATGAAATATTTCAAATCAGGGTGCCTAAATAATGAGGAAAGGAAGATTTTTTTGTCCAAAAATTATAGAAATAAATTAGAATACATATAATTTATATTAAATATATATCACCAATAAATATTAAATATTATTATATAAAATCACTTAATCATTGAAAATATATATTATAATTTTTTTTATGTTAATTGTTAATATATTTTCCATCTCTATCAATTAAAAAAACTCCCCCTCTATTTTACCCTAAAACACAGAACATCATCTCTATTGGGTCCAACATTACTTTTTTATAAACCAATGAAATTAACATCCTTAAATTAATTAGAACTTGATTGAGTTGTTTTTTTTGGAAAAATAATAATTTTTTTAAAAAATTTAATATGATGTTTATAAATATTTGTAACATATTTGATACAATTATGAATCAATCACCTTTATATTTTTTAATTTCATAAATTCAGTTACATGGATCCCAATTAGTAAAACTCTATTAAAATATTATTATTAATCCATTTTTAATAGAAAATTTATCTTTAAACTCCATATAATACAATTATAATATTTTTTCATTGGTATAAAGGTAACACATATTCACGTAAATTGGGTGTATTTTGATGATACCAGATACATGAATCACTTCAACAATAACAATAACTACACTACATTGTGATATACTATATTAATAATTGTCCTCGGTATAGAATTTATGGCCATAATTTACATATCCATTAAAAAATAATACATGTATACTTTGGCCTTTGACTATCCATTACTGTTTTCAAGTGATTGTGTGATGATTTATAGAAAACACTTTATAAATATGTTGTCACATCCAACAATTTAACTGTTAGTTATATGAATTTGATATCAAAATATTGGAGCTTGTTGTAATAAAAATCCTACCAATATCCTTGTGATTTTGAATATATAGATTATCCACAATATAATTATTCAAAAAAAATTTGATATTTTTTATACTTTAATGACATATTTTTATGGAATGTTACTATTGATTTTTTTTATATTTTGTAATATAGCATAATATAAAAAACTAACACAAAATAAAAATAGCAACACTTTATATCATTAATATAGAGAATTAAATTTAAATAATTAAAATACAATCAATACAAATAATTTTATAATAAAATATAATAGTTTTATATGATTGAATAATTGTTTGACACTAGGGAAGCATGTGGGTTTTTTGGTAAGACATATATGTTTTATTATTAAAAAATAGTTTTATTTTGACTACATATATTTGAAATAAAATTAATTTCCAAAAATGGTTTTATAAAAATTTACTTGTTATTAGATAAATGAAAATATTATTTTATGAAATAATAAGTAAATTTTTAAAGGTTACAAATTTATCTGTGTCTTAAAAATTAAATTATTTCAAGAAATAAGGATTTTATGGAACAAATTAAATTTATAATAGAATCAAAGATTATTTTTAAAAAATTAATTTAATTTTTGGAATCATCATTCCAATTTTACGTTAGGATAAAATTTATATATTTTTATGAAATATATTTTTTTGAGTTGTAAAAATACAGGTTTTGTAAGTAACATAAATTTTATGGAGTCATGATGATATAAATATTAATTAAAAATTTATGAAACCTTTTTGACATCCAAATTTGTTTCTAAGGAGTAAAATAATGAATTTATAAGTAATATGTATAATTTAGTAACCCAGTTTTTTAAATCTTGAAACTATGTTACATATTATTCAAATAAAAAATTATTTTTTGTCATTTTCATTTAATTATTTAAAAAATGAAATTGGGTTTTGGGTTTGATTAAAATTTTACTAAATCTAATTTATTTTGTTCTAAATTAGAAAATTACATGGATACCGATACTTTTTATACTCATTGGACTAAATAATTTTGTAATCAGTATTTTGTTTTTAAAAAACCCCTCTTCTCCCTTTATAAATATAATCCTCCACCACCTCATCTATAATTACACAATAAGTTTTGTTAGCTGGATATTTTTTTCAAAGAATCTCCCCAAACATCTTATCCTTATAATATAGTTTCTAGTCTCATCAAAACACTTCCCTTCAAGGGAACAATATAATCAGAAATTTTTTCAACTTAAGAAATTTAGAGATTATAAACAAATACCAAGAAATCTATATCCTGAGGTAAGTGAAATCTCAATGAAAACATTTTTCCTATATTTTATTCATATTATATTTACTCTACATTTCTCTTAAATACCCTCATTTAATTATTCTTTATTATTTATATATTTGTGTAACATATACCTCGTGTATTTTAAATCTCTTTTCTAGGTTAAACATTTTTTAAAATCTATTATCAATATTTCCCTAAAAAACCTTTTAAAGGAAATATTCATATTCATTATTCACTTTCAAGATTTAATGTTTTAATGTTTATACCCTTCTATAATTTTTTAGAAATAATTTCTATTTTTTTAAATTATTTTTATTTTATTACAATTTTTATGGTAAATACACAATGTTATTTACTTCTTTATAGGTTTTTATCTCATCCCTTAAAACATAATTGAGGTGGTTTATTTATTACGTACTTCTATAATAATTTCCAATTAATTTTTTTCTTTTGAACTGGATATTTAATATAAAATCCACTTCATTCAAAATTGATCCTCCAGAAATATTTAATTCCTTATTATATTTAATCATTATGATATATCTTTATATAATTTATATAAATTTGTGTGGGAAAATAATTTCATTTTTATTTGTCTCTCTTATTTTTATTCCATATGTATGAACTATTTATTTTTAATTCAGATGCATTCATATATTATTATGTGATATGTGGACTTGAAATTATTCACTTCCACAATGCATTGAGTAATATTTTCATATCATGACATATCATATATGATTCATGGAAAATATTCCTAGAATACTATGTTATGTTTTCCTTGAAGTGACTTTTCCATATTCATTTGTTGTTATGTTTTATGCTATTTCCAATTTCATATGATTATATAATCCTATGATATATAATTCTTTATTCCATGATTCCATGCTATTATTTTCTTTTATGATATACTTTTATGCCTCTTGAAACTTATGTTATATATCCTTAACATGTTTATTAATATAATGGGATTTATAACTCATAGTTTTCATTATGTATGTTCCCAGGGTATCATTTATTATTATAAATTAACATGAATATTTATGATAACATCTTTAAGATATAAATGTATTTGTATTATTTTATTCCTCTATTGATATTATGTTTTTAATATCCAAAATATACTAGACTTCTATAATTGTAGTTTTTGTTTTATTTAATTTTAAATTGAATATCAAGAAATAATTTGTGTATAAGTTTTAGAAAACAATAGTTGGTATTAGAGAAAGTTATATATTTTTTTGGGATTAGTTTAGAGAACCTTATGAGAAATAGAACATGAATAAAAAATACGAATTCCTTGTAATTCTAATCTTAGGATATATAATAAATTTATGTGTTTTTTATTTTTTAATTTTATAGATAGAATTCTATATAAATATCAATTTATGCATTCTTATACCTGAACTTCATTTATTATACTAAATGGACTAGAATAAGAGGAATTATATATTTTTAGGGATGGACAATATAATTATTATTCAAATGAGATTACTAATATGGAGGGAGTGGGGGCTTAGAATATATTGTTTTAATTTTAACAATATAATTAGGTTGACAATAAAAACTTGAATAATGTGGAATAAACTCATTCCCCTAATATATTACAAGATGTAATTGAGTTGTTTATGTGACTAAATCATCGAAATTTTACTGGATTTTATGATCACCTAAATTTGGAACAATAAAGTAATTTCATTTGATATTAAATTATTTTTTATCAGATGTATTGATCAAAGTAATTTTATGATGGATTTTTATTATTTATATGGTGAAACCAGTTAGTGGTAGAAACAAATCAAGAATAAAAAACACATGGAATAATTTATTCAATGGAGATAAAATAAATCAAGAATTGTTTTAATATATATTTTCCTCACACACTATCTCTTAAAATAGAGATATACTTTCTCAGAATCAAGAAAAGGGTTGATGAGTTAATTTGGACATAAGAAGAAAACATTACATGGCCTGAGAGGTATGTCTAGATTTATCATTGAACCAAAATGAAATTTTTACCACTAATTTAATTGAATAAATCATAGTATTCAAAAATAATTTGAAATTTTAGACATTGATATGTATAAATAAATTGTGTAATGTGTCCTTAATGTTGAGATGGTGGTCAGTTATCCTCGTTTTTCTTGTAAGACATAATATAAAATTTAGAGAATAGAGTTCAATTCTTGAGGATCCATGAAAACATTTCATGGAGTGAAGAAAATAAAACTTCCCAAATGTCATAAATATTGGATGAAGAATATTGGAAACCACCTCAAGGGAACAAATATGTGGAAGATTTTTGGATAGGTGGGTTGTAAATTAATAAATATTAATGTGAGATTAAGGGACAAAAATATTATAAATAAAAGTATTAGATAAATTATTCATCTATACTCCAATGATTCAAATTCAGATTAAATAGACACAATATAAGATAGTTTAATGTGATAATGGTTTTCAAGGATAATGAATTCTAATAGCCTATATGTCTAAGGGAGGATGGGTAGACTCATACTTCCACTACTATTGAGGTAGATCATGAAAAAAAACGGTGATAGGTACACATGGTTTGTACTCAAGAATAGTGGATTTCTTGTTTTATTTTGGTTATATACATTATTTCATATCATGAAATTGTTCAAAAAATAGCCAAATTCAACCTCATAACACAATGGATGACATATTGGTGGAAACAAAATATGGAGAAATTGTTTCATCTCAATTATAAAACACTTCACAATGTATATTTGTGGGATGACTCTTATAAGAAACCATTTTTACATTCCCTATAGAGGAATTTTATGTAATATTGAGGATGTATTGGATATATTTATATAGATCCAATATCAATTAGTTGGAAATGGAAATGAATCTCTATATCATAAATCAACCTTTGATTATATATCATTATAAGGAGTGTGAGGTTTATTCTTCAGAACATCCTATGAAATGATGGATATTATTTCAATATGTGAAACCATATGTTGTGAAAAATATTGAGTTAAAATAGAGGATCACCACTAAAGAAAAAACCTTTTTAATGGAATATATAAATATATTCACTGATGTTTTTAATATTATTCCATTATATTGAGAGGTTAATTACTTAATTGATCATAAAACTTGATCCTTTCCTGTATCCAGGAGACCTTATATAATAAGATACATTTGACTTAAAGAACTAAAGAAGAAACTATAAGAGAATATAGATAAGGGTTTGATACACCCATGTTTTTCATCAAGGGGTACATTTGTTAATTTTTTATGAAGAAATATGGGTAAATAAATTTCATCATCAATAATTATTAACTCAAAGAGATAAAGATAATGAAAAAGTATCCCCTAAAATTGATTTATGACTTTTAATTTGAAATGTGGGTCCTAATAATTCTCTAAGGAAGTTCATTGGCCATGATATCATTAATAAATGTTCAATAAGGTGGATATTTATAAGAATAACTTCCGCATAAGGTAAAGAAACTATGAATTCATAGTGATTCCATTGAGAGTACTAATTCTATAGACTTTTTTTGGGCCACATGAATAGTGTCTTTATATATTACTCTGAAAATTTATTCTTGTTCTTGATATAAGATATTATCAATAATCTAAAATTAAACTGGAACATGATGAGAATTTGAGTAACATGTTGAAGGATTTAAGAATGGATACATTATGTGAGACAAAATGTAAATATGAATTTTGGATAGAGAATATAACATTTGTGGGTCTATAACCACAATAAAGGTGTTATCTATAGAAATATTGAAGAAAAATGGAATTGAGAAATTCAAAAGAATATAATATATACAAGATATCTCGTATTTTCCTCATAATAGCTGGGTCTTATAAATTATTTTTGAAGTAACTTCTCTTGATTTTTAAATTCACTATATAAGCTAACTCAAAGGGGAGTAAAGTATGTCTGGACTAAAGGATATAAAGTGAGATTAGTTGGGCTGATGAAAAGGAAAACTACTTCACATATACTCACACAAACTATATATAGTGATGAATTTTTGATCTAATGTGATGATTAATGTAAGGTATTATATTATTTATTAATTAAAAATGATTATGTGATGACCTTTTAATTAGTATAGCTAAAGGTTCATGAGTAAGAGTACTTAACATGTGATTTGGATTTTTCTTTTGTAATATTCAAATTATTGATTAGGATACATTTTATATATATTAAGAGAAGCCTGGAATATATATATATATATATATATATTTCATAAGATATTAAAGTACATATTTACTTAGAATTAGATTAATATAAACCAATAATGTTGGTTATAACTGATCAAATATTACGATTTATGAATCCATTATCATCTTATAATTGAAAAATAAATTGAAAAAAATTTAGGTATAAAATATAATGTAACATTATAAATGATGAGAACTGATAAGTATCTAATCTACTTAAATAAGAAAATTATGGAAATATAAATTTTAATTAAAGGAAAAATTTCTTACCTTTTTTATAAGATTTATCAACCATACATTCTAGGGAAAATTTATAAATCTCATTGAGATAATATAGAGATATAGAATAAGGTGACTATTAAAAAATGGGAGGTCCTAGAATTTAACCTTCATGTTGATGGATTTTTCATATTTGAGATACAATTTAGCATACTTTCCATGTTTGATTTAAAGAAGGTGATATTGATTGATTCAAATAGATCAATATTTTATTTTCACCTAAAGGTAAAATTTTTTATAGAGATATTTAATAGCACCATTAATAAGAAAATATGCTGGAGGATATTATTTAATATATTTAAGTGATTGGTATGCCTATAGTTAAAGATAGAAAGGATAATGTATAAGTGGATAATTAATCCATTACCCAAAGCTATATTAGAATGAGACTACATCCCCTTAGGTTTTTTCATTGATCATAGTAGAAATACTCACAAATAAGGATTACATTATCTCTATTTAGGTTACTTTAATATCGATAAATATGAAATGATATAGATTAGAGATGGGGTGAGGTTACATGGACCAATACTATCAATTGTATTTGATTGAGACTCAAGGTTAAACTCAATGTCCTTGAAATGTATTCAACATGAAATGTAAATAGAGTTAGAATTTACTATGAACTATAGCCCCTAAACTGATGGAAAATATAAATTTATTATCTTGACACTTAAGAATATGATGAGATATTTCTATATAGATGTCAAAGGAGACTAGGATAAATATATTCATCTAGCTGCATTTTCATATAGTAAAAGATTACAATAATGAATTTAGATGGATCCTTATGAATACATAAATGGAAAGAAATATAAAATTCAAATATATTGGGATGTGTTTTCAGAATGTAATATATTGGGACCAAAACAGATTGAATAAATGATAGGTAAGGTTTAATCCATTAATAAAGTCATCAGGGAGGTAGATATTTGATAGTAGAACTATGTCAAAAATCTTGGACATTACATTGAGATTGAATTCAAAGATAAGTGTTCTTTTATATATCCCTATGGAAGTGAGTCATTCCATTTTCTAGGAATGTAAATATTTTTCCAAGATACATTGTCTCCTTTTTGATTCTTGATTGCATTAGAGTTTTGACATATCTACTAACACTCCCACCTAAACTACTTCAGGTTCATGTTGTTGTATCACTCTTAAAGAAGTTTATAAAAGATCAAGAAAATATTCTAAACATAGAGGTTTTTCTGTTGGATCATGATCTATCTTATAAGAACAATACAAATATGATCTTGAACTATATAGATAATTTTATATGAAATAATAAAACTAAAATTTCTAAAGTAATTTGGTGAAACCATAAGTATGAAGATACAAAATGGGGACCTAAGGAATAAATTAAATTAAAGTACCATAACATATTTTCATCATGGTAAGTGATATATTTTTTTTTGTATGAAATATATAATGTGGAGAAGAACGTAATGAACTTAAATTTTATATAAATAATTATCATTCTAATTAAACGTGTTCTAACTTTAATAATATATTAATGTAAAAAAATGTGTCGCATAGTAAAAATAATAACACTGACAAATATTAAATTATAGAATTAAATTTATAGAATAAAAATTAATGAATTATAAATCCAAATAAATTAATATAAGTATTAAATATGATAACATAATTATTCGAAAAAATAAAGACATATAGTAATTTTGATAAAAAAATATATGTTTTATTTTTCATTAAATATGTTTATATAATAACATTAAATTTTTTAAATAAAATTAATTTTCAAGAAGTATTTTTATAAAAAACATTCTATTAGTATATAAATCATAATATAATTTTTTTGAATAATAATTAATATTTTTATGGTTCATAAATTTTATTATTTCATTTTTTTTTTCAAAATATAGATTATATTTAAAAATTAAAATTTTCATACATAAAATTTTCTTTTTATAAAATGAATTTTATTATAAGAATTATGACCTTGATGTAAGGTTACAGTGATATTTTTTAATTTTCTATAAATGTTTAATTTTTGGGAAATTTTAGTTAATATTTTAATAAATTCCTTAAATTTTTTTTCATCATCATGATATATATAAATTATAAATATATGAATCCTTTTCCAAGACCCAATATGTATTTAAAGTCTAAAATAATGAAATTTAAAATAACAAGTTGAATTTTGTAACATACAGTAGAAATTTTGGAAACCAATTTATATTTTCTCCTAAAAAATTATTTTGGTCCTTTTCATTGTAGTGTTCACAAAATGAAATTCATTTTTCCATGGATTTATATTAAATAAGAGTCATTTTTTAATCATAAACTAATACTTCTCTTGGTAAAAAGATCTATTCACAATATTTATCTGAAATAATATTATAATTATTATTTTATTCGGAAAACAAATCTCATCCACTTGTAAATATAATCTTTCTTCCACCTCACCTCTAATCACACATTAATAATATTGGATAAACCAAAAATTTATTGAATCCATCTTTAAAACTCTTATTCATGTCATATAAGTTTCATTCACACCAAAATACCAAACATAAAATCCATAATGCAGTAAATAATAGATTCATCACAATATGTATGTAAATTAGATTCCTAAACTAAGCGAGTCAGGACCTAAGGTATGAGAAATTATGAAAATCCATCATTTCATTTGGGTTAGGAATTCTATATTTTTATCTAACTTTCATTGTCTTATCATCTCATATACTTATTCAATATTATTTATATATTAATCTTACATATATACCTATATTTCCCCATTCATTACCATGGTTATGTATTTCATACAGTTTTCCTTCTCAATATTTCTTAAAAACAAATTGATTTTAAGTTAAATATCATTTTAATATCCCTTATCAAGATTAAATATATTAATCATTTTCATTCCATGATTTCTTATATTTTTTACTAATTTATGGAAAATAAATATGTTTTATTATTATTATTATGAAATAAACCATTTTCAACTTCTGTGGAGGTTCTTTATCCATCCCTTAAAAAAATATTTAAGAAAATCGATTTTATAACTTCAACTACACTACTTTATTACAGGGTTTTATCATTTGAACTACATATTAAATAATTACAACTTTTTATTCCAATAGGAACATCTAAAAATATTTAATTCATTCTTGTTTAGGTAATCATTATATCGTATCCTTTTGTTAAATTTTACGATAGGACTATGTAACCCACATTTATTTCATTAATTTTATTATGCATATTCCTTTCAATGGAATTCTCTATGTGGAAAATATATTAATGTAAATATATCGGTGTGATTGGTTTTAATGTAATTATACATCCCCATAATGTATTATCTAATATTGCTATCTAATTAGATACCATGTATTGTGCACAAAAAATTTCTTTAACACACTATTTTTGGTTTTCTTGGTTGTAAGGATTCACTTATTATTATGATGTGGCATTTTATATTGTTTCCACATTCTTAAAATTCCATATTCCTATTATATCTATATATGTTTCCCTTATTTTAAGTGGTTATTATTTTTTATGATATGATTTTTAACCTTTTGAAAATTAATTTATATTTCCTTATCATGTTTTCTCTCATACTAGGATATATATCTCACATTTTTATGTATGTCCCCAGGATAAATTTGATATAATAAAATAAAAAGTCGAATTAGGATAACATTAGTAATACTGAAAAAAAATTGAATTAGTTTATTTCTATATTCATGCATTATTTATATAATCTACCAAATACAATAGACCACTAGATTTAACAATTTAATTTTATAGAATTTTAGAATAGAAAACACATAATAACATATTTATGAATCTCATGATACTGTTTTCTACTTTTTGTTGGGTATTTTAACAAACTCATTTCACCTTTTAAGTTCCTATAATTATTATATTTTATATGACCAATTATATACATTCCAGATAGGTATTCAATTTTACCTTTAATGACGTATTCCAAAATATTTCACCATACAGAACAATAATTTGTTCAACTTATATTTTTGACATACACTATAACTATCTTTATATAATGTTCTATAGGGTAAATCCTTTTAAAAATGAGCAGAGCACAAATTATTGTCTTTTTCACCAAGTGATTCATAAATTAAACTATAATATCAAGGAATTGTTGATGGGATAAAATATTCTATTCATGTATTATGATAAAAATTTATTTTTTTCATTATTGGAAACATTTCTAGGTATATAAATTTGTACAATATTAATTTATAAATGAAATATATAATAGTTATTATCTTTCAATTTTTTTCAATAATCTAAAACATAGTTCCATAATAATTTTGTTTAGAATCAGTACATTTCAATAATATGATTTTAAAATGTTTCACATCACCCCATTAATTGATAAAATTAAGGATTTCCTAGTTGAAGGGAACCTAATATATCCACTTTGAGTCAGGTTAATTAATGAATGATTTTTCTATTCTCCTTTTTTGAAAATCCTCTCTCAAAGATTTCTTATTTGATTAAATTAAAATTACCCAACTATTAATATACTGAGAAATGGAAATAGGAAATTGAATTGGAATTGAATAATTTTTACAAGTTTTACTACAAAAACATGAATGACTACATCTTTGGAATGACCTATAAACAAAATTGGTCACACGAATTAATAGAAAAATATAGTGAATAAAAATTATATTTTTATGGTCTAATACAAATAAATGAATTTAAAAATATATTAATTATCATTAAATATATTCCGCGATCACTTATTTTGAAAGAAAATATTTATTTCAATGACAATTCTCACCTAAAAACATCAACTATGAAATATCTTATTTCTAGCATCATAAAAAAAAGAGAAATTGAAAATAATTCTACAAAATTATATGAGCCCCATTTATTCTTTAAATTAGAATAAAAATATTTATATGAATGTAATAATACTTCAATAATTAGAAAAATGATATTCTATATTCACAAATATTTTATTATATTATATCTAGAATTCTTGTATTGAGTCACTTCTCACTTAGTATCTTCCAATATAACACTCAATTTACACACATAGATACAATTAAATTTAGTTTAATTCAGAAATATATTAACATATTTAAAATATAATATCATAATTACATCAATTATCATGTACTGTAATAAGTTATAAAATTATTAGAATCAACTACCCTAGAAATCGATATCCAATTCAAACTCATTTTATAGTATCAAATTACAATACATAGTGAAACCACAATTTCAAAAATTATGATATGAAAATCAAGGCCTGATGTAATTACCTCATTGAATTATCAAACACTTATTTTCATTATTACCTACCTTTGAGGTATTATTTCAAACCAAATTGACATAATAACTTCAATTTCAAAAATCAGGTCCATTAAACCAAGATTAAATATTCTTATTATGATATCGTACATGAAAATAAATGAAACATAGAACACCACTACTGTGTGATCCTCATATTTTTTAAAATATCCCATTATTATCATCTCTAAAAATAAATCATGATGTATTAAAAAAGAAATATAACTTGAAATTGTATTATTACATTTCTATGAAGGCTATGGATAATTTTTATACCATCATATATATTATCATGAATTGATTCCTTATGATAGACCAAAACCCCATCAAACATATCTTTTTTTTTCAACTCAGTGATAATTAATAATTTGTTTATCTAAAATATTATTATAAAGAATTATGAACATTGAAATGTTGTTTGACTTTAAAACCCAAAATAAATAGAGATAAATTATTCAAGTCAAACCAAGAATTTCCGAAATACATTATTCAAATTACACATCCACGTTCATTAAAAAGGATAATACATGGTCCAAAAAATATTTATGTTTAGATTTTGTAGAAAAATAATAACTGAAAGATGATTTACAACTCTAATTGTCTCTTAATATACACTTTAATCAATGAAATTTGAAGTTCCTAGATTTGTACGATATCACTAATGGGTAGAGGGGTGAATTAGGGATGACTTTCCTTTATTAATTATATTTAAAAATCAATCTATTGAAGTTGTTATAGTTCTTGATCCACTTTTATATATATCTCAAAATCACCTCATATACAATAAATATAAAGAGAGATATGAGAACATGATGTTTACTAGGTTTAGTACTGAAATATACTCCTTTTCATGATGAATATACCCCCACCATGAATTTTTTTACTATAATTTATAGGATTATAAATGTATATACAAAAAATTGATCTATACCTCAATACTCGTTCCTCTAACTGACCCTCGGTCTACCCCCAGTGACCATGTTTTCAACAACTATTTTTGACACCGATCTCATATAAAAAGTTTCTCATATGTATTCATGACTATTTATTACTCCATTCCCAAGCCTTTTAGGACATAAGTGATACCCCCTTAACTACATGATCGTCCTTATTATTAGTGGACCCAGCAAAGAAATATCTTCTTCTTCAATTTTTCTTCCTTTACAAGAATGTTGGACCATATTTTTCAAGGTACGACTTCTTCAAGATATTAAATATATATAAAAAGATTCCACTAGTATCAATAATCCCTCATGGTCTAAGAAAAACCCAGATCTTTTAAAACATGATATTAAAATGTCTATCCAGGAATACAATTCCTAGTATTCTATGTCTAGTTCTCCTCAGTTTAATGTGATTTGTATGATTCACCTGCATCCAATTTTCTTATGACTAGTGAGTCTATATCCTATGAACCTTGGTTTGATTCTCCCCTCTATGATACACATCAATCTGACCCCCCTCTATCCAATGGACATCTTTATCCGATAATCTATTCACCCAATACATTATTATTCGGTGGATCTATTCTTAGAGCTCTTATATCCAACACTACTCTTATATAACTAATTATAATCCTAGTTGGAAACTCATGTTGTGATTTATCTAAAAAACATGATCACATTCACTATATTTCCAGCACTAGAAAAAACCACTCTCTATTATGCATGACCCCTTTATATATATATATATATAATTCCTCCACAAATTTGGGAAGACTAATAAGCTCTAATTTGGATTTCCAACTCAACTAAAATGTCATATTTTTTACTTTTAAAATACCCTCTATAACTGGATTCAACATTCTTCATCAATGATTTCTCAAATTCCAGTATCATAAATCCATTTAAAACATCATAGAATATCAACATGATTTACTAATGTAGAAAATACAACCCAATATCAACACAATTTTTATTGTTTTTAAATTGTAAGGAAAAAATGTCTGCTTATCATTACTTTTTTCCATATAGTTATCTTCATAAGAACACCTTTATCCAGAAGCAACATTTTGACAAAATTTTGAAATTTATTTCCTAACGATATGTTAGATAATCTCTCAAAATCAATTATATTTAGAAAATTATTTACAATAGCTTCACATTTATCTTCTCCATGATTTCAATATTTCTCCATTCATTTCCATTCATGGGTTTCCTAGCTTCGATGGACTCCCAAATTTTTTTATAATAAATTAAATGGTTTCTCTATCTGATAATTATTAAAATATAGCCTTTATCTCAAAAAACCAAAAACATTCTCTGTGTAATTCCATTTCCTAGATTATATTGGTCTACTACCTTGTTCAAGTGATTTCCTATATATGATTATCTTCAAAGTTCTCCATCCAAAACATTTAAACCATTTTCTTCATTTAGAATTTCAAATTATCTGTCAGAAAATAATGTAATATTCAAATATTATTACTTATACTATCACATATCCAAGACTTAATATATTAAAAAATTTATGATTGTTAGTCCAATATTGTAAATTGATCTTTGTACAATTGAAACTTCATCACATTAATACATGAACTTCGTACTTTTACAAATCAAAAATTTTTACGTAAAAAATCTTTTCTAGAATATTGATATTTTTCATGATGTTTGTAACTTTTAATAGAATCATATAATTTTTTGAATAAATATTGTTTCACTAAACTATGAAATGAATTATCTTGAAAAAAATATCTAAGTAACATCATCAACAAACATGTATTAAAATCTTTAAGAAAAATTCAACTGATACACACTGTACTGAAAATATATATGTCTGTGTTTGTTATCAATTTACACAAACATATTTTATTTTGATATTTTTTCTCTATTATTTTCCCCCATATGATGTTTTAATTTATTTCACCCCTCATTGAAAATAAATTAAAAATGTAAATATATGGGTCATCTCAACTCATATTTACTTTATTTTTTCAGAATCCTAAATGATTTTCATGATAGAAGAATCATATCACATGAATATCTTGATAATTCCACTATAATTAGAAAACTATATGTCTAAATAGGTGAACCTAATGTAGAAAAAGTGTGTATATAATCCAGGGTATTACTATTTTACTATAATAATTATTTTTTTAATGAATTCCTCAATTTTACTGCATCATATTTATATATGGTGCTATTTGAGTATGTTTTTTGTGATTAAATAGAAACCCATATTAATCATTACATCAAAACAATTCATTTGTATAAATATAACTACCCCTACTTCCCGACATTGTTAAAAATCATCAATATTCCTTGAATATAATTTTTAAAACTACTGAAAAAATATCTCTCATCAATTAGTGTTTGATAGTAATACCTCACCATCATATTTTCTCTCCTTAAAGGGTATCACAAAAATATACATCCTGGTGATCCTAATGTTTCATGATGGATATCAATTATTTCAATAGAACTAGTGAAAAAATACCTCTCATCAATTTATTCTCCTTTAATTACCAACATGTTAGTTTAAATGAAAAATAATAATGGGAATAATGAGAAAACTCAATGTTCCCTATAAGTGACATTTATATTCAGATCCTTCTATCACTCTATAATTTTCTCATTATTCTTAGAAAAATAATGGGATTTTCTTTCATCCTTATGATTAGCTTCCAATAATTTTAATGGATGTTTATTAGTTTTTTGAATATTCAACTGAATATTTCAACATATTTTTAGTTTATAGAATATATTCATTACCATATTTTTGAAAAATCATTTTCATGTTTTCCCCTTTGGATGGTATGATAATCACATAGTTTTTAGTACCAAAACCATCTTATTAACACATATTTGTTTTATTTTAGATCTTAAAATCCCTATTTATAATAATCTTATCATCAACATTATTCCCATATTATAAATCCTACCTCTTCACCATTTTTATAGTAATATTTTTTGCTCTATAAATCATTATAGCCTTGGATTATTGATCTAGAAAAATATCTATGTACTCATTAATTAGTTTCTCAACATTCTTTAGCATATTTCTATTCTATCTTAAAACATTATCATTTTTCATCATATATTTTTTTTCTCTTCCTTATCTTTCATTATTGAAATATTTTTTCTAATAATATTATCATAAATCCACCTTTATTTATACCTATTTCCATATAGATACATATCTTACTAGATATTGTTGGATTTTTTCACAAATAATCCCCAACACCAGTAGCGATCTCGGACTCTTGACCAATAATATTAATAATAGTTACTAACTAATTTTTGTTGATGTTTTCTCTTTATAAACTATTGGAATCTTTCTTATTGGGGAAATGTTCTTAAATTATTCAACTATTTACTTATAGAATTTGTTATCTCAGCAATATCCATGGTCCCATCTGATTCAATCTTGTCTTATGAACTTAAATTTTTCATAAATGTAGTTATATATTTGGATTTCATGGGAATAAAATTATACTTTCTCTATATAAAATTATTTTCACTAGCTTGAGTACATTCACCTTTAAACATGGTTAATTTTATAATTTTATCTAAAATTTTCATTAAATAACTTTATATTTTAGACACATTGATTGTGTCTCAAAAAAAATATTACTCTTTGTCATCTAATCTCCCCTGAAGATATTTTATCCTCATCTCAAACTCATCCAACAACAATATGTTTTTCTTAATTTTATTTACAAGTGTTGGTTATTTTTTAAGATACTCAAGTTTATATGGTGTTTATTTATAACCATTCAACTTATATTCAATATTTTATAATTTCACTTTATATTCTATAATATCATTATATTGGGTCCTTTACTTCTTTAAATGATGACTATTTTCATATTCCATCCTAGTTCTTTCATCAATTTTTCCTCTCCTTCTTAACCAGTGAAATTTTATCAACATCAACTCCATAATAATAATTAAGGATATATTCAAGAAATATTATATTTTCATCATAATAATATCTTATTAATGAAGTAAATTCCCTTTAAGAACAACCTAATAAACTAACTTCACTATCTAATTTATTGATGAATGATGAATCATACTTCTCTCTAATTTTCAAAAAATATTCTTCTTGCTAGATAACCTTAAATTATGTTACTTAAACTTCTATTTATAATAATATTTATCTTCTTCTTCTAACTCAAATCATCTATCTTTCTCTGTGTAAAATCATCATATAAAATGGCAATGTTCATGAAATTTCTAACACTTAAGTATTTATTTATCTTTCCCTTTATTTTTATATATATCTTAAAATGAGGAGAAATGTTTTTTTCTAAAATACAATTCAAACTCCTTATAATCTATATCACTTGATTCTTATTTTAATTATTTATCACTAAATGACAATTTTTTTATAGCTGTAATGGATATTTCTTTCATAGGATTCTTTCTTAGATACAATGTATTTTATAATTTAATTTTATATGAGAATATTATAATGGTCATCCAAATATAGATTCAATAAATTATCTAGATATTAATCATTTGGAACAAAACCATTAGGATTTTTCCTCATATGATTCTTAATAATGGTATAATCTTAAATATTCTCATCAAAACCTTGTACAGTTCTAAAAATTTCATTGAACATTCTAATATACCCATAAATGTTTTCATCGTCATCCTTCTTGATATATTAAAATATTCTTCTCTATATTTTTAACTCATCATCATTGAATTTCATGTTTCCTTCATAACTGATTCTTACATTATCCAACATAACTTCATAAGTTATAAACCCCATATTTTTTGTTTAAAATATCTCAATGAGTTCCATAAAAATGTTATTTTGAGATTTTTCATCAACTTATAAATTTATATTATTATAAGATATCATTAAAGCCTCATTAATGGGTAGAAATATGTTTTTATCAGTATCTACAACTACTATTCCAAGTGATTAATGATAAGATGGAAACATATTCCTCCAAATATTAAAGATGTTACCATAAAATAAAGGAAAACCCCTTATATTCATTGAATTTATATTATTTATCCTTAATTGATAGTTAGATAATTTAGAGGAAAACTTTACTCTAATACCAATTGATTATAATATATCAGTGTGAGATCATTGAGAGTGTTAGGGGGTTGATTAGTGATTCCATTATTTTTTGAATTATTTATAGAACTCATCATCGAGGACATGTATGCATTCTTAGTAAACTCGATTATATCTATAAAACTCACCTCATATAAAGTAAAAATAATGAGATACATAAAAATGATATTTATAAGAATAAATACAAAGTCATACTCATTTACATGTTATTCATACCCCCAAAAATGGATTCTACACTAACTTATTTAGGATTGGAAAGGGACGTGAAAGAACTAGTTCTATACCCAACTACTCATTCCTCTAGTTGACTTTAGTTCTACCCCAAAATGACCAAATATATAGAATAAGATGGTTATACCCCCAAACTATCCTTATTTTATCCTATTCCTTTATGAATATTTATATCCCCAACCAAAAGTGTTTTTATTAACATTTTTTACCATAAATCTATATTCTTTCACTTGTTTTCTATAAAACAAATATATAAATATCTACTTCTTCAAATTTAATTCCATAACAAGAATTTAGATATCCTTTTCTAGTGTACAACATATTCTAGATCATCAAAAACACAATAAAGAGTCTTCTACCCTTGAAGCTTCATCATGATCTTTTAAAGGCCTGGATTTTCTCAAATATCACTAGTAATAGTATATATTGTAATACATTATTTGGTATGCTATGTATGATTTCCCTCATTTCACAATTATATTCATGATTCACCTATATATTTTATGTTTATATATGATTAACCTCTACCTAGTAACACTTGGTATAATTCTACTCCATTTGATGAACCTCAATCTGATTCTCTTTTGTCGAATGCACCTCCCTCATCCAGTACTTCATTCTTCTGAAACTTCTCTATTAGTTAGATATTTGTATGGAGCTCTTCCAGTCAATACTCCTCTTATTCATCCAAGTATAATCTTATTTGGAAACACTAAATATTATATATCTAAAAAACAATAACACATTAATATTTTTTAGAACTATAAATGTTAAATCTAAATGAGTGGTATCCACATTATATACTATTACATCCTTTAAAAATCATAGAATAATAGCATTCTCCAATTATAACTTCCCATTCAGCCCAAACTTCTATTGAAAATCTACAAAAATCTTAAATAATCAAAGAAAAAATAATTTATTAAAGATTACTCAAATTTCAGTATTAAAAAAATCATCAAAATTTCCACAAACTTAGGTTATATTTATGTGTTTTGATAGTACAAATCAACAACATCATATTTTTTACAGTGAGTAAAAGATAAGGAAACTCTTTCGTGTCATCGTTACTTTTATCCATCTGATGATATTTATAAGAACTCCTCAATCTAGTATCCAATTTACAATGGACTAACCAATGCCTATTCAATATTCCCTATAAAATAAAATAAAAAAATCCATTCTATTCGTAAACTTATAACATATTACTTTTAATTTATCAATCCAATGATTTCATCATTTCTATATCTGTTTCTATGCATGAGTTTCATTCATCTTATGGAGTCACAAAGGATCATCACGTAAAATCATTGGCTTCTTATTATGGTATTATTGAAAATATTTCCTTAGTATATATCTTATAGAAACCTTCTCTATCCAATTTTATTTTTCTAATTGGATAAGTCCACTAAAGTAAGTTTGATGATTCTGTCTATCTAATAATATTTGGATTTCTCAATCCATGGATTACATAATAATCCCTTCACCTGTAATTACAAATCTTCTATCCATTCATAATATAATTTTCCAAGATCAATTATTATATAGTCACAAATTCATGACTTCATTTCTTGGACTTTTTAGGATTGTGACATTAATTTTGTAACTCAATATTTTTATAATTGAAGCTTCATCACTTCATGAATCAAACATTTTTCTACTAAAACGGGTACTTTTTAAATTGGATAAACCTGAATATTATCATCAATAGCATCACAATGTTTAGTACATGGATGAAAAAAATAATCATTTAACTAAATAATATTTATGTAAACTAATGAAGAAATATTTTCTCAAACTTCTCCAAGTTACTTAATCCAAAAACAAATATTTTACTTATTAAAAAATTTAATCTAATACACCATAGACTAAAAATATGATATCAATAAAATATGTACCATTTTGAAATTATTTTTTTTTTAAAATGTTTAAATTATGGTAAAAAGAATAAAACTTATAACTCCTATAAAATAAAATAATAACTTAATGAATTCTCCCATTCTTTATAATGAGATGTTTTTTATTCAAATGTAACCTAAATTGATCAAATTTTGTGTTGGACAAAATATTGATGAATATAATTAACAAATGAATTCTATATGTAAATACAATTATAATTATATACTAGACTCTATAAAAAATAGTTTATTTCAAAAAAAATTTAACCAGGTTGTTTGAATAATTTTTTTGTATTTTATTTATTATAAAAAATTAAATAATGTTTTTTGATGTAAATATATTGATGAAATGTTTCATTGAATTTGTTTGGATGTCCCCAAACATGTTCAAAATAATTTTGTGGTCCCAAGAAAGATATCATTATGTGAGCATATTATCTTAAGGATTATAAGTTTACCACCATCACATGTTATGTTAGAAATGAAGTGTCAAGTAATAAAGTTATCCTATTATATTTAAGGAGATCCAGTCACATGACGGTAAAGATGATTGAAGGTGTGAGGTTTTTTTACCATTATTTATATAAAATATTATGATGAAGTTATTATGAATTGATTTTTGGAATATTTGGAGAATATTTCATGAGTTGATGGGAACCACTATCATTGATAGGGGAAAAGTAAACTATTGATGATGACCATTGAAGATATTTTAATGGTTCATAATTATGTTGACAATGAGATTTAAATACTGTAATACTACCATGAAGAACTATTATGGATAAAATAAAGGATGAAACCATTAAATGTGATGATTGATGAACTAGTTTTCATGTGAAATTAATTTTTTGATTATGAGAGTATTGTCTATGAAATTTTATTTAGTTTTATATGATTCTAAAAAATGGTTATTTTAATGAATTATTATTCAAGAAGTCAAGCTGATTAAAAAGTTGTAGAATCCATCCAGGTAGTGATTTACATGTATGATACTATTTTAGGTGATGAAATACCATCAGTTGATTTTTCAGTTGATTCGTGATATGGTTTTAGGAATTTTTGAATGATTGATAATTTTTGGAGAAGGGATGAATAGGTTCATAAATTTTTTTAAATGATGTTCTAATTTTTTATTGTTCATATGAATTTAAGAGGCTTTATCAAATGAATTTTGTTGATAGAGTACTGAAAATAGATATCTCATTTTGGGAGTATGAAATTTGAGATGGACCTAAATATTTTTGTTACCCACAAGTCTTATATAATGCGAGGTAACGAAAATATCAAAGTAAAAAATCATGTGTGGAATTTAACCCTTTTATAAGATATTTTTATGTAATGTAAATCGTTCACTTTGGGCATATTATATTTTTTGAGATCCCATACGATATGTATTCCAATATTATATTTTCTACTCTAAGAGTAAGTAATTTATATCTTTTAAAATAAATATCCATAGATATATATTTTTATGTTATATAAAGATGATAATACATGTTTCTAGAATATTTATTCTATAGAAAACCCAAATCCAGATGAAGAATTTGTGATGATCTCTATAGATGTAAAATAATTATATATCACATGATAAATACTTATATTGTTATTAAAGTGGATGAACATAAATAGATTTATATAGAGATTGAGATGAGTTTTATGGATATAGATGAAAACTACACATTTCTATGGATACATGGTTTACATTTCCATGATATTTAATATGTTTTTTGGGAAGAATAATATTGTGATAGTCAATTATCACTAGTTATCAAACAGATTATTAAGAAGGAATTAAAGAAAAAACATGAGATAAAATTTAAATGATAATTTACTTCAAAAAATAAGTGATTTTACTGAATTCATTTGGGAAATAATGTTAAGGAATATTTTGAGAAAAATATTTTTTACATTTATAAAACAACAATGGATAAGAAGAATAAAATTAATAATTAAAAGAGAACCTAAAAACTGAATTTATTTGGAAGGTATATGTTTATTTGTGGATTGATAAAGAGTAGAATATGAATGAATTTTATCACCTGATGATGTTAAAGGAGGAGTGGGTTCCTCTTGTATAATTCCCTATATAATGATAAAAAACAATAATGTGAGTGAATATTGACCATCATTCGCCGATATTTATTCTTAGAGGGGAGTGAATGAGTGAATCAACACAACATATAGATATTTCTACTAGTATATTGAAATCATAACATAAGGAGAAGAGGATATCCTGACTATGAATATCAATAATATCTAAGTTTAGTAATTGTGAAAATCAACCCACAACATTATCCCATAAAATAAAAAAAATAACGAGTTTGGCCTCAATGATATATATTATATTCTAATATAAGAAGAATACCAAACTATCATATAACTATCACATGATATCAATGTTTTGAATGAAATTAAGTAAGATAATTTTATTACTATAAATGATGAAGAAGATCATCAATATTTCCTGAAACAGACAAAAGAGTCCAATTATTGATTAATATTTAAAGGAGAAAAATGAAGGCTATAGTCTATGAAGATTGCAGAATTGTAAGATCTTGTATGTATTGTATCTGATTAGGTATGGAAAATAGGTTTAAATTCATTCCATAAAATGTTATTATTTTGATATAAGAAGGAATAAGTTTCCATGTTGGATTATAACCACCATACACAGGGGATGTAGTCATCCATAGGGAGGTGAACCATTTCAATAAAATACACATGGTCCTTTGTGACTCTTTTCTATTCCATATCAATATATATACCAAATTAAGGAGATATAGAGAGATAAATAGATAGAGATATATAATCACCCACTAAATAAGTGAAGTGTAGAAAAAGGAAAAATAAAATTAAAATAGAAATAATAGAATACCAACATTTATTTACCAACATGTAATATTAGAAACATCCCTATAAGAACCTTATTTTTTTTGAGATCAGGTAACACCTCAATTTGGTTAATATATTTTAATGTTATTTTTGAACTAATCTCACTTTTCAAAAGGATTAATAAAGGGTAGATTTGGGGAATCATTTGAATTTAATTTTAATTATATTTTGGAAGACACATCTATCATGAAAGTGAGGAACATGATGGAAATGGATATGAATAGGTTTAGAAACACATAATCAAATAAATAATTCACTCCACTAGCTGATGGTAATCAATGAATAAATATTTATGTTTTATCTATAAAAAATTTCTCTCTTGCTGATTTATCTTAATCAAATATACCCCTTGTGTGGAAAAAGGTATAAAATATTCTTTCTCTATACAAAAATATTGCTAAAGAGAAATTTTGTATAGATGGGGAAGATTTGGTGGTTGAATCAAATTCCATGGTAATAGAAAACACATTTTTTTTCACATACTTCATAATTCATTGACAAGAATGAGATATCAAAAATATATTTCCCATTTTTTTTATGAATATCAAAACACTAATGGGGATAATAAATTAATATTAGAATGAGATAATGATTGTGTTTCTGTATTAACAGGTATTCTATATAAAATTACCAATGAAATTATAACTCATATTTTTGGATGTTAAATAATTATTCAAGATGAGATCACGTAAGTTGAATATAAATATGATATAACGTAGAAATATTATAACCAAAGGGTTATAATATATATAAATATCTTTAAATAGATCACATTATTAAATAACATGAATTATGATCGTGAATGATGATTATCTAAATTTAAGAATTAATGTGTCACTAAAATTCAGGAGAGGGAAAAATATAAGAAAATCTTGAAGAGAATAATTGTTCCTTTAAATAAGTAACAACTATTAGGGATACTCAATTTGGGATTAATTCCAACATGATAAGAGAGATTGACCATCTACTATAAGGAAAAAATAAAATTAATGATGACGAGGTGCATAAAATAATTATGTCCAATGAAGACATATTAATAATAGTGGAATATAAAAAATACTTTATTTATATGATAATCTTAGTACCTATAGTTAAATTAAATTTTCTAAAAACAACTCATGATATTCCTTTAAAAAGAATGAAAATAGTGATGTTTCTACATTAAATTCCATTGAGGGTTCCAATAAAAAAGGATCCATATTTGATTGAAAAACATATAGATATAATATATTTATCAATATTAATATATTATATAAGGAATGGTATTGACATCATATTTTGATAATAGTTATTCAAAGTCATTTTTCATAGATAATTCTTGTGTAAACATAAACTATTAACAAACATTAATGGATAAAAGGGTTGTAAAGACCACAACTACCTCAATGGTTTTTATAGAATTACTAGATATTGAGGTCCCCCACAAGATACCCACTTAGTGGAAAAAAATATCCAAAAAGAGAATGAAATATATATTTTAAAATTCTAGATAACATGATGTCCAATGATGAAAATATTTGCATGTTAATACATACTGGTGTTGTAAAATATTTGTGAATAGAACAAAATATTGTTGGAATTATCTATTTTTAAACCATCCAATGTTAATTTTTTTAAAGATCAATCACTTTTAAGGGGTAATTGGGAACCCTCACAACTAACTAGTTTCAGTACCAAAGGATACGACCGTTCTATTAAATAAAAGAGTGAGTTGTTTGGAATCGTTTTCCCTGAACAAAACCCAACGAGTATCACTTACCTTCATGCCATATAAATCCTTTAAGGTGCCCTTTCAAAGAAGAGCCATGTTGTCCCAGGATTAGTTGTACTCCTCTTTACTAATATTCTCCATATTAAATCCTCTAAGCATGATGCACACTTGCTTATTAGCCCACTGGCCTTGCTCCTTTGTAGTGGCCACTTGGATCGGTCTACCCTTCATCAATGATTTGATATCCAAAGTTTCCTAAAACTTTTCCTCATCCGAATGTATGAGTATATCCATATGTTATAGTACAGAGACCTTATGTCACTATGAGTCAGGTTCAGAACCACCTTCGGATTGCTGCTCCCGACCCCACAACTCCACACCGCCTGAGGAAGAGTCTAGAGGAGCATCCCCACAGCTTGCCAGAACCAGGTCCTTGGAGATGGTGGCCACCTCCTGTTGGACAAGGTCTTTGGACATGTTCATGGTTGGGATGCCATCCTTAGTAGAAGCCTTCAGGGACAACTTTCCCATACCATATGATCAAGTAATAGGAGGGATAGAGAGGTTGGAGTAATCCTTCTTCTGCTTGCATTCCAGTTGTTCAAAATGAAACCATCAGAATCAATAACTTTATTTGTGACCTTCCACATAGAGGATCTAAGATAATCCTCCTCTATGACCAGTTCCTTGGGATCATCACAGTCCAAAGCCTTGACTATTTCCTCTTGAGATGTTTCTGCATCGACCAATAAGTCCTGACCGTAATCCACCCATAAAACTTCCTCTCAAATACGGAACTGCTCTGCACCTAGCACTGCATACTACTTTTGGGAGGTCCTGATTGGCCCCATGCTAAAAGCTTCTCAGCATAAGAGGAGGTTTGTGAGGCCTGATTTATCCTGGCTGGGACTCCTATCTTTTCAAGACCATGACCCATATATTGGAAAAGGTTGGGAATTCCTTCCAAATCTAGTGCAAAGAGCCCTCATTAGAACCCTGACCCTTTCTATCAACCTTTAGTACAACAAAACTAGTTGTCTTTGGGGATACCTCTTGGAAAACTAGTGGAGAATCCCGGAATGCATTACTCACGGACTGCTCCACCCTTCGGCTGATCTAATATGCAATTGTAAGAATGGGCGTCTCCTCTTGCACAGCCTCACACCCATGCATGTCATCACATGAGTTATATTCCCCCATATCATGACGAAGCTAAGAAAAAACCTCTAAAACACATATTCCCAAAGCCTCCGAACCACCTTTCTTGGCTGCAACTGAAGAGAAGCCATGGCTTACGCCCAATAGTCCCTTCCTGGGTTAGTCCTCCCCCAAGGAGATAGAGTCCCCCTTATCCTGGACATCTGGAGGTCCCTCAATACGAGCATCCCTTGTAACATCATCCTGGGAACCATGCCCACCAGACAGACTTATGGGATCGACCTCATCTGAGACCGGAACCTTCTTTCGGCATTCGGGAAAACAATGAACCTGTCTATTGCAACAAGAGAAAAACTTGGTCCATGATTCTTAGAGAATCGGTTGACAATACCTATAATCCCCCTCAATCACAATCTACATGAATTCAGGAGGGGGATGAGAGAGATCCATTTCGACACATAATCATGCCACGATCGGATGGTTTAGAGTGGAATTCCACCGATCAGCACAAAGAAAGCGTCCTATGGAATTACCTATCGAAGGGAGTAACGCTGGATTTTGGAAAGGCAGCGGAAGCCCGGTAAGTTGAATGAAATTGTTGTGGTAGAAGGTTCTTGCTGCATATGGAGATCAAACAACCAATGGAGCAGATGAAAATGGAAGCCGCGAGTAGATCTTCCAGGATGAGACCACTCCCGCACAAGGTCTTCTTCGCTCGAGAAGCTGAGAAGAATCTGTCGTGGACCAAGAAATCTGACAACTGCATGATGAGATAATCCCCATTCCTCATTCACAGGCCTATCATACCCCTCAAACAATAGGAGACGCCAAATGAACCGAGCCACCATAGATGAAGAGAGAAGCGTGGAGGCTGCGTTGAACTCCTACAGAGAATTCGGGACCATGTGTTGTCCTTGAAGGTCCCCTAAAACCATTGGGGAAACAAAAATGCTGGGAAAGAATGAGTTCTCCTCGGATAATGGTAACAAAACCCTACCTTGATCCTAAGACCCCTGTTGATGAGTGTCGTGAGGAAGAGACCCCTCCCCCGGTGGAGGAGGGGCCGCCGCGGCCTCCATTGGCACTGGGGTTTCATCATAGGGCACCGACCATCCGCTTCCATCCTTTACCTAAAAGGATATATTGGAATTATCTATTGATTTCATAAATTTGTATAAATCATATAGTGTCGGGGATAAATACAAATATAAAGAAATATCCATATATTAAATTGAATTTTATTAATAACATAAAATTATTAGAATATCTAGAAAAATATATATGATATTTTAAAGGAGAGTGGTCATAGGAAAGTTAGATTTATGAATAATTATTCTAAAAATGTGTCAAAAATAAAAAATAAAGAACGGAAATACCAATTAAGAAAGACTAGATAACCCTGGGAAATATTATAAATATAATTATAAACTAAAACACTCATAATAATAATGTGTTGAAAAAAGATGAGTTAACCTGGGATAGTAAGTAAAAAAATAAGTATTGATGAAAAATATATGATGCTATAAATGAATACTACACTAAAGAATATAAGTTACTTATCTTTTAGAATAATAATACTTACCATGGGAAAATGAAAAAAAATATGGATGGATGTTTTAAAGGAATAAATCCTAATAAAGATAGAAAACTAATCCCAACTAAAAATAAAGGGACTTACATGGTGAATAAAATTCATAAGATTCAACATTGAAGAAATATAATGGGTGAGCATAGTCTTAAATAAGTATTGATCGTTTGGCTAGTTTATTTAGAAAATTTAATAGAAATTAATGAATAATAGATGAAAAAATCCAACGTAATGGTTATGATTCCGAATTAAGTAAAATATGAATTTTAAGAGACATTTTCAACAAATATAGACAAAGGCTATTCATAGGTACTATATGGTGTGTGAAAAGATACATGACATAATTAAATATATTATATATCTATAATACCATCCTAAGAATAAATCCTAATTTTTTTGATTAATTCACCAAGTGATACATGTTCTTTGATAGACCATGTTAAAAAGAAGATTCCACACAAGGGAAAAATTAAAGTGATCAATTCTTCCCTTGACTACCTTGATATCTAGAGAAATAAGAATGAAGATATTTCTTAATTTATAACATGAAAAAGAAATAGTTTCAAATTTTAGAATAAATTCTCATTATTTTTTCCTATTTTAAGAATAAAATGGAGATCCACCTTAATCCCTTACTATTTGTGTCGCATTTTTGTGCTAACCATGCATGGAATTGAATATTGAAACTAGTTCTAAAAAAAGAACTAATGATGGGTAGTAAGCTATATTATCAATTAAAAATTAGAATAATCCAACATTTTGTTATGGTTTATCATTAAAAAATTTAAATAACATCCACAAACAAGACCTGACTTAATGAAGTGAAAATATATATTATACCATATGAAGGATTTTATCGTTATAATCTACTAGGGATGTTCAATTTATATATATCTAGAATTTAAAGAAGGATCTAGAAAAATATTCCTTGAAAAATGTATGTATAACTATTCTCTAATTCTTGGTTTAAGAATATTCATTTCTAATATTAATTGTATGAAATTTAATTAAATTAGTGAAATGGATTTAGTATTCCTGAGGAGATTTGAGGGATAATTTCTAAATTTTTTATATAATTTAATATTTAAAATTCATGTGTTGAGATGAGTGTTGGAATAAATAGAGCTAGACTAAGGAATGTAATGTTGTAAATTTTAGAATAATTGGTTTCTTCTTGAATACATTGGGATTTACTTTTAATGAGGTATAGTAATAAGTCTTATAAGTTTGTATCAATTGGTATCATATTTACTTTATTATTTTGGAATCTTTTTTTTCTAAATAGAACCATCAGGATTTAATCACCAATCAGGAATCACATAGACTTAGTATGGAATGATTGATGTAATATTTCTTATGTATTAAATTATATCATCATCTCTCTCATGTACATTGAATTTTTTATAAATAAATTAAAGAGATGAAAATGAAATATAATAACAATATATTGTAGATAATCAAGAAGAGCATATTGAAATATAATTTTCATCAAGGCAATGAAGAAATAATATGGTGGAAATTGTTGGAACCACATTGTATTTATGATGTATTTATTATAAACAAGGAATATTTGTTTTTAATGTTAATATGATGATGAAGTGTTTCTTTTATGATGTTTGGAATTCATTGATCATGTTGTCAATAATTTTGTTTTCCCATGAATGATATCAATTTTTGAGTAGATCAACTTATGGTATATAAACATTATTTTATCATATTTCAAGTGACAATGAAAGTGTGTGGAAAGGAACTACTACTATGATATTTATGATATTTATTTTCATAATGAAAAGTATTGTTGAATGTGTCAATTTATGCTACCATTATTTATATGGATTTTAATAATGATGCTACTTGAAGTTGATGATAAGAATATACTAAAGAAGGTCTAATGAGTTGATGTGTGTTTAATTCATTGATTATGGAATAATAAACTAATTATTTGGTTTTTATGTTAAAAATATTATGATGGTTTATAATATATTAACACGAAGAGTTAGTAGTTGTGCTACTACCTTGAATAACGTTTTTGGATAGATTCATAGAGGCATCATGTAAATATGAAAATTTTTGAACATTATTTATTTTTCAATGGAATGTGATAATGATGAAAGTAATGTCTATAATACTTAATTTTGTTTTTTTTTGAATTCTCTATTCAATGGGAAGACTAAAAATAGACTATTTAAGATATTAAGATAGATGAGACCATAAATAATCCTTCAAAGTAGTGATTTACGTTGAAGTTAAAATTTTAGGTGAATACATAACTTTTGATGATGATATGTATAATGACCCGACCTTAAAATATTACATAACATTGAATTAAATAAATTATTCACATTGAGGATATTTTGTGGTTTGGAGTTTTAGATAATTAAGATATAACTATAACATCTCAAAGGATTACAAAGTATACACTTCTATACAGTTTCCATTTTTTTTATAAAATAAAAACTCTTGGGAAAAAGAGGCATGTCTAGTTCCATGTTTTAAACATCATGATTTTTTGTTGATCCCATCCTCGACCCTATTCATATTTAAGTCATGTGAAAACATTTCAAAACATGTGATGTGTATAAAAAACTCAGTAAGGGTCATAAAACAAAGAAATAAAACATTTGTTCATAAATACATACAAAACATAAACTCTTTTACTTACCACCTGAAAGCATAAGATTAATGAATAACACATAGAAATAATAAATCATAAATGTAACTTGTTGAATCCGTATCATTCTTATAATGTTTCTATCACAGCTACATAGGGAGTTACTTTGGAATACCTATCACAGTATATTCCCTAAATATCTTAGGAGAAAAATTCATGTTTAGCTCCGTTATGTTACCCAATGCATTGGAGAGTTATCTCAGGCTCACCCGCCCTAGCTTTATCACGGAACCTCCCATATATGTAAATAATTCCCAAGAACTATAACATGATCAAAACACATAACAAAAGCATAAAGAAAGATAACATTTACACATTGCAATAACAAAATATCATTTAGAGATATTGAAATAATAAATCCATTATCAAAATCATTTTCAATACCAAAATACATAAAAAGATTATATGGTATTTATTTTTTCCTTGTAAAAACATTACGTCTTGTTAAGGAATCCAAAGATCAAATAATACTCGCAGCGGCGAAAAGGTCGTTGTCACCGCTTACGTTAAAAAAACATTCATTTTTTTGTTTAGTAAAATGCTTCATATAATAATATTTCTTTTGAATAAAATGAAAAGTAAATTGGGTTTATACATCGTATAAAATAAAGTCGTGTATAAAACTAAAGATGCCTCAATAAAAGTAGATTGAGACGAAGTCCCTTACCTCATGTCTAACTTAACTCGATCATTCTTTAATCTCCTGAATAATAAAATAAAGTTAATTTATACTTTCTTAAGAACCTTTTACAAGTTTATAATTTCTTTTATATCTATTATTACCACGTTATAATCATTATGTAATCATTTATGTTAATAATGGTCGTTTTGTCGATATTTGGTACTTGAGTAAAAAATGAACACATAATATTTACAAGTTTCACATGCGGTCAATAGTCCATTATATCCCGAATAAAATTTATTATTTATATACATATATATAATATATATCCAGTAAACATATATTTATAACAGTACACATCATTTTGAGGTAAATAATGAAATGCACCGTTTATGGAAACAGTTAGTTGTACGTACACATGAACGCTACATTCATTTCTATTTCTTATTTTAATAGAAGTAAAAAATAATGATACATTGGTATATTATAATTCTAGTAAAATTTCATATATAATATCATATATAATATCATTAAATACATATTTTATACGTCCCACATATGGCATTAACGAGTCATGTCACTTTGAGGGGGCGGTAGTTCGCACTTCCTCAAATGAAATTGTCGTGTTTACACATAATGGAAACCGTAAGGGTATGATATAAAAAAACACAGAATAATAAATAAAACATAAACATAATATATATTATATATAAATAAAGTTCCATCTTAATGGACACCATGAGAGGTGGTAGGAGATAATCGAACAATCATTGATTTTTGAGGCGTTAGTTTGCCATCCATAGAAACATTATGTTCTTCACCCATTAGATGGAGGTGTGTGTAAGTGAAGTACGAATACTTCTCATAAAAATATCCTAGTAGATTTAGGATACTTGTGTTGTTACAATAGAAAGGAATAAAATGAGTTTAGGGGTTGGAGAAGTAAAATAAAAGAAAACAATTTAAAAGAAACTGTTAACTTTAATTTGGTTAACTCCTTTTAGTTTGAACCAAATGACTTCTTGAAGTGCCTTCTACCTAAGGTAAGGATTATAGGAGGAGGAGAGGGATGCAGGGAGCTTATGTGGGTAGAGGTTTGATGAGACAAAAGGCTTGAGAGGTGTGAGGAATTGGTTAGAAGCGGTCTACTTTTATAAGGGGGAGGAGGGGCTCTTTAGAAAATTGTGATAATATTATTTTTTTATATAATGATATTCGGTTTCTAAAGGTAAAAAAATCATTAATGTACAAGCTAATATGACTCATGGTAGAAATAAAATCATCCAATAAGAATTGGAAAGGTTTGGGATGTTATTTTAATATTTATAATCATGTTTATTTAAATCTTTTATTAATGAGGTAAACATTGCATCATTATTGTGTCATAAATAATTTAATTTATTCGATGTATAAAAATTAAAAAAATACCATGATGTAGGAAATCATTTTAACATTCCAATGAATATTTATAGTCTAAAATATATCTTATATAACACCATGTAAAAATTTATTCACAAATAGATATTAGTTTTTGTCATTTTTGTCTTTACTTTAAATTAATTAATCTAAATTGTTATTATCACTCCCATGTGGCTCAATGGGGTCCCAAAATTGACCCAAATATTTTAATGGTCGTCCATTAATCATAAAATTGGTTTAGGACATGTGTTAAGGTAATTTGGAATTATTATAATATTCTTTTAAACTTGAATTACCCTATTTACCTTTAACTGCGGTAAATAAAAGTGAAAAGTAACTATTCACCAAAACTTATTTTCATCTTATTGAACCACATTTTACTTCTTGAAAACAACCATGTATGAGAGATTTTTGAAATTAATTTCATTGAAGTTGTAAAATTTCATTTAAATGAAAATGTCATTTTTTTAACTACTACTAAGTGGTTTCACTATTCATCAAAAATTGAAGTTTTTCAGAAAAATACGAAAAATTCAGCCTAAGCTATATTTTATATTCTGAATTCAAAAATTATGTCTATTTTTAAAAATTCAAAACATAGATGTGGAATTAATTAATTTTAAAATTAATTCCCGTTATCAAAACAAATAGCGTGTTTTTAAGAAACAACAACTATCAAAAGATTGATACATGTTTATGTACAATTTCAAAGTGAAATTAATTCCAACGACCAAAATTGGATTAAATGGTAAAAATATAATTTATTTACACTTTAAAAACTATTAAAAGGATAATCTAACCATATAAATAAATTAGATTTAAAGGCACTTTTGAATTAAAATACAATATTTTTCACTATTCATTAGAAATTAACTTTATCAGAAAAATACCAAAAAAATTACTCAAAGTAAAATTTTATTCCCCAAATCTAAAGAAGAATTTTATTTTTTCAAATATAATATATAAAAGTGACAAAAACTAGATTTAAAATAGGTTCACCATCAAAAGGTTGTAAATCGACCCTTAAAGGATTATTAAAGTATCTTGTGCTTAAAATTGGATTCATTCACATTTTAAGCCACTAATATTTATTTGATAAATGTAAATACATTTAACAAACATGTATAATAATATTATAGTTAGTTTTTTCATTCCGTCCAATAAAACGGCTAGGAGTTAACTACCATTTAAAATAATAATATTACATTATTAGTGTGCAACTTAAGATTTCAAAGCAACCCGTTGTTGCGTATCAGGTACGCTATCGAACATAACAACCCCTTTAAAGGAAAATTAATATTTAATTCACAATATTAATAAATATGAAATATGTATTATTATTTATTTACTTGGGATGTTACATCCTTCCCCCCTTTTGGTAATTACATCCACGCAATTTTACTTATCAAAATAAATGGGGGTATTTATCCCTCATAGCATTTTCATATTCCTACATTGCCTCTTCAACCATATAGTTTTTCCACAATACCTTTACCTGGTGAATTTCCTTATTTCGAAACATGTGCTCTCTACGGTGAAGAATCTGAACTAGTTGTTCTTAATAAGAGATATTCTCTTCCAATTGAACTACCTCTAGGCTCAAAACATGATATGGATCTGGAATATACTTTCTCAACATAGAAACATGGAAAACATTATGTACCTAGGATAAACATGGAGGTAAATCCACTCTATACACCACTGATCCAACTTTCTCCTTAATCTCATAAGGTCCAATGAACCTCAGACTCAACTTTCCCTTCTTACCAAAACGCATTAAACATTTCCATGTTGAAACTTTGAGAAATACATGATCACATACCTCAAAAGAATGATCCTTCCTCCGGTTATCTGTATAAATTTTCTATCTGCTCTAAGCTGTTCTAATGTGCTTCTGAATCAACTGAACTTTCTCTGCCATCTCTTCTACCAATTCTGGTCCCATCAGCTTCTTTTCACCTACTTCATCCAAAATATATTGTGTTCGACAATGCTTTCCATAAAATGAATCAAATGGAGCCATCTGTATACTGAAATAAAAAATGTTATTATAAGAAAATTCAACCGAAGAAGATGTTGGTCCCAACATCCCTGATAATCCATTGAGCAAGCATGTAACATATCCTCCAATGCATGAGTTTTTAATTTTTATTTCCCCTCAAATTGAGTATGAAAAGATGTACTAAAATTTAATTCAGTACCCAACTACTTCTAAAAGCCTCTCGAAAAGTTAGAAGTAAACCTGGGATCACGATTGGATACAATAAAGAGGGAAACTCCATTAAACCTGAATATCTCTTTAACATACAACTGAGATACGTGATCTAGAGACAATGTATCCCGAATAGGAACGAAGTGAGAAGATTTAGTCAATTGATCAAAAATAACCCGGATTGCATTATTACCTCGAGATGTTTTTGTTAATCCCATAACAAAGTCTATTGATACATTCTCCCATTTCCACTCTGGCACTGTTAAATACTGAAGCTTCCCTTTTGGTAAATGTCGCTCTGATTTAACATGTTGAAAAGTCAAACACTTCACAGTAAAATCATCAATATCTCTTTTCATTCCATCCCACCAGTAATACTTCCAATTATCTCTGTACATCTTAGTACTAATAGGATGAACTAAAAATGGAGAACTATGAGCTTACATAACAACCCATTCTTCAATTGTGAATCACATGGAAGACACAACGTCTTCCCAAACCTCAAAACACAATCATTATCAACATTAAAATTAGGCATCTTAACTTTCTGAACCAAATCTTCCTTTTTCTGCAACTCGCTATCTTCTTTCTGCGCTTTCTTTATTCTGTCTGGGAGAGATGATTTCACTGATGCCTGAAACAAAACAGAAGAATTTTCTGCACCAACAATTTCAATGACAATGTTCATCAAATCAAAAACCAAAGGATCTCATTCCAAACATACCATGGTTAATGAGACATTACTTTTTCGACTCAAAGTATCATCCATGTTCTTTGCATTTCCCAGATGGTAATGGATCGTGCAATCATAATCCGTGATTAATTCGAGCCATCTCCTATGTCTCGCGTTCAATTCTTTCTGTGTTAAGATATACATTAAACATTTGTGATCAGTATATATGTCAAATTTTACTCCATATAAATGATGCCTCCAAATTTTTAATGAAAAAACAACAACAGCTAATTCCAAATAATGTGTATTGTAATTTAACTCATGGGGTTTCAAATAACATGAAACATAAGCAATTACCTGATCATTCTACTTTAGGACACAACCAAGTCCTTTTAACTAAGAATCACTTTAGATAACAAACTCACCATTTCGGGATGTTAGTGCCAAAACTGGGGGATTCACAAATCTCCTTTTCAATTCCGGAAAACAATCTTCACAATCTTTTTCCCAAACAAAGATAAGACATTTTCATGTTTTCTTAGTCGTTGGACTAGATAACCGTGAAAAAGTTTCAACAAACCTATGTTAATAACCTACCAAACCAAGAAATCTTTGGATCTCAGTTATATTTGTTGGTCTTGGACATTCTTCAACAACTTTTGTTTTAGTAGGATGAATAGTTATTCCATCTGTAGAAACAATGTGACCAAAGAAAGAAATTTATTGTATCCAAGACTCAGACTTTCTGAATTTCCCAAACGGTTTATTTTATTTTAAGGATTGCAAGAAAACCCTTAAATGACATTCACACTCCTCTTTACATTTAGAATAAACCAATATATCACCAAAAAACACAAACACCATTTATCACCTGAATCAATTGATCCATCGCTACAGTAAACTGTCCTGTTCTGATTCTGACAATCTCGGGATGCTATTTTGGAAGGTCATTTCCCAATGTATGACTTCCCATCACAACTACCCTATTTTCTCTATGAAAAACCATTCTCAACATATAAATATCTTAGGTGAATCAACATAGTAATATTTAAATTCTATATCATTCCAATATTAACATAAATTAATTTATAGACTTTTATTTTACCATACCCTAACTCCTAAAGTTGTCTAAACCGACCTATGATACCAACTATAAGGAGCCAACCAAAAAACATTACATAATATTGATTTAAATGAATAATTCACATTGATGATCTTTTTAGGTTTAGAGTTTTAGAGAATTAGGACATAACTATTACATCTAGAAGGATTATAAAGTAGACAATTCTATAAAGTTTCCATTTTTTCATAAAATAATAACTCTTGAAAAAAAGAGTCACGTCAAGTTCCATGTTTTAGACAGCATGAATTTTCCTTGATCCCATCCTTGACCCTATTCATCTTCAAGTCATATGAAAAATTTTCAAAACTTGGGATGAGCATAAAAAGATCAGTAAGGGTCATAAAACAAAGAAACAAAACAATTGTTTATAAATACATACAAAACATAAACTATTTTACTTACCTCAAGAAAACATAAGATTTATGAATAACACATAGAAATCATAAATCAAAAAGGTAACTTGTGTTATCCATATCATATTTAAAATTTAGCTATCATAGATACATAGGGAGTTACATTGGAATACCCATCACACTATATTCCATAAATATTTTAGGAGAAACATTCACGTTTACCTCTGTCACATTACCCAATGCATTGGAGAGATATCTCGGGCTCACCCACCCTAGGTTTATCACAGAACCACCCATATACGTAAATAATTCCCAAGAACCATAACATGATCATAACACATAACATAAGTATAAAATAAAGATGACATTTTCACATTGCAATAACAAAATATAATTTTGAGATATTGAAATAATAAATCCATTCTCAAAATAATTTGTAATTCCAAAATATGTAAAAATATTATATGGTAATTATTTTTCCTTTTTAAAACATTACCACTTGTTAAGGAAGTAAAAGATCCAATAATACTCACTGCAACGAAAAGGACGTTGTCACCACTTATGTTAAAAAACATTCCTTTTTGTAATTTAGTAAAATGATTCGTTTAAAAAGATTACCTTTTAATGAAATGAAAAGTAAAATGGGTTTATACACCGTATAAAATAAATTCATGTATAGAACTAAATATGCCTCAATGAAATGAGACTGAGACGAAGTCCCTTACCTCATGTCCGACTTGACTCGATCATTCTTTAATATCCTAAAAAATAAATTAAAGTTATTTTTTACTTGCATAAGAACCTTTTTCATGTTTATAATTCCTTTTATATCACTTATTACCATGTTATAAACTTTATGTAATCATTTAAGTTAATAATGGTCGTTTTTTCTGATATTTGGTAATTGAGTCAAAAATTGAACACCTTATATTTACACGTTGTTCATGAGGTAAATAGTCCATTATATTCAGAATGAAATTAATTTTTTAGATATCATATATATCATATATATCCAGTATATATATATTTATAATATTTCATTAAATTTGGTGGTAAGAAATGAAATGCACCATTCATGGAGATGGTAAACCGTACGTACATTTGAATGCTATTTTCATATGTATTTCTTATTTTAATGGAATTAAACCATAATTATACATAGGTATAATATAATTCCAGTAAATTTTCATATATATTATCATATATAATATCATTAAATCTATCCTTTATAGGTACCACATATGGAATTAACGAGTCATATCACATTGATGGGGCGGTAGTCTTCAATTCCTCAAATGAAATTATCATATTTACACATAATGGAAACCATAAGGGTATGATATAAAAAAATATAGAATCATAAATAAAACATAAAAATAATATAGTTCAGATATAAATATAGTTACATATTAATGGCCACCATGAGAGGCATTAGTGGATAATCGAACAATCATCGTTTCGGGAGGCGTTAGTTTTCCATCCACAGAAACATTATGTTCTTCACCCATTAGATGGAGGTCTGTGTAAGTGCAGTTAGAATAATACTCATAAAACATCCTAGTAAATTATTTATACTGGTGTTGTTAATAGAGAAATGAATAAAAAGAGTTTATGGGTGGGAGAAGTAAAATAAAAGAAAACAATTTAAAAGAAACTGTTACCTTCAATTTGGGTAACACCCTTTGGTTTGAACCAAAGGACTTCTTGAAGTGACTTATGCCTAATATAAGGATTCTAGGGGCAGGATAGGTATTTATGTAGCATAATTGGGTAGATTTTGGATTATCCAAAAGGCTAGAGAGGTGTGAGGAATTGGTTAGAAGTGGTCTCTTTTTATAAGGGGGAGGAGGGGATCTTTAAGAAAGTGTGATAATATTATTTTATTATATAATGATATTCTGTTTCTAAAGGTACAAAAATAATTATAGTCAAATATAAGAATACTCATGGTTGAAATAAAATCAGACAATAATAATTAGAGAGGTTTGGGATGTTATTTTAATATTTATAATCATATTTTTTTAAATCTTTTATAAATGAGGTAACATTGGATCATTATTGTGCCATACATAATTTAATTTATTCGTTGTCTAAAAATTATAATAAAACTACCATGATGTAATAAATCATTTTATATTTTAAATGAGTATTTATAGTAAAAAAATATAACTTATATAACACCATGTAAAAATTATTTTACAAGGAGATATTGGTTTATTTTATTTTTGTCTTTACTTTAAATTAATTAATCTAAATTGTCATTATCACTCCCATGAGGATCAATGGGATCCCAAAATCGATGGAATGATGCCCATGGATGGTCATTACTTATCCAATAGGTTTAGGACTTGGGTTAAGGTAAATTTGAATTTTAATAATATTATTTTAATCTTGAATTACCTTATTTACCTTTAACCGTGGTAAATAAAATTCAAACGTTACTATCACCAAAAATTATTTTTATCTTATTGAACCAATTTTTATTTCTTGATACCTGCCATGTATGTCTGATTTTTAAAATTTAATTCATAGAAGTGGCAAAATTTCATTTAAATGAAAAAGGTAGTTTTTTAACTACTACTAAGTGGTTTCACTATTAATTAAAAATTGATGTTTTCAGAAAAATACCAAAAATTCAGCCTAAGCTATATTTGATATTCCAAATTCAAAAAATATGTCTATTTTTCCAAATTAAAAATACATAAGTGGCAATAATTAATTTTAAAATTAATTCCCATTATCAAAACAAATAGCGTGTTTTTAGGAAACAATAACTATCAAAAGATTGATACCTGTTTATGTCCAATTTCAAAGTGAAATTAATTACAACAACCAAAATTGGATTAAATGGTAAAAATATAATATATTTAAACTTTAAAAAATTAAAAGGATAACCTATCCGTATAAATAAATTAGATTAATAGGAACTTTTGAATTAAAACACAATATTTTTCATTATTCATTAAAAAATGATCTTTATCAGAAAAAGAGAAAAAAAATTACCCAAATTAAAATTTGATGTCCCAAATCTAAAGAAAAATATTATTTTGTCAAATAGAACATATAAAAGTGACAAAAATTTGATTTAAAATGGGTTCAAAATCAAAAGGCTGTAAATCGACCCTTTAAAGAATATTAGAGTATTTTGTGCTTAAAATGAGATTTATTCACATTTTAAGCCTCTAAATTTTATTAGATAAATGTAAATAAATTTAACAAACATGTATAATCATATTGTAGTTAGTTTTGTTCATTCCCACCAACAAAATGGCTAGAAGTTAACTACTATTTAAAATAATAATATTATATTATTAGTCTGCAACGTACGATTTAAAAGAAACTCGTTGTTTCATATCGGGTATGCTATCGAACATAACAACACCTTTAAATTAAAATTAATATTTAATTCAAAATATTAATAAATATGAAATATGTATTATTGTTTATTTACCTGGGATGTTACAATATGTGTTTATATGAGATGGTTTGGGAAGTGTTTTTGAGTGATTTAGATGGCTAGATAAAGTGTTGAAGGGGTTTAATGATTTTTAAATTAATTTAGGAAATTACTTTGTGCATAATATTTGGGATGATCCTACGTTTGGATTTAATGGAGGGAGTACTAAAAATGGATAAGAATTTTTTGGGATAGGATATTTCAGTTGGGGATAATAATTTTGATTTACCAATAATCGTTTTAATGTCTTATCAGTAGAATGAAATGGTAAATGTTGTACCATGTAATAATTATATTCAGTAGTATTGATTTTTTTGGGAAATCAAGACATTAAATATCTATTTAATATTTTTTTAAGATACCATAACACCTTTTTATCTTGTGTAATATTTTTTTTGGTCTATGTATAATACATTTATATTTCATGTAAGACTTGAAAACATAATGATTTTTAAGTTTTATTAATGAACAAAAATATTAGATTGTATTATTTTATTCGAAAGAAAAAAAATTCACAATATGAATGTGTTATAATATTCATAGATGTAACATATAGATTGATCACTTGATCGTGATTCAATATAAGGTCAATGGGGATGACTATACCGGGAGGTACCTAGAGATTAATATGGGTTTTAGGGATGTAGAAGAAAGTGACACATTTACATGCATACATAGAAAAAATTCAAATGAATTATAATATGTGGTTTTTTTAGGAATGTGAATATACAAATATTTAAATACCACATGTGATTTATTAAAAAAACATTATATATAAATTAATTTAATTCCATGACTCAATGTTCAAATTATAATTGACAGTTGAAGATCATGGTCTTTGAATATATATTTATAGAAAAAATATTCAGGAATATAATGTAAAATATATTTTTTAAGATTATAAGATGTGATGGAGAATAAAAATAAAATTAATAATTGAGAGAGATAAATGAAAATGAAATTCAATAAAATAATAATTTCATTTGTGAAGTGAGATATATTTTAAACTACACACCCAATATTATCCTATGAAGTTGATGGTGGTTGATTTTCTATATGCAACCACCCTTATAGATTAGAGAAGAATAAGAATGATAGTGAAGTGTGACCATCACTCAATACTATTTATTCTCAAGATGGAGTCACTGAGAGAATCATCACTGTTTGGAGATATTTTTATCACTATTCTAAAATAAAATATAAGTAGAGAAGATGATATCCCATATCTTACTACTAATTATATCAAGGTAGTGTAATTGAGAGGGTCATCCTAAAATATTCTATTGTATGAGTATGATGAAAATCGATCTTGATCAAACTCATACAGATTATATTCCATGACAAGAAGAAGGGAGATCAAGCCTACAAACTTAAACTATTTTGGATTTCTTAAATGGATTTAGGTAACTCAATAATTTACTATAAGTGTGGAAGGATATAATCAAAATTTTCTAGGAGGGGTTCTATAGTTCCATTGCTGATCAAATTTACAAGTGTCAGGGTAGAACTTATATATTATTTATATCATTGAAAAAACAATTATTGGATTGTACCCAATAAATTTGAGGAAATTATGGTTAAGGTCATTCCATTATCTATGATTCATCTAATTCAAATAAAAAGATATGTATGTTGGGATAATAACCACCATAAACCAAGTAAATATTTATTTTTAGGGAGATGAATCTGTTCAACCAATCGTGTTGTTTTCATATGGTTCATTCATATTTCATATATGTATAGATACCAACTAAAGGAGAAACAGGGAGAGATAATAAATCACTAAAAAATTAAAGATATGAGGAAAGGGAATAAGGTAAAACTGAAATAAAATTATACCAATAATGATTTACCCCTATATGTGATGGACAAATCCCTATGTGATCCTAACACACATAAGACAAAAAACATGGATATAATAAATAAACACCTAATTAAAATGTCCCTAACATAACACAAGAATTATTATTACAAAATCATTTTTGATACACACAATAACAATAAAAATAAAAATAATATATTCTATTACATAAAATTACACATGAAAAAATAAGATAATAGAGTAATTATGGACCTCAAACGATTATACTATAGAAAAAAATTAAGATATATAAACTACATTTCAATTATGATGAAAATAATATGAAAAGGAATAAAAATGTTATATGAGATAAGATAACTATAATAATGATTTAGGATATTAGAATTATGTGTACATATAAGGGGTAGTATGATAGTTTGAAGGCTATAGTGACTATTGGAATTTTAATTCCAAATATGACTATTGAAATAATAATGTAACCATAACACATACAAGTGTTCGATAATCTATTTAATGTAAATACCTTGACCCAAGTAACCAAGAGCTCGTGTCTTACATAATTACATTGGTACTATGAACAAGTTTTCATATCCCAAAGGACCTAACATGTTACTAGATTTTGAATCTATATAAAAATATAATTTTTACATCACAAATTGAAATGTAAAACAACATAGAAACTCCATTAGAAACATACATAAACTCCTAGATTATCCCTAAAAGGCATTCATATTATAAAAGTTCAAATCATTGTGAAAAATACAACATAATAAAGGGGAGACCTCATATTCTCAGTAAAGGTAAACAATACAACAGAAGATGTCATAAATAATCATAAACAATAAGTCATGATGAATAACTAAAAAAACATTCTATTAAAACACAATGTTGACTATATTATGGAATGAATGAAATCTTAATAAATAATTCCATATAAATAATCACATGAAAATGAAACATAACCATGGACACTCTAAAAGTTGTATAATCAAATGGATTATCAAATACTAATATCATAATTAAGGATAGAATAATGATGGACATCTGAAACATACCACCATGAAATTTTCCGTGACATCTAAAAATAAATGGTAAAGGCCTCCACCAAATCCATATATGTTTTGTCTCATTAGACCTACTGATGAATCAAGGATACATAACAGGCCCATATCTTTAATTAATAAGTCCAACGCATTCCTCATATATCATATAAAAATATATTGTTCATTACTTGTTATCAAAATTTAAGAAATCAATAACCAAGGTATACTAGCTAATTATGATATAGGAATCTCATAGGAGAGTGCTTGGGGGGGAACCCTAGCCCAGATGATCCTGATTCAAGCACACCGAATTCTATTGATCCATTACCTAATAATGTTTCTTAGTTTTATATTAATTTTGATTGTGTTAGGCATAAAGAAATGTTCTTATGTGCGACTTCAAAGAAACCCATGTTGGAAGCGTCGGGCCTGAGGAAGTTTACGGATGTTGTGAAATCGTCCGGGAATTTCACTGAGTTTGACTGTCCTCCTCCAAGGAGGATCATTAAGAAAGGACGTATCGTACATGCTGCTGCTGATCAAATTTTAAGAGCAAGTGAATCTTTGATGATTCTCAATCATCGCTCGGGTTGTTCTTCTGAAGGGTGGACTGCTATGGAAATTCCATGATCTTTCTCAAAGACTCTCTCATATCTGGGGATTCGATGATTGGAAGATGATTTCTAAGGACCGTGGATATTATCATATCCTTTTTTCTTCTAAGGAATTGAAACAAAGGGCATGGAGTTTCGTATCTGTTTCACTAAGGCCCGGTGTTCTTTGAATTCATGAATGGGTCAGAAATCTTGATCCTTAGAATGTCAAGGATACACATGCTTAGGTTTGGATTTTTTTCTACAAATTGAGTTGGCTTTATTGGCATCCTAGGATCATAGAGGATTTTGTCTCGTTAGTTGGAAACCCTATTATAAATAATAAGCATACAGATGATCCTTAATTTGGGCATTTAGTGAGAGTTCTAGTGGAAGTGGATATGGACACGATGCTGGTAGAGGATGTTTTTCTGAAAAACAGGGTTGACCGCTTCAACATAGAGATTCAGTATGAACAACGACCAAGGTTTTGTATCAATTTCCATTTCCTTGGACACATGTATTTCAAATGAAACTAGAACAAAATTTGTGGTTTGTGAAAACTGAAAGGTTACACTGAGGATCTCTATCGGAAGGGAAAGGTCAATAGAAAGTTATATGATACAAGCATGAATGTCATCCCTCATGTTGAACAACATTCATAAGACTATGTGCAGGTTATTTTTGAACCTGATGTTCAGGTGGTAGTACAAGGTCAATATGTGGCTTCTCAAATAGTTCATCTTGATGGGTCTTTACAGAGTTCTGTTGTTGCGACTGAATCCTTGCAGTTGCAGATTGTTGATCTTCCTCAGGGCTCGGTGCAGGTGTCTGAAAATATGAATGCTTCAGTTATTGAAACTGCTGATTAGTCTGTTGGGCAGGCACAGTCTGGGTTTTTTCAACCAGTGAATTCCACTCATGATAGTGCACATAGAAAGGCCCAGTTTTCTTAGGAAGTTTAGGATCAATCAGAGGCTCATGCTGTGAATCTGGATGTTCCTCGAGAGTCTGTATAAGTTGCTATTTCTAGGATTTTTCATGTCTCTTTACAGGTGTAGTCTCAATGCACTGAGCCTTCTGTTGGGATTTCCTTGCAAAGGTTAGTGCCGGTTGTTATTGGTACAACAACTGATATAGATTTGGTTTCTAGTATGGGATTGGAGTCTGATAGTTTTTCTGGATAGAAATGTGAGGATGTTCTTCCTACTGAATCACTTTTATAGGGGCATGAACTGGATTTTCCTATTGTGAAGGCATTGGATTCTAAGCCTATTGAGAAGGTTAAGAATGGTGACAAAAATGATGATGTTCCTTCTCTCAGGTTCCTCTCTCTAAGTCTGTGAGGAAGTCTCTTTTCCAGACTAGACCGGAGCCAGTTGGTTCTTTGAATAGGTTTTCACCTTTGACTGGTATATTTTTGTCTAATGATAAAGAGTATAGTTGCAGTGAGGAACAATATCCAGATAATGCTTCCTAAGATCTTATTAAGGGAGAGGAAAAGAAGGGTGAGAAGCAGGATAAATCAGTGAAATTGAAAAAGGATGGTGGGCCTATAACCAGGTCCAAATCCTCTTTATCATGAAGATTTTCTCTTGGAATTTCCAAGGGCTTGGGAATTCTCCCACAATCACAACCCTTAGGCATTTTATTGCGACCAATATGACGCTCTTTATTGTAATTTCTGAGCCTCAGATTTCTTAATGTAAATGGAATTCCTTTAAATGGTCAACCCTTGGGTACTCTTTGGTTTCACATAATACTGATCAGACTTCCTCAGAGTCTCTTTGGGTTTTGAAGAATGATAGTTTTTCTTTGATATCTTCATCTTATGATCAACAGTCTATCACTATTGCAGATAAGATTTGGGGTTATGGAATGTATTTTACTCTTTTATTTTTTAAATCAGTATACTGGGAGACGTACTCTTTGGTCATCTCTGGAAAGTATAACTATGGAAATGCAAAAAAAGGGTCATTATTGGTGATTTTAATTCGGTGCTCCGGCCTAAAGATAAGATAGGAAATTCCTTTAACAGGTTGGCTGCATCTAAATTCTCTATATGTATTGATGCTTGTAATCTAATTGAGGTTCCAATCGGGGGGGCTGATTTTACCAGGTGCATATACACTTTACATGGATTACAAGCCAGTAAGCTTGATAGGTGCTTCTTTAATGATGATGGGGGGATCTTGGGACTTTTCTATGTCTGGTATTACTCTTCCAAGGGATAATTTTGATCACAGTCCTCTATTAATGGATTTGAACCTCCTCATATTGAGATCTTATCCCATACCTTTCAGGTTCAATAATTCCTGGTTATCTATCCAAGGTTGTAGGCAGATAGTCATTGAGGCTTTGGAAAACACAATTATTGGAAGTCCCTTTCATATAATGGTAATCAAGTTTAAGGCTGTGAAGTTAAATCTCAAAGAGTTCAGTAAGAAATATTTTTCATGCCTTGATCGTAATATCCAAAATGTTGAGGATAATCTTATACACTATAAAAGTATTAATGAGGGCCAGGATGTAATGTCTAGGGAAGAGTTTCATGCTCTTTCTAAGTTTAATGAGATATTGGCATTAAAGGAAAGTCTTTCTTGGACTCAATATAATGTCAGGAGGTTGAAAGAAGGGGATAGAAATACAATATATTTTCATTTCTTACACAGGGAGAAAAAGGCGAAGCATGGAATGAATGTCCTCGTGGTTAATGATGTTCTTTTCAACTCTAAAAAAGATATTTCTGATCCTAATTTTAGCTATTTTGAGAAGAATTACACTGACTTAGGGTAAGATAATACTCATAAAATGTATAGAATTATTTATCCTTTGATTGAGTCATCTCAGAATGATATGCTCACTAGTATACCTATAGAGGCGGAAGTCAGGAAGGCGGTTTTTTCTATGAATCCTGATAGTGTGGCTGGTCCAGATGGTTTCTCCAATAAGTTTTTTTCGATTATTGGGATATTATTCACACAGAGTTTGTCAATGCTGTTAGAGATTTCTTTAATATTTCTTATTTCCATTTTGGATCCAATGATATCTTTATTTATGTGATTCCAAAGAAGGATAATGCTCTTGACGTTTAGGAATTCATTCCCCAGGCCATTGGGAACAATATTCCAAAAGTTATCAGTAAAATCATGGCGAATAGATTGAGAAGTATTTTGAAGGAGTTTATTTCTACAAATTAATTTGCGTTTGTGCCTGGAAGGGACACTCAAAATTTTTTTTATACGGAATCTGAATTTGTTAATGTTATGAAGTGAAATTTGAAGTATGGGAATATGGCTCTGAAAGTTGACATTTCGAAAGTTTTCGATACGATGAAATGAAGTTTTATTTTTGCAGTGCAATGAATGAATGGCTTTTAAAATGGATTCAATAATTTTATTAGTAGCATTCTTCAATGATCTACGTTATGTGATCTTGTGAATGGTTCTCCCAGAGGATTATTTAAATTTTCCAGGGTATTGAGACAAAGAGATCCCTTATCTAGTCTCCTTTTTTCTATTGCAGATGATTTTTTGAGTACATGTATTTCGGATCTTGTGCATAATGGTTTGTGTCAACTAATGACTGTTTGAAGAGGTCTTTTTGATCCTTCACAACATTTTTATGCTGATGATATTTTGCTATTTGGAATGGCTAATGGAATTACTATCTGATATATTAAGGAAACTTGTGAGAATTATGAGGTTGTTTCTAGTCATGTTATCAGTTGGGAGAAATCCTCTGTGTTTTTTGGGGAAGGGGTCTTTCTTTCAAAGAAAAACAAAGTTTCCCGAAAGAATGGGGTTAAAAGAGGGTCTCTACCTTTTAACTATCTTGGGGTTCCCCTTTTCTGGGATGCATTTAAAAGGATTCATTTGGAAAATATCTATCTCAAAATTCTCAATCAAATGGCTACCTGGAAAGGTAAATCTATCTCTCAGGTAGGGAGGGTCTGTCTGGTTAATGTTTTTATCACTTCTATGTGTGTCTATGTTTTTTCCTTATACAGATGGCCTAGAACTTTTATTCAAGATTTATAAAGGCTCATTCGGAATTTTATTTGGTCTTGTTCAATTCATGAGAGGAATCTTGTTACAGTTGCTTGGAGTGATTTCATTCGCCCTGTTGACATGGGTGGTATGTGGATTAAGGACCTTAAGCTCTTTAATGAATCTCTCATTATAAAGTTCACTTGGTCAGTATTGAATTCCAACAATTTTCCATTGGAGTTTCTGTGCAATAGATTCGGATCCAAGAAGCTCAATGTGTACTCTATTTATGTCCCTTCCTTGATATGGTCATCAATTAAGCATTATTATCTCAGCCTTGAACAATCCTCTAAATGGGTTGTTTGTCGGAATTCTTCTATGAACTTATGGAAGACTATTTGGTTTTCATGTGCCATTGCTAAACATACTGAAATTCCTTCTAATGTGAAGGATATCTCAATTCCTGAATTTCATAATACTGTCATGGATCAGGGGTTGCTTTCAGATTCTCTCAAAATAGAGATGAGCTGTTATCATTATTCTGCAATGGATACTTTAATTTGGTTTCCCAGTCTTACTAGAACCTTCAGCACTAAGGAGGATTATAGATTCATGTGCATTGATCCTTCGATGGATCCCTCTTGGATTCTTATGTTTCATGTTGTCTATATCCCAACGGCTCAATATTTTCTTATATGGAGGATTTGGATGTGTATATTACCTCTACAACGGATGATATAACGTTCTAGATTTTCTCTTTCAGCTGTTTGTTTTCGCTGTCTCGCTGCTGATGAGACTCTTGATCAGTTATTTATATTTTGTTGCTCTGTATCTAGTTTGTGGGATTATTTTCAGGGTGTTTTTGGATTACATCTAAAATTGGAGGGGTTTAGACAACTTATGGACTCTATTTATTGATCTGATTGCAGTTCTCAGGTGAAAAAACTTCTCATCTCTGCTGTCTCAGTGGTTGTTTCTTTTACCTGGCGTCCCCGAAATGATCTTGTATTTGACTAAAAAATTATACCAATTTTTTTTGGTATTTTGGAGCTTCATACTTGTGTTCTTGATTATACACATGATCGAAATAGAGTCATGAAAAATGATATTTTTGATCTAGTTATATTGCACACTTTGGGTGATTCTGGTAGACGTAAGAAGCCAATTTTGATGAAACATATCTGATGGATCACCCCGATCTCTCAGGAAATGGATTGGCTATTGAGGCGGAGTTATGGGCTATGATCAAGGCTATTTGGTATCGCTTCTTTTCATGTTTGGATGAACTTATGGATGGAGTCTGACTCAACTATGGTGGTTGATATTCTTAGAAAGCATTCACAAAATGTCCCTTGGAAGATTCTTTCTGCATGGGATGACTGTCTCAAGCTTGTGGAGCAGATTTGTTTTGTTGTCAATCATGCTTACAAAGAGGAAAATCAGGATTTTGATGCTCTTTCCAAGCATGAAATTGAGGAGGTTTACTTTTTTTGGTCATTGTTACACCATCCTTCTGCTGTGGTTTAGTTGATGCTGATGCACGTGGTGCTGTGTACTTGTGTCTTTATTGACCCCATGTTTTTACTCTTTTGATGTATTTAATTTTTTATATACAAAGCTTTTCTAGGAGTAGGCTCTCCTACTATCGATTATTCTTATTATAAAAATATATCTTTAAATAAAATTTTCCCACACCACATTGAAATATTTGAATCATAATCATAGATGAAAGTAATCTAATAAAATCATTGAGAGTTTCATGAGAAAAGTACATTTTTTTTAACTTAAGAAAGAGATTTATTTAACATGAAAAAAGAATAATTGTTGACATAAACTAGAAATGAAAAAAGATAGATTTTAATGATAAAAAGTGATTTTAGAAAAATATTTGTTGCTTAAAATAAATTAAGGAATGTAATTGAAAATGAGTAAGAAATTGGAATGTTCCCTTAAATCGAGCTTTCTTATCCAGAGGAATTGAAAAGAGAACATTGTAAAACATATGTTTCCCTATAAAATGAAGATGAACCTATAAGGATACATGATTTTGAAATAAATAAATGGGATTTATAATAATTAAAAATAAATAAATAAGAGTTACATAGGGATAAATGGAGATAAAGTGTAACCGAATTGAAAATGGATGTTTGGGAAGAAACCCTTACTACTTTTCTAATAATCGAACCGTATGCCCCCTAAAATTATAGATAATGAATTAATACAATAAATAAAATAGAGATAATGTGATTAATGATATTATAAATCAGTTTGAAGTATAAATACATCAAACAAAATAAATAGTAGTGAATAAGGTATTTCTCACAGAAATAAGAGTGAGATGAGAAAACCCATACCTTATGCTTAATAGTGTTTTTCACATACACTTAATGTCCAAGATAATTAAATTATATTTATTATTAATTTAATTCATAACCTTTCAAAAATGTATATGGATTATTATAATTTTATTTAGTTCATTTATGGCCTTTTTATGAGTTATAACATTCAATTCTATCATTCAGGAGTGTTTGTATCCCTGGTTTACATGATTGGATCAGTTGTATACACGTATCAAAGATTAGGTGAAATGAGTATAATTATATAGAATGTAAATTATATGATATTAGTGACCATAAATATGATTTAATGGTCTTATATATCATATTATTCTCGATCATGGTATGATTTATTGGATAAAATGTCACAGATAACTATTTAGATTATTTTGGTGTTTTTTTATCACCATGCACTTGTTTTGTTTTATTATTTAATATTATGTATACATATTAGTTATATAACATTAAATATCTTTTATTACATATATTAATTTATTTATTGACCATAAAAACGGTCTTATGACCATCCTTAGAGGAGAAATTGGAAAATGAAAACGCATCGCCCACAGAGGCGGTAAATCAGAACGTCAGAGATGATGTTTTCATTTTTAGGATAAAAATGGGAATTGAAAATAATTTATAATGGACATTCCATTATCATAAATAATTATAGTATATATAATATATTGGATTTACCATTCATATTTGGATATAGATGATAAGGAACAAAAAATAAATTAAAATAATTTGAATGAAAATTAAATGGGTGAAAGGGATTTTTACCTCTGGGATTCTTCTCTTATAAAACATCCTAAATTGACTTGGAAATGGTATTTTGGTGAGACCATCAAGACCAAAACATGGGAGATAAGATTGAGAGAGTAAATGGGAAGAATATAGTCAAGATTATAGGCTTTGGCGTCGTGAGGGGAATGGCTAGTGAGGGGTAATTTTTATAGTGGAGACTGGTGGATTTTGTTTATTTCGTTCATTTTTTATTTTTTTGGAACAAGATTATGAATAATGATGATTATTTTGACAAAAAACAGTAACTAATGCATGTGAGTTCTTATCAATGAGTTATTATCTCATCTATATATCATCCATGATATAATAATTCATATATTTGGCTAAAATGATAAATAAAAAAATTACTGTATTCCATTATTCACCAAAAATTCAACCATAGAAAAAAAATCCCAAAAATTCACCGAATTTTTTTTAATATGTAAAAATGTAAAAAAACTCCATTTTATGATAATAATTATCTAAATATGTGAAATTTTATTTTTAAATAAAATCTTCATTTACTCGAAAAATATATATTTTAAAAATATAATTGATTTTATGACACTTTCAAAAATTAATTAAGGTTTCAAAAAATCATCATATAATAATTAAAAAAGAAAATATTAATTTATGAACCTATTTTTTGAAAATAAATTTTCTTCTTAATTTTTATCTTAACTATAAAATTATAAATAAAAATTTATGTTTCACAGAAATACCAATAATTAATTTATCATTTTTGATACATTTATTTACTTACTCTTTGATATAAATATATCAAAATTTCATTTTTAATATAAATAGTATTTTTGTACATTCAAATGTGAATAAAATTTAAATCACAAATATACTTTTAATATAATGAAATTGATAGTTTTATAAAAATCTATATTTTTAATTATTCATTTTAAAATAATTTTTTTTATAAAAGAACACAATTTCTCCCAAAGATAATTTTTAAATTTTTATCTTAAAAATAAAGTTAATTTTTTTTTGAAAATAGTTTTTAATTGTGTCAACATTTAATATTAAAATAAATTCACTAATAAGTAGTTATAAAATTGTATTTAAAAAAATATATTCCTTTATGAGTAAAATGTGATTTATTGATATCTTATTCTTACAAAACCATTTGGTTGAAAGTCAAAACATTTGACTAAATATATACATTTCATAATTTATTTAAAACTATTAATTCACACTAATTTGAGTCATAGTTTATAATGGTTTTATTAAAATAATGATATTTAATTGTATATCATTGTTCCTTTATCCTTGGTGTCATGTGAAACCTATGATAGAGAAGAAATTAAATTTAAAGAGTAAAATATCATAAAATCATGGGGTGTTACATTCTCCCTTCCTTCAATGAATTGCATCCTTGTAATTTAATATTTTAAATCGAAAATATAATGTTAATACTTAAATTTTTTTGTGGGAATCCCACATTGAAAATAGGGTAAATAAAATAACCTCCATATTAGAGGGAAAATGAAAAATGAAGGTCACCAAAAAAAATTGATTCTGACTAGGAAATAATTAGTTGAAAGTGATGACATGGACATATAATAGGAGTATAATTATTGTGTTCTAATGGATAGTGATACAAAAAACGATCATTATAAATTCAACCATCACAAAACCATAAATTAGTGATAAGTTAAAAGACCATTTATTTCTTAGAAATAAATGTAAAAATATTGCATTTTTATTCCAAATTTTTTTCCTAATGTTGAGGGATCCTTTTAATATTTTGATAATCAGTTGATAAAATAAACTCAATTGATTAGGTTCCATGTCATAAGAATAATATCATCCTTTCTTTGTGCTTCGATCTATTTTCAATACAACCCTTATACCTAGAACTGAATGTTCAAGATAAATTTTTCACACCTAAAAAACTTTTAGTGAATCATATGGTTATTAATTCATTTATTTGGCTTTTAAATGTTTTATGAATCCAAGAAGGTTAGATTATATTATCAATGAATAATAATTTCCAAAGTTTAACTATAATAATTACACAAGTATGAAATCATAAGATTTATTTAAAAAAATTTGTCTATATTCAGTGAAATAAATTAGAAGGAAGGTCAATAATTACCAAAAATAAAATTAACATAATATTATTCAAATAATTTATCATTTAATTCCACATTCCAAATATATGAATAGATTGATCACCATAAAAACTTAATGAAATCTTGCATGCTTCCAAACTAGAAAAGAAGAAGAACTAAAGTTCTATCATTATATATCTAATGATTGTTATAACCAGTATGTCATGAAATAATTATTTAATCCAAAAAAGTACATTAATTATTCAACATCGACTATAGTAAGAATATATGATTGGACTTGATTCATTTTTTTCTCAGCTAATTTCCTTACCTTTTGGAATATTCATTTGTGTAGTGCCCCATATACTTACAGTTAAAACATTGCTCATTTATAACTTATTTCATTCCCATAAATTAATGAACATGTCGACAGTTCTCTCTACACTTGTAAAAAAACCCCTTACCCTTAAATAAAGTACTAGGGTGTTTCTTCAAACAATTATCAAATGTGTGAAAATCATTCTTTCTATTTTTCACTTTATCTGTCTCTTTTTCTTCCATTCCCTTATTCTCTTGCTATCCCTTAATGTCATAAGACTTAGGGAATTATTTCTCTTTCATGATATCACAAGATACTATAATCTCATAAGATCAGAATTTATAGGAAACAAGTTCCCATCATAGAATTGTCTTATGTTTATGAATAAAAAAATCAGTATTTCTCCTTATATTATGTACTTATTCTATGAAATGCCTACCTTTTAAAGTTGGATTCACACATAAAAATGTTTTCATCCTTTTTTTATACCAACCTCATGAGTTGTCTCTCCATATCTGGTCATTGTTCTCATATAAAATATTTTTCTAAGAAAATTTCCTTAAAATCCTTCAATTCCAGGTTTTCAATTTCTTTTTAAGACATATTGTTTTGAATCAATGAACACCATTGATCCACAACTCTGAATAGATGATAAAATACCATGATAATGTTCTCCCTTTGGTTAATTCCCAATGAATAAAATATATTCTCTAAGGAACATATCAATTGCTTAACTAAAAATAAGTTTTTATCCCCTTTGAATGTTGGAGGTTGTTGTAGAATGAAGCAGTCTAACATTGATAAACTATGTTGTTGGTATTGATTCCTCATGTCGGTATAATTACTTCACATAATTGAAGTAAATTTTTGTATTATAGTAATAATTTAATCATCTCTAGATGCAACTCGGGCACTAGAATAATTAGCTTCTATAAAAAGGAAATCTAAACATGGAATACATGTGTTGATACAGTTTCCATTCCATCAACTAGGAGCCATTTATAAAACATTCCATACACTAAATTAGGTAACAAACCAGAATTTATAATTTTTAACAAGAAAAAATATTAAAATAAATATAAAACTTATGCATATCTAATCTCATACTCAAGAACATGGTTTATTTGGTGACATGTTTACTTTTAAATCCTTCGTAATGGTTTGTAATTAAAATGTGAATTGTCCAAATAAAATCATAGGGAGTGTAAATAAAGGTTCATAGTAAGGATAATTGTCACGTACCAAGTGACATCGAATCAGGCCTGACACACCTTGTCGGAGTTACTACCCCTAGGTATATCTGTCCCAAAACAATGTCCAATTATTGTATCTAGATAAATATGTGTTTCTATGATGGCCCACACAATATATACCTTACCATAATTTTAGGATGTTCTTCTATAGTTATTTATGAAATATATATTAGGTTTATGTTGCATAATTTATGCTTTCTAAATCCAGCTTCCACAATTTTCAATAAAATTTATTTGATACCAACTAGAAATACCCAAACCCCGGTAGCGTGTAGCTCAAGCCGTACTTAAATACATTGGTACTATGAACCATTTTTAACATACCAAAGGAATGAATATATCAATAAAAGTGGAAAACTAGATACAAAGATAATTTTTACATTAAAAATTAATAGAAAAAATAGAGAAACCACATTAGAAATATCCATAAACCTCTAGATTGTCCTTTCATGTCATTAATAATATACATCTTCACATCCTGGGTAAAATCAAAACATAAGAATGGGGTAAGATAAGATTCTCAGCAAGAATAAACAATAAAATCAAAGCTATCATAAATAAAAATAAATAATAAGTAATGGAGAATAACTAAAAACACATTCCAGTAAAACATAATCTTGAGAATAATATGGAAATAATTAATGGTTAATAAATAATGGGATATAAATAATCTAATGAGAATGAAACCTAAACCTGGATATTCAAAAAATTTAATAATAAAATGGATTATCAATTACTAATATCATAATGATGTTATGTATAATGGTGTATATCAAAAAATACCATTTATGCCTTAGCGAAGACATCTGAAAATTAATGGTTAAGCCCTTGACCAAATCCATATGAGTTTTGTCTCGTGAGACCTAATGATGCATCAAGGGGCTATAACTAGACCCACACATCACATACTAAGTACAATGAATTCCTTATATGTATAATTAAATAATATTTTTAAATAATATAATCCCACATCACTTTGAAATATTCAAATCATAATCATAGATAAAAGTACTCTAAAAAATCACTGAGAGATTCTTGAGAGAAATACATATTTTCTTTGAAAAGAATAGTTCATTAAGGTTGAAAATTGAAAACTATTTTACATAAAACCAGAAATTAAAAAGTAATTTTTTCATGATAAATATATTGATTCTAGAAAAATTTTGGTGGATTAATGTAGATTACAATGGGAACTTGAAAATGGATAAGAAATTGGAATGTTCCCATAAATCTGGCTTTCTTATCAGTAATAATTGAAATGAGAACCATATAAAAAATGTGTTTCCCCATAAAAGGAAGATTAATTGATATAGATATATGAGTTTGGAACATATCAACATAATTTAGAATAATTATATTAAAATAATTAAGAATTAAATTGGGGTTAAGGGAGTGAAAACATAACTCTATTGAGGAATGAAGGTTCGGGAAGAAACCCCCAGCACATTGCAAATAGTCGAAACATATTGCCCATAAAGTTAATGATATTGAAATAATAAATTTAATAAAATAAATATATTTATATTAATGATATTATAAATCAATGGGTAATATAAATACACCCAATTCAAAATATATTTGTGAATAAGAAATATATCACAAAAATAAGAGTGAGATGAGAAAACCCTTACCTCATATTGAAAGTGTTCCAAACACGTACTCAATGTACTTGATAATGAAATAATATTCATTAATAATTAATTAATAATATTTTAAACATGTATATTATTTATTTTAATTTTATTAAGTTCATTTATAGGATATTTGATGAGTTATAAGATTCAATTTCATCATTCAAAAGTGTTTGTTTTATTGGTTTTCATGATTGATTCACTTGTATACATGTACAAAAGATCACGTGCAATGGGAATATTTATTTAGAATTGAAATTATATGTTTTTAATTAACATTAAAAATTTATTGCTCTTATAATTATTTTTTCGAGATATTATAATGATTCATTTCATAAAATGTGAATAATAACCATTAAAATTATTTTTGCATTTTTATCATCAAATGCTGGTTTTTTATGAATTAATATTATGTATATAGAGGGGTTAAATAACAATAAATAATATTTATTAAATATATAAATTTATTTTTTATCCATATATATGGTTTTATGACCATCCATGAAGGCATAATTGAAAAATAAAAACTCATCGTCCATGAAGGCGGTAAATCTGCATCTTAGAGACAATGCTTTAATTTTTTGAATACAAAGGGGAATATAAAAGAAGTCATTATGAATATACCATAATCATAATGGAATTATAGCATATATAATATATTTGGGTTATCATTCATATTTGGATAGAGGAGGTAGGGAATGGATAAGAAAATAAAATAAATAGAAAGAAAATGTAACAATTGAAAGAAGATTTTACATCTTGAATTCTTGTCCATGGGATCCTTCTTAAAGGACATGGAAATCATATTTTGATGAGACCAGAAAGACAAGAACGTGGGAGAGAGGATTGGAAGACTAAATGGGAATAATTTAAGCAAGATTAATGTATTTAGAGGTGTGAGGAGAATGGGTGGTGAGGGATGGTATTTATAGTGGAGGAAAGGAGTACTTTTGATTATTTAAATTATTTCTTTATTATTTTGGATCATGAATATGAATAGAGATGATTATGGTAACTAAATACATTAAATAATTAATCTTAATTCAAAAAAATTGGTTCTTAATTCATCCATTAATCATTTATGACTCAATAATTTATGTATTTGCCTAATTGTTTTTTAAAAAATTACTGTAATTCACTATTCACAAAACGTAACTATTTTAGAAAAATAAAAAAATCACCGTAAACTATTTTTGATGTTTAGAATTGAAAAATGGAAACCTTTTTTGAGCATAATTTTATAAATATGTGTAGTTTATTTTTTAAATTAAAAAATCATTTACTAAAGCAATACATATTTAAAAATTATAAATGATTTTTTGACACTTTCAGAAATTAACTGATGTATCATAAAATTATGGTATAATAATAAGATAAAAAACATTAATATAGGAATATTCTTTTTGAAAATAATTTTTCTTTTAAATAATTAAAATTATTTAAAATCAATATATAAAAATTTATGTTCCACAGAGATACCAATAATTAATTTATCATTTTAATACAATTACTTGCTTATTACAAGATATAAATAAATCCTAATTTCATTTGTGAGATAAATAATTTTTTTATACTTTTAAAGTTGAATCAAAATAACATCATAAATAGTATTTTAATATAATGAATTTGATATTTTTTATAAAAATTGATTTTATTCACTATTCATTGGAAACTAAATATTTTTGAAAAAGACAAAAATTTCACCATAAAATAATTTTAAAAAATATATTTTAAAAATTAGTTTTTTTGTTATATATTATTTATTAAATTTTCAAAATATAACTTTAAAATATGTGCACCATTAAAATTTGGTAAAACCGCCTTTAGTAAAATATTGTCATTAATGCAGAAAATCTGATTTATTCTTAAATATTGCTTATAAAATAATTTGTATGAATGTAAAACCATATTTTAAAATATATAAATGTCATAATTTAGTTAATAATGCTCATTCCTAATAATTTAAGGTCATGGTTATAAATGTAATTTGAATAAAATGATATTTAAATGTCTATCATTATTTGTTTATGTTTTTTTGTTTGGAACCTGTTCTATTGATGAAATTAAATTTAAATAGATACATATAATTAAATATTGGGGGTGTTATATATAATATAATTCATGAATATTATAAATTATAATAAGGAATAATATATAATGACCAATAAAGAGTAATACAAGTTTACACATATGTCTTAGAATAGAAATAAGATTTATTAGCACCAAATGCATGATTCATAAATACAACCATATTTTTATATAATAAATAAATTTATCATCTATAGAAAATTATTATTATTATAATGAATTTATGTTTTGAATCAGCATCCCAAAATTATACAATAGTGATTTTTTGAAACTTTAATGAAACAATCATTTTTTTTGTAAATAATAAAACAAGGTAGGAATATATAGTAATTATTATGACCTCATTATGAAAATAAAATTATATATTAATTAATATAAATGAATCATTGATAGAAATATAATAATTCATTAAGATAGTGTATCTTGTAATGTTAAAATTAATTTAAAAACCTATAATTTACTTTCTAAAGTATAATGTGAATACTAGGTTTTTATAAAAATGAATTCACTATGTATAAAAGATTTATCTATTGTTAAAGTAATATTAAAAATGTATTTTTTTCAGAAAAATGAATAAATGTTCAAAAAAAAAGTTATAAATTTGAAAAAACCAAGGTTTAAAATCATTTAAAAATGCATGTTAATCCATTTTCAACAACCTATATTTCTAAATCCTGCATAAAAAAATGCATTGAAAATTCTACCATAATTTCTATAAACTCTTACCAATCATCCCATATCAATTCACTCCAATATATTTGAGTATGGTTCAATGCTTAAATTTTATTGATGGAGTCCTTGCATTATGTTATTAAGGTTCTATAGTGACCAGGCCGGTAGTTTTCATTACATTATATATACTAAAATAATATTAGAACTTACATGACATGAGACACACAACTTATAACTACAAGGTAGTGTTAGTATAAAATCCGTAGGGTCAACCCCACAGATACTAGTAACAACATACAATTCAGTTTCTATAACATACAACTTATTAGAAATAAAATGTACCCTCTATTCAAAAACCACTACCATGGATAATGATACTTTTCAAAAATATTCCTTCTTAGTTTTATAACATAAAAAGTAAAAATAATTTGGGATAATCATGATGTTATTATATTGAAGTCCAACTTAATCCCTTAGGCTATGTAGAAAGTTTTTACTCTCCTAAGATCACAATTTCATATCGTCACGTAAATTAGATCAGTTAAATAGTGGAAACTGGAAACTAATTTTAAACATAGTATATCAAGATCACTAAATGAACTTGATGAAGGTATTATATTATAAAAATAACACTATAAAATTAATCAAACACCCCATGTAAAACCCTGACATTCGAATAAATATTTCTCTTTAAATAATTTTAATTCTTCTATTGCTTGCATTGCACGCTACCGTGTGTTTATACGAACTGCGAGTCACTATTAGTTTAAATTAACCATTATAACCTAGTAATTAAATTTGTAGGAATATATTTTAATAAATTATTTATGAATTAATTATAAATTTCCATCTCAACCTGAATATATTTGTAAGTGCTTAGAAAATGGGCAGACATTTTTTTAGTCAAATCGCTTTATTCATAAAAAAATATAATTTATTGAAAACTAGGATTTCATTATTAGAATTATTTTTTATAAATTTTATAAAATGGATTTGAAAAAATGAATTTAATTTTTTAATTCCACATGGAAAATGATACAAAAATTATTGTTTATATTTTTGAAAAACATTTATTTTTCTGAAAGAATAGTGAAAATATTGATTGAAAACTATATTTTAATTTAAAGTATTTACAAAATGGAAAAATAACTTTTGGATTAGTTTTAAATTTTAATAGATAATTTTTTTTAAAAAAAATCCATTTTTTGTTTTTTGAAAGGATTTTATACAAAAATTTAAAATAAAAAACATTTTATGTTATAAAAGGGATTTTTTTATAAAAACAATTTTTCATGGAAATTTACAGGCATTATATTAAATTAAATTCTACAACTTATGTGTTCTTAATATTAATAAATTGATGGAAATTTTTTATTCATACATCTATATTTAGTAATTAGGTACCATTTATTTTTTTACAATATGTATAGTAACCATGAAAATTTTGTTACCATGGTAAATGGAAAATTATGTAATTTAGGATAAAAATAAAATTATAAATACAATAAAATGACACAAAAAAGTGTAAAAATTTTATTGTAAGAATAAAATTATACCATTAAAACTAAATTATATAAATTATGTGATTTAAGGGACACATTTCCTGAAAAATGAATAATGTAATATTCAAATCCATAAAAGACACCAAATGAAATATTCTTTGGATTTAATATTTCTTATGTGTCTACATAGGGAAAAATTAATGTTATGAATGAAAATTAATGTGAATTTATAAATTTAAAAATATATTTTCATGAAAAAAATTTATTTCTGGCGTTTTTAGCCACTTAGATGAAATTATGATATTTTTAATATTTTATTTATTAAAATTTTAAAGATGTCTCATTCATGTTTTAAATAATATAACATTTTTAATATAGGGGTACCCAATATATATATTTTTCTATAAATATTTTTTAGAATTATAAATGATATATGTTCATTATAGTAATTTATTTTAAACTTTTTGTGAAAGAAACATATTAAATAATTACACAACACTAATATAGTAAATATTTTATTCAAATAAATATAGAAAAATATTATTAAAAATATCAAAATTAATATAATTTGAGATAACTGATGTAGAAAAAGAATTTTGAAGATGAAATTTATGTTTTAGAGTTATAAAAAAATATTTTTCTAAATGTTAAATCATTATCTTTATATCTTAAAAAATTCAAGGAATTAATGGTGTCAAAATTGATATTATTAATAATTTATCAGAAAAATGTTTTATTAAGTAATTTAAAAATCAGAAAACTACTTTAAAAATACCATATAATTAATATATTTTCTAACATTTTATAAATTGTTCATTTATGGTCTAATTGAAATCACATAAGTAAAAAAGTAAAACCCTTTAATATTGACGCATCTGTTACCGTAGTTAAAAATTAAAATTGGTTATGTAAGGGTTATTCAAAATGACAAGGTTTAAAACAATACTAAAACATGTAATAATATAGTTTTTATATACATGAAAACATTATCGCATATTTTCTTCAAATACATGTCCTTATAAAGGTATTTTGGTTGAGATTTTATATATTATAATTTAACATTTTTAGAAATTCTAAAACTGCACGTCACCTAAATTTTAAAAGGGATCATCCTCTCTCACTTTTTCAAATCACTTAGAGTCTTAAATATCGACCATATCCTACCAATTTACCTTACTAGCTTCCCTAGTAACATTCTATAGGTTCTGGTTTTCTCAAACTACCATCTCAAGTTTCTCTAAGAGGTGATATAGAGGGAGCTCGCCGAAGAAGAGGTAATCTCCTTTACCAACTATTTCATGATTATTTCTTCTTCCACTTCCCCTTCTTGTGTTATTTACATAATAATGTGATAAATCTAGTATAAAGTATATTATTAGGTGTTATTATTATTACATAACAACAAAATTCCATCTTTTATCAATCCTAAGAAAAACCAAAGCACCACACATGTGTACGTAAGACTTACACTCTCCACGGTGTGGTGTAATAGTTTTTTCATCACTACTTTATTTGGATGGGTATAATAATAGAAACAATATATATGTATATGTAAATTAGAAACACATTACTGGAACTAATCTTAGACATATATGAGTTATATTTAAAACACTACTCTCATACACTTATTATATGATATTTTTTATGTCTTTCTAGAAGAATTTATAGGTCTTACATAGAATCTTGAAGTTGGGTTTTCAATAATATTCATATCAAGTTATTTTCCTATTTCAATTAATCCTTATAGAATGGGTCCAATTAAGTTACATTAATTGAAGAATGAAATCCAAGAAAATATTAAAAAATTATTCATATTACCTTGTGGATAACCTTGGGGTTGTCCTATTCTATTTGTTATGAAGAAAGATTTACCAATGAGACTTTACATTGATTATTGAGAACGTAACAAGATCACTATCAAGAACGAGAATATTCTTCCTTATATTTATGGAATATTTGAACAACTATATAGAGATAAATACTTTAAAATATTTATCTTCATTGAAAATATCATAAATTAAGGGTTAATAAGGAGGATATAACCTATATGACATTCTGTACAATGTATGAATGCTACAAATTTATAGTGATTCATTTTTGTCTTACAAATTCCCCTACCATCTTCATGGATTTAATGAATAGAGTCTTTATAGACCAAAATGATTATTTTATAGTAGTCTTTATAGATGGTATTCATATATATTATAAGAGAAATGAATAACATGAAGATAACTTGAGTATTTTACTAAAGAGCCTATGAAAGGATAAAATTTATGAAAAAATTAATATGTGTTAATTTTTTCCTCATAATATTTTAATTTTTGGGTCACATTATTTCATGAGAGGGTAAATCTATGCATAAAGAAAAGACATATGTTATTGAACATTGGCCCAGACAAACAATGGTCACTAAGATCAGAGTATTTCGTCATTTTTATGGATATTATCAACTATTTGTGAAAAAATATCATGATTATATAATCCACCCACCATGTTTAATTATAAAGGAGTCAATTTCATATTGAAAAAATAATGTGAATAAAATCTCAATGAACTGAAAAGAAGGTTAGTTAGTGAACATATGATCACAATACCTTGTAGTGGATAAAGTTTTGCGATCTATAGTGATGCATAAAATAATGGGATAATATTTTTTCACTTGAAAATTATATGGTGTTAGATTTTTTCTTAAGACAGTTAAAAATAAATGAGAAAAAATAACCAACACCTAATTTAGTGTTTGATATGACAATATTTGGAATAAACATATGGAGGCATTATCATTATAGATAAAGGTGTGATATATTTACTCATCATAAAAGATTAAAGTATATTTTCAATAAAAAGGATCTAAATATGAATCAAAGGAGATGGTTCGACTTGACTAAATATTTAGACTACTCAATACATAAGCTCCTTAGGAAGGCAAACAATGTTGCAGATTCTATGAGTCGAAAGGACCATGCTACACTATATATGATGAGCATCATAAAATATCCATTTATTATGGATTTGAAAAGGATGGATATGGAAATCATAATGTAAGGGGAGGAATGTAATCATTCTAAAATGAATGTTTAAACACCTATAAAAGGGATGATCAATGAGGGTAAAAAGTAATTTGTAGAACTAGAAAATAAGGTGATTAATGTTTTTAATTTCAAATTTGATTGTGATGGAATAATATAGTTCATGAATTGTGTTGGTATTCCTACAATACCCTAATTAAAGAAGGATCTATTAGATGAGGCTCATAGGTCATCATTATCTATTCATCATAGAAGTATAAATATGTATAGATACCTGCAAAAGTATTTTTGGTGAGATGTGATGAATAAAGATATCACAATATATGATTCTAGATGATTGTATTTTTAATAAATTAAAGCTAAGAGACATAAGTATAAGGGGTTGTTACCACCATTGCCTATAAAATAATGGAAATAGAAATACATCACCATGGAATTTGTCATCAAATATCCCAAAAAAACTAAAGGTCCTAATGTTACATGAGTTATAGTTGATCACCATAAGAAGTCGAAACACTTCATTGTTGTTGAAGAAGATTTATTTCATGATCTGATTTCCAGGATACATATAAATTAAGTGGTATGATTGAATGGTGTACCACTTTCCATTATATATGATCAAGATCTGAGGTTCATCCTGATGTTTTGGAGAAGTTTTTAGAAGGCTCTAGATATAGAGTTATGTTTCAGAACTGATTATCATCCTCAAATAGATGGTAATTCTGAGAGGACAATTAAAACTCTATAAGAAATTTGAGAGCATTATCTATTGATTTAAAATTTGGTTGGGATCATCACCTAACTTTGGCATAATATTATTAAAATAATATCTTTCACTATAGTATTTAGATGGATCCTTATGAATCCCTATATGATAATAAGTGCAGGACTCCAAAACTTAGGAAGGGAGTTGTGGAATGAAGGATTTTGAGACCTGATCTTACTGAGGAAATTATAGAGACATTTAGGTCGATTAAAAAAAAACATAATTGAATCATATATTAAAAAAAAAGTTATAATGAAAATCGATGAAAAGATATAGAGTTTGAAGTGGGTGATAAGGAATTTCTACTTATATAATCTTGGAAGATATTTATGAGATATGGAATTAATAAAACACTAATACCAAGTTATATTAGTCCTTTTGAAAGTATGGATCATGTTGGGAAGGTATATTATTGAATGTTTCTTCCAATGAATCTCTATGAAATTCATGACATGGTCCATGTATCTCTATAGAGAAATTACATAACTGGTACATCACATGTACTAAATTTAGAAGTAGTATAACCAATGAATGGTATTTCTTATGAAGGAAAAATGATATAGATTATGGATCATAGAGATAAAGTTCTATGAAATAATGCCACTCACTTGGTAAAAGTTTTATGGGAGAACCACCAATTTGAGGAAGATGTGTGGGAACCTGAGGAGATGACAAGGCAGGAGTATCCTTTTCTATTTGTATCGAATTGAAAAATTTCGGTAGAGAAATGTATGTTAAGGAGTGTAGAATGCAACACCCTGATATTTAAAAAATATTTTTCTTTATTTAATATTTATTCATAAATTTCTTATGTTGCATGAAACTGTGAGTATCAATGAACCATGAGACAATATTACTATAGAATGACTGTTATAACCTAGCCATTAAATTGGTGGGAGTAAATTTGAATAACTTTTTTTATGAAATAAATATAAAATTTTCATCTTAATAATATTTTTTTTCTATGTTCTTAGGAAATTATCTCAAAAATTTTAGACAAATCATTTTATTTAGAAAAAAGTATGTTTTTTAAAAATGGGTTTTTCTTTTTTTATTGAATTTTAGATGTTTTAGAAAATATATTTGAAAAAATTAAATTCATTTATGAATTTACAATGTCAAAAATATCTTTTTTTTTATTTTTATGATTTTTTTTATCTTTTTAAGGAATATTGAAAATACTAATTAAAATTTATATTTTATTTTAAAGTATTTACAAGGAAAAAATTATGATTCCAATTAGTTATAATTTATATTATTACATTTTTATTTAAAATAATATTTTTTTAAAAGTATTTTATAATAAAATTATTATAAAAACATTTTATATTTTAAAAGAGATTTTTTTTGAAAAATAGTTTTTAATGGAAATTTAACAACTTTATATGAATTTTAATTCTAAAATTTTTGTTCTATTAATTTTAAAAAAGTTATTTCCAATTTGGATTCATAAGGCCCCAATTTAAGAATTATTTCCGATAATTTTTTTTCTAAAATGAATTCTAACCAGGGTAAATTATTTTACCACAGTAAAGGGAAACTTTGGTAATTTTGGTTATAAATAAAATTATAATGACTATAAAATGGCCCTAAAAATGAAAAACATTCATGAGATAAACAAAATTCGACCCTTAAAACATAAGGATATAAATTATTTCATTTCATATATAGTTTTACATGAAAATGAATTATATAATATTTAAATCTAAGAGAGACAAAAAACTTGATTTACTTTGTCTTTAACACCTACTCTATGTCCACATAGGGAAAAATGAATGTGGTGATAGAATATAAATGTCACTTTTTGACATAAAAAATATATTTCCTTTATATATTTGTATTTCTGATGTTTTTATTCACTTGGATAAAATTTTGATATTTATAATATTTTATTTAATAAACATGTAAAGATGTCATATTCATGTTTCAAATAGTATATCTGTTTTAATTTAGTTATACATGATAGATATACTATCCTATAAATATTCTTATTAAATTTAAAGGATATATATTGATAATATTAATATATTTTTAATTTTAAGTGAAAAACATATTAAATAATTGCACAACACTAATTTATTAATTATTTTATTAATTAAAATATAAAATAAATATTATTAAAAATATTAAAATGAAAATAATTTAAGGTAATTAATGTACAAAAATAATTTTATAGATAATTTTGACCTTTTAGGAATATAAAAATATATTTGGTTCAAAGTTGACTTTTTGTCTTTATATTTCTAAAAATCCCTGGAATAAAAAGTTTTAAAATTAACACTATTGATATTTTATCAAAATAATTTTTTTTAATTATAGTATAATTATAAAACATATTTAAAAATACCAAATAATTAAAATATTTTTTTAATGTGTCCTAAATGGTCTATTTATGGTGTAATTTATCTCACATTAGTAAACATGAAAACCTTTTAATATTGAAAAAATTGTTACCATAATTAAAATAACTTTTTTTAATTAAGGGTGAATCAAAATGATATGTTTTAAAACAATAACAAAACTTTTCAAAAATATATTTTTTGTTGAGATTAAAATATTATATCACATTATCTTAGAATACAGTTAATTTTAGAGGTATTTTTATTGATATTTACATTATTATAAATTAATATTTCCTGAAATTCCAAAAGTGACCCTCACCTAAATTATAAAATAGAACCTCCTTCCTCAATTATTCACATCACTTTGAGCCTTCATTATGAACCATACACTAATAATTTACATTTTAAAAATCCCCAGTAACATTATCGATGTACTTGTTTTCTCAATGTACCAGCTCTATTTTCTGTAAGAGGAGATCTAGAGGGAGATCATAGAAGGAGAGGTAATCTTCTTTATTGAATCTTTCGAGATTATTTTTTCTTATACTTTATATTATAATGTTTTTTCCATTATAAAGTCATTAATCTATTAAATAATATTTTATGAGATGTTATTATTATTATGGAACAAAAATATTCCAAAAGTTATCCATCTTAAGAGAAAAAAGGCACTGTACATGCATATGCACGACTTACTCTCTCCACAATGTGGTGTTTTATTTTTTTAACCACCACTTTATTTGGATTAGTATAATGATGTAAATAATATATATATATATATATATATTATAATTAAATTATTATAATGATTGTGGAAAAACTACCATCTCTTTCATTACCATTTTTCTATTAAGGGAATGGTACCATCAATCGTGCGTACGTACGACCTACCATCTCCATGATGTGGTGTAATTTATTTTCGGTATTCATCATTCAAGAATGAAAACATAAATGTACATAATGAATAAATTTTATATAAGTTAAATTAATATAATTTTTTATGTTATGTAACTATATCACAAGGACAATAATTGGTACTTATATGAAAAAACATGTATAAGAAAATGAATCAGTTAACACCCGAATAAAAAATAATAATGAAATATTATAAAAGTTTTATAATATGATCATATATGATATCATAGATATAAATATGGATCTATAAAAAGTTAATAACATTATTTAATCCATTATACAATATTTGTTGATATGTATAAAGGAAATCAGACCATATGAAATGGTTAATTTCACAATCTATTATTATCTGAGATTTATTATATATAAGTATTTACTAGGGAATATTTATATTTAATGTACACGTTTCTTAAAAATATACTCCAAAATATTTGTACTATCGTTATAAAAATTTTTAAATTAATTTTACCCATTTATTAATTTTTAAAAAACGGTTTGGAAGGAATTATTTTTTTCGTTACCCTAACAAGGCACTTTTTTGAATTTTTTAGTAAATGAAAATGTTTTCTTAGCAGAAAAAATATTTTACATAAGAATACTTTTTAGGTGATATCTCAAAAATTATTTTCCATCTAAGATAGTAGTATTTGATATTACATATATTTTAATGGGGATATTCTTTCAGGGGTATTATCCCTATTATCCTTATAGCTAGATTATGTTTATGATGGAATGATATTTATTAAATACATTACTTTTATACGGGTTATTTTAGGATTGAATGATATTTAAAAAAACTGCTTCATTCTATGGGTTCTAATACTATGAAAGATTTACATTATTGTTGGACAAATATTTATGGTTTTAATTGTTTTGTAGGTGAGAACTCTATCTCCCTCAAATTAATTGTGTGAATATTTATATCTCATGAGATAGACAGGACATGAATGAGAACTCATCTCGGTTCATTAATACTGGGAAGGAATGGCAAGAAAACCCATATTAGTAACATTGGGATGGAACATGGAGTGAACTCGGTTATGAAAATTTTTTTTCCCACAATAATGGTATTGGAAATGAGCCCTGAATAATATGGGAATGATTTTCTATGATTAATTTTCTGCCATAATTTTATGTATTATGTTAGGATCTCAAGAAATATGTTCTTTTTGAATTTATATGATTTCCCATGACATGACATCATGATATTTGACATGTAGTATATTATATTACATTTTTTTCATTATATTATTATGTCCCATGATTATGATATGATTAATATATCCCCTTTTTACCCTATCATAGTATTAGATCTCACCAGTTCTTGTATTTATTTTCCCCAGGATATGAAGAAGGATATAATGTATGGTGTGTTTAAAATGGGTTTTAGTTATGAATGAATAACCAAAAGATAATGTAGATGTTTTATGAACCATTTGTTTATGTTTCCCAGTATTTAAAGTCACTAAACATATACGGTACTAGTGTGGTTTTGTTCTATTTTGTAATTAATATTCTTTTTTTAGAATTAAAATCTATGTATGAAAAGTTTGGGTTTTTAGAATTGGTAATTGCGAATTGTTTAGTTATCCTTTGAAAACAAGGTTGATAAAACCTTAGTAAGATACCTATGTATAAGATATATTCATAGGGTTCAGTTATAAAAATGAATAAACTAGGAATTATTCCTAAGGTGTTATAAATTGAAATTTTATATCTAATTTTTCTTTTATAATGTGCTTTTAACATTATGATTACTGTTTCACAAACTATGAGTTTTGATTTAATCAATGGTTAGAACTTGAATGAACCACATTAATACTGAATGAAATAGGAAATAAAATGATTTTCCTCCAGAAAAAACAAAATTTTATGGGAGTTGGAATGAAAAATCGTATTGCTATGTTCACACAACTTTCTCAAACAATGAATCGTGTAGGAATTCCAATTGTGAAAAAAGGGAACAACATTCTCTTGAGTCCTTAATGAGGTAGCTCCCACCTTCTTTCAAAGGGTCTTTAAATTCACTAGTGGTTGTAAAATGGATCAATACCACTAAAATGATATTATTAGCTCTATGATGTTCATAACATGAGAAATTCATCTTTGAAGACTATCATTTGGAAGGTGAAATAGATCAATATTGGAATCTTATCAAGAATAAAAGGTAATAAGATAACATTTCCTATATGTAATGTGATGAAATCAAGAAATTATTTTTCAATAAGTATATTTCTTATATTCTTGAAATAATGATATATAAGGAGTTCTTTGTGCTTATGAAAATTACAATGAATCCATAGGTACATACAAAGAAACTTTTATATGAATTTCAAGGTACACATATGGAATTATCATTCAACCTGAGAGTAAGGTTGATCTATTCTCCAATGGCTTAAAATATTGCCCCTAAAAGAAATTATCCATAATGGACTTTAGTATCTATGATGAATTTTTTTTGATGTGATCTCAAGGTTGAGATAGATATTGGAGTCACCCATCAATCTTATGGGTTTGATAAGAAGAGAAAAATGGAATTAATGGAAAAATATAAAAACCATAATGAAAAAAAGATGATCTTTACTTTATGATAAATGTGTGGAAAGTTAGATTGGGGAAACTATCCTAATGGGACAATTAAATGTCTTATGTTTGTGAAGTATGGTCATTAGGAAATTGAATACTAAAGTGATGGGAAAATTATATCTAATAATGAGAATAGGGAAAATGCTACACAAAATGAACCTCCCACACTTCAATGTTACAAGTGAAAGTAAAATGTAAAATATTCTAACAAACACCCTATTCTAAGGGTTATTAATGATGATTGACATCCACAACCTATTTAGATTAATGAAAATGGAAAATTGCATGCAATCACTATTGGGAATTTTGAATTTGATAATGAAGTGGTGATAGGTAAACTTACAATCCAATCATTAGTACTAATGTTTTATTTGATTTTGGAGCCACCCACTCTTTTATTTATAATGAATTTTATAAGGTTATTTCTGTATTGCCTCAATAATTAGATATTGAGTTAGCTATAAAAAGACTTAATGGAAAACTAATTTCATCACAAGTTTATAATTCTTCTCTAGTTGAAGTTTATGGGAATATTATCCATAAAAATTTTGTGATCCTTCGTTAAGTTTAATTTCATGTGATTCTTTGAATGGATTTACATTCTATATATCTTGATCATATCAATTTCTAAAACGGGTAAGTCACATTTCATATTTTAAAGGACACTGTGATCGTTTATTGATGCAAGGGTGAATATGGAATTCCAGTTGAAAATACGTCCATATTATAGGTCTTAATTCCTATGATGAAAGGTTATCTAACTCAGATGGTTAGGGAGAAACTAAACATTAAGGATATATAAATTTTAGTTGAGTTTTTTGATGTCTCTATGGAATAATTTGTAGGCATTCCACTAAATCCTAATGTTTAGTTTTTAATAGAAATCATACCAGGTGCTATGCCTATTTCAAAGAATACTTATTAAAGGGCCCCAATTGAGTTGTAATATTTGGAGAAGAATATCCAAGATAATCTTGACAAGGGATTCATATTCCCTAGTGCATCACCTTAGGGTGAACCTGTTCTATTTGTAGATAACAAATATGAATCAATGAGACTCTACCATGATTATCAAGAACTTAACAAGATCCCTATTAAGAAAAAATATCATATTCCCTATATTTATGACTTATTTGACCAACTATGTAGAGATTAATACTTTTCCAAGACTTATTTTCATTTTAGATATCGTTAATGTAGGGTGAAAAAGGAGGATATACCCAAGATGACATTCCATATAAGGTATGGACACTTTGAATATGTAATGATTCCTTTTGGTATTTCTAATGCCTAGAATATATTCATGGATTTATTTTGTAGGTTATTTATAGAATATATTGATTAATTGATGGTTGTATTGATAGATTATAATCATTTATATTAGATGTTTAAGGAAGAACCTGAATATCACAAGGGGATTGTACAGAAGACACTACGAAATGAGGATCTTTATGATTAATTTACTAATTTGGGAATTTTAGATTCCAATAGTTTCATTTATGGGTTACATAATCTCTAGAGAGGGGATATATGTGAATCTAGAAAATATGGTATTTATTAAACATTATAATAGACTAAAAATGTTAACTTATATATGAATATTTCTTGTTTTGGATGGATATTATCAATATTTTATGAATGATTTCTCACGATTATCTAATCAAATCAGTATATTAACCTAGAAAGGAAATATGTTTGTATGGAAAAATAATGTGAATAGAATATCAAGGAATAGAAATAAAGGTTAGTTAGTACAACTATTCTCACACTACCTTATAAGGGATCAAGGATTGTGATATATAGTGATGAATCCAAGAAAGGGTTGGAATGTTTTCTCATGGAGAAATACAGGGTGATAGGTTATACTTTGATATAATTAAAAATAGATGAGAAAAATTACATGAATCATGATTTGAAATTACCTACAACAATATTAACATAAAAAATATTTATGAATTATCTTTTTGAAGAAAAAGTGTGACATATATACAGATCCTAAAAGATTGAATTATATTTTCACTCAAAAGGAGATGAATATGTTCCAAAGGATAAATATGTATTTTATTAAATATTTCAACATCCCAATTCATTAACAACCAAGGAAAGTGAACAAATTGGTGGATTCATTGATTCAAAAGGGCCATGGTAGCCTATCCAGGATGAGGATCCCATAATATCCAAAATTTAAAAAATTTCAAAGGATGTATATCAAAATAATCAAGGAAGGGGAGAAATAATATAATTCTAAAATTATTTTTCAACCATATATACAATTTAAGATTAAGGTTGTACAAAAGAAAGATGTAGATCTATAAATGAAGGTGATAAATGTTCGTGAGTTGAAATTTGATTATGAAGGAATAATAATATACAGGAACTCTTTTATTCCTCTAATAAAATAAAAAAAGAGATGTTGGATGAGGCTCATAGTTCATTATTCTATATTTATTTGGGAAGTAAAAAGATTTATAGAGATATGAAAGAGTATTTATAGTGGGATGGAATGAATAAAATATATTGATGAATATGTCTCACGTTGATTGGTTTTCCATAAATTTACGGTTGAGAGAAAAAAGATTAAGGTAATGTTAAAACCATTACCCACACTAAAATGGAAATGGGAAAATATCACCATCGAATTTGTCATTAGAATTGCCCAAAAATATAAAGTCCATAATTCTATATTGGTTATAGTTGATTTCCTTATGAAGTTGGAACACTTAATTGATATTATAGAAGATTTATCTCTTAATCATATTTCAAGGATATATATAGACGAATTGGTATGATTTATTGGAGTACCACTCTCCATTTTATCTGATCAGGATCAGAGGTTCACTTCGATGTTCTGGAGAACTATTCTCGAGGCACTAGATGGTGAGTCAAGTTTCAGAACAACATATTATCCTTAGCCAAATGGTCAATATGATAGGAAAATTCAAACTCTATAAGACATGTTGAGATCATTCTATATGAATTTCTAAGGTGGTTGGGATAAAAACATAACTTTGGTAGTATTTTATTACAACAAATTATTTCACTCTAGTATTCAGATGGCTCTTTATGAATCCCTATATGGTAAGAAGTGAAGTAGTCCAATATGCTGGAATGATGTTGGTGAATGAAATATTTTGGTACTGAATATTATTTATGAAATGACAGATAAGACCAGTTCTATTCAACAACAAATAATATAATTTCATAGTCAAAAAAAAGTTACGCTGATAATCGATCAAAATATGTTGAGTTTGAAGTGGATGACAATGTATTTCTATAAATATCTCCCCATAAAAGAGTGAACAGAGTTTTTAAAAAAGGAAAGCTTTGTTCAAGGTATATCAGTCCTTTTGAATTTATGGATTGTGTTGGGAATATTTATTATCATTTGAAGCTTTCACTAAATATATCTCATGTTTATAATGTGTTCCATTTATCTAGCCTAAGAAAGTATATACATAATCCTTCACATGTATTAAACATAGAAGTTGTACTACTCGAGAAATATAGTTCTTATTAAGAACAATTGATAGAGATTCTGTATCATTGAGATAATGTTCTATGAAACCATAAAAATCGCTTTGTTAATGTTTTATGTCCGATCCACCGATTTGAGGAAGCTATGTGGGAACCTGAGGATGTGATGTGGTAATTTTATCCTCATCTATTTTAATCCAAGTGATGTATTCAGAGGTTGAAAATAATTTTAAGGGGGGGGGGGTTGAATGTGACAACCCAATTTTTTAATAAATATTTCTCTTTAAATAATTCTAATTCTTTCATATCTTTTATTGCACATAACCATGAGTTTAAACGAACTACAAGAAATTATTAGTATAAAATGACTATTATAACATATTCATCAAATTGTATGGAATATATTTGAATAATTTATTTTTGAAATAAATATAAATTTCCAACATAATTGAACGTGTTGTTTTGTTCTTAAATGATAATCATAGAACCTTTTGTAAATTCACTTTAGTCATCAAAATATATATATATTTTTCAACAATGGATTTTTTTGTTACTTTTATTTTTTAGAAGTTCTAGAAAATGGATTTGAAAAAGTCAATATATTTTGTGAATTAAAAATTTCAATATTATCTTAAATTTATTCTTAATTTTTTGGAAAAACATAATTTTTTAAAGAATAGTTAAAATAATGACTGAAAACAATATTTTATTTTAAATTAGTTACAAGTAAAAAATTATGTTTTAGATTAACTTTAAATTTTCAATGATAATTTTGATTTAAAATAATCCAATATCTATTTTCTAAAAGGAGTTACACACAAATTTATTATAAAAACATTCTATGTTTTAATAGAGATTTTTTTACAAAAAATAGTTTTCATGGAAATTTAGAAACAGTATATGAAATTTAATTATATAACCTATGTGATATGACTTTTGAAAACTGGATGTTAAAATTATATTAATAAGGTCTAAATTTAAAAATTTCGTCCCTTTTTTTCCAATATGAATAGGAACCATTGTAAATATTATTACCATGGTAAAGTGTAAATTATCTAATTTTGGTTAAAAAATAATTTATAAAGACTATAAAATGATCCTAAAAAATGAACAAAATTAATTTGAAGAATTAAATTTTACCCTTAACACATGAGGATCTAAATTAAGTTATTTAATGGACACTTTTGATGAAAAATGGATTATAAAATATTTAAAGAAAATAAGACATAGTATGTTATTTCCTTGGTCGTTCATATCTATTGTGTGTCCAAATGGGGGAAAATAATTGTTAAAAACAAATATTAGTCTAAACATTTAAATTAGTGAATATAATTTCATTATATTAATTTATTTTTGATGTTTTGAGCCACTTGGACAAAATTATGAAATTTATAATATTTTAATTAATAAAAAATTAAAATGGAACATTCATGTTTTAAAATTTCACATTCTGTCTGGTGGGTAGACCATTGTACCATTTCTAGGGTGGTGATCATACTTATGGGATTATGGGAATGAAGTCCACTGAAGTTAAAGAAAAATTTATACTTAGAATATGGTGTTCATCCTATATTTTAATGTTTATCTTCTATCCATGTTTTTTATGGAAGACTAGCTCTATAAGGATTATGTTGTTGAAAAAGTTAGATGCAACACAAACGATGCATCTAAGGGAATAATTTGATAATTCAACTAAACATGGAGTATATAATAATTTAGGTTGTTCATATTTACAACCACCCAATCACTGAACTTATTTTTAACCTTCATATTAACCTGCTACTATACATTTTCTTCCCCCAGATCAGTGGAAGAAACACATGCTACTTGAGCATCTAGCCTTCCCATAATCACTTTACAAGATTTTACCATCTTTTAAAAGAAGTATTTAAATAGAAAACACTTAAGTATGTTTTTCCCCAATGCTCGATGGAAGGAGAAATAGATTGGGAGTAATTCATCACCATATTTGATGGAATTCTTGGGATTTGGAAACTTTATAAAGTTTTTATCCAATGCTAATATGAGGTATCTTTGGACTTTGTCATTTTGGAATGAATATAAGTTGTTCATCACCTCCTAAAATTTTATTTTTACTCTTCTCTCTATGATCTTCTTAGTGAGGTAGACATTGTTGATGATGCTCAGGGAGAATATCCACATGATATTCTGTAGGATTTAAAGTGGGAGTGGGTCCAAGAGACTCCTTTAGTGTAACAATGGAATCCCTTATTTCGCCCATTCTCTTACCCTAAGAAGATGTATTTAATCATGAAATGGCCTTGGTCTCTGTGATTGATTCTATCATTTTTTATAATTATTTTTGAGGTACCAAAACACTCCCAAGTATTTCACTAGGATGAGTCGTGTGTGAAAACGATCGATATGATTCACTATAAAGATGGGAAATAAGTCTTCTTGAAGAAGTTATTGGTTTAAACAGTATTGGAAACCTTTGTACAGATCAATGAAAACTGAGACCCTCTCATTCCCACACTGTTTTTAGTTTTAGAGGTCATGAATAGTTATCTTTTATAATGTTGAGGTAAATTAGAAAATAAGCTTCCGACAAAGATCTTCCCAGCAAGTTATTGACCAAGATAACAACATGGTGTACCACCCAATGGATGGTATATGTAGTGAATACAAAAAACTCATGAGTTTCATAATCTATATTTCTTCAAGGGTCCCTATAAAAAGATCATAGTAGGATAAAAAACGTGTCAAGTGATTATTTGGGTCCGTAGAGCAATTAAAAACTAAAAATGTAGGATTCCTGAAGTTCTACAATGGAAGATTTGGTTCAAAAAATTAAGATTAAGTATTATTATATAGTTTCAGTAATGAATTTCATTATTCCAGTTATTATAATCAATTCATTAGAAACTCTATAGTATTCATGTGATCTTGACGAATGTCTGGCTAAGAAAGACTTGGAATAGGGGAAATGACCAGTAGGCCCATTTGTGGCAGCTCCACTATTATTTTTCATGGGTAACATATTGATTCATGTATGTAAAGATGCTTCTAGACCCATTCTAGAAGTATAGCTAGTGGGGGAACTCATAATCCACTACAGTGGGGTTCTTGTCTATTGATGTTTCATATCCCATGTTGAGAAGATGTTACGTGTCCATTTTAGTTACCATGGAAAACCATCATTGTTGAGTTCTGCCAAATGGGAGTGTGAGTTAAGGATCTACCTATAAGACATATAGAGAGAGAAGGATGCCTTAGTTTATTTTTTCATTTATTCTCCTCAATTATTTCATCTATCTATCTTATTGAGAAAATATTTCTTCAATTGTGAGGGGATTGAACTTTGCAAAGAGTAGGTCATGCCCAAAATTACATTTTTCTTTTTCTTTTTTGGGTTCTCCCTATGGAGGTTGGGGTATAGTGATGGAGGTTACACCTAGATTCAGGGTATGTCTCTAGTTATGGATATTCACACCTCCTTCCATTATTTCAATGTGTAGAATATTTTGAACTGAAAATTCCTCCTGCAACTCCTCCTTTGAATTGGCTAATGTTCTGTAGGGTCTATAGGGGTAATGTTAATCAAATTCAATAAAGAATAATTCATTTTTGGAATTTTAGCAGTGTTATTTCACAATTTACCTTTTCTATTCCCTCCATGTGTCCATGTACTCTACGTCACTAATTATCTAAGAGATGTTTATCATATGGTAATTCAAAGTGATTCTCCCAAAAGTTTTTTCATTTTTGTTCCAAATGAAGATATCAAATCAAGGAATGAGAAAAATTGTAAGGATTCATTTTTCATTATTTTCTCTAGTTGAAATCTAACTAGTTGGAGGATCTTGAGGTAAAAAAGCACCCATCCTTGAGGGCTAGGGCTATTCTGGTTCCACATTGACCACTCTTAGGTCCTGATTAGCTAACAATCAAGGATGTGTTGAATAATACCCCATCCCTGTGGGATGGTGTTTCTCCTGGATTATCATGGATTCTATCTCCATCGCACCCCTACTGATTTTTGGTGTTTTTCTTGTACATGGGATGAGTCCATAATTTTTAATGCACCCAAATCACCCTTTTCTAATGATCAATGCACTATTTTTGACATTTTCACTATATAATGACCAAATTACATTATGTAGGATGCCCACTCAATTTTTTTCCAGATTCAAGACACACAATTATTTCTTGATACTTTTCTCTTTGGGAACGACATCAGATAGAGTTGATCAGGGATGATTTTTGTTGAGAATATCATCTGTTGAGAAAAAATTCCATTTTTTAAAGCTAGACTAAAGCTAAAACTATGTGTGATACCACATTCTTGTTAGAATTTCTGGTTGGGGAGCATAGTGAAATATAACACTATGTTTTCCCCCTATCCTCTGGTATTAACTTCATATAAGGTATCTGTAATTTGAAAACACAATTATTTTAACAAGGTGGTGCCTGTACTTTGAATGTCCCCTTAATATTTCCCAAACTTTGGATGACATGTAGCTAGGAGGTCCACCATGTCAACATGGTGTTTTATCCATTCTATTACCTTGATGTTACTTTGATAATCATCATAGACTAATGACTTTTCACTCAATAGATGAATAAAATCTATATATTGAGGCGGATATAATGCAGAAAATCTTCTAAAAATGCTTCTCTAATTCTATATTGAGGGGTGGATAAAGGCTAGAACATAACTGTTAGGTTGTATTTGTCAAGCTATTTTCTAAATTTTATCATGTATTCTTTATATATTTTATAAGGTTCCTCAATGTGGTCTGACCAATGTGGATGATTACTTCTTACATTATCGTAAACAACAAGAATTGAAGGGGATTCTTCTATCCCAATGGAAGGAAGATGATCCAAGGATAGTTCATATAATGTTCAATTTCTTTGGATATATTCTGGATGGGGAAGTATTTCACTTTTCAATGATAAGGAATCATACATGACCAACATTTTTTTACCAAGTGACTCATTGTAGTAGCTGTTTCTTATAATTAAATCACTCTGGGGAAGACCATTAGGATGAAGTGAAACACTACTGTAGAGAGACATTTCACATCACATGTCATCATGGGGAGGAAAAATATGGTGTCTTATAGATAGTTAAATAACTAATTTCTCTTTAATATCTTGGTCATGCAGATGGCTTCCATGAGTCTCATTAAATGATGGGTTCTAAAAATTGATCAAATTATGGGAATAAAGTAAGATGTCACGGTGACACGTCCATGGAGGAACATCAAAATTACTATTACTACTCTCTTCATTTGTTATTGTGAGATTATGATCATTATCTACCATATATAAGAGCCCGAGGGATTTAAGAACTCCATCATTGACTTGAGTGGGATTGTAAATCAGCTCTTCATTTTCCAACTATCCCTTAGGAGGCTTTATTTGGGTGCATTCTTACAAGAAACATAGGAAAATTTATAGGGGATGTTGTTTTTAGTTATGGAAGTCTATTTAAATAGATATATTTCTGTTGATGTTATTTTTCTATAGGCTTTTATAATTTTTGTATTAGTTTGTCACTACCTTGGAGTGTCTATTGAAAGTGGCCGATTACCACCAGTTGGAACAAGTGTATATTTTTTTTTGACTGTCCACATATACTTAGATAGTTTTCCCTATGACCCTATTTGATAGGATAAGATGTATGAGTCTACTCTATGGTTACATTCTAATGAGACACCCCATTTATTGGGAGAAAGTTGTGTTTCCATCCATCTTTCACTACTATTATTGCTGTTATGATGTCTTATGAGGTTTGTAGGATGTGGGAAGGTATTTTCATCTGAACTTCCTCAATTTTTAGGATATTAAGGGATATATATCCATTAAATGTCTAGATGAGGACTATGTGCTTTATCTTGTCCCCCATTTCCTACTAGCGGATATAGAAAACATTCAATTGTGGGTGTTGAGAGTTGGGTATGACCCTATTTTTTATTGGGACTTTCTAACTAATGTTAATTTGTTTTGGTATATGTGGCTGATGGAATACCTGATAGGTGAGGGAAGGCGTGTGTGTCTTCTTGTGTTTTAACACCAAACTTGAGCTAAAACCCTATTTAGATGCTGTTAACTGAATATGTGGGTTGTCTTTGGTGGTGCAAGAAAGTGAATTTTCATGCTTGTTGTGTGACACCAGAGTTAAATAGGGGGATTATTTGGATGATTCTAGATGAGTCTTCTAGAAATATAAATTTGTATAGGCTGGTGTAAGTTCATGCTCACAATTTTAAACCAAAATTTATTTTTTGGCTTTTCCGAAGGGGTCAGAGGTATGGAAGTACTCTATATTGACATGTTTCTTCCCCCGATGAGCTATCAAATATTCCTAGGTGAGGATGACCTAGGCTGGACATTCAAATATAGAATCATCATAATGATGAGGGTTCACTACTTTATGACATTTGTGGTGGAAACTTCTTCTAGTAGCCATTTGGAAGGACGCCTGTGTCTTTTGGATGAGGCGGTCTGTGGCTTCTTGATCTACATCCCTTATTTTATAGTGGGACTTTTCATTGAATTCAGAGGATAATCTCTCTAAATTGTTGAATATGGTGGTTGGTTCCATCTACTTATGGACCACTGTTCATCACTGAGAGGAGGACTAGAGGGTCTTAGAGAGATAGAGGGAATTTAAGGCAACCTCTGGGATCGAGATTGTACTATTCTAGTGGTACTCTGAAACTAGATAATTCGAGACCCAGTATTGGAGAGGATGGGTTGTCTATGGGATCATGTGATTGTATGATGGCAAAAAATTAACAGTTTTCTAGGAATGCAGCTATGATATTTGGTGAGATTCTAATTAGATTAAAGGTATATCCCATTGGAAGTTATATAAAAATAGGTGATAAATGCAATAAAGAAAACCCCTTCAAAGAAGAATCCCATTAAATGAATATGAGCATGATTAATTGTCTTGTTTGGATATTTTTTATTTTGAGAGTGGAATAGGCCAATCATATGGGTGACACGATCATCTTGGTAATGTATTCCTGATATGTTTACCATTTTGTTTCCAGAAAAACATGGTTTATGATCAATGATTGATTGAAGGGGGTTGAGTTTTTTGAAATAATTCGCATCTGGATCACAATTTTTGAATGATTTCCAATAGGATATTTATGTGGAGCTAGAAACACAAAATGGTTGTATATACATAAGGGACCTACCTTTAAATCGATAGAACTAATCATGGTGTTTTTCTAATGATACTTATTAAGTCACATTGTTTGAGAGGATGGGATATCGAGCTCATCACACACTTTTATGAGTAATTTTATCCAACACTAGGACTATCTTATAAATTTAAGATATGTTTGTGAATAATTAATTAATTACCTTGTATAATGTGGGTCACCATTTAATTAACTAAAGTTATTAGAATATATGAAATATAGAATCACTTCTATGTATCAAATGTTTTTTTTTTCAATGGAGATATATTTATGTATCATAGGTTCTCCTACGATTGTACCCTCTTATGTACTGATTATAGATTATTTTTAAATCTTATTAAGACTCTGGTTTAAGCCAAATAGTGGTGAATTTTGGATAGAATCATCATCAAGGGATATGGGAGCTATTTTGATATCGTAATTAGACTCATAAGATGTGCTTCCTCCGTATCCTTGAGAAAGGAATAATAACCCATGTAGTTTATTATCTGTTATCGAGGCACATCTAACTTTTTAATATCACATGATAATAAGAAAAAAAAATATTTCTACATCATATGGGAAGTACATCTAGGATAAAGGTTCCTAGTCAATGTTTTTTGTGTGACATTTTTCTAAAGCTACCTAGGGATCCTAGGATATGGGCTCTAAGGTTGGATAGGAATTTGTGGGGAATTTTCCCCATGATAATTAGGTTTGGTTTGGGGTGTTGGGTTTTGACCTCATGGAGGTGTCCAAAATATCCCGTTTTTATAGGAATCGAATCCCACATAGCTTTTATATGAGAAACCATGCATATGGACCCCCTCAGGTTTGTCTCACAGGGGAGCATGGTTCTATGAGAGGACTAAGTTGAGGATTTTTCCGGTAAGGATCCCCTAGTTCTGTTGTTTCTTAAACATGTAATGATACCCATGAGTTATGATTCTTGGGATTATACAGTATAGGAGGATTCCCTAGTGATTTAAGTTATTTTTTGGGGTCTTACTCTTAATGAGGTTTCCCTGGTGTTTTGGATATCAGGGCTTACATGGAGGGAGGGTGCCCTTGTTTTTTGATGGGAATTAAATTTGGATTGATTCCCAAATTCTTTGGATAGTGTGGATTGCATGATCATTTCTATCCTATAACTCCATGTGAGTCATTCTCAGTGTGAGAATCAAGGTGAAAAGATATATATAGGAAACTACACAATTAGGTTTTTCTACTCGAGGACATGGACAAAATTCAAAAGTTATAGGGAAAGAGAGTGGGACCTGGTACCTCACTCCCATCATTGTAACTTGGACCAAAAGGGGGAGAGAGAGGGATTTGAAGTGACTACCTCCCATAATTTGTTTTTGTATCCAGGATAGTCATGTTGGACTACCCATATTGAAATATCAGATGGGGATGGTGAAAGATGAAGGAATGATGTTAGAGTATTTCTGTAATAGAGGGTAGAGTCTTACTCTAGAAGGGATCCTCAAAAATTATTTCTCAGGGGAAGAAATGAGGATAATACAATATCCTCAATTTTAAAATAAATCATTATCCTCATCTCTAACCTAGAATTGATGGTCCTTGGTCTTAGAGGTGATGAGGGGAGGGAAAGGATCTTGCCCCCATGTTTAAGAACATGGGATCCCTAAAAATCCCCCTAGGGTAAGGGTCTTCTCAATCGATGGGATGCATACTTACATATACCTTGAAAACCATACCTATAAGGTAAGAAAATAATAGGATACCTCTCCCCAAATAAATGCATACTGAAATGGGAGACATGATGGTGTGTCTCTTTATATGGTTTTACAAGTATAGATGCTTTGTGGAAGTTTCAATTACCCCCCCCCTTTGATGAGGGATCCAATTAGAGTGGATCTCTATAATTAGTGTGTTGGAAGAGTAATCAAAGGGAATATTTTGAAGAACATATATTAGAGAGAAAAGTTGTTTTACACAGGGCTTGGGTAGAGATGGAAGTGATTGGAGTAGTGGGAGTATGCCATAGTGAGCTGGAGATTCTTTTGGAAACGGAAAAATAAGGAAAAACCACTTGGGAAAGGATTTATTCTAGTTATCATGGGTCTTATTATCTATCCCTGGATGGTTCTTATATAGTTCTATGATTATATAAGTGTTCTTACAGAAATGGTTGTCCACTTAGGGGGAAAAAGGCCCTTACAATGATTTCTTGTCTTTCATAACCTATTGGTACTTTTATCGCACTATAGACATTAATTACCACATTTATCAGGATTAGGAGGGCTAACTGAGTTAATTTATTGGAATTGGGAGAAGTTTATGCATGCTTAGAGATTTAAGTTTCCATCCAATTTTCTATTTATTCAAACTAGGTGTCCTTCAGTCCCATTTATAATCAAACAAGGGAACTTTTTGAAGGAGGTACCATATAGAGGTCCATAGAGTATGTTCCCCTTGCAGGGGTGGTCTTACTTTTAGTTCCACATAGTAGGGTTGTATGAGCCTTCTAATTCACATTGGTGTGTGCACAATCCAAATTGGGAATGATTCATTGAATATTTTTACGTCTCTTCATGCCTATAGAATAATTGAGGTTCCCTTCATAATATTTTCATTCCACTTGAAAAAATGGAGCATCAACAACTACTCAGGGTATTAGACTATGAAATACACTACATACCTAGTAAGGTAAAAAGATTATATATATAACACCATGTACCTTAAATGGCCCATTAATAAACGATTTATAAAAAATCTTTAAATTTCAAACAATTCTAGCATCTGTTTATTTTATAGTTTTAGGGAATTAATTAAAATATTACATAAAAAAAATTTACATTTCCACAAAAAAACATATTTTCCAACAAAACATGTTCTTTATAAAGTCACACTTTCTTCATTCAAGGAAAATACCATGTTTGGAACTCTATCTTTCTTAACATTTCTTACCATGCTTAATCCTAATGGAAAATAATTTTTAAACAATGGATGAGAACAAAAAAATATGAGTAAGTAACATTAAAGAAAATCTACCCATTTTTCCATTTTAACCCTAAAAAATCATTGAGAATTTTTTCCTTTTGATAATAAATACATGATTAATTTTTCATGGAAAAAAATATTTTTTCAATATTTTCCAGAAAACAATATTATAAAATCATAAATTAAATATAATAATCGTAAGGGTTTTATCGAAAATATGAAAACTCTGGAATACCTTTCCTATAAAACAACCATTTCAAATTTATTTCTTAAAGGTTGTTAACTTTCCCTAAAAAAAGATCGTATGTATACCTTTTTAAATAAAAATATATTTTTTATAATCCATTTAAAGAATATCATGTTGGTACCATGGTACATTATCAATATATTATTTCTTATAATATTACTTTCAATTTACTCACACAATGATATAATTTCTATATCTCTTAGGAAAAACCTATCACTAGTAAACTCGGTCACCTTACCAAAGGAATTGGAGATTTATATTAGGATCACACGTCACCAAATCTACATTAGACAAACCTATCATTAATATAAAACCTTTAAGAACCATAGAATGGATTAAAAATATATAACATTCACTTTATAAATTAAACCCATTTAATTTTGCCTTAAATTCTATTAGAAAAAACATAGTAATTTATCTCCTAAAGATGAAAAAGAGATTTTATTTACATAGTAAAATTTTTTAAACTAAAAATTCACAAAATATTGAGATAAATAATTTTGAAAAAATAATCATGGAAATATATAGAGTAAAATTGATAATAAATAATGGAAATTATGGTGGAAAATGGTGGTAAATCTATATATTTTTAAAAAATGATCTTTGAACATTAATAAAAAATACTGATGTTAGTCCATACATAAAATACTATAATGACTTATTTTTAAACCGTTGTTAATAAATTAAAATATGTTATTATTAACCATGAAAAAATTGGGGAAATATAATAATATTATTAAATACATTTGAAATAATATGGATATGTATAAACATAGTTTATTGTTTCTAAATCATCGGTTTATAGAAAATTTCCTTACATTAACTCTAATATATATTTGTTCATAATATAACACCTGAATAAGAAATTATATTGGTTTTTTACATTATTGATATCATTTTTTGATCATATTAATAATATTATGTATTTTATTTCATTTATTACCATGTTTTATTTATTTAATAAAATAGGTTAGTTCACATATGATTTTTTGGGTTATTTGGTTCATAACCTTAAAACAATGTTAGTGAGTTGATTATAGTAAAAGGGTTTATTGTATAATTATTTATATAATCATAAGAATTTTATATTTATCATATTTATATATTAGATACACTATTAAAAGTTACCATGTAAGGGAGTCATGAAAAATGAACCTTGTAATTTTATGGAGATGACAATACACACGTATGGATCTACGTAATATTCATTTATCTAATGGATAGAAAATAAATAATGTAGGTAATATATCAATTTTTCAGAATAATTAATATTATAAAATTTTCATATATATATATAATATTTTTTTCCATACTTATGACCATCCTTATGTGGTGAAAATAAAAAATAAATCACGTCTCTTAATAGGTGGTATTACACACATACACAAAAGTGTTGTTTTCAATTCTCAATGTGAAGGAAAAGTTTTATGGTAGTAATATATTATCTTTCTATATTCATAATTACATCATAAATATCAGATATAATAAAATTTTCAGTTATTTTAACTATTCATATGATCCATTGATGAAAAAACATATCAATTCATAGAGGGGGTGGTTCACTCATACACACGAAGAATGATCCATTTGTTATAATATGAAAAAATTGATGCTATATAATTTTAATAAAATAATAAATTTTTTTAGTATATGTAATATAATAATTTCATTATTTCATCATGGTTTATTAATATTTGAAAGAGCTAGAAGAAGAAATTAACTTGAAATAGGTTGGATAGGAATTTTACCCTCATCGTAGATATCATCATATTCAATTCACATTTAGCCTTCTAAAAATGGTATTTTGAGAAGTCCAAAAGAAATTTCATTTTGTATATATTTTGGGGAGAGGTTTTGGTAGATAATTTTGGAAATATGTTCCTCAATATGCCTGAGTAGTCATGGAAATGGGGTTATTTTTTATAAGTTATTGGAGCGACACACTTATAATTTTTGTAAAATGTTAAATATTATAATGTATTAATAATATTAAAGTGGCCCCAAAAATCTTAAATTTTAAGTTATAGTTTCTAAGGTTATAAATAAAATCATCCAATAAACTTTATGTCAATTTTTTTCCCCAATCGCTTTTTTTCTATAACTAACCTGATTTTACTTTATCATGGTGACACATTTTTTCTAGGGTTACTATTCATATTGACTAAAATTGAAATTTATATTATCAAAAAATGTAAATACCACTTCTTAAAAATATGGAATAAATATTTTACGATTATATTTTTTCAACTGGAATAAATTAGTTTTATTGGCACAAAACATAGTGCAAAAATATTTTTTAGAAAATTGAGTTATTAAACATAAAAATGGACATATATAGATTAATATAATGTTAATTCATATGGATTTTTTATGATTATTATTAATTAAATTGATGTTATGTTATTTTAGAACCAAATATAATCTATAATTATACTATTAAATTACATTATTTAATGAAAATAAATGACAATTATGCAAAAATCGACATTTTTTTACTATTTACAAAAACCATATTTCATAAAAATCAAAAAAATTATCTGAAGTTATATTTTCTTAGATGATTCAAAAGATAGATATTATTTTTACCAAATTAAATTTCCATAATCAATGTATTAAAATTTTAAATAAAAACATGTAGTTTGTGGAAGAATATTTTATCAGAATGGCCCAAAGGCCTTTTTTAAGAGCTGAGAGGGAACCTTTCATCAGAATGGCCTTTTTTTTATCAAAATGGCCTTTTTTTAGTATTTTTTATAACCCCATTTCAAGAGATGAGAGGGAACCTTTGAAAGTGAAATAGGATGAGAAATTACATGAACCACATGTATTAGTAGAAATAACCAGACTATACCTTCATTGAACTGATCCTCCCTATATTTTTCATCATGATATTAGCTCGCCACCTTCTCATGGTTATTTTGATTGGCTTCCCGTGCATGCACAAGATGGTCCTGATGGAAAGAAAATACCATCTATTTCTTCCACATCTGTTAGATTCCACTCCAGTGAATACGTCTGATTGGAATTATTATATGGATTCTTCTTCTTGTAGAGTATTTTTGGTCCATTAAGCATAATTTTTTTGGAATCTTTAATTCCTTGATGTGTCTTGTAATACATAAGGTGGCTAGAGGGCCTTGTGGTGTCCCAAAATCCTTATTGTCCAGAAGGCCTTGGGTGGACCAAAGGTCGTGAAGGACACAAGGACCAAACCAGTGGCCCAAAAGCCCTAACGAATGAGTAGTTTTGGCTACTACAATATATACTACAGTGCCTGCTATAGTCCCCCATACATATGTTTCCACCCAAATTTGAACTTGGGTATCTTGGATGCAATTTCAATTTCTTCACCAACTGGGATGATGCTCTATTTCATTTATGAACATTTTATATAAATAAAACATTTTCCTTTCTTAATGAAATACATTATAAAATTATTAATAAAATCTTGATGAATATAAATGAATAAAATGAATAATTATAAAAAATAATATTTATTTAATTATTTTATTAAATAATTTTTAATATTATTCCATTCTTTTTAAATTATATCCTTATAGTTTTATTTATTACCTAAAGAGTGATGGTATTTTCCATCATAATATTTTCGGACTCCCATATTGTATCACTAATCATGTTATTATTACTTAAAAACTTTTCCTATTAAATAACCTTATTTCACAAAATATACTAGGAATGATACAAAATGTGAACATAATTTTAATCATTATTTATTTTTTTGTATAACTTTACCACTTAGAGGCTCAGAACATTATACTCATTAGGTACATACATTAATAGAAAGGAAACATGAAACACATCATGTTGCTAAGTTAAACCCAATTGTAAAGACACATAATAAGAAAAAATTACTAAAGTTTCTTTAATTTCATAAGGAACTATAAATATTTGGATTATCTTTCCCTTTATGTGAAAATTACTAACTCATTTACAAAGAGACACCTTATGGAAAACATGATCTCCTACCGTAAATCAGAGATCATTATTTATATGAACTACATAACCCTTATGAATGCTCTAAGATATCTTTATGTGCTTCTAAATAATATTTTCATTGTCAACCAAATTTTCTATGAATTATAATGAAAATAAAATAGTCTCAATAACATAGTCCCAACATGATGGTTTCTGACGTAATTTTCCATAAAACAACTCAAAAGGTGCTATCTATGCACCGGAATTAAAATTGTTTTTATAAGAAAAATCCAAAAATGAAAGGTAATAATCCCATGTACCTTGATAATCCAAAGATAAATCCAAACGATAATCTCCAGTTTCTTAATTATTTTATAAGACTTTCTATCAGATTGTTGGTGATTAGATATACTGTCATTCAATTCAGTACACAAGGACATTTAATTTCATTTCCAAAAAATTGATGTAAAAAGGGATTATGATTATTTATAGTGGAGAGGGAAACTCTATAAAACCTAACTATATTTTTAATATCAATAATTCAATGATAATTGAAAAACATGGTATCTCATATAGGTAGTATATTTAGGAAAATGATAAATATTAACCCAAACCTCATTTTTATCATAATATTTCTTTTGTAAGACTACAAAAAAGTCACTGATATATTTTTCCATTTCCATTTATGAATTAGATGTGGTTGAATAACCCATTCTAATAATTTTTATTTCAACTTTATCATATTGACATGAAAAGCATTTATGGGTAAAAACAATGGTACCTTTATTTTTACATTCCCTCAAAATGTTTCCTAGAGGTCTTTGTATATCATAGTGCTATGAGTATTAACATAAAATTAGGAATTATTAGCTTCACATAAAAATTAATTTTTTAATTGGGAATCACATAGAACACCCAACCACTTCCCAAATATGATTACACATTATTTATCAATATTAATATATAGAGATTTACCCTTCACAATTGATTCTAATCTTCTTTGAAAATCATGATCATCATTTTGATCATCTATAATTCATTTTGAAAAATATTAATACACTAATAAATAATAAAAAATAGAATAATATTCAGAATATATAATTTCTGGGCCAATATTCATTAAATCATTAACTAAGGGACTATTATGTAGTCCTAAAATAGTTAATGATTCATTATATTTTCTACTTAAGTCATTAGATAATAATTTTTATTTACCTCAGTGATAGTGAATTTTTAAATCATAATTATCATTCAGTTTTGAATATATTATCTTTCTCATGATCAACTCTTTTTGAGTAAATATATACTATAATGATTCAAGATCTATTTTTATTTCACATTTCTACCATATAAATGATTACATAACATTTTAAAATGAAAACCCACTGCATCGAGATGAAGGTAATGTGTATGATAATTATACTCATCGGGTTTCAATTAAAGATAAGAATATACAATAAACTGATCATTCTATATCAAGATGTAATCATGTCCATTCAATGATGCATTATCATAATTAAAAAATTCACCATTTTTTTGGAATGGCTAAAAATGGAGCACTAAAAAATCATATTTTCAATTACAAAAAAGCATTTATCAAACTCATTTATATAAGTGAATTTAACTTCTTTTAAATTTAACTTAATTTTTGTGCCAGATTATTGAGAATATATTTTCAAAAAACTATCGATAGTATCTCACTAATAAAAGAAAAAAATTCAATATTAACAAAATTTGTGGGCCAAGGACACTGTTATACCATATTTTTTTGTAGGACCAATCATTATTCCATTTATAGAAACATTAATCCCATGAAAATAAATATGTTGAATCCTGAAGTGGTATTAAATAAATTTTCTATGAAACTTATTTTCTTTTAAATTCTAGAAAACAATCCTTAGTTGATTCTCATTGTATACATTGATTTTAGAGTATCCCAGAATATCATATTTAATCACAAATGCACAATTGTACAAATAGACATGGAAAAATATCTTTAATAGATCTATAAATATAATGGTAGAATTAGTTAACCTGAATGTAGTTTCCAAATACATATAATGATTGTGCCTTTTATGGAAAACCATCTTTGGAATTTCTTCCTCTTACACCGTCAAATGGTGAAACATGGATGCAAGATCTATCTATGAAATATATTTTTCACCTTATTATTAATAAAATAATTCATTAATATCAAGAATCAAATTCTATTCCTTACTAATAATGTTAAGGATTTATAAATTATAAATGAAAACTCTCACGAAACAATCCATTTTTTACTAATAGAACATGATAAAAATTTGGGTAAATACTAAGGAGGATGAATCCTTTATCCCACAAATCATATAACAACTTATTATGTTCTAACAACTCATATAAATCCATTCTATAAGGAGTTTTTAAATGTGATTAACATTATATAATATTTCAATAATATACTCAACCTCCAAATCAAGAATAACACCATGAAAATTAGTTAAAAAATTACATCCACATATTTTTTCACTAAAAACACATCATCAATTTCAAAAGTTCCATTATTTTGAATAATATATGTAAGATAACATTTACCATAGTGTTTTTTCAATTTCTCAGTATCATGATATTTTATCAATGTTATAATATTATTATTATATATATATCGAAATTCACTCTGAAAATTGATTATGACTTCTTGATCATAATAATATATCATTGAATAATAATTTTAAATCCAATCCTTAACTAGAATAGACTCATACTCTATTATGGGAAACATAAAATGGTTTATAGGAATAATATGTCCAGAAATGATAATATGATTATTTTCATAATTTATTGTTACCTTTATACTACCCCATGAAGTTTTACTAATAGGTTTGAATTCATTTATTGAGATGGTATTTCTATTTTAAATTCATATTTCCTAGATATAAAATATTGTCTGAATATTGTGTCAAACTATTTATTTGCATAGTCTGAATAAACAAATAATGTATATATGACCACTTAATTTGAGGGTCTCACATATAATCAAGTTGTAATAAAATAATTGTTGCACATTTATTTTTTTAATCATGATGATGACCACCCTGAATAACTAACTTTGGGAATGCATTTGAATAATGACCCGACCCATTAAAATTAAAAAAATTCACTTATTTTCATTATATGTATGAATAATTCCGTTTCTCTTTTATTTTCAGTCACAAAACAGGAGTCCTTCATTTACACAATGAAAAAATTATTATAAATCATAATATATAATCCATAATTCTTATTTCCACACTTATCACAATAGGGTTATAAAATTTTCTTACCTATAGTCTTTTAGATAAATGCTTCCCCACTTCATTCCACATGGATATATCATTTATCCTCATTATTGTAAAAATCCATAAACTCCATCTCAAATTTCTCATTACATCACAAAATTTATTCATAAATTCTATATTCATGAGTTACTGGTTCTCATTGTGAAATATGATTTAATCTTGATTAAAATTGATTAAATTTACAATCAACATCAAAAATGAAATTCTCTATATACCTTGAAAATCATATAAAATTATATTCATAGGTGAAAACAATTCTCTGTTGCTTTTTTATTTTCTCTATAGATTTCCTTTCTATAATAATTCAAATAACATTAGGATATTAATTTTCAAGTAAGGGGTCTTTAAATTCCTTCAATTCCATGGAATTATTTTCATCATTTTCCTAAGTGTTATTAATTAAATACCACCATAGATCTTCTCTAACAAAAAAATGATAAACATAAAGGGATACAATACAGTGTTTCAAAAATCCAATTTAAACTAATATATTCTCCAATTAATTCATTTTTCCTTCATCTATTATCATTTCCCAATATCAACTGAATGGTGGATGGTTCAATTTCATGAAATGCTCTACAATAGACATGTTCCTCTTAGAGAAATTAGTCACTATCCTTAATAGGTGAAACTATTAATTCCATAATTTTGCTGAGTCAAAACTTCCATAAATTACTATGTTCCAACCATTCTTGGTTTCTGATTTGGAAGATCATTATCCTTTTGATACCTTACTACTTTAGCTACTCTATTTCATCAATGGGAAATAATCACGAATAAGTATGGAATATATAAAAAACATGGAAATTTCCAAAAGATATCCCATGATAATATAACCATAAATTATATTCTCATTAAAGATACATTTAATTTTCTCATAACATATAAATTTGTCAAAACCATTCCTATGATACCATGAATAACACATAATACCTTAACAAATCCATACTCACAGAATTTATGATATAGTTTTACAGTTATTATGTTTCTATGATATTTTTGGTTTATTGTTTTAGGGATTTAGGTAAAAAATTATATAAAAACTTGGAAATTTCAACAAAATATCCATTTTTTCTTCAAAATAAGTTTATTATAAAGACCCACTTACTTTAATCAATATAACTAACATATTTGTAAATAATACCTTGTGGAGATTTCTATCCATCATAAAGCCTTGTGAAAAATAATTTTAAATTTTGGGATGAGAAAAATAAATCTTATTAAGGTACATAAAATAAAATTGACATGTTTTTCTATCTATATACTTGAAGAATCGAAAATAAACTTTTCCATTTAACAATAATAATTTGACCCCAAATATCTATATTCATTTTCATGAAAATAACCCAATTTCTTAATATATTACATAAATAATTTCATATGAAATAGAAAAGGGAGAATCATAATCAAAAGGTATTTTTTGAAAATATGTAATCTCATTAATACCTTTCCATGAAAATAATCATATCAAATTTATTTTTAAAAATGTCATAAATTTTCCTTTAAAAATATCATTTTCCAACCTTTTGAAAATGAAATATTTTATTTTAAAAACATTTCAGGAATATCTTGTAGGAACCATGGTAAATAATACATACATTAGTCCATATAAAAACCTATACAATTTAATCACCTAACTGAATAATTCCCATATCTCTTTAGAGTAACCTATCACTGGTAAACTTTGTCTATATCCCCAATGTATTGAAGAGCTATATCAAAATCATGTGTCATAATATATATATATATATATTGATTAACCACAATTCATATAAGATTTACATTGACCATAACATGAAATTAACACATATATAATTAAATTTAATCATAAAACCCATTTGTATTGGTATTCATTCCCATAAGATATAATATTTTAAATTATCTCATAATGATAAGAAAACGTTTCTGTTTCCAATGAGAAAAATTCTAACATGAAAAATCTCCAGAATATTTAGTGAAAATATTTATTTGAAAAACCGAATGAAATACATTAGATTAATGTTGAAAATGAATAATTGATATGATAGTGGGAAATGGTAGTGAATCTATATATCTTAAAAACGTTATATTTTCTATTTTATAGAACATTCCAAATGTAACACAAATAGTAAACGTTAAAACAAAATCTTTTTAAACCATTAAAATTAATGTAAAATATGGTAAATAATGAAAATTAAAATCCATTGATGCAAAATTAGGAATATTTTTCAATGAATTTCAAAGAAATCGACAAGGAAGAAAAAGTGTTCAAGACATTTAAGACAATATTTTGAAAAGAAACCCTTTACCTTGAATCCCATATAGCTTCATACGTTCACCAATTATAAAGTAATAAAATTATATTAGTTAATAAATTTTCAAATAATATATTTTAGGTTAATTTCATTATTCTTAATATTTTTCTTCATTAATTAATTTTTTTTAATTAACTACCAATATGTTTATGTTCACATTAGATATTTTGGGGTTATTCAGTTTATAACCTTAAAACGACAAGTGTACATTAACCGTGGTCAAAGGGGTTTTGGTAAAATTATCTAAATAATATTAAACATGTTATAATTATTATATTTATTTATTATATACACTTTTAAAACCATCCATATAAGACATTAATGAATAATGGACCACATCATTTCATGTTTATGGTAGTCCATTTGAACACATGAATTAAATTTTCATTTTTCTAATAGGTGACAAAGAAATATATTATTGAATATTTTAATATTAAATAATCATAAATATGATATAAATTTCAAATATATTCATTATTTACATCCTTAATACAATCTTTATAAGTTTAAAATGAAATATTTAATCACATCGCTCTGTGGAGGTGATACTCTACATGTACACACAAGAGACCTTATCAATTACTAATAGATGGAAATAGAAAAACGTTATGTAATTTATTAACATTAAATTATCATAATTATATCTTAAATATAAAATATATTAATATCTTAAATCATTTTAACCATTCATATGATCTGATTATGAAAAACTAAACACACCACTTCATGTAAGTGTTAGTCCCCACAAATGCATGATTGATGTTTCGATTTCTCATAAGATAGATTAGGATAAGGAATCATGATTTTAAATAATTATAATAGAATTTCAATATATGGATGATATTTATTTTATTTTTTAATAATGTTTTAATATTATTTTAATATGTTTTTACAAGAAATAAACATGAAATAGGTCGGCTTGAACTTAAACCTTATTCACATATATCTCCCCTTTGGATTAAACATTAAAACTTTTAAGTTTTGTCTTTTGAGAAGAAAAATGATTATACGACTTGGGGATGGATTTTTTGGGTGATCTTATGTTGAATATTTCCTAAATAGCAGTATGCAAGATGTGGGTGGAATTGAGGAGAAGATGTTTCCCTTTAAATGAGATGAGAGTGGTGCTATTTTAATTTTTCTAAAATTTTAGATAATATATATTAATTATCATAGTTAAGTAGATAAAAAATATAATATATTGACGATAAGTTGATAATGGTTGTAATGAAATCATCAAATAATAATTATGATAAAATTTTATGGCCTTAACACCTAGTTTTTACCTTAATTATCCCAATTTAGCCTTTACAATGGTGACACATTTTTAACATGGTTAACATTCAGAATGGCCAAACATAAAATTGATGTATTTAATAAATTTTATACTCTTGATTCAAAATATGGAATACAATTTTCAATATTCAATTTTTATAATTTTTATAATTTTTGTTAATATATTTATGAAAAATTAAATATAAAATAATTTCTAGAAAATTTGATTTTTAATCATGAAAAATGGTTATAATGTTACTTTATTTAACAAAAAGTAATGATAGTTTTTAAAATAGTAATTTTGGAGTATTCATTCAAAAATGAATATTATTAGAAAACCCAATAAAGTAATCCTAAGTTTTATTTTATTTATTTAATTAAAAATAAATTATTTTATGTCAAATTTGTTTTCCAAAATAAATAAATTTAAATTTTAAACAAATCCATGAAATTCAAGGATTTTTTTTAGAAAAATCAAATGATCTGTTTTGGATTAAAATGTTTCCAAAATTATTTATAAAATTATGAATAATACAAATCTATAAAATGAATATATATAATTCATAAGATTTATTTATTTCCAATATTATCTATTTATCATAATATATTCACTTATTAAGATTTATCATGGAATTCTATATAGGATGTTTATTGAATAGGATCCAATGTTTATAGATTTTATAAAGATGGGTATGGAAATTATTGGTTATGGGGAAAAATAATTATTTTTTGAAATATTATCCCAACAAACATTGGTAGAGAGGATAAATAATTCCCAAAAATAAATTAATGATTTAATAATTAATATTAAATCCCTATAATATAAGATACTTAAATACTTCATCATTGAGGGTGGTATTTTTGATATTTTAATGGAGATTGTTCATATTGTGAGTTTTGAAGAGAAAAATTAAAGGCCTAGATGAATCTAAAAACTCAAATAGTTGTTTATATCTTTGTAACACTATGATTTATAGGTTTTTAGAATAATATTAATATAGTTTTAACATGAATAATGAAATTTTTGACTACGTTTTACGGTACCTTATATGAAAAAACTAAACACGTAGAGAAAAATTACAAAGGGTATCATGGAACCAATTATTATATGAATGTGGATGTGGTAGAACATTATAATGGATGTTTTTTCTGGGATTTAGAATATATAATTGATAAATTTTATAAAAAATGGTCATTGTGGATCACATAACAAGGGGTACAAATTCGGATGCAATAATGAGGATACACACATTGATCATCTTGGGAGACTCTATATTAAATATGTTGTGAGTCTTCATGGTTTATCTCTATCAATTTTATCTGATAGTGGTACTCATATCACATAAATAATATAGAGGGGTATTCATAAAGATTTTACGGAAATGATATATTTGAGAACATCATATGATCCTAAACTGATGGGCAGTTCGAGATGACTATCCAATAATTAGAGGAAATATTTAGGTCACACTAACATAACATACGTGGAATGTAAACCAATATATAAATCCTGTATAATTACCATAAAAATAGATTCATCTTTATTTTACAAATAAAATCAAATAATTATTTGGATGGGACAATTTATCATACTCCAATCTATTAAGATGAAGTTATGCAACAAAGTTATTTTTTCAAGATTTTATTAAGGAGACCAATGAAAAAGTTATATCTATTTAGAATTATATCATTAAATCTAAAATAATATAGAAAATATATTTTTATAAAGGATAAAGTGAATAATTTTTTATAATTAGGACAATCATTTAGTAATTCAGATCAATGGATGGGGGTTATGCCATTTAGAAATAATCAGAAGTTAAGTGTACTGTTCATTTGGTATTTTGATATGTTTGATAGTATTAGAGATGTGACTTACAATTTGTCTCTTCCAACCACACTCTTGGAAGAGAATGAAATATTCTATGTATTAATATTTATGAAGTACGTGCTAGGCCCAATACACGTACACACCAGTGTAGAAATCGAGATGGATCATGACATACTATATAAGTAAGAGCCTATCTATATTATTGATACTAGAGAACAAGTGTTGTAAAATTGTAAATCACAAATGGTGAAGGTAATATGGGGTAATACAAATAAAATTCATCTATATCGGACCGCTATAAATAAATTAGGAATGTATACGTGTATAAGTTTATGGGAATATTTATCCCTTTCATTTTTTTGGATGGAATTATTTAAGGAGTGATATGAGAACTTTTAAATGACTAAAATAAATAAAAATATTCATAAAATATAAATAATATAAAATAAGACTTTTAACTATATAATCTTTTAATAATACATGTTATAAAAAGTTACTTTCAGTATAATGGACATAATTAGTGAAACAAAACATGTATCTAAATAGGGTAACACTATAATCTCGATCCGTAGAGGATCATACTCTAAAATAGTATCAAATATATTATATACAGTTCAATTAAGAGGAATACAATAAGAAAACTAATGGACATGACATTAATTAAATGAGAGCTATATGAATGAGTTTATATGTTAGAATGAAGTGTATATATAATGGGTAACATGAACACTTGAGGGGTAAGGCGACCATTAGAATAATAATTTCATAATATGGACATTGTATTAATAATATAATCTATACACAAACATGTGGCCAATAAAAAACATAAATTCATTTATTAATCATTTAATTATTAATTATTAATAATTTACACTAATAAATGACTTATAATACAATCAAACACATATAACATAAAATATAAATGAGAATTATAAAAAATGGTTTTATAATATTTGGAACCAAATGAATAATTTTAAAATAAACTATATTTTTTATTTAATTAATAATTTTTTCATATGTGTAAAATAATTTTTATAAAATATAAATTAACTTTATAATAGAAAATTAAAATTATTTGGGTCCAATTTTTAAATCTTGATTGCAGAATTAGAATTTCTAGGTGATTAGAAAAATGTAGTATGAATTTATCGAATGAATTATTAAGTAATTATTGAAAATATGTTATTTCATAATTAATATAAAACAATCCTTAACAAAAAAATTAATCTATTTATATAATGTTTTTTAATATGTTAAAATATTTTTCCAATGCTATAATTGATATTATAATGTTAGAAATAGAAGTTAGTAATTTAATAATTAGTTTTGAATAAAATTATTTTCCTAGGAAAAAGTAATTTAAAATACAATTTGTATTCTCAAACTAACATATGTTAAAATCCATGTATTCAATTCCAATATCCATTTTTAAAATTCTTTGGGAAACCCATGATATTGACTTATTTGTAACCTTGATTTCCAAATCCTATATCCAAAAATTAATAAAAAATCACTCACTTTTTTTTGTGAATACCAAACCATAGTCCCATTAATATTCTCTCGAAAATCATTGATATTGGTTACACACTCAAATTATTTCCCAAGGGTCCCTAAAAGGAGTTATCAAGGTTCTATGGATTTCTTTCTCATATTTTAAAAAGATAATGCACAATGTATGGATTCGTAATCCAATCCATTTTTAATTTTTTGAATTCCTTCCCAATTGTATTTAATTTAATATCAAATATTATTAATCTTATTTATTTTGAATTTATTATTCAAATATGAATAAAACATCACTATTCTCTCTCATTATTCAATATTCATATGTTTTTATAATTTCTTTGTTTTTTATACATCATAAAACTCTATTTTCCAAGTAACAATTTATGAATTGTATTTATTGATTAATTTTATGAGGGGTAATTCATATATGGTGGGATAAATGTGTTGTATGTTTTGTAGCCTTTATTATGTCTCAGGTGTATAAAACTCAATTATTTCATATTTTCACCGTTCAATGAAAGTATAACGTCGGAGAAATTTTCCTTAAGGGAATATTTTATCCATAATGCATATTAAATGTTTGTGTCACATAATAAAAATATTAAGAGCTTAGCTGTACATTATTAATTTTATTTACTACCATTAAAAATATTTATATCCATTATATACATCTTAATAATGTTCTTATATGATAAACGAATCCTTAATTTCTACTCTAATATCATCACTTGGATAAGGATACATTATATATCAATCTGAATATCCTATATATTCCATTTTTATTGAATGTTATTCACATAGAAAACAATATTTTTTCATTAACATTAGAATTATTGATAATCAATATATCCATTATTTCTATATGGATAACTATTGAATATTTTTCATTGATTATGTATGAGGTTCCTTATTAATCCTTTTTTATTGTATTCATTAAAACAATATTCTTAATATGAATTCTTTATAGATTTTATATAATGGATGGCGCCATAATTACATGTCCCCTCAATGAATTTATAAGTTCCATTATACTAACTAGAATGTCTATTTCATGTATTCCTAACCATTTGTATATGATGCTTTATATGGGGATAATAAAATATGGTTATTATCTATGATATTTTTCATTATATAACTATGAAAATAGTAATTGTAATGTGTGTGATTATTTGTTTCTATTATTATGATATACATGGATATATATGGTGATTTTTATACAATTTATATAATACTATTTTATTATTTAGTCTTATCATATTTTGCATGCCCGATTTGTTTGATGAAATAATTTTTTTATTATTGTTCTTATTGAGAATTTTATCTCACAAATTTAAATTGTTTATCAATTTCCATAAAAAAGCTAGAAGATGATTACATTTGACCTAAAGATAATAAAATATAATTAATAATTAGTTATTTGTTTTTATAAATTACTTAAATATTTAAATGTAATGTAATTTTCATGCATTTATCTTGTATCTTATGACTCTTATATTGCTGGAAATTGATTATTATTATCATATGTATTTTATACCATTATAAAAAATATTCTTTAGGGTATTAGAGTTTTGATTCTTACGTACTAATCTATTCATTTCATTTTTATGTTTTGATCAATCCTTTTAAATGGTTCTTAATAGATTTTCTTCACAAATAATCTATAATAATATCCAAACATACAACTTTTTCTCAATAGACAAACATAACAATAAATTTCACACACACCCATGTGAATGAAAAATTAACAAAATTCTCTTAAAACATATACCCTAAATATATTCTACCTCGTTTATGGAAAAAATATATTATTTCAGATAATTTTTATTGTTTCTCCAATTTTAATAATATTAATTATTATTTTGATTCATGTTATTACATCACAGACTTTCAATAACAATATATATAATATAAGTTATTAGGATGGAATTTATATATCATCCTGGTGAGATATATAGTTGAACTACCATCATCACGAAAACTTTCTAAATGTCATCTTTAAGAAAATGTTTTTGAAACTAATTTTCCAATTTTACCTTCTTAAAAAATAACTACCACTTGATCAGGACATGTAATAACCATTTAATTATGAATTAGTAAATTATTTCAATATTATTAGTTAAAAAATGTTTACTTTTTGGGAGATTAACAACACTTTAATAGTCATGAACATCTAAATATGAAAACTATATGTCTACCATGAGGTCATCCACTAAAGATATCAACTAAATCAACCGATTTATATTTGAAGTCAAAACCACATATTATTCTTACACTATTCTCTATTTTATAAACTTTTACCATGTAATTATTGAGAGAGTGGGTTCCCTTGATGAATCGCGAGTTGTTTTTCTTCCCGTAAACAATGAGATACCGAAAATACTATGATAGTAATATTTAAAATATATTCAATGGAATAGATAAATCATAAAAAGGGATATAGATTATGAATGATTATCAGTTTTTGTGGGATCATAGTCATTTTTACTTATTCTCAGGATATTAGAACATACAAATCTCTGGTATAGATGATCATGAGGACTGACCCACTAATTTGAACACCACATGTTCTATGTTCCGCTAGTTATTCTTAAATGAAATCGTGATTATTAGTTTCTCAATATGAGATCATTATCAATTTGAACCATTTTATCATGTACATTGAAATAATATACAACGAATTATATTTATGTTTTTAAGAGGTAACTTGTATTAGATATATCTTTGTTGATTGATATTGATTAATTGATCAAGATAAGATTTTTTACTTTTATAAAGGAGGAGACATATTGGAAAAAGTTTTGTAGTATTTTATTAACATTAATAAATCAATTTCCTTTGTAGAATAATCTAATTCTACCTAGTAAAGTTATAATATAATAAAAATTGTAAATATGACGATATAAAGTGTGAATCCTAAATTATCAGATATCACCAAATAGTGATATTATATTACCTGACCTATGATAGAAGACGTTTTAATTTCTATAAATAAATCATATCTTTTTATAGGTCATGATTTGTTTCTATCTAGGGATATGGGTTTATGGGTATGATTCACTATGATTTAGAAAATTTCCTTACGTATCAAAGACAATTAATATTTAGGAGAATGAAACATTAAATGTAATTGATGTGAATGAAATAGTGGTTACTATGTTGAATTGTGTGAAATTTATGAGTTAAGATGATAACATAGAGATAAATAAATTTAAAATTATTTAAGTTTATAAGAATAGTTTTTGAATTTATTTACTTATTATATTCAAAAGATATTTAGGGAATGGATGAGTATATATTTTCAAAATGATCATTTAATTTTTACTAGTCATGGTTTGTCAAATATATTTGGGAAATCTGAGTTGAGTTAATGATGCTTATTTTAAGACATAACATTTTTTTGATGTTACAAGTAGGTGATGAAATATTTATGTCATTCATGACATGGGTTTGAAGTAACATGTGTATTTTATAGATTATTTTGAGGATTTCATTTTTTCTGGGGAAAAAAGAACAATTTTGGTAAATTGAACCTACCTATATAAGTTAGGTGGAGCTCAGTATTTAGGTTTTTATTCATCTGAGGACTATATGAGTTCAGATCACCTGCCTTTGACTTCATAGGGAGACATAGGGTTAATATGACATCCTTAAATCATATATAATTCTCAAATCAAAGAAAAAATGGTCCCATGATTACTAGATTGTTAAAGGCATTACTAATTATCTGGGAAAATAGTGGTCAATGAATGTTCCAGAATATATTGTGTGTTTTGATAATCTAGAGGGATGCATCTTTAGTTTTTCTAAGAAATTATTTCTAAAAGTGACATGAACAATATTTTGATCATAATAAAATGAGGAATTTTTTTTGTATCTATATTTATTTAACATTAGGTAATCAGGTTGAAAAATGAATATCACATCACTTATGATGATCTTTTGGTGTTCATTGTGTGATGAACAATTTTAATTTCTCACCTTTTCATGCTTCCACTATGTAGTCAGTACTAAGAAGTGATGTAATAGAAATCATTTCTTTAATTATATTTATGGTAAATTAAATTATCATGAATTCAAGTAGATTGAATTGATACAGTTGTAATGAAACTGATAGTACTTCAATCCAAGGTTGGATGGATTTTTAATATTTAATTTTAAGAAACTATTTTTTTTGCAAAGGAAATAATTTAAAAATTAAGATTTTTCAAGACAAATAGAAACCTATGTTTACTATTCGTAAATTTTAAAAAATTATTGTTTGTGGGTTTTTTCTTTTAATTGCACAAGGTTATGGAATGTAATGTTAATAACAATGGCTATAATTATAGACTTTCAAAAGTTAAACAATAATTTTATGACAAGTAACATATAATTACTACACAAGGAACTATCCTATGGTTAATTAGAAATTTCAAAATTAATAATAATAATAATATTATTTTTTATAAACATGGAGATTAATTGTGCACTTCCACCAACATCGCATGAATCCCTTGGGGAAATCCATATATATGTTGTTGTTCCCCACCCAGGAAACCTTAATAGGTCTGGGTTCCCCATCCCAACCCACCCATTTCATTCATGATCCAGTTCTCTCTCAAGACCCCTATCGGGGGTAGGTACAAATAAATAGGTATCCCACTAATTTAAAAAAATTATAGAAAATAAATCTAAAATAAATTGATTTCAACAAATTAATTTTCAAGACCGTGGAACATTTATGTTGTAAAATAATTTTTGAGATAATATTATTTTATAAATAATTCCAAAAAATTGAATTAATTGTGAATTTAAATTATTATATAAAATTTACTATAATGTGACTGATCATGATAATTAGACCGACCAATACATGTATTGTATTTATTCATTCATTTATATAATTATTAAAATGTTTTTTATGAGAAAATGAAAAATTATAAGGACCCTCACTTTTCAAAGAAGAAAACCATCCTTTAATATTTTAGTATAGAGAAGTCAATAAGGATAAAAATTACAATTCACACTAAAAAATAGATAAATTACCTTTAATATCCCCACCAATGATCTTCAATTATAATAAGGATCCAAATTAATAGTAATAAGATGTTCCTCCTTAGACCAAACAAGATTCAATCTAATTATTATTTTATTTTATTAGATAATCTCACTGACTCCATCAAATTTTCATGGTTGAATATAATTTTTTTTTGTTTTTTAAAAAAATGGAAAATACTCTTCCCCAACGTTGAGTGAGTGATAATTATCTAAAGGATCTATCAATATAATCTCATTTTCTTTGTTATAATATACTACCATAGCTAATTTTTTTTATTTATATGTGGAACTTATAGTAACATTACTAGGATTATTTGAATAGTTTTTTAGGGACCATATATTACCATTGGTAAACAGACTTTAATAGACACCGTTCAATAACACAATTATCATATGAATGGTTAGAAAATTAATGATTTTTTAATGCTTCTTTAAAAAAATAAAAACTTTTATTCTAAGAATATATTTTCTATGAATATAAAAAAAATATAAGAATCTTGTTGGTTGATTCATGTGCATTCCTATAATCTTACATCACTACTTCTTATACATTCAAAAAATGAACATTGAGTTTAATATCCATTTATTCAGGTGTACTTATAAAATTAAAGGGAAAAACATCTACAAGAAACAAAATCTCATCCCCTAGTCCTTAAGATAGAATTTTTTCAGAAACATCCTCTTCATATGCATTAATTATTACCACTACTGGCATGAATCTTCCATAGGGACACCATAAAAATTCGACAAAAAATCCTTATGTCTTGAAACAAACTATTCTTTTCAATCCAATTTTATAATTACATGTCTTATTGAACTATAAATCATTATCATGTAATGTTTTTTATTGATGTAGTGTCACAATTAATATGAAATACCTACCAGTACTATAACAAGATCTAAAGACATTTAAAAATATGCTGATAAATATGTGAATGAATCATATTTGGTTTTTTCCAACCAAAATATGAATGGGAAACTCCTCTTTGACCTGGTAACGTGAGTTTGAATGTTCTAAATCACTACCTATATGATAAAGTCTATCATAATATGAAGGAATATTTTCAAATAAAACATCTTAATGAATAACATAGAAGCCTTTTTAATCTAAATATAAGGAGAAAAAAATGTATTAATGTCAAATTCCATTCACATCAATAATATAGAAGGCTAAGATGTAAGCATTGCAGCTGAATCGAGGTCAACTACTTATTTGTTATAGTTATTAAATTAATGATGATTTTTCACATCAACATTCAACTAATTATACTTATAATTAATTTAAAACCAAGATAAAATTATATATCAATAATATAAACTAATTATATCCCCTATAATTCTTAAATGTACTATTATATATTGATAAGGGTAAAAAAATGACACAATTCACAATGTGATGCTGTAATGAACCAGATAGCAATTATACACATTGATTGGGGGAGTCCTATCACTCAATTCTAGTGTGACATAACTTACGGAGTTTCCCTAGTGTCTAGGATAATCCTTTATCTGCCTAATGTCATAACCATTATAATATTCTCAAGATTAAATATTTTTATTTTATTTATTCATGTTTTATTATTTGTTAATGTAAAATAGATAATGATTAGAAAAAAATTCTTAAATAAGTATTCATACATCAAAGGTATAACAAACCATATCATTAATACTCCTTAATCCAAGATTTATTAATTAATGGTACACAGTATCCAATCTCTAAATATTTGGAATCATATTTTATTTGATAAACTAGGTATATATCATAACAACATTCAATAGAAATAAAATTATATTATTGAAATCATCCTTAACATGATCATAAAATTCCATCATTATTCAATAACTATAAGGGATAATATAGGAATATACATAAGAAATGGGTGATAAATAATGCCTAGTAAGGGAATAATAAAATCATATCATGAGGTAAAGTAGTATATGTGATCCAAGAGGAATATCAATGTAACATAATAGGGATGATAATCATAATCATCAGGAATGAGGAATTATATTCCATTATAACATAAAGGCATCATAGGAAAGTAAAAACAACATAAAACTTTAACTAATAAACAAATTTCAAAGATAAAATACAAGTTTAAATAACATAGTGTCATTAACATGACCTAACATTCCCCATACACATAATTTCATTATATACATACATTAACTAATGCATTGGTGGGATATATAATCTGTGTCCCACCCATCACATTCATATCACAAAAAAGAATTAGTGTGCCACATAGATCATCTAAAAAAATATGGTATTTCATCACTTTCAATCCCACAGTTAAGGATTTTGAGATAAATACATTTATGTTCCCAATAATTCAAGGATAGGTGCATCTTGGTGAATACCATTTAGTAGACATGTGAATGGGTATTCACTACAAAAATGTTTGGTAAGGAAAATGACTGGTCAATTTCAATAGCATATTGGGAGGACATAATGATTCATGGAGGTGTAAAATATGAGTGGAAGGGGTTTTACATAACATTTAAATAATATTAAAAAATATAGGTATTTTTTAGAACATATCCCAACATAAGAACAGGGAAAAATATGAATAATTTAATGAAAGTGTTTAAATAAAGAAGAAGATTAGAGGATCCCTTACCTTGAGAGGATGGTTCTAAAATATTTGGAGGGGATTTTTAAGAGATTGGGGAAACCTTGGGAGGAATATTGGATGGTAAAATGATATAAATTCTACAATACAAGTGTTTTTAGTGAATATTAATGATAGTTTCAGCGGTCTTATGTGGGAAAAGGTAATATTATTATTTATTAATTTTTAAACATAGGTTTGGACTCTATTTGATAATTTAATCAAAACCACAAACTATCACATGGGTTTTTCCATGTTTTATACCATATGGTAGTGGTTTTAATTATTTTATATGTCTAATAACCAAAAAAATTAAAATAATACCCTTGGTGATGCAGAAGTGAGTAACTATTATAAATAATTGATTTTGAAACATTAAAATATTATATATGTTTTGAAGGACACAATAAGGCTTTATAAAATTAAAAAAATAAATTCAAAAAAACATTTTAAATTAAAACCATGATTTTGGTAATTTATATCCTTTATGTAATCTATTATATAAAATTTTGGGATTTTATAATGTCATAATAGAAACCATATATTTATAAAATATTTAATTTTTACGCAAAACTCATTCAGCTCTAAAAATTATAAAAAATAATCATTGGCTAGTTTGAAAGTGTTAATTTAAAAAATAATATTTATTCTATCCATTTTTTTTAATGTATAAGAATTTACCCTATTAAATACAAAATACATATTTAATGTAATTTTTTTCAGCAATAAAAGTTTTCTTTCCCTTATAAAATTATTTTTGACTTCAGAAAATTACATTATCATTAATAATTAATATATAAAATTTAATAATAAAATTATATTAAAATATCACTTATTTTATAAATTATTTAATTCATTAATATAGTGTCTCTTTATTCAAACTTATACTTCCAAAAAATAAAATTTTTGTTTCATCATATCAAAATATATATTTTTTCAAACCTATTTTTTGATCATAAATGTAATAAAAGATAAATAATAACAATATTATTAAAAATATAAAAATTTATAATATTAGTGTCTAGATACATATCCCTTTATTACACTGGTGAATTACCTAAGGGTAATGTTTGTAATGGAATGTTTTTTATGGGGTAATGCGGCAAAAATGGTTTGGGTCGTGAAGTCGAGTAGCACAATATTCTCTTGTAAATGGTTTTACTCGCAATTTAGTTGTCGAGTCTCTACATTGGATTGGTTTAGGGAAAATAATATTGGCTATAACTCCCAACAAATATATGTTCAATGTGATTCATAGGGTATAATCCTACTGGTAGAGACTATTTCTTCTTCTATCTATATTAATTATACTTCATCATATCCTTTAATAAAATAGTTATAATACCCACCATATTAAAAATACATTATCCATGTTTATAGTGATTAATAATCTATTAAATCTAAGATGATATAAGAAATAATCATCCAAAATTAAAAATTAATTCTTGTTTTAAATATAGTTACCTTACATAATAAATTTTTTTTCATTCAAAAATGTAATTTCATTTTAAAAAAGTTTTGGTCATTAAAATATTAAATTGAGTGGTGAATTATTACTTTTTAAGAATGGTTTAGTTGAAAGTGTGATCACAGAGAACAATAATGTTAAATAGAAAATGATTAAAATATCAAAAAACTATTAAAATACATCTGTGGAAATATTAATTCATTAATTACATCCATCACATGAATTTGAAAACAACTATACATTTGGTGTGATCTTCATCCTTAGTAGTGTTTTCTCTTAATATTGGGGAGTTCATATGAAATATATGTGATAAATAAAATAAAATTCTCATAAAATAAATATTTATAGCTATATTTTTTCCATTTTAAAAGAAATGTATTTAATAAATCAAATTTACACATTGTAAGAGATGATACTCCACTCAATAGAACAAGGATTCATGAGTTAATGTGGTTCACTATAAAAAATCCTACCTTGAAACTCTATGTTTAGCAGCATAGATATATCATTGACTATGGGGAGAGGTTTTATGGATTCTTTGCACTAGAATATTGAAGAAATTGATAATTGTAAATAACATAGCAGATGGATACTATAATTTGATTAAATATTGGGATACAATCCAGATTAATAAATCCCTAATATCTAATAATTATTAATCAACATAAAATTAATAATATTAATTATTATTATTTTGTAGGAAATTTAATTTAATACCATATAAATAAAAAAATTGATATAAGATAATGAAAATTTTCTAATTGGAGTTAATTTCCATGAGTTTTACATATAATTGAACATATTACTATGATATGAAAGAAATTTTGTGTGCTTATGTCCATTCTACATGATGAGACACCTTAGGAAGATAAGGTAAAAATTAATTTTATAGGAGATATTTGGATGAATCATTTAATGTTTCTATTACAATTCATTTTTCAATTTCCAGTTAGTTATTAAAGAAACATCATAAAAAGGATATTTATATGATGTTGCCTCATCATTGATATTTTTTAATGAATAAAGTAAAACAAGAATTAAATGAGGTTATGGTCATAATGAAAACATATAATATAAAAAATAATTATCTTTGAATACATACAATTCTTACATATTTATATCTTAATTACACCCATGTTTTTTAGCATTATAACAAGATAAATATGAAGAAAATTGTTCAATATATTTTTCATAATGTTATCTAAGAAGATAATAAAATAAAAATGATAAATATCTAATTTATAGGGGAATAAGAAGAGAGACATGGTCAAAAGGATAATACAACAATCACATCAATACTATATCAAACCAAAGTTAAAAAAAAGGGAGCATTAAACATGAGGATATTTTCCTTTCATGTTGAATGTTACATCACTCGAATAAATTTTTTAATGAATTTATGTACAAGAAATTAGATGCTTCAAAATCATGTGTATCCAATATTTTTGGATATATTTATTTTTTACGTCAAGGTTATTAGTTACAATGTATGTGTGAAACATCATTATCCAAATATAATGGCTATGTATTCTCATAAACAATACTATAAGTGTTGTGATTTCCCCAAGTTATTATGGATGGGTTATTCCTATGTTTGTGTATAGAACATGACTAATATTTTTGAATGTTGATTTATTATATATGAACTTTTATTTTGTGGTTATTGTTACCACAATAGGTTTTACTTATTTATGCTATATATAATGAAATATTAAATCATTATGGATTTTTTTTAATTAAGTATCATAAAATAAATAATTATATATTAGTTGAATCATTGAAAATAAATGTCTAATATAAAATAAAGGACTTAGTAATACCTATTAGTTTCAAGATAATACATTATCAAGTTAAAAAAGTATGTTTCAAGAATATATTAGGCAATGTGTTTTTACTCTTTGTATATAACAACCTTATGTATTATTGACACATTTATTTATTATGTTTTGAAAATAAAACCCGTTGAAATCAAAATATTTCACAATCCTTTAAGAAATATTTCACTCTAGCTATAAAAACTATTCTATGTTGAATATTGATGTATGATAATATACATAATATGATTCTATTGAAATTTAAATATAATAATAGTGAAGTAATGATAATTTGTGGCTTGAAGACACAATTTTTTTCAAGACCATGAGATTTTGAATATCTTAATCGAGCATTCATAAATCATGAAATTCTAGAGTGGATTTATTCTTATACATATATTTCATTATAAAAATTAGTGTGAGAGTGTTAACAAAATCAGTATCAATGTTGAATCATATATGTATTCATTGATCATGAAAATAGATAGTGGATTAATTCTTAAACACACATTCCCTCATACACATTCTGCATATGATTTATGTATACGGGGAATAAATCACTAGAATAGTATGTCATTCAAGGTTTTCCATTATCTTTTTAAGACATACAACACAAAAACTGTTGTTAAACCGTAACCATATTCGAACTAAAAGGAAAAATTTAAATCATATGAGTAATAGTATTATAGAAATATAGTATTTCATAATTTATGTGTCAGAATGAAATGTGTTTGGTAAGGCTTAGTCAATAAGAAATATAAATCCAGGGAAATCAAAATTTTATATTTGTAATTACACAAATATTTGTAGGGAATGTTACAGAAATCCTTAATAGAAGGAAGTTATAGTAAAGTGAAACACTGTATTTATTTAAGAGGGAACAATTATCTATATGAGATAGTCGGACAATGATTAAATTTTTTAAATACAAGGATATAGAGTCACAAATATATGAAAAAAATATTCTTTAAGATGTCATGAAAGAGGAGTTTTTTTGAAGACACATACTCGGTTGGATGGTTATAAAACAAATTGTTGGTATTATGTTAACCATAGTGAGTAATATATTTTTGATAAGTATAATGAATTATAAAATTAAGAAATTTCTAGAATCATGATATGATTTCTATGTTTATATGAGTTCAAATAAATTATTTCCATTTGAAAAAATAATGTTTTTGGGGTAGATTCCCCAACTGATGTAAAGTTATTGGTAGATATTAAATAGAAAATATATATTGGGTAGTACAAGTGTGTTATCAATAATTCCTAATTGGTTATAGAAAATCACCACACATAAATCCATTTTAATTTATAATTTTTATAGAAAATGTTTATGATCATTATGTTGGGAAATAGATTTCAAGGTGAAATTTCATGGATGGGTTCTCTATCATACCACATTAATTGTTTTTTGATACTACTCAATTATATTAATTTATAATTGTTATATATATCGATTTTTAAATTAATAAAATCATTATGGTAATAAAATATTGAAATGGAAAAGTACTTTTACTTATATATATAAGATTTTATTGGGAGTACCATAATTTTCCAAGAAAAATATGTTTGTTACCTATGAACAAGGTTGTTTATCAAATAGTTTATTGTTTATAGATTGAAAGTAACTATCTAACGATTTAATTAATATTGTAACCCATGTTTTTTGGAGTAAGATATACTGAGGTAGATATATGGGTTTCATTAATCAATTTAATGTATATATAATGTCAAGATATTGAAAAATAAAATTATGAAAAATTCAAGAGATAATTATTACAGATTCCCCAATGCATTAGTCTCCCTAAGAAGACATGCATGATACATAAAGGATATTATAATGGCTATTAAATATATATATGTTTTATAAATGGATCTATCACATATTACATGTCATGTGAATGATATGAAATTTATAACACATCTATTATAATTATAAAATATTTGGTAAATTGATGAAAATTTTATAGAATGTAGTTAGAGATATCCAATTATAGAAGAGAATGTATAATATTTCTATACCTAGTATATATATAGAAAGGAACAATAATCATCAAGGGGACAAAAACCAGTATTCTAAAGGATCAATTTGATCTGATATTATAGTGGGTATTAAATAATTTGATATAGTATCTAAATAAAGATTGTAATATCCGTAATTTTTAAATACCACATATGTTTTGACTTCTAATTTATCTAAAGTATTAGTATTAAAATATTTTGTTATTTTTTCATGATTAAAGAATCATACAAAATCTACTATTAAATATTTAAGAATTATATCATAGGGATAATTTATTATTCTCAATGACATCACTAATTGGAGAGTTTTAAATAGGTAAATGCTGTCACAAGTAACAAAATATATATATAGGGAAATGTGGAAATCCCAATGAATATAACCTATGTATAGTATAAGTATGATCTATTCATGTGAGAGAAAACATGTTCATGGATCATGTTAGGTCTTGTGCATGTTAGAGTATTAGGATATTAGGTTCCCTAGAACCCACATGAGCTATAATATCTCTGAACCATATCATGAGTTCACTTAGTTAAAAATGTCGTATTCATACTATAATAGAATTAAAACATATACATCCACTATTTACATTTTAAAATCCATATATTGTTTTTATATAAATGGGTTTTAGAAGTTCCCCAATATAATGTGAACCTCATGGAACCATGACTATAACATTAAACTTATGTCCTATGGTATATATACATCATAATTTTGATATGTCGAAAATGCCTATCTACAAGGTTATTGGGTGTCATAATCATTTAGAATTCTTATTATTAAGTTTTAAACTGTGATCTAAAGTATAGGAGATAAACAATACTGGAAATCTAATATGAATACATCATATTTCAAGTGGTACTATTTGTTACTATCTGTGAGCACATGTATTTGTTCTTTGAATTGATAATATTATCAATGTGTGTGATTTTATTATTCATGTTGATGTAACATAAAACCTAGATATTTATAATTTTGGGGAGGTGGCTTGGGTTGGGTGTGTAATTAGAGGTATTACTTTGATAGAATAATTCATATATGTCCTTTCACTTATATAAAAGAATATATACATTGCGCCTAGTAGACGATGACTGTAGTACCATTAATTAATCTATGGATATCTTTGAATAAGGTATGTCTATCCAGTAAGATTATAAAATAATTAAGTAAAAATGGATGATAACACATTGTGCACATCAATATTTATTTGGTATCATGAGATAGAGACATAATATTAAATAAATTATGTTCATAAGAGGTTTTAATTTCTTTGACAAACCCATGTCTATTTTAGGGCCATGATTTGCTACTAGACATCACTATTGGATTATGGGTATAACTCAATACTATCAAGATAAATTCCTAGATGAAAAGGATAAATAATATTTAGATGCTTCACAAATTCTAGTTAATGACTTGTATTTTTTCATGAAATTTTTATATTTAATAAGTATGAAATTAAAAATTTATTGAACTTTTTATACGGATTATAATTTATAGTTTTCATTTCTAGCATATTTAGAGGGTTAAATTTATTTTAGGGCCAAAGTAGAGTAGTAGTAAATTAAACCTTTACAAATAAGAAAAATAAAAATCACTATACAGGTGAGTATTCATAAAATGAATTAAAAAACACCCCTCACCTCCATACCACATTATAGATAGATAGTAAGTCAATATGGTCACCAAAAAGAATGTATCCATCATTTATCAAGGAAATCATGCTCAGACAATAACCTGATCAATGAACATATCATCAAATATCTTCACAAGAACCAGAAAAATAAAGATCAATAATCATTCACAAATTTGAAGCATGTGAAGGTGATTTGGTGGTAATGAACTTTGGTTCCATCAAGAAATGATCTCTTTCAGTGAAGAGAACACACACCCCATAAAAATAAAAAGGGTTTTGGTTTCAATTTTTTTTATGCCCATTTAATTTACAAGATATACTTGGGATGATAAATGGGTGGATCATTAATAGGGATGAAAATGAAACATTCAACTTTATGTGAAAAATGTAATTTTATGTACTTTACAGGCTTCCACCATAAAATCACATCCACGAATCACAAGAATAAAAACATTGCTTTATTCTAATTAAAAAACTCTACGTGAATTTTAATTTAGATCATAAACACATCAATCCAAATTAAAATTAATAAATATACTAACATAATAACTAACTTTAAATTAATATGTTAAGAAATAATAAATAATACAGTTTACATAAAATAGGCTTTTATTTTCTTTAAATTTAATGTGATTAATTTAGTTTAATTTGATATTGAGAACCCAATGAAGAAACATAGATGACATGTATTCCAAAATTATTCAAATAGTGAAAAGATATAACAATCATTATGAACTAGGAATTATTAGTTTAAGTAATTTACAAATACATAGATTATTTTATTCTAACTATCCATTGATTAGAAAAAACCGTATATATATTATGACTTTTATAAGAATTACTAGATCATATTAATTAATATAATGGGAAATAAGATCATTTTCTTAAGTAATTTATAATCATAATAAACATATCATTTCTATGATCATTGAAATTTCAAACTTATTCTTTCTATTAGTTTTCAATTCTTTAGATTCATGTTCATAATTTCTAGAAAAATAGAACCATCAATATATAGAATGATGATTAATAATTTTTGTATGTACTGGTAATACCCATACAATTTTTTTGAATATTTTATTTATTTTTTCACTTTTCCTAAAGTTTAAAATACTTTGGGTCTACAATTTATGTTTGGGGAAGTTTATTTCTTATGTATCTATGTTAGTGTGTATTGTTTAGGGGAGATCATTTTATGAACCATATATTGTAAGATTTATAGTTAATTTTATTTTATTAGCTATCAATAAACATTGGCAGTGAGTGGTTGGAAACAAACCATGATAATCCTAAAAGAAACTATGAGAGTTCATGTGGCACATGGGTATTGGTATATGACTTTCATATGTTTTGTAGAAACTAAATTATGAGCATATAAAGGCCCATATATTTTAGTTGTACCATTTTCATAGATAACACATGATTTTTCAAAATGTGTATCCACCCCATGTATGTTTCTAGGCGATTCTAGAGATGGGATTATGGTTGATGCATGGTTTAGTAAATTATGAAACCAAATTGTGTAGCCTACCCAGTTCATTTAAATTTAGGAAACTACATTTCTATGATCATTAATTTGTTACCCATATGACACCATTTCTCCTCCCATTATACCCCTAGTATAGTGTCTCAACTCTCTTTTATTTTCATATCAATATATAGAAAATTTCTCAGGGTTTAATTTATTTTCAAGGATTCTTTCTTTAAGTGGTCTCATCTAGACCTATTATCATTCTACATTCCATCAAATTTATTATAATTTATTCATAGAGATTTTATAATTGCCAATGAAGACCCTTGTAATGATTTGGAATTAGCGTTTTCTTATTTCTGTGTTTTATGCCGCTAATAGATTATTCTTTCTTCTTATAGGGGAATTATCATCATTTTTAGTGCAATTGATTATTCAAGGTTTGTTGACTCGTGAATTGATATTTAATTCTAGAACTATTGTTTTATCTTCAAATCCTTATTTTAGATATCAACAAGTATTATTTAATGAATAGATGTATTTTTAATGATAAAACATGATCATTAATAGATTTACATGGAATGAAAAGAGGGTAAGATTATTAATATAAAATTTAAATATGTTTGTATAACCATACAAATTGGGAATTTTATAAAATGTTCGAATGGAAATTATTATGAAAGTCCAATATTTAAATAGTTTTTTAGGTTTTAAACAAGCTTTTAATTGTTTCTCAAGTTGTAATGGGTGTTTTAGGTTCTTAAGAAATATTTTTTAAACTATTAAAATATTGTAGATATTTTATAATATGATGTAAATGGTATTAGTAATTCTCTTTATAACTCTAAATATTTAATGATTGATAATAACGCCCTATTGTAGAATTATCAGAAGGTTTTATTAGAGAAAATTACATTGGGAAATGCCTATATATTGGTTTTTTTTAAAATAGATGAATATATATTTGATATAATTAACTTTTATTGTTTCTTTGAATTTTTAAAGTAAGGGGTTGTTTTATGAAGTGTGGTCCATGGATAAGATTGATTATATTTCCAGTTCCATTCATTCTTGTATAAATTACATTCGTATTATTAGTTATTATTATTTACTCGACCATGACCATTTTATTTACTATAGTAAATTGTGATTAGCTCCTGTTAATCTAGAGAGAACATGTGATACTAGACTAGAAATAGTTTTTGGGTAGTGTTCCCTATTGTGGATTATGTTCTTCCACAAGATAATTTCATATTGTTTGGACAAGTAGGGTAGAACTGATCAATGGGATGTTTTTCTTTATTAATCATGCAAATTATATTCATATTGTATTAGTTTTTCATGATTATGATCTATGTTTTTTAGTTTCCATGAAATCTAGTATTGATTATGATATATTTGTTATCATATATTACCCTTTTTGTCACTATTTCCATGTATACTTTTTCTTGTGTTCCTTTTAACTTTAAAATTGAATAAAATAATATATTTTTATTATAATGGAGGGGTTTTAATGATTTTTTATCATTTTTATGATTTTCACTAAATAAGGAGTTCCAAAAATAACGTTTTTATAATTTTTTATGTTTATAAAAATTTAACATTATCTTTATTTAAAAATGTATAAATAACCATTTATGTAAAAAGGTAAAATAGATTTGTCATTGACTTTCATGTAAAATAGAATTTTATATTATAAGCTAAAAACACTTTAAATAGATCCATTTCTAATGGTGCTGCACTGGTTGGGGTTCTTTTGGCATACCAAATAAGTTGTTGTAATAAATTATTTTATATTCTATGTTCAGTTTAGATTCTATTTTCTAATGGACTGTATATGTATATGGGGTAGGGAGGTAACCATTTGAGACATAAAAATATTTTTCTCAGTGTTTAGGTTTATTTTTATTTGTGTTGTCTCTTTATTGTCCATGAATTCTATTTTTATAAGGCATCTTTTTTATTGGTTTTATGTATTGATTACAATATAAGTGGATTATTGAAATTTATGTCTATTTTTTACTTATTTCTTATCTATTCATATTGATGCAAGTGAAACTCTGATGCAAGGAGTGGTAATGCTAATCTTTTGAGGGGTGTTTTTATATTTGTTTAATTACTAGGATAAATGATATCCATTGTGTGTATTGTTATTACTTTGTAACCTTTTTATTGTAGTGGGGATCATGATCATCCCTCAGGTATTTCAATATATAAATCGGGTGCCTAGTTCATAGGAGGACCAAACTTGTCCTTAAAAAATGGTATTAGATCCAAGGTTTTCAAGAGTTTTTTGGTTACATTGTGCCTATTGTTTATTGGGTAAGGGATGGTATATTTGATTTAGGACTATCATAAGTTGATACTTAAGAGTGCATAATATCCATCTAGCTATTACTCATTTTAAAAATTATGTTTCTAGGTGATTTTGGGTTGTGTGTCTTGAATTTTGATCATTCATCATTTATTTCTAGATTTATTTAATTTAGCTTTATTATTCATCTTATATTGTTAATTAAAAGTTTTAAATGGTTTCTTGGTGGGGGGGGGGACTGGAGGTAAATTATTAACTTTAATTGTCAACAAAAGCATGTGGAGACCTTGAACATGGTTTTATTTTCTTTACATTGATTGATGAATTTTTAGATCATAGCCCTCCAAACCTTGTGGAAATAATTTACTCTACCACTGACCCCAATGTTGTTTTTATTATGGATTATATTTTATTCATAATTTCTTTGGGTATTTATGGAATGTTATTTGGGATTAATTATATCGAGTTTTTATAATTCCCTTCTCTACTAGCTTGGAATAATGACCCGAACAGTTGTACTACATAGCCTCATGCATCCATCCTCATACACTGGAGGCTTTTCACAAGGGAAAAGAGTCAGCAAGAAACCCTAAGGAGACTATAATTTTTTTTTCACAAGAACAATAATTATATAAATAATAACAAATCACATAAATCCATCCAAATTACCAATACCAATAATATAGGGTATGTTTTGATAATAAATATAATATAAAAATGTTGTAACAAGGATATATGTCATATGTGCCACAAGTGATACCGCATGGTCGGATCACAAGAAATGAATAATAAATTGTAATTATTAAAATAAAAAAAAATCTAATTCAATATAGTTTTGATTATTACCCGGTCCCATTTCCCATACCCCAATCATAGAATGTCACTATAAATTTAAGGAAACAATGACATCATACACTTTCTTATACTAAATCCATTAAAAAGATAGTAATCTTATTTGGTACCCAGGTTGAATGGTTATTGAAGCAGGGCATGAGTTACACTCAATAGAACACCACGAATAATTTACCGCAAATAAGAAATCTATAAAACAAGTTATTGTTTAATTTTTATAAATTAAAAAAATTACTGCAAAAAATAAATAAAATAAATAACAAAACTTCTCATCTCGGCTTTGTGGTGGAACCAAATGTAACATCCCAGGTAAATAAAGAATAATACATATTTCATATTTATTAATATTTGTCGATTATATATTAATTTTACTTTAAAGGGGTTACTATGTTCGATAGCGTACCCGATACACAATAATAGGTTTCTTTGAAATCATATGTTGCACACTAATAATATAATATTATTTTAAATGGTAGTTAACTCATTGCCGTTGTATTGGTAGGAATGAACAAAACTAACTACAATATGATGATACATGTTTTTTAAATGTATTTACATTTATCCAATAAAAGGTAGAGGCTTAAAATGTGAATGAATCTAATTTTAAGCATAATTTACATTAAATGGTCGATTTACCGCCTTTTAATGGCCAAGCCTCATTAAATATAGTTTTTTTCAATTTAATAAATTCAAATTTCCCAAATAAAATCCTTTTTTAGAATAAGGATTTAAAAATTTACATTGTGTAATTTTTTGGAATTTTTTCGATAAAGTTCATATTTTTAATGAATAGTGAAAATATTTTATTTTAATTCAAAACTGCATTTTAATCTAATTTATTTATATATTTAGAATATCTTTTTAATAGGATTTAATGTGTAATTAATATATATTTTTATGATTCAATCCAATTTTTGTCATTGGAATTAATTTCACTTTTAAATTGGACATAAACAAGTATCAATCTTTTGATAGTTTTTCATTCATAAAGACACACTATTTGTTTTGATAATGAGAATTAATTTTAAAATTAATTAAGGCCACTTCTATGTTTTGAATTTGAAAAAATAGACATCATTTTTGAATTCTGAATATCAAACATAGCTTAGGCTTTATTTTTGGTATTTTTCTAAAAAACTTCAATTTTGATGAATAGTGAAAGCACTTAGTAGTAGTTAAGAAAACTGACTTTTTCATTTAATTGAAATTTTACCACTTTTGTGAATTGAATTTTGAAAATAAAACATACATTTTTGTCAATAAGAAGTAAAATGTGGTTCAAAAATATGAAAATAATTTTTGGTGAAGAGAAATCTTTGACTTTTATTTATCGCGGTTAAAGGTAAATAGGGTAATTCAAGGTTAAAAATAATATTATAAAAATTCAAAATTACCTTAACACATGTTCTAACATTATTGGATGAGTAATATCCAACAATGGGAATCTTTGGGTCAATTGGATGATATTAATTTGAATATGTGTCTTCTTATCTTCAACATTATTGATTTTTGGCCCTTTAGAAACCGAATATCATTATATAATAAAATAACATTTTCACACTTTCTTAATGATCCCATCCTCCCCCTTATAATAGGAGGACACGACTAACCAATTTCTCACAACCCTCAAGCCTTTTGGCTCATCCAACCTCTACCTAGTTAAGCTCCATACGTCCCTCTACTCCTCTTTGAAGGCTTACCTTAGGCAAGAAGGCACTTCAAGATGTCCTTTGGTTCAATCAAAAGGTAGTTACCCAAATTAATGGTAACCGTTTCTTTTAAATTGTTTTTTTATTTGACTTTTCCAACCCCTAAACTCTTTTTATTCCTTTATTTTGTAACAACACCAGTATCCTCAATATACTATGATGTTTTTATGAGAATGATTTGAACTACATATACACACACCTCCATCTAATGCGTGAAGAACATAATGTTTCTGTGGATGGAAAACTAACACCCCATGAAGTGATGATTGTTTGATTATCTCCTACCTCCTCTCATGGTGGAAATAAATATGGCACTGTATTTATATATAATATGAATTATGTTAATGTTTTTTTTATTCTTTTGTATTTTTTTATAGCATACCCTTATGGTTTCCATTATTTGTAAACATGATAATTTCATTTGAGGATGTATGGACTACCGCCCCCTAAAAGTGATATGACTCATTAATTCCATATGTGGGACGTATAAAGGATGGAGTTAATGTTATTATATATGATATTATATATGAAATTATACTGTAATTATAATATACCTATGTATCATTATGTTTTAATTACATTAAAATAAGAAATAGAAATGAAAGTAGCGTTCATGCGTACGTACGACTTACCATCTCCATGAACGATGCATTTCTTTTCTTACCTCAAAATGATTTGTACCGTTATAAATATATATATATACTGGATATATATGATATATATGATATCTAAATAATTAATTTCATTATGGATATAATGGACTATTGACCACATGGACAACATGTAAATCTATGGTGTTCATTTTTTACTCAAGTACCAAATATTGACAAAACGACCATTATTAACTTAAATGGTTACATAATGTTTATAACATGGTAATAAGTTATATAAAAGGAATTATAAACTTGAAAAAGTTTCTTAATAAATTATAAATTAACTTTAGTTTATTATTTAGGAGATTAAAGAACGATCTAGTTAAGTCGGACATGAGGTAAGTGACTTCGTCTAAATATCCTTTTATTGATGCATATTTAATTTTATAGACGAATTTATTATATATGGTGTATAAACCCCTTTGAATTTTTATTTTATTCAAAGGGAATCTTTTTATATGAAGTGTTTTACTAAAAAACAAGAAGGAGTGTTTTTTTAACATAAGCGGTGACAACGACCATTCTGCCGACGCGAGTATTATTTGATCTTTGGCATCATTAACAAGCCGTAATGTTTTTAAATGGAAAAATAAATACCATATACTCTTTTTACATATTTTGGTAAAGAAAGTGATTTTGAGAATGGATTTATTATATCAATATCTTTAAATGATATTTTTTTATTGCAATGTAGGAATGTTATCTTTCTTTTATGCTTATGTTATGTGTCATGATCATGTTATGATTCTTGGGAATTATTTACGTATACGGGTGGTTCCATGATAAACCTAGTCCAGGTGAGCCCGAGATAACTCCCCAATGCATTGGGTAACATGATAGAGGTAAACGTGAATGGTTCTCCCAAGATATTTAGGGATTATACTATGATGGTTATTCCAAAGAAACTCCCTATGTAGCTATGATAGCTACATTGTAAGTATGATATAGATGACACAAGTTACCTATATGATTTATGATTTCTATGTGTTATTTACAAATTTTTGTTTTCATGAGGTAAGTAAAAGAGTTTATGTTTTGTATTTATTTATGAAAAAATGTTTTCTTTCATTGTTTCATAACCCTTACTGGGATTTTTATGCCCATCCCATGTTTTGAAAAGTTTTCAGAGGACATAAATATGAATAGGGTCAAGGATGGGATCACTGAAAATTCATGCTATCTAAAATATGGAACTAGACATGACTATTTTTTCAAGAATTTTTATTTTATGAAAAAATGGAAACTGTGTAAAAGTTCCTACATTGTAATCCTTTGAGATGAAATAGTTATGTCCTAATTCTCTAAAACTATAAACCAAAAAATATCCTCAATGATAATTATTCATTTAATTCAATATTATGTAATTTTTTCAGGCTGGGTCCTTATAGATGGTATCAAAAGTCGGTTTAGATAACATTAGGAGTTATAATATTTTCAAATAAATGTCCATAAATTAATTTATAGTAATATTAAAATGATATAGCATTTACAGATTACCATGTCACTTCTCCTAAGATATTTCTATGTTGATAATGGTTTTTCTTAGAGAAAACAGGGCAGTTGTGATGGGAAGTCATACAGAGGGAAATGACCATCCAAATCAGCATCCTAAGATGGTCAGAATCAGAATAGAGCAGTTTACCGCAGTGATGGATCTGTTGAATTAGGTGATAAATAGTGGTTGTGTTTATTAAAGATATTTTGGTTTATTCCAAAATTTAGGAAGAACATGAAATTTATTAAAGGGTTGTCTTGAAAACCTAAAAATAATTTTTTTTGGGAAATTTAGCATGTGTGAGTTTTGGTTACAACAAATTATTGTCCTTGGTAACATTGCTTCAAATAATGGAATAACGGTTGATCCTACTAAAACAAAAGTTATGAAGAATGGCCAAGACCCACAAATATATCTGAGATTCGTAGTTTTCTTGGTTTGGAAGGTTATTACCAGAGGTTTGTTGAATATTTGGCACGGTTATCTAGTCAACTGACTAAGTTAACTCGAAAAGGTGTTATGTTCATCTGGATAAAAGAATATAATGATTGTTTTCAGGAGTTTAAAAGAAGATTGGTGAATGATCATGTTTTGGAACTGGCTTCCAAAAATGGTGAGTTTTTTATTTAAAGTGATGCTTCATTGAAAGGACTTGGATGTTTTCTTATGCATACTGATCAGGTAATTGCTTATGATTTATGTCAGTTTAAACCTCACGAGTTAAATTACCCTACAAATGATTTGGAATTAGCTGCTGTTGTTTTTGCTTTAAAAATTTGGAGGTATCATTTGTATGGAGAAAAATGTGAAATATCTACTGACCAAAAAAGTTTAAAGTATATATTCACATAGAAATAATTGAACATGGGACAGTGGAGATGGATGGAATTAATTAAGGAATATGGTTGCACAATCCATTACTATTTGGGAAATGAAAATAATGTGGCTGATGCTTTGAGTCAAAAAAATAATGCTTAATTAACCATGTTACATTTGGAATAAGATCCTTTGGTTTTTTAATGGATAAAATTTGGAATAGAATTTTTTGGTGAAGAAAATTATTCTATTTTGTATCAGGTGTCAGTGAGATTATCTTTATCATACAGAATTAATCAAGCATAGAAGAAAGGCAGTGAGTTGTAGAAAAAGGTAGAGTTGGTTCAGAAGGTTAAGTTTCCTGATTTTAACATTGATAATGATTATGTTTTGAGGTTTGGGAAGAGATTATATTTGCCTTGTGATTCGTTGTTGAAGAATGAGTTGTTATGTAAAGCTCATAGTTCTCTGTTTTCAGTTCATCTTTGTAGTACTAAGATATACAGAGATCTTAAGAAATATTTCCGGTGGGATGGAATGAAAAGATATATTTCTAATTTTATAGAGAAGTGTTTGACTTGTCAGCAGGTTAATGTTGAGTGGCAGATACCCAAAGGGATGCTTTAGCCTTTACCAATGCCAGAGTGGAAATGAGAAAATATAATAATGGACTTTGTTGTGGGATTACCAAATACCACTCAAGGTAATAATGCAATCTAGGTTCCTATTGATCGATTGACAAAATCTTCTCATTTCTTTCCTATTCAGGACAAATTGTCTCTAGATCAACTATCTCGGTTGTATGTTAAAGAGATAGTCAGGTTTCATGGATTTCCCCTCTCCATTGTATCTAATATTGATCCCAGGTTTACTTCTAACATGTGGAAAGGCCATCAGAAGTTGTTGGGTACTGAATTAAATTTGAGTACAACTTTTAAACATCAATCATATGGGCAGTCATAATGAACAATTCATGCCTTAGAGGATATGGTACATACTTGCTTGATGGATTATCCGGGATGTTGTGACAAACATCTTTCATTGGTTTAATTTTCTTATAATAACAATTTTCATTCCAGTATATAGATTACCCTATTTGAGGCATTATATGTAAAGCATTGTCGAACTCCAGCTTTTTGGGATGAAGCAGGTGAATGGAAGCGGATTGGACTAGAAATGGTAGAATAGATGGTAGAGAAATTTTATTTGATTCAGAAGCACATGACAATAGCTCAGAGCAGATAGAAAAGTTATGTAGATAACTGAAGAAAGATGTTTCTTTTGAGGTAGGTGATCATGCCTTTCTCAAATTTTCTCCATGGAAAAGTGTGATGCGTTTTGGTAGGAATGGAAAGTTGAATCCAAGGTTCATTGAACCTTATAAAATTCTAGAGAAAGTTAGATAAGTTGCATAAAAATTGGATTTACCTCAAAGTTTATCCCATGTACATAATGTTTTTCATGTTTCAATGTTGATAAATTATATGCCAGATGCATCTCATGTTTTGAGCCCAGAGGTAGTTCAGTTGGAAGAGAATCTCTCTTATGATGAACAACCAGTTCAGATTCTTGACAATAGAGAGAAAGTGTTGCAGAATAATGTAATTCACTAGGTAAATGTTTTGTGGAAAAACCATATAGTTGAATAGGCAATGTGGGAATCTGAAAATGATATGAGGGATAAATACCCCTACTTATTTGATAAGTGAATAAAATTGATAGGACGCAATTCCCAACTTGGGGGAAGGATGTAACATCCCAGGTAAATAAAGAATAATACATATTTCATATTTATTAATATTTGTGAATTAAATATTAATTTTACTTTAAAGGGGTTTTTTTGTTCGATAGGGTACCCGATACGCAACAATAGGTTTCATTGAAATCTTAAGTTGCACACTAATAATATAACATTTTTTAAATTTTAGTTAACTCCTAGAGATTTTATTGGTGAGAAAGAAAAAAACTAACTACAATTTAAATTTATCCAATAAAAGATACAGGCTTAAAATGTGAATGAATCTAATATTTAGCATAATTTACATTAAAAGGTCGATTTACCGCCTTTTAACGGAGAACCCTATTTAAATATATTTTTATTAACATTAATACATTTTAATTTACTAAATAAAGTCCTTCTTTAGAATGGGGACAAAAAACAATTTTGCGTAAATTTTGGGAATTTTTCGGATAAAGTTCATTTTTAATGAATAGTGAAAATATTGTATTTTAATTCAAAACTACGATTTAATCTAATTTATTTATATTGTAATATTATCTTTTTAATTGGTTTTAAAGTGTTATTAATATATATTTTTACCATTTAATCCAATGTTGGTCATTGGAATTAATTTCACTTTGAAATTGGACATAAATAATTAACAATCTTTGGATAGTTATTGTTTCTTAAAAAAACTCTATTTGTTTTGATAACGGGAATTAATTTTAAAATTAATTAATTCCACTTATATGTTTTGAATTTGGAAAAATACACATCATTTTTTGTATCTGGAATATCAAACATATCTTAAGCTTAATATTTCACATATTTCTGAAAAAACTCAATTTTTGATGAATAGTGAAACCACTTAGTAGTCGTAAAAAAACTGAATGTTTCATTTAAATGAAATTTTACCCCTTCATTGAATTGAATTTCTAAAATCCATCGTAAATGGTTGTTATCAAGAAGAAAAATATCGTTCAATAAGATGAATTTTTTTTGTGAGTAGTAACTTTGGTCTTTTATTTACCGCGGTTAAAGGTAAATAGGGTAATAAAAAGTTAAAAATAATATTATAATAATTCAAAATTACCTTAACACATGTCCAAACCTTATTTTATGAGTAATGGCCGACCATGGGAATCTTTGGGTCTATTTTGGGACTCCTTGGATCCACCTACGAAAGATAATGACACTTTAGATTAATTAATTTAATGTAAAGGAAAAAATGACATAAAAAAATCTTTTAGTAAATTAATTTTTATATGGTGTTATATAAATTATAGTTTCCACAATAAGTATTAATTGGAAAGATAAAAATACTTCCTAATTAATGGTATTTATTTTATAATTTGTATACATAAAATAAATTAAATTATTTATGACACAATAATGATGCATTATTTGCATCCTTAATAAATGATTTAAATAAATAAGATTATAAATATTAATATATAATCCAAAACATATCCAATTCTTATTGTATGATATTATTTAGACTATTAGTCATCATATCTTCAAGTATAATATTTTTCGGACATTTATAAATGGAATATCATTATATAATAAAATAATATTTTAACACTTTCCTAAAGAGCCCCTCCTCCCCCTTATAAAAAGAGACCACTTCTATGAAATTCCTCACACCTCTCAAGCCATTTAGATCTTCCATAATCTACTAAATTAAGCTCCATACATCCCTATACTCCTCCTAGAAGCCTTAACTTGGGCAAGAGGCACTTCAAGAAGTCCATTGGTTCAAACCAAAGGGAGTTACCAAAATTAAAGGTAACAGTTTCTTTTAAATTGTTTTCTATTATTTTACTTCTCCAACACCTAAACTCTTTTTATTACTTTATTTTGTAACAACAACAGTATATTCAATATACTAGGATTTCTTTATGATAATTATTCTAACTAAATTTACTCACACCTCCATCTAATTGGTGAAGAACATAATTTTTTTGTGGATGGAAAACTAACGCCTCACAAAACGATGATTGTTCGATTATCTCCTACCACCTCTCATGGTGTCCATTAAGATGGAACAATATTTATATATTATATATATTATATATATTATCTTTATGTTTTATTTTTGCTTCTGTATTTTTTTAAAGCATACCCTTATGGTTTCCATTATTTGTAAACATGATAATTTCATTTGAGGAAGTGCAGACTATCGCCCCCTCAAAGTGATATGACTCGTTAATGCCATATGTCGGACGCATAAAGGATAGAGTTAATTATATTATATACGATATTATATATGAAATTATACTTGAAGTATAATATACCTATGTATCATTATGTTTTAATTCCATTAAAATAAGAAATAGAAATAAAAGTAGCGTTCATGCGTACGTACGACTTACTGTCTCCATGAACGGTGCATTTAATTTCTTATCTCAAAATGATATTTAATGTTATAAATACATATATCCTTGATATATATGATATATATGATATCTAAATAATTAATTTTATTCTGGATATAATGGACTATTGACCACATGGACAACTTGTAAATATAAGGTGTTCATTTTTCACTCAAGTACCAAATATCGACAAATCAACCATTATATACTTAAATGATTACATAATGTTTATAACATGGTAAAAAGTGATATAAAAGGAATTATAAACATGAAAAAGGTTCTTAATCAAGTAGAAATTAACTTTAGTTTATTATTCAAGAGATTAAAGAATGATCAAGTCATGTCGGACACGAGGTAAGGGACTTCGTCTCAATCTCCTTTCATTGAGGCATATTTAGTTTTATACATGACTTTATTTTATACAGTGTATAAACCCCTTTGAAATTTAATTTCATTAAAATGGAATCTCTTTATATGAAGCGTTTTACTAAATGAAAAAATAGGAATGTTTTTTTTAATGTAAGCGATGACAAATACCTTTCTGCCGCCGCAAGTATTATTTGATATTTGGCTTCCTTAACAAACCGTAATGTTTTTAAAAAGAAAAATAAATACCATATACTCTTTTTACGTATTTTGGTATTGAAAATTATTTTGAGAATATATTTATTATATCAATATCTTGAAATGTTATTTTGTTATTGCAATGTAGAAATGTTTTTTTTCCTTTTAGGAATATGTAATGTGTTATGATCATGTTATGGTTCTTAGGAATTATTTAGGTATACGGGTGGTTCCATGATAAACCATGGTAGGTTGATCCTGAGATAGCTCTACAATTAATTGGGTAACGTGATAGAGGTAAAAATGAATGTTTCTCCTAATATATTTATGGAATATACATTGATGGGTATTCCAAAGTAACTCCCTGTGTAACTGTGATAGCTATATTGTAAGTATGATATAAATGCCACAAGTTACCATTATAATTTATGATTTATATTTTTTATTCATAAATATTATGTTTTCATGTGGTAAGTAAAAGAGTTTATGTTTTGTATGTATTTTTGAACAAATGTTATCTTTCATTGTTTCATAACCCATTACTAAGCTTTTTTATGCTCATCGCATGTTTTGAACTGATTTTACATGACTTAAAGATGAATAGGGTCAAGGATGTTATCAAGGAAATGTCATACTGCCTAAAACATGGAACTAGAAATAACTCTTTTTTTCAAGAGTTTTTATTTTATGAAAAAATGGAAATGGTATAGAAGTGTCTACTTTGTAATCCTTTTAGATGTAATAGTTATGGCCTAATTCTCTAAAACTCTAAACATAAAAAGATCTTTAATGTGAATTATTTATTTAATTCAATATTATGTTATGTTTTATGGTTGGGTCCTTATTCCATAGGTTGGACCTACCAGCTTTGGATAGTGTTAGTGTGTCTCTATCAATGATATAAAATATGGATCTTTTATTTCCAAGGTATACCACCAAGGAAACCAAAACTATAATATGTCACAAAAATTCACTTGATAGAACAATGAATTCCTTTATAAATAATCCTATAGGGAATACAAGGGGTAAACCTTGTAATTACACTAATAAAATATATTTGTATGAACCCAATGATCCATAAATGAAATTTCTAAGAATGAAAGGATTGGAATATATAAATTACAGAAAATAAATTCAACTGAAATGAAATCAAGATGAATCTGGTGAGATCATCCCAGGGCATTTAACAATGTACCTTATATGAATGAATGACATAGATCTTTATAATATAATAAATATATAAATTACTTGAATATGATGGGGAGTTTCCTCTAAAAATTCATTATAATGAATCTATGAATAATATAATTTCTTTATCAAGACAATCCATAGAATCGGTCATGATTGAATCCAAGGGCTTCACCATAACATTGCATTCTCATGAGTCCCATAATGGAATCTAAGGCTCTCTCATGGTATTTATACAAGTCTAGATCTCTATGTTCTATTAGAAACTCTTGAAATGTATTCCAAATGCTCATTATATCAAATAAAAATTAATTTATAATCATTTAATTACCAAAAAAAGATTATATTCAGTAAAAAATAATTATTTAATGGAAACACATTAATTAAACACTTAATTACCCTTTATCAAAACCCTATGTAATCTGTTACATTTTTCATTATTTTAACATTAAAATATATACGAATTTTATTTAATTAATTTAATTTAGTTTTATCATTTATTATAACCATCCCAATATTAATAACAAACTCAATATTGATGATTGTGAAATTTCATTTTACAACCATCATTTTAAAATGAAAATCCATTTAAATATTCCTAAAACATAGTTGGTAATTTAATTTCATCTAACCATATTAAGATTAATTCCATCGATTAGAATTACACTCATAACTACCTTTTCCTAGAATGCAAGGAATGGTAAATTATGCAATTAACTTAAGAAAAAATCATACAAGAACTAAGTTTAAATAATAAAACAATGAAAAATAATGATGGAAAGGTTCCACAAATACTTGAAATTTAAAAAATTTCAATACCTTGGGTTTCATTTAGGGACCAACAAACATATTTTATTATAATACCACATGTCAAATATCAATCACTGGTTCAGTATAAATCATATGAAAATGAAAAACTTAAAAAAAATCAATGAAAATAGAGAATATTTTACAAATCAAGTGGAACACCACTTGACAAAAAAAGAAAAGAAGAATAAGAGGAAGAGGAGTTGTAGATTCAAATAAAGATCTAGAATACATGTAATTAATGATGAAATAGAATTATTAAAGTGGAAATGATTGAATGGGGAGTAGATTAATATCTAGGAAACTAAGGTTGGATCCAATGGAATCATTGTGGCTAAAAATCCATGTATGAAAAAGTGGGGGAAACCATAAGTAAAATTACGGGGCTTCCCCCACCCCCGTACTGAAAACAACTCCTAAGAGGCACCCACCTAGTCAATGGTGCATTGACCAAACAACCCTATACCACCAGAAAGATGATGATTATTTTCTAAGGGCCTATTACAACCCTTATCCACTTACTAGGTGGTGAAATTACATCCTTAAGGTTATATTCCACTATAACCACTTGAAAAAAATAAATATAACAACCCCCACTCCTGTAACCCAAATATGGTGTCTACTTTATTACATTGGAATAGATACCAGGGACCGCACTACACAGGTTCAATAAATTTAGTAGTCTTATAAAACTATATACCAAAACAATTCCCATAATATATTGGAAATATGAAATACAAATCATGAAAAAATTATTTCATCTTTGATAATATTCAAATATTATTTTTTCATATCCTAGGGAATCAAAATCAAATAATACATAAGCTACGATCCTTCAAAGAAGTTATATACTGTAGAATATATAAAAAAACAATATGGAATAATCTATATAGAATGGTAAATAATAGAAAACATATTAAATTTAATCAGTAAAAAGAGTACGGAATTCATCCATAAATGATATCAATAAAGTAATCTCAAGAATTAAATAATTAATTACCATAAATAAATTGACATTCAGATTACATACCTTAAATTGGATGCATATGAAAATCATAACAAAACATGTGCATAATACCAAAGTTGTCTTAATGGAATGTAAATTGAGACAAAATCCCTTACAAGTAATGTTTAATAAGAATTTGAATTTAATAAATGATGTGAAAAAGTGTAAAATATTGAAATCCAAAAAAATAAGTTCAAATAAAAATTAATTCTATCAAATTTCATTTCCCAAATAATCATCACATAACATAGTCAATGATGTATAAATATAACACAATAAATAAAAATTGTGTTATGATTAACCATATAACTTATAAAATTTAAAGTCAAATATATTTGGATGAAAAAATATTAATTTAAAATAAAAATAATATTAATCATTAATGATTTATGATATGCCATTTAAAAGGGAAGTATATACACAATATAAAATAAATTGGTTTATAACATTAAAAAATTACCTAATGAATGGAAATTGAGAAAAGATCCCTTACCTTAGGTATTACCTTTCGTGCCTGTTCTTCCATATATTAAATACTAAAATTATATCAATTATTTTCTTTCACAAGAACCTTTTTAATTATTATTAGTCATTCTATTTTTTTATTACCATGTTATATTAATTTACATACATAACTATGTTTCTTCAGATGTTTTGATGATATTTGACTGCTTTTTCAAAAATGACTTCGGTAGGTTGACTATAGTCAAATGGGTTATTATTTAATCGTACATAGAGTAATAATTGTGACATAATTTCCATTTTTATACATAAATTATAATTTTAAAAATAATCAATTAATATGGTTATGAAAAAACGATCTATGATTAAATTATTGAGATAGTAGGTCATACATGCACATAAGTAACTTTTTCCATTTTTCAATGATCATTATTGAAATAAGGTAAGTATTATTTTATATTTATAGAATAATAATTTCATCATATATATATAATACTATGTTTTAAAATAAAATTATATATACTAATGACGTGAGGAGGCGGTGAAAAATGAATCACATCGCTTCATGGACGAGGTATTATAAAAAATTGATCTAAAATAGTTATTGATTTTCAACATACAGAAAGGTAAGAAAATATATGATATATTTAAGACCCCGAAAGTTTAAAAGAACACTATGTTTGATAGATTATGTTTCACATAATTCATAGATTAAACCAACCCCAAAATATTATTATTCAAACATAACTATTATAAACTAAAATTAAAATTTTTTGGTTTGAATATGACTAACTATCATATGAAATAAATATGAAGTTTATATACAATAAAAATTTATTTATTCTTATGAAATGAAAAAAAATTAGTAAATTCTTTTTATTCTCCAAATATCTGTTTTCTTGAAAAATATATTTTTATTGATTTCTATAAGAATATATATATATATATTTATATTTATTTAATTTTTTTACACTCTAAAAATTTATTTCAAAAAATATAATTCATTTTTGACTCATAACATCAAAATTATCTTAGGGTAATTTTTTGGGAATATTTTAAAAAATTATTTTTGGGGGAAAAAGTGAAAATACTATTTCTTTGAAAGACCATAACTCTTAAGAATTTTTTATTATATGATCATGAATTAAAATATTTTATCCCTTATTATTGATAAAAAATCATTTCCTTAAAGATATAATACAAATGTCTTTACATTAAGAAACACATGCTTTTTAATTTTGAAAATCAAGATTTTAAACATTAAAAACTACTTGAATGAGTTATACTAGTTACATATCTTGAATTATTTGTTATCACTTTTATAAATTTAATCATGTAAAATGGATTCCATATTTTTTAAAAATATTTACATATTATGTTATGACATCATTTTTATTTTTAGTCATAAAAAAATCACCGTGGTATAAAAAAGATTTACCGTAGTATAGGTAAAATAATGATACTGGTTAAAGTTAAAAGGTGGAAGCTTAAAATACCAAAAAACAATATCATTAAATGGGAGTTTAATGTATTTTATGACATTAATAAGAATTTAATAGATTAATTATTAACCAGATAATTTTTAACTAATTACACAACAATTTTGTTGGATTTAAATAAAAAATAATTACTTTTTAATTACATAAAACCACCATTCCTCAATTATAAACACCACACATCACCACCCCATTTATCCCCAACATACCTAAAGATCATAAAATTTCAACCAAAAAATATAATCCCTTATCTACCCATGTTACTCCTATTGGTATCACCTGAATAGAAATTCCTTATTTCTTAAGGGGACTTTCAATGAGGTGATATTAAAGAGCTTGCATTCTCAAACCACCTCGGTCACATTCCTTTCTCCTTACACCTTATCATATCCTAATTCATACATAAAATCATAATAACAATAATATCATGTATATATGATAATTTTATATTTCTAATGTAGTATCTTATATCCATTCCATTTCTTATTTCATCTTATTCAAATAAATGAAACCATTATCCAAATTATGGGGGTTCACCATCTCTATTGATAATGATTTTGTTAGTTCTCCTTAACTGTATTCAAGGTCATTAGTAAAGTAGTATTCTGGTTAAACAGAATTTTAGTCGGTATATTATAATATATTTTAGGTTTTGGAACTAATATATTTATAGAATATTAAATAGAATGGAACTAGTTTGTAATGGTTGAAAAACAACCAAAAATAAACTAAACATTTATCATTAACATTTTATTAAATGAATCATCCTCTTTTATAGAAGAAAAATGATTTACCTATTAGTTTAAAATTATAGAAGTTAATTAATAAAATTTAATTTCACTTAGAGATTTTTATTTTCATTTGATCATAAAATCCATAACTGGACATAAGTGAACCGAGCATGAAACCATGAAAGGAACACACCCAAGACAAAGAAAATAATGAAATATTATTAATGAATAAGGGTAAGATCTTATAAATACTATTATATAAGGAATATAAATATTTTTATTATTATGGAATGAATTTATAATATTATTTACACATTTATTAATGATGTTAATGTATGAAAAACAAATGGGATGTGTGAATAAGGTATTTATTAACGCAACTTCCATTCATTGGGTTAAACGTACACATAATTGATGATGTCATTATTTTATTATGTGTGAAATAAATTTTGATTATTTTATGATTGCATTTAATTTTTTTGTGGATTTACAGAGAAGACATATAATTTATTAATTATAATATTTCTCACTTCAATGATTTGATCTTTGATATAGACTTCATGAAAACATTCTTATATTGGGGGATATTTTATGTTACGCCCCTATAATCTTCTCAGCGGTGTATATAATGCCACTTGGAAATTTTATATAAAGAATTTATTTATTCTAATGATATTTTATATAACACCCAGACCCCAGTTACCTAGAGTCGGTGCATTATTACATGACATTGGCATGATCACAAGAAAGATAAAGTCTCGAAATACTGATTAGTTTAGTGGCCTTGGAATAACTAGATACATTCATAAAGTTTACCAAACATCATAAAATAAAAACTACAACAATATAGTTTCCATAGTCCACAATCTTATTCCCTCATACTATCCCTATTGGTCATTCATAAAATACTTCTTCACATCCTTGGAAAAATAAAACATATGAAGGGGTGAGCTCAAATTCCCAATAAGGATAACAATATAGTGGGAACTTTAATAAATAAGCATAAACATTTAAGGTAATGTATAACTAAAACAAAAGCTTTTTAAACTTGAACTTCCGAATAATATGGAAAAAATAAAATGAAATAATTCCCTTTACTTATTAACATGGATATTCTACTAGTTAAATAATCACATGCAATATCAATAACCACTTTCAAAATGATGGAATGCATAATACCATACTATCATAACCACATAGCCAAGTCCTCATGACAAGACTACAAATAAGATTTTGTCAAGGCCTTGTGCCAAGACAGTATTTTGTCTCATGAGACCTATCGATGCATCGAGGATCTATAGCGGGCTCCACCCGTCCCTTATGAAGTCCAATGCATTCCTCATATGAATAGGTTTAAACATAACATAAACATTCGTATTAAAACAAGCATACGAAACGTCAATACTTTCTCTATATACCATAAATTGTATAAAAATAACACATCCACAGTCAAAAATATCACAAAACCATCAATACATTATGGAAGATTTGTATCATAATAAATAAACTTCAAATAAGCTTAAATTCCACCAAAGGATGTTGACATAGATGAAATCAAAACAATTTGAGAGAAATATCTCTTTTTTTAAATCATTTAAAAGTCACATATTTATAAAATAAAACTTTTACTTTGAAAATATTTTTAGAAGCTTTTAAGGGAAGCTTCGATGATTTTGTAATGGCATAAAATAGCCGCACCTACCGTATAAGTTAAAAAAGACATTCTAACCTTAATTCTATCGAAAAGGATCAAAAGGACCTTGTTTGGAAAATGACGGAAAGATTCCTTTATAAAATTATTATAAAAAGTCAAAAAAGGGTATAAATGACATTAAACCATATTCTGTAAAATAGTAAGAATGTTTTGTAACACATTTTTAAGAAATATGGATGTGGATGATAAAGAGGTCCCAGTAGATATTTACGTATAAACAACATCGGATAATGAAGAGATTGTGAAATAAACCCTTAATTTGTAATTTTCCATGGTTGAGGGTAGTTTAACCTCCTGTATAATGGTGAAATAATTGTGATTAAATTATACAGTAATCATATACATTAATATGATATCATATATGATCTTTTAACATTGATTTGTTAATAATATCTTAGTATTATCATTGTTTCGGGTCTTAACTTACTCGTTTTCTTCTATATGTTTTGTTATGTAAGATGTGTTTGTTTTGGATATGTTGTATATTATTCATATCCAGAATGATATAATGTCCTTAAAAATTATTATTTAATCATTAAATGAGAATTAGTCTTGAGTGGATACGATGGGGAATGAATCTCATCGCGTTCGTGGAGACGGTAGTCCGTACGTACACACGAGTGACAATATCATTATTTTGATATTAAAATAATATATTATTGGATGGAATATAATAAATAGATAATAATTATCATGTTATAATTATTATTTTCATGAATTACACATCATTATTATACCCATTAAAATAATAATTTATTGAATAACAATTACACCATGACGTGGAGACGGTAAGCCGTACGTACGCATGTATGGTGACATGTCATTCCAAGAATGGATATAATACTGAATATGGTTGTACCAAATTTATAATAACATCACAGTATATATAAGATACTAAATTTATTATTTTACAATGGGAATAACAAAGAAAGAAGAAGTTGAAGAAGAAAGGAACTTGAAAGAGGGTGGTGAAAACATTACCTCTTCTTCGGGTTCTTTCTTTTGATTTGATCAAAAGGGCTCCATAGGTTGGCTTTCTGATAAAACTAAGGCCTCTAGGATGAAGTGAGGGAAGTTGAAAGAGTATTTGGGCAGGGGTTGGCTAAGCCAAAAGGCTTTTAATGTGTGAATTAGTGAGAAGGGGGAGTTCCCTTTTATAAGAGGGGTGATGGGCACCTTTGGAAAAGCTAGAAATATTATTTTATAATAAATTCATATTCGGTTTATAATGGCTTAAAAGTGGATTATTTAAAAGTTATGGTGGGGATGGGTCTAAAATAACTAAACCAGTAGAATTTAGATAGGTTTGGGTCATTATATTAACCTTATCTTTTAGTTTTAACTCTTAGTTAATTAGTTTGACACTTACCATGTCACTTTGTATTTTCCTATTATATAGTTAATAAACATACTATATACCTCCAAGAGACCCCCAAGTGGTCCATTAATGAAACACCTATCATTATATAAGTCGCTTGGACTAACCTTAGATTTTTATGAATTAAATATAAATTAATAATATAATATTTGTTTTAAAAACTCTTTTATGTCAATTTTGACACTATTGGGTATTTTGTTTATGATAAATTCATATAAACATTATTAATTAAAAAAAAATTATATAACCAATCCTAATATGTCATATTAACCTAGAAAATTAGTGGAATGCATAAGAAGTGTCAAATTACTTTTATTTTGATATCTATAATATCAATTATTTTAATAATTCATTAATTAGGTAATTACTGCATCATCATTGTGTCATAAATAAACAAAATTATTTAATGTCTAAAAATTATAAATAAAACACAATTATGTAGGAAATAATTTTAGCTTTTTAATGAATATTTAAAATTGAATTTATCTTATGTATAACCCTATATTAAAAATGGTTTAGTAAATAAACTTTGATTTTAACTCTTTTAACTCTTCTTTGAATTAAATAATAATAAATGTCCTAATCTAATCCAAGTGGACCTAAATGATAATATTTTATTCCTAAGGTTTTTTTTAGTCGAGATACACTTGTCCAATAGAATTAGGACACGTGTCAGGATAATATTATTATCATTTTACCCTTAATTACCCTATTTTACTTTTAAGTGTGGTAAATAAAAGTAAAAAGTTACTATTCACCAAAAATTATTTTCATCTCATTGAAAAAAAATTTACTCCTTGATATTAACTGTGTATCTCGGACTTTCAAAATTACACTCACAGAAGTGGTAGAATTACATTTTACAAGAATTTCCAAATTCTCCTAGGAGGTGGGTAAAAGACGGTGAAAAGTTCAATAAAAGTTTTATATATCTAAAATTATTATTGACTAACTCCAATGAATTACATTGAACTTATATAGGTATTATGTATCTATTTTGAACATAATTAAATTTAAAAAAAATAAATAATTATTTAAATAAAAATTCGGTTTTAAACTATAACTCAGTGTTTTTTCACTATTCATCAAAAATTGAAATTTTTCAGAAAAATACCAAAATTTCACCCTAGGCTAATTTCGATATTCTGAATCCAAAAATGAAGTCCATTTTGAAGGATAAAATTTATAAAATTTCAAAAAGTGGGTATTACTATTCATAACGGATAGTTTGATTGGTTTTGGTGTGTGTGTTAGAACTCGAAGTTGCATACAACACACGCTACTGTATTATTCAAAGGGAAGCTTACCTTGGAAGATTGAGGTGTTACATTCTCCCCTATTTCAAATAATTTCATCCTTGAAATTTCTAGAATACTACCGCATGAAAATACTCATGTGGTTCTTCATCATAAGTTCCTCGAGTTCCCACGTTTCCTCTTCCATCTTATGGTTTCTCCACAAAAATTTTACCAGACGAGTCGTCCGGTTTCTCAGTACTAGTTCTCTCATATCAAGAATCCTGACGGGCTCTTCACAATAAGATAGATCGAGTTCCAGTTCTAATTCCTCATAGGTGAGTACATGCGTTTGTTCAGGCATGCATTTCCTCAAAATTGATACGTGGAACACATCGTGATCTTTGGAGAGACTTGGCGGCATTGTCAAACAGTAAGCCACAGCCCCAATTCATTCTAGAATTTTGAAAGGTCCTATGTACCTAGGACTCAATTTACCCTTCTTACCGAAACGTACAACTCCCTTCTATGGAGATACCTTCAAGAAAATCTGATCTCTAACATGAAATTCCAAATCATTTCTTCAGTTACCGGCATATCTCTTCTGCTTACTTTGAGTTGCTTTGATGTGGTTTTGGATTACCTTTACCTTTTCCATCGTTTCATCCACCAGTTCTGGGCCTACAAGTTTTCTTTCACCAACGTCATCCCAACAGGTTGGTGTGCGTCATCTCTTTACATATAACACTTCATATGGTGCCATCTGAATACTTGAATGGAAGCTATTATTATAGGAAAATTCCACCAGAGGTAAATATTGATCCCACATACCCTGAAAGTCAAGTGATCATGATCTCAACATGTATTATAAGGTATGAATAGTCCATTCTGATTGTCCATCTATTTGAGGGTGGTAGGCAGTGCTCAAAAAAAGTTCTGTATCCAGGGTTTTTTGAAGACTCTTCCAGAATCTTGATGTAAAATGGGGATCATGATCAGAAACAATCAATAGGGGTACTCCATGAAGTCTCACCACTTCATTAATATATAGCCCTTCTAGACATTCAAGTGGTAAATCTTCCCTTATAGCAAACAAATGTGCTGACTTGGTAAGACGATCAACAATAACCCATATTGCATCGTTCCATATAAGAGACTTTGGTAGTCCCATGAAAAAGTCCATCGTAATATTGTCCCATTTCCACTATGGTATGGGAAGAGGTTTCATGACTCCTCCAGGCTGTTGCCTTCCAACATTCCCTTGTGGAAAAACCATACATCTTGACACAAAATCAGCAATCTCCCTCTTCATGTTGTCCCACCGAAAATGTTCCTTCAAGTTTATGTACATTTTGGTGCTCCCAAGGTGTATAGAGAAATTGGAACTATAAGCATTGTCCAACAATTCCCTTTTTAGATCAGGTATATTGGGAACATAAAGCCTCTTCCCAAATTTCAAAATTCCATCTTCATACCTAAAGTCATTCAATCTCCCATCATTCATAGCTTTAATCTTCTTTTGAAATTCTTCATCATCGGTCTGAGAACTCTTTATCCTTTCTAGTAAAGATGTTTTGGAAACCATTTGAAGAATTATTGATGTTTCACCTTCCATGGTAATTCCCATATCCATCTTCACTAGATCCATGAAAATAGGATCCCTTTCAATTCTCATCATGTTTAAAACACTATGATCTTTTATGCTCAAAGAATCTACCACCTTATTTTCCTTCCCCAGGTGGTAGTGTATCGTGAAATCATAGTCATTGAGTAGTTCAAGCCATCTCCTTTGCCTCATGTTGAGTTCTTTTTGTGAGAAAATATACTTCAAACTCTTTTGATCAGTATAAATCTCACATTTTTCACTATAGAGGTAGTGCCTTAATATCTTCGAAGCAAATATCACAACTACTAACTCGAGATCATGAGTATGATATTTTTTCTCATGAATTTTTAACTGTAATAATGCATAGGCAATAACACTATGATTTTATATAAAAACACAACCAATTCCTTTCATCGATGCATCACTATAAATAACGAACCCATCATTCCCCGATGGTAGAGTCAATATAGGAGAATTGACTAATATTATCTTCAGTTCGTCGAAAAATTCTTCACACTCCTTTGTCAAAAAAATTTAACCCCTTTACGTGTGAGATTTGTTAATGGGTTAGCCAAACTTGAAAAATTCTGGACGAAATGTCAATAATAACCTGCTAAACAAAAAAAGTGTGTACCTCAGTTATACTCGTAGGTTCTGGGAATTCTTGGATTGCCTTGAACATAGAAGGATAAACAGAGATTCCATCTTTAGAGACAATATAGACAAGAAATGAAATCTCATGAAGCCAGAATTCGCACTTGCTAAACATCCCATATAATTCATGTCTTCTAAGAGTCTTCAGGATAATGAAAAAGTGATTTTTAGGATCTTCGTAGCATTTGGAGTATACTAATATATCATCAATAAATACCACAACAAAATCATCGAGATATTCCTTGAAAATTTATTCATTAGATCCATGAATACAAAGGGTGTATTAGTCAGCCCAAAAGGCATTACTTTAAACTCGAAATGCCCGTACCTTGTTCGAAATGTTGTCTTCAGAAAGTCACCCTTCTTCACACACAACTGATGGTATCCAGATCGAAGGTCAATCTTTGAAAAGTATTGAGCTCCATGTAGTTGGTCAAATAAATCATCAATGCGAGGTAGGGGATACTTGTTCTTTATATTATAGCCTTGATCTCCATGTAGTCGATACATAACCTCATAGATCCATCTTTTTTTTAACAAAAAGAACAGGGGCTCCCCATAGAGAAACACTAGGGCGAATAAATCCCTTATTACTCAATTCCTCTAGTTGTTTATTTAGTTCAACTAATTCTACAGTGGCCATTCTATAAGGGGTCTTTGATATAGGTCTTGATCCATGAATTAAATCAATGGAGAAATCAACTTCTCGTTCTGGAGGATGTCCAGGTAAATCTTCCGGAAACACATCTACATATTCTTTCACAATAGGTACATCCTCTATTTGAACATTCTTTTCCTCACCCATAGTCATTTAATTCTCTTCCTCCCCAATAATTCAATTTAGTTGAGCTACTGGGGGTGGATCTAGATAAGAATTAGGTGGTTATGATTCTGCTCTAAAGATAAGGTGTTCCTTATCATCGTCATCAAAAATCGTAACCTCATTATTACAATAAATATTAGCATCATGTTCTGAAAGCCAAACCATACAAGGGATTATGTCAAACTCAATCATAGGTATGACGATGAGATCAGGGGATAAAGAATATTTATGTTCTCTAATGGGGACTGATTCACAAAAATTTGTTGCAATGATACTTCCCATATGAGTTTTAACAGAAAACTCCCTTCTTAAATCAAATTGGAAATATCTAATTTTCTTAGAAAACTGGGATGATATGAAACAATGCAATAATTCAGTATCAAATACTGAATTTTCTAGACTTTAGGAAGCCATTAAATTACCTGCCACCACGTCTTTCGGAGCTTCTACCTCAGAAGTAGTGATAGCATAATATTGGTCTTGATCGCTTGGCCTTTTCTGAGGTAAGTTCCCCTGATGCTTAGGAAAATCATTTGCATAATGTCCCATCTCCCTGGAATTGTAGCATTGGACATCGGTAGCTTCATTCTTCCCATTACAATCACAAGTTTGGTGGCCTTTTTCACCACACTTGTAACAGACTCCCATTCCTTTTAAGCAAGTAAAAGGGTGTTTCTTCCCAAATTTACGACATGATGGATATTAAAATTTTCCCTTCTTCCCCTTATTTCCATTCCCATATTGATCAGAAAATATCTTCCTCTATTTCTTTACTTTAAAGTCATAAGACTTATAGAATTCTTTTCTATCTTGATAGCACATGAGACAATGTCTTTGTAAGACGAGAAGGATTATGAGAGTAATGCTCGACGGAGAAATGGTTTTAACCCATCAAAAAAACGATCAATCTTACTTCTTGGGTTACGTATATAATCTCCAAAATACCTTGATAACCTTGTAAAGTTATCCTCATTCTTTGCGACATTCTCAATCCCCTTTTGTATCAGACTCAGAAATTGTCTTTCCATATCTGCTCGATGGTCACAAGGAAAGTATTTTTCCAAAAACACATCTTTTAAGTCACTCCATTCCCTATTTGATACTTCATCATCTTACTTCGTGTTTTGAATCAATGACCACCATTGATCAGCATCTCCAGTGAGGTGATAAACTGCCATGACAACTTTTTCCCTATTACTAAGCCCCAAAGCCTGAAATATTTTCTCTAGGGAACTTATCCACTGCTCACCTACTAATGGATTTGTACTCCCATTGAGTGTTGGTGGTTGCTACCTTATGAAGCGATCTAACATTGATCCTCCATGCTGTGGATGAGGGTGCTCTATATGGGTAAGTTTATTATTCATTACCTGAGTGAGTTGTCCCAGTATGGTGATTAGTTGATCAACACCAGTTTCATCACCAGCTCCACTATAATTATCTTGAGGAAGAGGAAAATCCCTACATGGAGTGTGTGCATTGATATGGTTTCCATTTATTCCACTAGGAACCATTTCTAAACAATGTCATCAACTAGATCAATTTATGAATCAAAATACATAATTCCATACTTATAAAACACTTAACATAAATTAAACTATTTATGGATATAATCCATAATCATAAAAATGTTTTTATTGAGGACGTTTATACCCGTAAACCCTTCATAATGATTTGTAAAGAAAATGAGAGTTATCCTAAGCGTATCACCTGGGAGTGTCATAAGCAAGAGTGCAACATGGCCTGTTGTCGTGCACCAGTTCCCGTTCGAGTATAGCTCAAAGCGGTGTTTTTGGGTTTTACCCCAAGGTACATATGTTCGAGAGCCTCCTCTACCTGCTCGTATCTAGACATGGATTTATTTCTCGAAAAACTCACAAAATCTCTCCAATACCAAAATTCTAGGAAGTTATTCTATAATAATCCTCAATGTCCATCTTAGTTCTATGTGCTCTAATCAGAGTTTATCTAAATCTCGCTTCTAAGGTTTGTACTAAACATCCTCTGATACCAATTGTAACGCCCCAACCCCAGTTACCCAGACTTGGTTCATTATTACATAACATTGGAATGATCACAAGAAAGATCAAGTCTCGAAATACCGATTAGTTTAGTAGCCTTGGAATAACTTGATACATTCATAAATATTACATTACATCATAAAATGAAAACTACAACAATATAGTATCCATAGTCCACAGACTTATCCAATCATACTATCCATGAAGGTCATTCATAAAATACTTCTTCACATCCTGGGAAAAATAAGACATAGAAAGGGGTGAGCTCAAATGCCCAGTAAATATAAAAATATAGTGGAAACTTTAATAAATAAGCATAAACATTTAAGGCAATGTATAAATAAAACAAAAGACTTTTAAACTTGAACTTCGGTATAATATGGAAAAAATAAAATGAAGTAATTCCATTTACTTATTCGCATGGATATTCTACTAGTCGAATAATCACATGCAATATCAATAACCACTTTCTTAATGACGGAATGCATAATGCCAGACTATCATAACCACATAGGTGAGGCCTCGTGCCAAGACTACAAATAAGATTTTTTCAAGGCCTTGTGCCAAGACACTAGTTTGTTTCATGAGACCTACCGATGCATCGAAGAGCTATAGAGGGCTCCACCCGTCACTTATTAAGTCCCATTCATTCCTCATATGAACAGGTTTAAACATAACATAAACATTCGTATTAAAACTAGCATAAGAAATGTCAATACATTCTCTATAGATCATGAATGGTATAAAAATAAAAAGTCCATAGTCAAACATTTCAGAAAACCTTCAATACAATATGGATGATTTTTATCATAATAAATAAAATTCAAATAAGATTAAAATCCACCAAAGATGTTGACATAGATGAAATCAAAACAATTTGAGAGAAATATATCTTTTTGTTAAATCATTTAAAATTCACATAATTATAAAATAAAACTTTTACTTTGAATATATTCATAGAAGCTTGTGAGGGAAGCAACAAAGACTTTATAACGGCAGAAAATAGTCGTACTCACCGTATAATTTTAAAAAAGACATTCTTACCTTAATTCTGTCGAAAAGGTTTAAAAGGACCTTGTTTGAAAAAAACGGAAAGATTCCTTTATAAACTTCTTATAAAAAGTAAAAAAAGGATATAAATGAATTTAAACCATATTCTGTAAAATATTAAGAATTTTTTGAAACACATTTTTAAGAAACATGGATGTGGACGATAAAGAGGTCCCAGTGGATAATTACGTATAAACAACCTCGGATAATGAAGAGATTGTGAAATAAACCCTTACCTTGTACTTTTCCTTGGTTGACGGTCGGTTATCCTCTTGTATAATGGTGAAGTAATTGTCATTAAATTATACAAAAATCATATACATTAATATGATATCATATATGATCTTTTAACATTGATTTGTTAATAATATCTTCGTATTATCATTGTTTCGGGTGTTAACTTACTCCTTTTCTTCTATATGTTTCGTTATGTAAGCCATGTTTGTTATGGATATGTTGTGTATTATTCATATCTAGAATGATATCAAGTCCTTAAACATTATTTTTAATCATTAAATGAGAATTAGTCTTGAATGGATACGATGGGGAATGAATCTCATTGCGTTCGTGGAGACGGTAGTCCGTACGTACGCACGAGCGACAATATCATTCTTTTGATTTTAATATAATATATAATTGGATGGTATATCATATATAAATAATAATTATCATGTTATATTTATTATTTACATGAAATACACATCATTATTATACCAATCCAAATAATAATTTTTTGAATAACAATTACACCATGACGTGGGGACGGTAAGCCTTACTTACGCACGTATGGTGACATGTCATTCAAAGGATGGATAGAATACTGAATATGGTTGTACCATATTTATAATAACATCAAAGTATATATAAGTTACTGGATTTATTTTTTTAGAATGGGAATAACAAAGAAATAAGATGTTTAAGAAGAAAGGAACTTGAAAGAGGGTGGTGAAAACATTACCTCTTCTTCGGGTTCTTCTTTTTGATTTGTTCAAAAGGGCTCCTTAGGTTGGGTTTATGATCAAACTAATGCCCCTAGGTTTAATTGAGGGATGTTTTGAGAGTATTTGGGTAGGGGTTGGCCGATCCAAAAGGCTTTGAATGTTTGAATTAGTGAGAAGGGGGAGTTCCCTTTTATAAGAGGGGTGAGGGGCACCTTTAGAAAAGCTAGAAATATTATTTTATAATAAATTCATATTCGGTTTCTAATGGCTCCAAAGTGGATTATTTAAAGTTTAGGTGGGTATTGGTCGCAAATTACTCAACCAATATAATTTATATAGGTCTGGGTCATTATATTAACCTTATCTTTTAGTTTTAACTCTTAGTTAATTTGTTTGACACTTACCATGTCACTTTGTATTTTTATATTATATAGTTAATAAACATACTATATACCTCCAAGTGACCCCCAAGTGGTCCATTAATGACAAACCTATCATGATATAAGTCTCTTGGCCGAACAATAGATTTTTAGGAATTGAATATAAATTAATAATATAATATTTGTTTTAAAAACTCTTTTATGTCAATTTTGACACTATTGGGTATTTTGTTTTTGATATGTTCATAAAAACATTATTACTTCTAAAAAAATTATATAACCAATCATAATATGTCATTTTAACCTATAAAATTAGTGGAATTCATAAAAAGTTTCAAATTACATTTATTTTGATATTTATAATATCAATTATTTTAATAATTCATTAATTAGATAATTACTGCATCACCATTGTGTCATAAATAAATTAAATTATTTAATGTCTAAAAATTATAAATAAAATACGATTATGTAGGAAATATTTTTATCTTTCTAATGAATATTAAAAATATAATTTATCTAATGTATAACCCTATATTAAAAATTTTTTAGTAAGTAAACTTTAATTTTAACTCTTTTAACTCTTCTTTGAATTAAATAATAATAAATGTCCTAATCTAATCCATGTGGACCTAAATGTTAATATTTTCTTCCAATGGTTGTTTTTAGTCGAGATAAACTTTTCCAATAGAATTAGTACATGTGTTAGGGTAATATTAATATCATTTTTACCCTTTAATTACCCTATTTACTTTTTACCGTGGTAAATAAAAGTAAAAAGTTACTATTCACCAAAAATTATTTTCATCTCATTGAACCACATTTTAATCCTTGATATTAACCACATGTCTCTCATTTTCAAAATTCCACTCACAAAAGTGGTAAAATTACGTTTTTTTGTGAATTTCCAAATTCTCCTAGGAGGTGGGTAAAAGACGGTGAAAAGTACAATAAATTTTTTATATATTTAAAATTATTCTAAACTAACTAAAATGAATTATATTGAAATTATATAGGTATTATGTATCCATTTTGACCTTAATTAAATTTAAATAAAATAAATAATTATTTAAATAAAAATTCGGTTTTAAACTATAACTTAGTGATTTTTTCACTATTCATCAAAAAATTGAATGTTTTCATAAAAATACAAAAAAATTTAACCTATTCTAATTTCAATATAGTGAATCCAAAAAATGAAGTCCATTTTGAATGATAAAATTTATAAAATTTCAAAATGTGGGTTTTACTATTCATAATGGCTAGTTTTATTGGTTGTGGTGTGTGTGTTAGAACTTGAAGTTTCGTACAACACATACTATTGTATTATTCAAAGGGAAGCGTACTGTGGAAGCTTGTTGTGTTACACTTTATGTTTTGGTAAATGTTATCCTTTTAAGGTCATTTTGATTTCGATGATTACAAAGTGTTAAGTTTTTTCTTCCCATCATTATCTAGGATTGTTTATTTTTATGTCTCCTCTAGGGAATACTTCTCTTCCATATTCATGTCTCTTAAAAATATTTTTGAAAATTTATTTTATATTATCATATGTATGTTTAATTTAATTTTTGCACATATTTTAATTTTTGAAAAATCATTTGAGTGATATATTTTATTGTTTCCAAAAAAATGTTCTTCTATAATTTTCTGAAAAAAATACAAATGTAATGTTTGTTATCTTATACTGTATGAGCCGATTTTCCTACTGTCATGGAACTTTAATTATTTGCATAATCCTTTACATGTTTACATGTTTATTTTAATTATTGTTTTCTATTATAATTTAGTTGTATTTTAAAAATATGTGATTTTGAAAGAGAAAAGGGTTTTTTCCTGATGATTTTTTCAATGATCTCATTTAATGAAATTTAATTTATTTCCACATCCTTTGTTAAATCTTATGCTTTATTATGTTTGATCTCTTATAATAATATCTTACATATTTTATTAAATATATTAGGATCATTTTGATTGGGTATGTAATATTTGATACCATTAACCATATTATATGGATGATTTTTTACTATGTTTATTGATTGGGAAATTTTATCATTTCTTATTCTTGTTTCAATATGAAATTTCATGTCTACTATGTTTCCGCCCTTCAGATGAAGAATTAATTAGACATATCATGTGATGATAAAGACCTGATATATCCCCTGAATGCATTGGTAGGTCTCATGATACAAACTAGATTTATTTTAGGCCATGGACTTACACATTTATTGGATTCGTGGAATGAAGCCTTTCTGGTATTACATTCATAGACAGATGCCTTGATCGTATGTTTTAGACTTCTAATATTATTCATTCCATTATCATGAATTCAGTTTTTGATATTCCATGTGTATATTCGATTAGTAGAATATCCATGTGTATGTTTTATAGATTATGTGATCATTTATATGGTATTATATGATAATCTTTTATTATGGAAATATTAAGCTCATGTAATTAATTAAATTGAATGTGTTTGAGTTTTTTACCTTTCCAGAACTATTTATATTTGTTTATGATATCTTTTTTGTGTACAAACCCTAAACAAGAATCTAAACTCACCCCATTTATATATTTTTTTCAGATGAAAAGAAGTTTATTTTGATTGATATGTAGGGTTAATCAAGGGGAATAATGGTATTATCAATGTATTTTTTATGTTTTATTTTATATTTTCAATTATAAATTAATGATCAAGTATGTATATAGTATTATAAAACCATTAAATCGAGCGATCCTTCAAAATAAAATTCCATTTATATTATTCGAATGGAATAAAGTGTCCATAAACTATTAGATACTAGGATCGAGGTTCTTACAGCTGGTGTGAGATTTAGTTTAGTAGAACATTGGAAACTATATTTATAAATGAAAATATATATTAGGGAAACATAATCCTCTAATGGACTCTGAGAATATTCCAAAAGTAACTAAGATTATCATTTTGAGATTAGTGATACATAAATTTTCAATTTATGTTATGTGGTTTAGTATTTTTGAAATTATGAATTATCATTCCTTTTCTAATCTTGTGCACACCATTATTTTCAAATGGCATGTAGCTAAAATAATGGAAACTATATGTGTGCACACATACTGTGTAGGGATTTCCCTCCTAATAATGATAATGAAGATAGATATAGTGCTACGGATAGAGCTGAAAAATTTATAACTATATTAGGATTGGTAACTCAAGTTAGAAGTAAAAATATTACTATATAGAGTAGCATACTGATCCATAATGCTATTTAAACAATTTTATGCTGCTTTATGAAACAACAACCTTCATCATTAAATGGGAATATAAATCCCTTTATTTATAAACAATGGATAAGTTATCTAGAGAACATATTTATCACTTTTAAGGGTAGTGAAAGGTATAATTATATCATGACAGTTTATCATTGCCAAAGGGTCTCAAATCAAGGGTGGAAATTAATTAAATGAACATTGGAATATTAATAAATAAAAACATGGTACAAAAGGATATTAAGGAACTATTCTTAGAAAAATATTTTCCTCACGAGGAATGAGTTGATATAAATAGAAAATTCCTGAGCTTGAGACAAAAGGAGGATGATATTTTTTAAGTTATGAATCCAATTTCACTAGATTATCAATGAATTATATGAACTATATACGTAATCCAAATAGAAACATTGACCATTCATTTTATGAGATTAAAACAATAATTTAAAAAAGAAACAGGTATCTTAAAATTTATCATCATTTGAGGATATATTATATTATCTTATCATGGTAGTGGAATAATTTTCCAATCCTTTTGGTTTGTAAGGAATGTTGGAGAAGAATAAAACAAAAGGGGAAAAATAGATATGTGGAAGAAAAATAGAGGATTTTATCTCTATGTGATAGTTGTGGAAGGAAACACCATGGCACATGATTAAATGGAAGTGTAGTCTATTTCAAACATTGGAAAAGGCCACCATGGTCATGATTGAATGGGAAATATTGAATTTTTGAATACCCATTACAATAAATTTAATGATATAGGACATTAAACTAATGAATCCCCCAGCCAAAAGGAAATATATCTCATAAGAAGCTAAGGTATCAAGGATATTCTTATAATATTGATACATCTAAAATGGGTTGAATATTGTGCCTATGTATTTGTGTCCAACAAATATTTTTTAAAATTATTTTATGATGAAAATGTTTAAGTATTATACTACAATTTTGTTTCTTAAAGGATTTTAGAACATATGTGGAATGGAAACGATGACCAAGAAAAATAATCTAGCAACAGGTTAAACCTTTTGAAAAACACCTGATTGAAGGAGGATAACACTTAACATATAATCAATGTTGAGATAGTGGGAAAATAGATTATTATTTGATAAAATTGATGGCCATGAAATTGGTTAGTAATTTTTTGGTTTATCTTTTCTAGGTTTTACTAAATATTTGGACTTAGGAAAATATTTTTAAACATGTGATTTTATCCTTGTCTTAAATATCGTTTTATGGGGATTATAGTAACTTTGGAGAATATTTGATCAATGTATTCACATGTCCAGAATGTGGCATTATGAACTTATTTATGTTTTCCAGGGATACTTTTTTGATCATTTTTTTGGATTTAGAATATGTTCGGTAATATTTAGGAATCATTTGATAGCTAATAACTTATGGAATAGAATAAGGTGAATTTAATATATTATTTACTGAGGATAAAGTATAATTAATCATATCAAATAAACTATGTAACACATTTTTTTAAATTAAAAATGTAGATACTAAAAGCATGACTTATGGTTCTTCTAATTTATTAGATTTTCATTAGGCATGAGAAAATCATCATGTATATTTTTTTATTGGGATAAGAGATGAAGTACGAATATATCAAAGACCAATAAAAGGTTAAACTTATTCTTGTGACATAAAAATAAATCATGTAATATTATTTTATATATTACTTTTTATGAATAGTAAAATAATCTCTCAACTCTAACAAAACGTTTTTGGAACAAAATCATTATAAATTTACATTTCTTACCGAGAAAATAGTAGTATTTTTATATATCCTATATTTACAGTTTTGTGATAATTAAAATTATAATGTACATGTTATATATCACTATTCATGAAAACAAGACAGTTATATCTATATACCATGTCCATGTTTTTACATACCATTAATGTTCTTCGATATAGAACCCAATTTTTGTGGTGACCTTTACTTTTTTGTTTCCCTATTTTAAGAGAAAGTATTATTAACCCTTTTTACCATGTGGGATTTTTATAATGTTGTTTTAAAGTGTCAAAACCAATATTACCAATTAAATGTTTAAATTATGAGTTTGTAATTTGTTGAAGGATGGGATTATGTAACACCCCAATATTTTAAAATAAAACTATGTTTGATAGATTACATTTCACAGAACACTAAGCTTAAAGGAACACCAAAGTATTATTATTTTAACATAACCATTATAAAATAGAATTTAAATTGGAGTGTTTTAATAAGATTGACTATGTTATAAAATAAATATAATTTCAATATTAAATAAAAATTTAATTATTTATAAGAAATGGACATAACATTTTTAGTAAAGTCATTTTATTCTTCAAATATATATTTTCTTCAAAATGTTATTTGAATTTATTTCAACATGAAATTAAATATAATTAATATTTTACATGTATTTAATGTTTATTTGAAAAAATAAGCTGTATTTTTGTTCTTTTCATTTCAAAATTATATATAAATATTTTTCTGGTAATTTTTTAAAAATAAAAATTTTTGGGCTAAAAAGTAAAAACATTATATTTAAGAAATACCAAAACTTTTATAAAATAATTATTACATAATAATGATTTAAAATTTTTTAACCATTATTCTTGATCCAAATTTATTTATGTAATTACCTAATATGTAATTTTTATATTTAGAAACACATGATAATGAATTTTGAATACCATGATTTTAACAATAAAAAAATTGCTTTTATAAGTTATACACATAACGTTTTTGGAATTGATTTTAATAGTTTGATAAATTAAAGTAAATTTATTTAATATTGGGAGTATTGAAGTCCAAATTAGGTTATATGGTCCTTTTAATATTTAGGAATAAAACATTTACCACGGTATAAAAATATTTACCGCATTATAGGCAAAATAATGAAGCAATCTAGAGTATAGGGTACAAATACAAATACCTAAAACATACAACATTAAATAGGTGGTGTATATTTTAATAATACAAAAAAATATTTTTCAAAATTATTTATCAACCATATTCTTTGTAAGAAATTCCACCAAAATTTTGTTGTCATTAAATATAAAATAATCATTATTTAATCAACTAAATCCAACCCACCCCAAGTATAAATACCACCTCTCACTAACCATTTATCCCCAGAAGATTTTATACTTTTAAAATATCTTCCAAAACCTAACCTCATCACACTATACATGTCTATGTTATTATGATCTCACCAAATGTCCAATTCCAAATTCCTTAAAGGTCCTTTAAGGAGGTGATATTAAAGAGGTAACTTTCTCAAATAACCATTATTAATTTCCTTTCATCTTAAAACACATCCTCACCTAATTCATCCATAAAATAATTATAACACCATTATAAAGTATATAGTAGAATTTTATATTTAGTGTAATATTTTATAAAAATACTTTTTCTTATATTCTCTTATTCAATTTAATGAAAAGTTTCACCAAATTTGATGGTTAACCATATCTATGTATAATGATTTTCTTATTTTTCTGTTTCCTCCTTCAATGATAGTCCTAAAAGTATTATTATGTTTAAATAAAATTTTAATTTGGTATATTATAATCTTTTTAATGTTATATAACTATTATAGAAACTTAATATTAAATAAAATGAAACTATTTTGTGATGGTAGGAAAAACCACAAAAAAACTAAATATTTATCAAATTTTTTTAAATAGAATAACCATAGTGTTAGATATAAAAATTATATATGGGAAAATTTAAAGTTATGTAATTTCATTATTAAAATTTCGTTTCACTTAAAGTGTTTGTTTCCATTCAATAAGCAAATACTAAATTACACAAAAAGTGAATGGGTAAAAAACCATGAAATAAACTCACCATAAATAATGAAAATAGGGAAATATTTATAATTAATGGGTGGAAATATATTATAATAAGTCTCATAAAAAGTATTATAAATATTATTATATATTTTAATGAATAAATATCTTTCTTTAAACATTTATATAGTTTGGATATGTATTAAAATCTAAATAGAAGCATGCGGTATGTTATTTCATAACTCAATTTTTATTCATTGCATTAAACTTACACTTCGTTGGATATGTCCGACTTTGATTATGAGTGAAATGAATTTATAATATATAATTAGTGTATTAATAATTTTTTTATGTTTAATTATTATGAATAAACATAATTAATTAATTTTATTAACACGCACATCAATGATATAATCATTTTAAATGATTTATTTTCAGTAAAATTTCATTGAGGAATATTTGATATTATTACCCAATATTATTTTTAGGTGTATATAACACAATTTTGAAATTTTATATCATTAATTTATCTATTCTCATGATATTTTATGTCTTTTAAATGTTATAATTTAATAGGGCATATGATTAGACTCATTATAAACTTATGAGAGTTTATTTTACAATATCTTCATTATTCAGGATGAATTATGTTTAAGTCCCTTATTGGTTATATTATTGTACAATATCCACATTTCTGAAAAAAAAGTTCCAAAATATTTTTACTATTATCATATGATTTTTAGTGTCATTTTTAAAATTCATTGCCTTTTTGAAAAATTATATGAAAGGAATATTTTTTTATTTTCTGGAAAATGATATTTGAGACTCTTTGGATAGTAATAAATAACAATTGTTTTCTTAAATTATATGACATGAGTGGATTTTACTACTATTTTAAGAATTAATATTAGAATTATTAATTTAAAATTTAACATTTTTTTTTAAATAATTTTTTTATAATTACACATCATTTTAAAATTAGTTATTTTCAATGTTGGAAGGGTATTATCCAAAAGAATTTTTTAATGACATCATTTAGAGTATTTCCATATATTTAAACATACATTATTGAATTATATACTTGATTGAGTTTGTTATATTATGGTTATATCTTCCATATTTTTTTAGGTGGATTATGATTAGTTTTACTGGAGATGTACTATGTGATACAATTAACTGTATTACTTTGGATGGTTTATGATTATGTTTATTGGTTGGGAATATTAATAACATTTCATTTTCTATTTTCAATATGAATATTTATATTGAATATGATTCAAAATTTTCATATTAGGAATTAAATGGACTTAGTAAGTGATGTAATTGGCCAACTATATCCCCTCTACACATCGGTAGGTCTCATAATACAAACTATATGGAGTTTTGGCCATGGGATTAGCCATTTATTATATTCTTGACATGAATACTGTACAATATTATATCATTTTAATGAATCATAGAAGGTGGTTTTAGATGTCCATAATTATGAATTCCATCATTACAAATTCAATTATTGATATTCCATGAGACTATTAGATTAGTAGAATCTCCATGGGTTTGTATTCTGGTTCATGGATTATCTATAAGGAATTATTTATCATCATTTATTTAAGCCATATTATTATCAGGTTATTGATTAAATGGAATATGTTTCAATTATTTACCTTAGTATACCTTTTTATGCTTATTTATGATAAATACCATTGTATACATACCATCTCTAAGCGTTTGATCTCACCCATTTCTTATGATTTATTTTCCCGGGGATTCCAAGAAGATTATATGATTGATATGAAGTTTTAAGCTAGAATAATTATGGTGATCTCAAAGTATCTCCTATGTTTTATTTTATATTTTCAATTTAAAATAAGGTTTTATGTGAGTAAGTGGTCATCTAAAACTATTAATATGGCTGGTCCTTTTGGATGCTCTTCGTTGTGTATTATGCCAATGTAATAAAGTAACCACCAAATATGGGATACTAGGGTTAGTGTCCTTAAAATATATTTTTATTATTGAGTGGTAGAAATTTCAGTAATATCATATATATATATATATATAGAATATTAATTATTATAAATGGTAATGAGAAGTGGTTACGGAAAATGAATTATATCGGTTCCGGTGGTGGTAGGCTTCTGTACACAAAAATTATTGTTTCATTTCCTATTTAATGGAAGGGGAGTTGGATTTACATTAAGAAATTAACATAGTAATATAATAGTAAAATGAAGATAGTAATTTTATTGCATTTACATGGTTAAATATGAATTTTATGAGGCCACATAAGAAAATAAATAAAAATGATTTGTTAAGAACAATACGTATTATTTGAACAACCTCCTTTGGATCATACAAAAATCCTTAATAGATAGGATTTATGATCAATAAGAGGCCTATAATATATGGTATGGGATGTAATAAAGGGATTTTGGTAGGGCTTTGATAATAAAAAAACTTTTTTATTTTAGATTAATATAGGAGAGGGGGTTCCATTTTATAAGTTAAGGGAGGTGACAATTTGTGATTTTTAATGTATTAAATTTATATAAATTAGTTTTCTAATTAAAATAGAACCAAACTGATTTAATTAGAATATATGTTGATTTTGAATCAAGATAATATAATCCAATAATCTTTTTACATGTTTTGGTCATGTTTTTACCTTTATCGTATAGTTGTAATCCCTAATTAGCCACTTTGAGATTTACCAGAATATTAACGTTTTCAACACTTGAAGATTCAATAATGTTATTATAAACTGACATAAGTCCCATAAACTAACCATGATATATTTTTTATACCATATATAATTTCCTTTTTTAGAATATAATATTTTTATTACTTTTAAATCACATAGGAAAATATTATTTATTATAATATATCATTAATTTAATTGTTGACACTATTTAATTAATTTGATTTTAAATAATTTCAGAAAGTTGGAAATTATAATGTATATTTTATAAAATTATCTGAATGATATGTGTTTCAAAAAAATTAATAAAACTATGAAATTAATTATAATTATATAAATTTTAGTATTATTAAAATCATTTAGTTTATATTTCAATTAATTTATAAAATGCGGTGTCAGTATTATGCACACATTTAAGGCAGTAATTTCATCACAAAAAATTAGAAATAAATTAACATGATAAAAAATAATTTATCTTTCAAATTAATATATATAACAAAACATGCACTATGTTTTTACTTATGTAAATAATTTAAGGATAATAAATCCTAGAGAATGGAATTTTTGATATTTCTTTAACTAAAATAATATAATGGTTTATATCACATAAAAATAGAGATAAGAGACCATATATTCCTATATTAGATGTATATGGATCTAATAGGTTCATTAAATTATATTAATTTAAGTGTTAGTGTCATTATTTAGTCATTATAATATTATTTTTAACCTTAATTACCCAATTTACCATTATAAAGGTGACAATTACTTTCGGTGGTTACAATTCATAATGTCAAAAAATTGAAGGGGTCTATTTAAAAAATTTGGATTCCATGATTCCAAATATTGAATCTAATTTTAAAGATTCAATTTCTATAAGAGATAATAATAATTATAAAATAAATTAAAATGAAATGAAAATAAGTTTTTCTTAAAAACTCATTTTTATTCAGAAAAATATTTTGATGCCAAATTTAATATTAAAATAGATTCCAATTAACTTAATATGATTATTAATAATATTAATTACGTTAGTTTACTTATAATCGATTTTAATGACAAATTGTACTTTATATATGCTTAAATAAAAAAAATATAATTTTGAATAAAAATCATTAATTTCACTATTCGCATGAAGATTTAAATTTTTATAAACAAATAAAAAATTAACCCTAATATATGTTTGTATGATGATTTAAAAAATTAAATTCAATTTATGAAATATTTTTTTTAAAATTGGAAAAAATGAAGTACATTATTTTCTCACAAAATCAATAAAAATCATTTTTTAAGAAAACATAATTTTGATGATCAAAATAACATTACTAAAAATAGAGTTGTTATTTCCCAATAATCGATCAATAAATTTAAATTATGTAGTACCATTATAAATATTTCATAATTTTGTTATTCCTGTTTATACCCATCAATTAAATGGCTAGAAATTAACTGTTACATTATATAATAATGTTTTTCTAGTGTATTTTGGTTCTCATAAACTCTATAATTAATATATTAAACTCTATGAAACATATAATTCTTTAAAAAAATGGGATACTACATTCCACCACCTTAAATAAATTTCATCCTCACAATTTTTTCTTGGTCTAAAAAGGTTCACCCTTATCAAAAACCCATATCATATAGAGGGAAAATAAAACTTCTTTTAAATGGGAAAATTGAGAAACATAGAGGATACATGAAATATCCGGAATTTAGGATCCTAGAAAAGTAATAAAATTAGCGGGAATTTAAAATACCTAAAATTAAGAAAATACTAACATCCATTAACTAATATATGGTGAAATAGAACATATTGAGAGGATTTTAAATGATCAAAAACACTAAATCAGTGGCTGTAAAAGATTCAATTAATTAACCAAAATTGAAGGAAATAGGATAAAATTCTTATTTCAGGATATTTTCCAAAATTGGATATATTCATTTACTATAATAATGGATAACACAATAAAATTTACTTAATTGGTTTCTTTATACCATATATGAAAAAATACATCCTTTTTTGGGCTTCCATCAATTTTTGATTCATATATCACTCTAAAAAATTAATATTCATGATGAATTTTTCATTCCCAAGTTAGTAAAATTATATTTTAAGGAATCACAACTTCAATTAAAGAATAATAAGTCACTAATACTATCAAGATATTTACAAATAAAATATTAGAAAATTTTATCCAATATGATAAATAAAACACCTTAATCTCTAGGACCTCAACAATAACACCAAAAGTTCAACACAATCCATTCTTTAAGTAGTTATCTTGAATAAAATAAAAAAACAATTCTTACCAATTTCAAATTCAAAAAATTTATAATGAAGTTCACTAAAATTCAAAAAATAGTTTCCCCAAACAATTTTAACTTTCTCATAATTTTACAAAACAAATATTTGAATATATTTATCAATGTAAAACCTTTACAAAAACATGCATTCTTTCTAAAATTAATTTTATCCTTATTAATTAAAAAAATCATTCATTATTAAATATATTCCATAAATCCAAAATTTTGTAAAATATAACATAAATAACATAAAACATCAGATCACAAGTAAATTCCAACTTCACAAACATTATCCCATAAAAATATATTTTTCATTACAATCACAATATTTAGAACATATTAAGAGATATCTTCCCTCAATCATGTGAATTCAACAAAAAATTAATTTTACAATAAATCAATTTTCTGGGTTATTGGTACCATTCAAAATATTTTTTAGAATCCTTATAGAAAAACTACTACAGAACAATACTTACATGTTTCATATTTTTTATTTCCAGAATATCCTTAATATAACACTAAAATAGAATCATTTTCAAATATTAATCCATAAACCCTTAAATAAATCCATTTAAAGTACTGATATGATTGGATTCCTTTCGTGGTCTAGGTGTTAACTCGTAGATTAAGAAATTTCCTTACATAATGCACATATTACATATACAGAAGACATTGAAATATAAATTCTTTCGTTTGATGATATTTATTTCCATCAGTCATTCCTATAACTTTCCTTGATAATTGGTTGATATACGTCATTATATCCCACACATAAATCATTTTCCTTTTTATTTTGAACAGTCCTCAAGGTGACGCTATCCACATTTCTGAAATGATGGAAATTGAACCTTCTCTCTAATTTTGATGTCTAACTCCAATGATCTATGAAAACAATATCTCTAAATTCTTTTATGAGTTTAGAACTTGATAAAGGAATATTTTGTTAATTATATATCATGAAAATATATTCGGAATAACTATAATATCATTCACTCTAGTCACTATCCCATTTTGTTTCTCTAAATCACTATATTGTCCATCATATTCATTATTAACATGGTTCCATCTAGGTCAATCCATTTAATGAAACCAAAAATCATTGTGCGAGATATAATAATCATTGTTGGATACCAAATATTTTTGAATAATCATTTATAGGATATCCAAATCGGGAATGATTATTTTCAAAATTTGAAACCATTGGTTTATCCTAGGTTATCCATAATAGAAACAAAACATTATTATATAATGATATACATTGACTTGTCCAAAAATTTTGTTATAGTATTATTTACCATAATCTAATTTGTCCTACGTCTTGTTCCCCATTTTCTAGTAAACATATTTGGATGCCAAGTGTAACAACCCGAATTCTATTAACATATAGATGGATTATACTTTATGACATCTGTATAATACATGTAATTTCACCATTCATGATCTACCAGTTAAATATATTTTCAAAACTAGACACCTACATGAATCCCATATTACATTGGAAATATAAATTACATAAAATGATAGAATTATCGTATCTGTGATATTATTTGTACTATCCTTCTTCAAATCTTGCGAAAAGAAAACAAATAAAGGGAGATCTTATATACTCGGTAAGTGTTACGTACAGTAGACGCTATCCAGAAGAAATAATACAATATCTATATGGGAAGTTCAATCAGTAAAAACATATTCATTTTAATTAGTAACTTGAGTGAAAAAATTCATTCATGGATAATATAAACATAATAATCTCAGGGATAATAATAATATAAATCACAACAAAGGAAATGATTAATATTGTATTTTTTTATATCTGACATCATGATTACAATACCATCAAACACCTATTATAGGATTGTTCAATCAATAGGTAGTTATAAACCATAACCCCATTTAATGTCAGAATGATTATTTGTCTCATAAGTCTATTTGATGCATCAAGGGGATATATAATTTTTAGGCCCATCAATCAACGCATGTCTGATTCATTCTTCATTTTTTGAATGATCAACATAAATTCCAAGCTAGTGCATTCGTACACATGATAGTTTATCGACACCAAGGTGTAGACGAAAACTGTTTTTATTGTTTTTGATGCGGGTTTGGGGATATTCTTCATAGGATTGGTGTTCTTTGGACTAAAACTATTGTTTTTATGGGGATCTTGTTGTTTTATATCATGAAGTCATGTTGGGTTTCTCACTTTTTTCTCAAAAGTGTTTGAATATTAAAAATTAAATATTTAGTCACTTATAAATGGTATATTTTTTATAAAATAATAGTATCTATGATATAAAGAATATGTATATTTAAGTTAAATAATATTAATAATGATTACATGAATGTTAATGTCTATGAGATTAATCAAATAATTATAGAAGAAAAAAAATTTATTTTGTTTCAAAATTATTTATTTTAATTAATATTTAAAAATGAAAAACAATCATTTAAAATAGGTTTTCATTAAATAGTTTCATTTAAAACCCTTTGAAAAATTTCAAGTGAATTTGAAGTGTGTAAAAAAATTATATCTCCAAAAAGTCCAGTAACACCATATACATTAAAAGAAAACATTTCTTTTATAATATTTATAATGAAATATATATATGATCCATAGGGAAAAAATTATAAATATTCTATTAAAACTACTTTTAAAAGCCAATTACAACATAAAATTCCCTTAATAAATTATTTTATTAATAATAAAGGAATTTTAGTTTCTTTTTGAAAAATATGGATATTGATAAAAAACATGCTCTATCAAAAAGAGGAATAAGATCATATTTTATTTTAAAAGTGCATATTGAAACATCAACATTAATTAAATAATTTATCATATTGAATAAATTAATATTCATGTTAATGTCCTCTAATGAGAATTATATACACCTCAAAAAAACAAAATTGGTGCATAATACCAATTATGTTTCAATGCAGTGAAAATTGAGATAGAATCCCCTACAAAGATTGTATCATTGGACTGAGAATTTAAAAAAATTTGGAATTATTTACAACAAATTTAAATTGACCCAAAATCAAGTGTAAATGAAAATTAATAAAATCAAAGGTCATTTCACAGATAATCATCACACAACATGGTTAACGAAGTATAAATATGGCACAATAAAGGGCTATTTAGTTTATAAACCCCTTTAAACATGGTAAATTTCAAGTCAAATCCATTTGGGTGAAATAATTTGTATTAAAGCTTGAAATAACATAAATTAGGCAGGATTCACTATATAATAATTAAAGGGGCATTATATGAACCATATAAAAAATTGGTGCATATCATTAAAGAATACCCCAATGAATGGACATTGAGACATAATCCATTACCTCAAATCCATCTAGTCATCTATATTTTTTATCTATAGGAATAATAAGCATAATTCATTTTATTAATTTATCAATAAATTTTTTGTTTTTATTATTACATTAATTTCAATTTTATATTCATTTATATACTCAATTAAGTTCCTGTCAGGCATTTTGATGATATTCATCTCATAAATTCAAAATGACATAATTAGGTTGAATGTGGTTAACATGGTCCTTATTTAATCATATATTATTTAATAATAATGAAATAATTATAATTTTGTACATTTTTTATACCTTTAGAACTAATAAATAAACATGGTTATAAAAATTTACTACATTACAATCATGGAGATAGTAGGTCATATATACACATGAGTATCATTTTCAATTTTTCAACGATCATAATAGAAAGAAGTTGAGCATTATGTTTTCATTATATAATGACCATTATAACCTAATTACCATATAATTTATTTTAATAAACTTATAAAAACTATACATGTGGTTCATTAGTGAAAATGAATCACATCACTAAGTGGATAAGGTCGTATACACATATGCATGAGTGATGTTATCCTTTTTCAATGAATGAGAATGTAAGAAAATAAATTTTATAATATTTTTATAGAATGATAGTTATTTTTATGAATATAAAATATATATATATGTGTGTGTGTGTGTGTTAAATTATTATTATTATAACCTAATGTGAGGGGTGGTTAATGGAAAAAATTACATTGGTTCACATGGTGGTAGTCCACAACACACATGAAAAATGATTTCATATTCATTTTGATGAAATAGGATATGAATGTTGGATATGAAATTAAAAAATAAAATATTAATATATAATAGATATTTATGTTATAATATTTTGGTTTTTGAATAAATGGTCTAAAAGGGACAATTGAGAAGCTGTGGAACATCATGAAAGATTTCTTATGGGATACCCAAAAACTAGGATGATACCATTGGAAATTGTAGAATAGAATGGCGTTGAATATTGATGAAGTTGGTATTGGAATTCATAGTGTGATACAAACCATGTTGGCCATAGAGGTGTAATTTTTGTGGGACATCATTGATGGGAATTTATTCTGGGATAAATTCATGATAAATATGTATAGATAAGATTGTATGTAATGGGATGGATTATCCAAGATATTATCAAGACAAACACAGTGCATGACAGATCAATTGGTTGAGATTAATTATAATGTTTAATTGATTGTTTTCCATGAGGATATTGACTTATGGATGGATAATTGGGCTAGTGAGAAATAATTATTTTATTAGGAGCCCAATTCCAAATATCTCATCCATGTAGGTCATCATGATTTTGATTTTTATCAATGCCATTTTTAATAAAGATTCTAAGAAAGACCACAAGATTATCAGTATATTAGATGCATCCAATAATTGTTTTAGCTTGTATTTAGGTATCTTTTGTGGCTGAGACATTATAGAAATCATGCATTCAAGAAGATGGATAGATAAATGGGAACCAAATCATTATTGGAAGACCATACTAGTTATGTTGAAATTTTTTTTTGGGAACTAGAAAACAAGAACATATTAATATGTGAATGTATATTAAAAGTGTGGGGTAATAGATTCATGATGCCAATGTTATTCATCCCCCCAATACGAATCAACATGGAATTTATTTTTCAAAGGTAATTTGTTAAATGGGATATAGAATTATATGGGTTAGGGTATAAAAATATTTGGGAGTGGGGAATAAATTCATCAGGTTATTGAAGAATGGTTATTGGGTGATTTTTAGAATGGAGTGGAGGTGAAGGGACAGGATGTGGATTTTTTTCTCTATGTTAGAACCTTCTGGATGCCAAGAATTAGTCTAGAGAAGGAAGAAGGTACTCTCCCCTTATCTTACTGGTGTTTGTGAAATCATAGTGTGGGTGAAAGTTATTACGATAGAAATTGGTTCATTAAACATTCTTGGTTTTCCCTATACTATGATAAAAACATTTTTCCATGCCTAATCATTAATATTGAAATATTTCTATTCAAGCGGGGATGATGGATTAATTAGAAGCCACCCTACACGGGGTTGAAATTGAATGTGTAAAAATCACATGTCTTTGGGGATATGAGAGGGGATGTCTAGTGAGGGATAATAGGGGTTCAATGATTATGTTCTCTAGCTCCTTCTATGGGCCATGTGATTCTATTATAGAAGATTCAAGAGCCATAATTACCAGTCTTATGACATGAAATATTTTAAAAATTCCTATTTTAATGGTTGAATATGATTCTATTATACCGGTATGGATCCTTCATGAGAAGAAAAAATATCTGTTGGATTTGGATTACTTTGTTAGGAATTATATGATGTTCATTGACTAGGGAATTAAGGTTCTTCACTTATTGTAGGGAACGTAATTTTTTGGTTGATGACTTATCCAACAAAGGGATCCAATGAGACATAACTACGTTATAGTAGTTCATTGGGTCCTTAACTAATGATGGTAATATTTTTTAGGGGTGAATCCCTTTGTATCTATAATCTCTTCCTCAAATGAGTTCAGTGTTACATTTTATTATTTATGTCTCATTAATTAAAATTTTATTTTCAATCTAAACAACAATACTTATTCATCAGACAACTAGGTTAGGATTATACGAAAACCTTACTAGATTATATTTCTAATCAAACCAAGGACTCTAGGATGTAGATATGGATGTGAGGAAATGATTTAGTCCGGTATTTATTGAATTCAAAGGGGTTTTAAGTGTTAATAAAATAGTATAGGAGGTTATAATTAATATTTGAGTGGATGGGTACTTTTGGAATTTCTTCAAGTATTAAATTAATATAAAATAATTTTCATATTAAAATGGCTGAAAAAATATATAATTTTAACATAGAATGAGTATAGATCTTAATTATATAATCTAATAATTTTTAAAAAGTTTTTTTTTTCATTTTTTATCCATATCATATAGTATGAACCCCTTATAACCAATTTGGACATTACTGTATTATTAATGTTTTCTACACTTTATGGGTAAATAATGTTCCTATAAAAATACAAAAGACCAAAAAATGTAATATAGCTGATTTTTTTCAACCATTTACCATCCATTTTAAATAATATTATATTTTGATAAATTTTATTTCATTTAATAAAATATTATTTATTATGAAATATCATAAATTTCATTTTTGATACTACTAATTTGATTTGATTTTAAATAAATCAACAAAAAGTGTGAATTATAATATAATCTGTAAAGACCCACAAATTTTGTGGATTTTTTTTCTTAAAAACATGGGAATTTTATTAGTCCGCAAAAATTGACGGCCCATGATTCTGACGCCCAGTGTGCATGGTATAAATTTCTGAAGTTTTGTTTAGGTACGTTCAGTAAACATACGAGCGGGTTTTTATATCTTTTTAACCATTTCTCAGAATTGAAATCTGATGGCACCGTTGAACTTGCAGCACCAGTATTCACTTAAGGAGACATTTACTTCAATTGTAGTGGGTCATGATTAAAAGACATATTTAGGTTTTTCAAGGAAAATAATAAAATAAAGTGTGCAACACTTTATTTTACATGATCCGCTATTTGGTGTGTGGTGGTTAAAACCTCCCAATGGAGGTTGGAGGTGGGACCACTGCACCTTAACCTCCCATGATAGGATATGGAAGTTGGTCCCACCCGAACTCAACCTCCCAAGATAGGATTTATGTGGGGGGGACCACACGAGATTTTAACCCCTTGAAAATCCCCATTAGAGTGGAGAAACCCTCAAGCTCCTATTAATATTGGGGTGCCTCTTCAACTCCCCTTTGTTTAATTTTTTCCCATATCCCATAATTAATTCGTGCCAAATCTCCTGAATTAATTAGGGGGAGCCTATTCATTTAATTCTTCTTTTTGAATTTCTATGCCAAAAAAATATTAGACAACTCAATTTAATATTATTTCACTTGGAATTTGGGTAGAAGTTGGGAAAGAGGAGAGCTTGGGAAGATTAGAATTCTCCCAAAAAATAATGAAGAATGTGTTCTTCCAATGAAGACCCCTGACAATGATCATTCTTAGACTTCTTCCCCAGACACCTACCGATGTGGAGCATCTTCGATAGCTGACACAACTCGGGTTTGGAAGCGTGTGGCAGATGTAACGAACGACAATTCTCTTTATCTAATTTTGCGACTCCGTAAATGAATGAGGAATGAAAAACAAACGTAGGGGTTCAAATTTGGTTAATTGTTGCATGTTCTTCATTTTCAATCATGGTTTAGAATTCGAAGCTGCTTGAAATCACCCTAATGCGAAGGGTATGGGCGGAAAAAAACATGGACCGACCCCTCCTCCTTGCTTATGGATTTTTATGTCCAATGCGGCATGAGTCCGGGTTGAGTGTTTCTCGTCTACATCGGTTTCAGATCAAAGACGACGTCTTGAGGAGAGTTCGAATTCTTCCAGAATTAGAAACGGGCCACCGAAACTCGTCCATTGAACCGCGAAAGATTCGACAGTGGTCGGAACTAGAGAACGTCATTGGCGGTGAATAGAAGGGTGGACGACATAAGGTCAGCCATGAAAGAAGTCAGCGGCCCAAGCCTCCAGGTTATAGGAGAAGGCGTGGTGCAACCGCGCCTCACGGTGGAGAAGAAGGGGGGCGTGGCCCCTGGCTGCGATGGTGCAACGACGGCCGGCGCAAGGCCGACTATGAGGAAGACCGGCAGCTCAAGCCACCATGACTTTGGAAGGGGTGCAGCACAACGACGTCGCGCGGGAGCTGGCTGGCTTCTCGGCGAGCTAAGAGGAGTGGGACGCAGCGGGTCCCGCATGATGCGGACCGGCTCCAAGTGGCACCGGTTGTCCTCCTCCCGAACGGCTTAGTCGTTCAGGATCTAGGGGGCATGACTTCCCCCTAAATGCGTCTAGGGCGGACCCCATGAGATGTCGGGCCAGACCCAGCTCAGGTCGCCGGGTAAGACCCAGTGCGGGCTAGGCCGCCCCTACGGGTCGGTCCGCCCTTGTGGGCTGGGCCATCTCCATTGACCAGGTCGGACCCGTGGACCGGATCAGACCCATATCTGAACCCGGGTTGGGACGGGTCGGTCCGAATGGGACGGAACAGACCCAGAACTGTTTTGGCCGATTTTCACCTTTTCACCCACAACATAGCCTACGAGTTTCTGATGGAAGAATCATCTACGACGACTGAAATATTGGAGTAGGGCGGCTCTTTTGGAATACCCCACTTGAGGTTTGGATGCAATTGGGTTCTGGTCGGGTTTTATTGAACCTAAATCCAACCGGTACCTCGGAGCGGAAATGCCAATAACTCACATACTGAGCATTTGATTGACGTGTCGTCTGTTGCGTTGAGACCCCTATGATAAGGCAGACCTCTGAGATACTTATTCTTGGGAGTTCTTAACTATTGTTGTATCGAAGCTTGGTTTGAGGAGCGGAACCTCCCGGAATCAAGCATGCCTCATCCGGAACCCTATGGCTGGCTGTTCACTGACGACTCTTCCTGGATCCTATGTGGGTTTCAAAACATTGACGACTGTTCCTGGATCCTGTGTGGGTTCGATAGCACTGACAAATGTTCCTGGATCCCATACAGATCAGACAGCTCTGACTACTATTCCTGGATCCTGTGTGGGTTAGAAAATTCTGAATTTTTTCCTGGATCCTATGTGGGTTTGACAGAATAGATGATTCAGTGGATAAATCTGATCATCTCTATCTCTCTATAAAATATGTATTCCTGTGGGAGCTGAGTCAGTGACATTGTGTTTTCCACTTGATTGTGATGGATTACTGGATAACTTAGGTATATGTATGGGAATATACCTAAGTGGGGTTATCTGTTGAATTATTACATTGTGGTTTAGAAATATTACCATGAAATTTTTTTATCTTTAAAATTACTATTTATAATCAAACATAGCCCATGTTTATCCTTTTTAAAAAATACTGACTATAATAAAACAAATAAAATGAAGCATTTGACATTTCATTAAATTAAATTATATAAGGTTACAACTCCCAAAAAATAAAATAAAACTCATATATTTTAATATTTTATGATTATGGATAAAATGGGATCATACAATGAAATTAAGGCATGTTTTAATTTCATTTCTTTGTTGTTTTCATACTATTTTAACCATAATTACATGATTTACCCTTATTGTGGTGACGATTATTCATTATGGTTACTATTCCTAATTATCAAACATAAAAGGGTCTTATTTAAAAATTTTGGATTTCATCATTACTAATATGGAATCATTTTTCATGATTTAATTCTTATAAGTGGAAGTAATTAATTTAAAATCGAAATGAAAATCACAATGAAAAACAGTTTTATAAATAATTTCTATTTTATGTATAAAGGATTTTTTATATTAAATTAATTCATAAAAATCCCTTGAATGAATTGAATTGAATTATTAATATTATTAAATAACTTATTTTATTTTCAATTGGGGTATCACCTTAGTGGTAAAGTGTCATGTAATACCTTCATTTGAATTGAGGTTCAATCCCTAGACTATCTCAATTTGAGGTGTGGTTAGCAAGAGGGTTGACAGGAAGATGGTAGGCTTATGGGAAGTGATTTTTGGGAACATGGTGAGTGGCTTAGTGATGAAGATTGAGGATGGGACATGTGGGTGTCATTATGTTAATGAAATATTAGGATAGTAGAAATCCTTTTCTGTAAACACAAATGGGTGGGCTAGGTGTTCATTAATTACTTTATAAACGATCAGGGGAGAGGCAATCCTCTAATACATCATTGAAATGGGTGATGATGAAATTATTTGGGATGTGGAAGGGTCATATAGTGGAAATTCAGTGAGCTAAGAAAAGAACTATGCAGGTACATGACATGCGTAATGATATTTTTTGGGTCTGGGACGTTGGGGCAATTGTCTTTGGGTTTCCTACACCTTAGACCTACAGGTCATGAATTGTGTTCCCTATTCGTACATAATATTATAGGTTTTATTGATTTAAAAAAAGAGGACACCCCAACTTATTTAAAAAAACTTATATTAGTTTTAAATTTTTTTTAATGAAAATGGGACTTTATAAATGCATGGAACAAAAATATATTTCACAATAAAAAGCAATATTTTTTACTATTAATGGGAAAATCAATATTTTGAGAAAAATCACAAAAGGTAATCCTAAAATAAGTTTAGTTTTCTTATTTTAAAATGAATTTTATTATAAAATATAATTTTTAAAAAATTGAAAATGTTGTATACATTTTCTTTATAAAAACCAATAAAATTCATTTTTAAGAATATATATTTTTGAAGCTCAAAATATCTCTACTAAAAATTGTGTGTTATTTCCTACTAATTAATCAATATATTTTTATTATGTAGTAACTTAAAATATTTTTCATTTTGTGGTTAATCCTATTCATAGATGAAAATTTAATGTCTTGTTGATAACTATTACAATAAATAAAATTATTTTAATATTATATTGGGGTTCTTTTAAACACAGAATTGCATATGCCATACACTATAAAAGAAAGTCATCTTTTAAAAACACATGATATTACACAAACAATCACCCATTACCATTGGTATACCTAAAAATCACCATTTTATGTTTAATTAAGCACTTTAGGGACTTCTAACATTCAAAACTTTTCTCTTCTATTTCAAAATATTTCAATCCATCCGAGTGAAAATTCAAACATCCTATGGAATTTTTACATCCACAAAGACAAATCGTATTGAAATTTCCCCACTATAATACTTGTCATCCTCAATAATCTTCAATAATAATTTAATCAAACCACCTCACATATGTCTGTTTTCAATTTCATATCAAACAATAATGTTCTATTTCTAAACATCTGAAATGCTTCCAAAGAACAACACTCAAATCCATGTGCTCTATTTTTTTAAAAACCAGCCACTAAATTCATTCAACAGAGAATAATTATCATGAAACTTTCCTAAACCCATATATCATATGAAATGACCTTGTTTACATACAATTGAGCATTGAGTGTATAGATATTTTAACTATATAGATTATCATAGGATGACCAATTATAAGTCATTTACCAAAATAAATTTTTGACAAAAAAACTCAACTATGGTGGTTTAGTGATGAAACTGGTGTGGTTTTCAATGTACCTCACCTAAACTCATATAATAATGTCAGTCTATCACTAGTTCTCATCCTAATTCTCAAATTCTAGAAAAAAACAGATGTCCCTCCACTATCCAAGCACTACCAAAAAATTAAATCTATACCACAAAATACTATACATAGTTTTTTTAAATCCTCTGTTATATCCAATAAGAAATACGTAATGTTGTTGTAAACTAACTGAATCCAACTGTACACATGAACAATAGTGAGACCTCCTATGGATGGACAATCTCAGAAAATCTCAAAAGAATCCAATGACATGCTTTTAACTTTACCAATCAAGGTTATTTGACCACAAGAGGAATCTCATGATCATAAAAAAAATCCTCAAGGTATAATACAAACATATATTGTGATTTTATGGATAAAAAATATACAACTCATATTATTCACAATGATATCACTTGATTATAGATGTTAAATTGAACCGAAACATGCTTTGATGACGACAATTCAACCTATTTAGAATATATCACTTAGCCTAAATCAAACAATACATTGATATTATCTATATAGAATTACAAAATTAATTTCGATTACATAAAAATACTTGAATAAATTCATATAATGTCGTCATGATAGTCTGAAGACACATCCATCATTTGTTTCATAGAATTGACATCCTTTCTAATTGTGAGGGAAGTATTCCATGAATGACATGATATATCCTGTAAAATTAGTCTCCTTCTATTCACTTCACTTGATTTAGAATCCAATCTCATGGACCCCATATAATTCATTAGAATAAAAACTATCATATGTGGTTATCCCACTAATACCCATTTACCACCCCAATATCGAATATTCTTCATTCGTGACTAAACAAACAATATCCAAAATACTCACCAACGCACATCCAAAATGAGTTCCATAACCTCCAATTAATTGTTTAGGGATTACCACTATAAATTTTTCCTTACACTTCTCTTAAATAACTAACCATAATAGGTCCTTCAATCAGCACATGTGTAATTTTATTCTTGACCCACACCATCCAACCTATCAAAACCTAACAAATATTTATATTCATGGATTGAGAATGTAACAAAACTCTGATTCACAATGATTCTAACCCTATCAATTGTAGGTCTTAGTTCCTTTTCCATCAAAATTCTAAAAAATCATTCTTAAATTTATTTCTCATTGTCACTAGCACCAAACCTGCACACATTTTTTTACTAACCAACAATTTAGTGGCCACTATCATTTTAAGTGTTTGATACTTTCACCCATCAAATCAAAATGGAATACACTTATATACCACCTCATCATGTAACCTGACTCATTCTCCATTAAGCTGCAGAACATCATAAATCATCTCACATGCCTTAGGCATTGACCCTACTTCATAAAAGTCCAACCTTTATAACCACAATCACCCCATTAATTCTCCTCAAAATTTGACATTTAATTCGGCACCCTCAAAAATTAAATAACACTATGTTCGAGAGCAGTTATGACATTCAATGCAGAGCCTAAACAAACCACGAAATATGATTGTTTAAATATGATCATTATATCCAAGTTGTTTAATTGTAGTGTATGAATAGGAATATCCACATATTTAAACATATATGGGGTTCATACAAATATGAATTTATTGATATATTCTATAGAAAAAATCTCAATTTCATGTATTGTCATTTTTTTAGAAAATATTTTCTTCATAAATGATTTTAATTTATTTTTGTGATAATGAAATAAACCTAATTATTCATTATTTTAGAAAAATTAATTAATAAAATGAAATAAATTTTTAAAACCATAAAAACAATATTATCATAAGGATAAATTTTTGGATTTTCTATATTTTTTGAATATTTAAGTAATAATGAAAAATATTGTTTCTTCGTAAGAACTATAATTTTTTCGTGAATTTATAAAGTTACATTTTGTTTTAAAATTATTAAAAACAAAAATTAGTGTATGCTATTATTTATAATTCAATTATGTTTAAAGGAATCGATTTTATGATTTAATTTGATAAAAACATATTTACATAAAAAAGACAATTGTTTGAAAAATTGTATTTCATTCTATTTTTCCCATTAATTAAATTAATTTATAAGAATTATATAAATTGAATCTCTAAAAATAGATACCATATTTGTAATTAAGAGGTAGAATTTATATAAATATATCCCCTTTATTTTTGATAATTAGGAATACTAACCATACTAAATAATTGTCACCATAATAACGGTAAATCATGAAAATAAGGTTAATAATACTAATATAAGGACAATTAAATGACCAAAAACATTAGATTTAATAAATTTTATGAACTTATTTCTTCCATAATGAACCATTTTTCTAACTTATAAGCTTTTTTTATTTTTATGGGAATTTTCCTATTATATTATTTTATTTAATGAAAATTACAATATTTCATTCTCTTTATTTTATTATGTTTAATTAGTTTTTCATAATGATAAATAAGAGATAGTTTAAAATCTAAATAATCATTCCAAAAATAAATTAATATTTATAATTTTAAGTCATTAACAATATTTAGCTATAAAATAATTACCTAAAATATTTACGCAACACAAAAAAATTATTTATTCAATTATTAGAAACATAAAAAAAATTATTTAAAATAATAATAAAAGTTATATAATTGGAATGGTATAATATATCCCAAAATTTTTAAAGATTGATATAACTTGTATGGTATATTTTAAATTATTATATACTAATCCCATTATTTTCTTGATATATTTAAAATCATATTATGTAAATAGTTTCAAAATGAAAATTAATAATATTTTATCATAAATATTAATTTATGAAATGAATTAAAATTAATAAAAATATTAAATTAATTGATGTGAATGTGATATGTTTTAAAACACAAATAATTATATATTTATTGTTCATTTTCCCTCATTTGGTATCTTTATTTTCCCTTAATGCGTGGAAAACATTAATATTGCTGTAATTGTAAAAAGGGTAAACTAGAGGTAAAAACTAAAAGATAAGGGTGAATATGTAAAAAAAGTAATTTTTTTATGATAGGGTTTCATGTAATTCAAATAATTTCTTATAATTATATAAAATTTTAGGCATTTTTATATCAAAATTAATTTATATTAATTCAATACATTAAGAAATTCTAGAATTTCCCACGATCACTTATAAATGGACACTACATATCTTAATACTTGATACCACTTCTAGTAATGTAGATTGAGAAAATCATATCCATTTCCCATTTGAAAAAGATTATCCATGTTTTAGAGGTTATTTTCATTCCAAGAAACAACCCATAGGTCCCTTAAGTGGATATCTAATAGAAGTCTACCTGAGAAGAGGTGATCATATTTATCAGGACTTACATGTTTATTTCATCTTATATATATTATTAATGTGTTTTAAGCACTTACAAAAATAACTAGAATATTATAAATATTCTGATATGTTATTATGATTTTTTTCAAGAATTTTCTATCTCTTTTCCATCATACAAATAATGAAAACCACCACTCATGCGTATAAATGGGCTTATTGTATCAACCTAGTGGTGTAATTTTTTTTAACACCATATAACTTGAATTGTGATAAACATGGATCTTATGTGTATATATTGTATTTTTGAAAAAGGTATGCTTCTAGACTAATAAAATTGAAAAAAAAATTCTTACCTCTTGATCCATTAAGAAACAATAACATCCCTCGTGAGTACGTGTATACTACCAGCTCCACGAAGCAATGAAAAACGTTGTTCATTTTAAATTTACATTTAAGGTGATAAGGATATAATTAATCGATAAATATGATATTTAAATATTGTATAACATTCTTTAATTGATGTAACTATGTTATAGGCACAAGGGATAATTTTATCAAATCATAAAATACTTGAAAATAAATGATGTTAACACCATAAAAATGATAGTAATTAAATATTGTTAACAAACTGGGAAATAAAATGTTTTTAAAGGATCATTTATTTATATTTTTCCAGTATATATTTATATTATATATATATATATATAATATTAGATCAAAATAATTTATGTCTTGTGTCGAAATCATGTTTAGTTGTTTCAAAACTTTATTTCTTTTGGTTGGGTTATAATACTTCTTCATTATCGTTCATACTATAATATTACATGTTTAATGAGTTTTTGAATATTTTTTTTGTTTTATTTAAACTTTTTTTATGTGGATTTTAATTTGGTAAACATATTCAATCCATTTAATAGTTTTCACTTATATTTTATGATCATTGTTAGGCTATTCATCTTAATTTAAACACTATTGAGACATAATTAGTATGATGAAACTATTACCTTTTATGTGTGGTTTATATTATCAATTTTAGGTATTTTTAATAAATATACATTTATATATTAGGATTAATGTTTCAATTCTTGTTACTCTTTCAAGAGGTATTCTTAAAAGAAATGGACATCTTAATATACATTTAGATTTGGTATATTTTTCATCCATATCAATATTTTTCCAAATTATTTTACAAATGTCCACTTTATTTACTCAACTAATTTGTTACGAAACTTTTATGTTATCCTTTATTTTTTATATGGTTTGAAAATAATATTTATAATATTTCAACAAAAGTTTCATTTATATGTTCATTTATATGATGTCAAAAGGATTTTTTTTCTTTTAGTGTATATGATGTTAATGGACTTTCCTGACATTATAACCATGTTACAGACTTTAACATCTTATATTTTTATATGGTTTAAAAAATAAGTAACTTTAATGAAAATTTATTTTAAAATGTTCATTTTCTTTTTCATCTATTCAATAAAAGAATCAACTTTACCACAAAATATAGTTTTTTGACATTCATCACTCATATATTGATTAATCACATGAACAAAAACATTCTATTGAAACATTAAATTCACTGGGATCATTGGACATGAAATTCCACATAAATATCCAAATTAATTATATCATGGATACTATTATAATCTATACTACAAATCATTTCTACATAGGTTGTTTGAAATTGGTTTTTTTGATTGACTAGGGAATTATTCATAATATTATTTCATTACATGATATGGGAATTCGTTGATAAGAAATATTATATATAGAGTTCATTGATATGATGTTTTTCATGGGGTGAGGAATTATATGGCCCCTTGTTGCATCTAAAGACAACTTGAGAAAAATTATTAAGTTAATAGTAAATTTGATCTTATTGAATACCTACCCATTTATTAAACTATCATAACAAATGGATTTGATATTATAGATACCACAATAACTGAAATCATGATGTCAAGTATTAATAATTCCCTTAATGAAGAATTTTTATTATTATTATCAATGAAATTTTTGTATTGATATTATACATGGATGCATTTCATATAAAGGGTTTTTAAAAAAAATATTATTTCAGTTATTTATCATCCCATTTTGTTTTTACATTATTTATTCATGATAGATTCTATTCTATATTACCCTTATTAAATATCTAATATCATCATTTTATTTTTTTAATTTCCATAAGATATTAAGAAATATATTATGAATAATATCATTTAGTAAAGAATTTTTTTTATGTTATATATTTTATATATAATAGGTAATAAGATAATCATTTATTTATCTGGTTTATCAAGAATAATAAAAAGATATTTACATTTGGATAAAAATGATTGTATCTTATAAAAATAGAATAATTAAGACAATGAATCTATGATATTGGATTTGGGGTTTTTATAGTTGGTATTAAAGGATGTTTTGTAGAATCATCAAGAACTAGATTTAGGAAATCGTTTATTAGGGAACATAACCCTATTCCTCACATTGATGACAAGTCTATGTATAAGATAATAAAATGATGATGTGGTAATGATAATGGTTGACCTAGGTTAAACCCATGGTGTTGTAGATTGAAAATAAATATCATGATATGGATATCCTATAAATGTATTTTTATAATTATTTGGTATAGTATAATGATTATTTCTTCTCACACTATGGTTTATGGTTTTAGTTTTCCACATGAACTATATATAACCATGTTTAAATTTAATGTAATGGATAATTTTTGGAATATTATGAAATAAAAAGGGATGATTACTGGATTGAAATATATTTTAGTTATTCCTAATCATTTATCATTTTATATGATTAATAACATATACCTTAACCAACTCACAGACTCATCGCGTTCGTGGAGACGGTAGTCCGTACGTACACACGAGTGACAATATCATTATTTTGATATAATAATAATATATTATTGGATGGAATATAATATATAGATAATAATTATCATGTTATACTTATTATTTACATGAATTACACATCATTATTATACCCATCAAAATAATAATTTATTGAATAACAATTACACCATGACATGGAGACGTTAAGTCGTACGTACGCACGTATGGTGACATGTCATTCCAAGAATGGATATAATACTGAATATGGTTGTACCAAATTTATAATAACATAACAGTATATATAAGATACTAAATTTATTATTTTAGAATGGGAATAACAAAGAAAGAAGAAGTTGAAGAAGAAAGGAACTTGAAAGAGGGCGGTGAAAACATTACCTCTTCTTCGGGTTCTTTCTTTTGATTTGATCAAAAGGGCTCCATAGTTTGGCTTTCTGATCAAACTAAGGCCTCTAGGATGAAGTTAGGGAAGTTTAAAGAGTATTTGGGCAGGGGTTGGCTAAGCCAAAAGGCTTTGAATGTGTGAATTAGTGAGAAGGGGGAGTGCCCTTTTATAAGAGGGGTGATGGGCACCTTTGGAAAAGCTAGAAATATTATTTTATAATAAATTCATATTCGGTTTATAATGGCTTAAAAGTGGATTATTTAAAGGTTATGGTGGGGATGGGTCTAAAATAACTAAACCAATAGAATTTATACAGGTTTGGGTCATTATATTAACCTTATCTTTTAGTTTTAACTCCTAGTTAATTAGTTTTACACTTACCATGCCACTTTGTATTTTTCTATTATATAGTTAATAAACATACTATATACCTCCAAGAGACCCCCAAGTGGCCCATTAATGAAACACCTATCATTATATAAGTCTCTTGGGCTAACCTTAGATTTTTATGAATTAAATATAAATTAATAATATAATATTTGTTTTAAAAACTCTTTTATGTCAATTTTGACACTATTGGGTATTTTGTTTATGGTAAATTCATATAAACATTATTACTTAAAAAAAATTTATATAACCAATCCTAATATGTCATATTAACCTTGAAAATTAGTGGAATGCATAATAAGTGTCAAATTATTTTTATTTTGATATCTATAATATCAATTATTTTAATAATTCATTAATTAGGTAATTACTGCATCATCATTGTGTCATAAATAAACTAAATTATTTAATGTCTAAAAATTATAAATAAAACACAATTATGTAGGAAATAATTTTATCTTTTTAATGAATATTTAAAACCGAATTTATCTTATGTATAACCCTATATTAAAAATGGTTTAGTAAATAAACTTTGATTTTAACTCTTTTAACTCTTCATTGAATTAAATAATAATAAATGTCCTAATCTAATCCAAGTGGACCTAAATGATAATATTTTATTCCAAAGGTTTTTTTAGTCGAGATACACTTGTCCAATAGATTTAGGACACGTGTTAAGATAATATTATTATCATTTTACCCTTAATTACCCTATTTTACTTTTAAGTGTGGTAAATAAAAGTAAAAAGTTACTATTCACCAAAAATTATTTTCATCTCATTGAACAAAATTTTACTCCTTGATATTAACTGTGTCTCTCGGATTTTCAAAATTACACTCACAGAAGTGGTAGAATTACATTTTACAAGAATTTCCAAATTCTCCTAGGAGGTGGGTAAAAGACGGTGAAAAGTTAAATAAAAGTTTTATATATCTAAATTTATTCTTGACTAACTCCAATGAATTACATTGAACTTATATAGGTATTATGTATCTATTTTGAACATAATTAAATTTAAAAAAAAATAAATAATTACTTAAATAAAAATTCGGTTTTAAACTATAACTCAGTGTTTTTTCATTATTCATCAAAAATTGAATGTTTTCAGAAAAATACCAAAATTTCAACCTAGGCTAATTTAGATATTCCAAATCCAAAAATGAAGTCCATTTTGAAGGATAAAATTTATAAATTTTCAAAAAGTGGGAATTACTATTCATAACGGAGAGTTTGATTGGTTTTGGTGTGTGTGTTAGAACTCGAAGTTGCATACAACACACGCTCCTGTATTATTAAAAGGGAAGCGTACCGTTGAAGATTGAGGTGTTACATTCTCCCCTCTTTCAAATAATTTCATCCTTGAAATTTCTAGAATACTACCGCATGAAAATACTCATGTGGTTCTTCATCATAAGTTCCTCGGGTTCCCACGTTGCATCTTCCATCTTATGGTTTCTCCACAAAAATTTTACCAGACGAGTCGTCCAGTTTTCAGTACTAGTTATCTCGTATCAAGAATCCTGACGGGCTCTTCACAATAACATAGATCGAGTTCCAGTTCTAATTCCTCATAGGTGAGTACATGTGTTGGGTCAGGCATGTATTTCCTCAAAATTGATACGTGGAACACATCGTGAACTTTGGAGAGACTTGGCGGCGTTTCCAAATAGTAAGCCACAACCCCAATTAATTCTATAATTTTGAAAGGTCCTATGTACCTAGGACTCAATTTACCCTTCTTACTGAAACGTACAACTCCCTTCTATGGAGATACCTTCAAGAAAACCTGATCTCTAACCTGAAATTCCAAATCATTCCTTCAGTTATCGGCATAGCTCTTCTGCTTACATTGAGTTGCTTTGATATGGTTTTGGATTACCTTTACCTTTTCCATCGTTTCCTCCACAAGTTCTAGGCCTACAAGTTTTCTTTCACCAACGTCATCCCAACAGGTTGGTGTGCGTCATCTCTTTACATATAACGCTTCATATGGTTCCATCTGAATACTTGAATGGAAGCTATTATTATAGGAAAATTCCACCATAGGTAAATATTGATCCCACATACCCTGAAAGTCAAGTGAGCATGATCTCAACATGTCTTCTAAGGTATGAATAGTCCGTTCTGATTGTCCATCTATTTGAGGGTGGTAGGAAATGCTCAAACAAATTTCTGTATCCAGGGTTTTCTGAAGACTCTTCCAGAAACTTGATGTAAAATGGGGATCACGATCAGAAACAATCAATAAGGGTACTCCATGAAGTCTCACCACTTCATTAATATATAGCCCTTCTAGACATTCAAGTGGTAAATCTTCCCTAATAGAAAAAAAATGTGCTGACTTGGTAAGACGATCAACAATAACCCATATTGCATCGTTCCTTATAAGAGTCTTTGGTAGTCCCATGAAAAATTCCATCGTAATATTGTCCCATTTCCACTATGTTATGGGAAGAGGTTTCATGACTCCTACAGGCTGTTGCCTTCCAACATTCACTTGTTGATAAACCATACATCTTGACAAAAAATCAGCAATCTCCCTCTTCATGTTGTCCCACCAAAAATGTTCCTTCAAGTTTATGTACATTTTGGTTCTCCCAAGGTGTATAGAGAAATTGGAACTATAAGCATTGTCCAACAATTCCCTTTTTAGATCAGGTATATTGGGAACACAAAGTCTCTTCCCAAATTTCAAAATTCCATCTTCATACCTAAAGTCATTCAATCTCCCATCATTCACATCTTTAATCTTCTTTTGAAATTCTTCATCATCGGTCTGAGAACTCTTTATCCTTTCTAGTAAAGATGTTTTGGAAACCATTTGAAGAATTATTGATGTTTCACCTTCCATGGTAATTCCTATATCCATCTTCACTAGATCCATGAAAATAGGATCCCTTTCAATTCTCATCATGTTCAAAACACTATGATCTTTTATGCTCAAAGAATCTTCCACCTTATTTTCCTTCCCCAGGTGGTAGTGTATCGTGAAATCATAGTCATTGAGTAGTTCAAGCCATCTCCTTTTCCTCATGTTGAGTTCTTTTTGTGAGAAAATATACTTCAAACTCTTGTGATCAGTATAAATCTCACATTTTTTCCTATAGAGGTAGTGCCTCAATATCTTCGAAGCAAATATCACAGCTGCAAACTCGAGATCATGAGTAGGATATTATTTCTCATGAATTTTTAACTGCAATAATTCATAAGCAATAACACTATGATTCTATATAAAAACACAACCAATTCCTTTCATCGATGCATCACTATAAATAAGGAACCCATCATTCCCCGGTGGTAGAGTCAATATAGGAGAATTGACTAATATTATCTTCAGTTCTTCGAAAAATTCTTCACACTCCTTTGTCCAAAAAATTTAACCCCTTTACGTGTGAGATTTGTTAATGGGTTAGCCAATCGGGAAAAATTCTGGATGAAACGTCAATAATAACCTGCTAAACCAAAAAAATTGTGTACCTCAGTTATACTCGTAGGTTCTGGCCATTCTTGGATTCCCTTGAACTTAGAAGGATCAACAAAGATTCCATCATTAGAGGCAATATGGCCATGAAAAGAAATCTCATGAAGTCAGAATTCGCACTTGCTAAACTTCCCATATAATTCATGTCTTCTAAGAACCTTCAGGATATTGAAAAAGTGATTTTCAGGATCTTCGTAGCATTTGGAGTATACTAATATATCATCAATAAATACCACAACAAAATCATCGAGATATTCCTTGAAAATCTATTCATTAGATCCATGAATACAAAGGGTGTATTAGTCAGCCCAAAAGGCATTACTTTAAACTCGTAATGCTCGTACCTTGTTCAAAATGCTGTCTTCAGAAAGTCTTCCTTCTTCACACACAACTGATGGTATCCAGATCAAAGGTCAATCTTTGAAAAGTATTGAGCTCCATGCAGTTGGTCAAATAAATTATCAATGCGAGGTAGGGGATACTTGTTCTTTATGTTATATCATTGATCTCCATGTATTCGATACATAATCTCATAGATCCATCTTTTTTTTAACAAAAAGAACAGGGGCTCCCCATAGAGAAACACTAGGGCGAATAAATCCCTTATTACTCAATTCCTCTAGTTGTTTATTCAGTTCAACTAATTCTACAGTGGCCATTCTATAAGGGGTCTTTGATATAAGTCTTGATCCATGAATTGAATCAATGGAGAAATCATCTTCTCGTTCTGGAGGATGTCTAGGTAAATCATCCAGAAACACATCTACATATTCTATCACAATAGGTACATCCTCTATTTGAACATTCTTTTCCTCACCCATAATCATTTAATTCTCTTCCTCCCCAATAATTAAATTTAGTTGAGCTACTGGGGGTGGATCTAGATAAGAATTAGGTGGTGATGATTCTGCTCTAAAGATACGGTGTTCCTTATCATCGTCATCAAAAATAGTAACCTCATTATTACAATAAATATTAGAATCATGTTCTGAAAGCCAACCCATACAGAGGATTACGTCAAACTCAATCATAGGTATGACGATGAGATCAGGGGATAAAGAATATTTATGTTCTCTAATGGGGACTGATTCACGAAAATTTGTTGCAATGATACTTCCCATATGAGTTTTAACAGAAAAATCCCTTCTTAAATCAAATTGGTAATATCTAATTTTCTTAGCAAACTGGGAAGATATGAAACAATGCAATAATTCAGTATCAAATAATGAATTTTCTAATCTTTAGGAAACCATTAAATTACCTTCCACCACGTCTTTCGGAGCTTCTACCTCAGCAGTAGTGATAGCATAAGCTTGGTCTTGATCACTTGGCCTTTTCAGAGGTAAGTTCCCCTGATGCTTAGGAAAATCATTTGCATAATGTCCCATCTCCCTGCAATTGTAGCATTGGACATCAGTAGCATCATTCTTCCGATTACAATCACAAGTTTGGTGGCCTTTTTCACCACACTTTTAACAATCTCCCATTCATTTTAAGCAAGTAAAAGGGTGTTTCTTCCCAAATTTACGACATGATGGATATTCAAATTTTCCCTTCTTCCCCTTATTTCCATTCCCATATTGATCAGAAAATATATTCTTCTATTACTTTACTTTAAAGTCATAAGACTTAGAGAATTCCTTTTCTATCTTGATAGCACATGAGACAATGTCTTTGTAAGACAAGAAGGATTATGAGACTAATGCTCGACGGAGAAATGGTTTTAACCCATCAAAGAAACGATCAATCTTACTTCTTGGGATATGTATATAATCTCCAGCATACCTTGATAACCTTGTAAAGTTATCCTCATTTTTTACGACATTCTCAATCCCCTTTTGTCTCAGACTCAGAAATTGTCTTTCCATATCTGCTCGATGGTCACAAGAAAAGTATTTTTCCAAAAACAGATCATTTAACTCACTCAATTCCCTATTTGATACTTCATCATCTTACTTTCTGTTTTGAATCAATGACCACCATTGATCAGCATCTCCAGTGAGGTGATAAACTTCCATGACAACTTTTTCCCTATTAATAAGCCCCAAAGCCTGAAATATTTTCTCTAGGGAACTTATCCATTGCTCACCTACTAATGGATTTGTACTCCCATTTAATGTTGGTGGTTTCTACCTTATTAAGAGATCTAACATTGATCCTCCATGCTGTGGATCAGGGTGCTCTATATAGGTTAGTTTATTATTCATTACCTGAGTGTGTTGTCCCAGTATGGTGATTAGTTGATCAGCACCAGTTTCATCACCAGCTCCACTATAATTATCTTGAGGAAGAGGGAAATCCCTACATGGAGTGTGTGCATTGATATGGTTTCCATTTATTCCACTAGGAACCATTTCTAAACAATTGCATCAACTAGATCAATTTATGAATCAAAATACATAATTCCATACTTATAAAACACTTAACATAAATTAAACTATTTATAGATATAATCCATAATCATACAAATGTTTTTATTGAGGACGTTTGTACTCATAATCCCTTCATAATGATTTGTAAAGAATATGAGAGTTATCCTAAGCGTATCCCCCGGGAGTGTCATAAGCAAGAGTGCAGCATGGCCCGTTGTCGTGCACCAGTTCCCGTTCGAGTATAGCTCAAAGCGGTGTTTTTGGGTTTTACCCCTAGGTACATATGTTCCAGATCCACCTCTACCTGCTCGTATCTAGACAGGGATTTATTTCTCGAAAAACTCAAAAAATCTCTCCAATACCAAAATTCTAGGAAGTTCTTCTATACTAATCCTCAAAGTCCATCTTAGGTCTATGTGCTCTAATCAGAGTTTACCTAAATCTCGCTTCCAAGGTTTATACTAAACATCCTCTGATACCAACTGTAACGCCCCAACCCCAGTTACCCAGACTTGGTGCATTATTACATAACATTGGAATGATCACAAGAAAGATCAAGTCTTGAAATACCGATTAGTTTAGTAGCCTTAGAATAACTAGATACATTCATAAATATTATATTACATCATAAAATGAAAACTAAAACAATATATTCTCTATAGTCCTCACACTTATCCAATCATACTATCCATGAAGGTCATTCATAAAATACTTCTTCACATCCTCGGAAAAATAAAACATAGAAAGGGGTGAGCTCAAATGCCCAGTAAGGATAACAATATAGTGGAAACTTTAATAAATAAGCATAAACATTTAAGGCAATGCATAACTAAAACAAAAGACTTTTAAACTTGAAATTCGTCATAATATGGAAAAAATAAAATGAAATAATTCCATTTACTTATTCACATGGATATTCTACTAGTCAAATAATCACATGCAATATCAATAACCACTTTCATAATGATGGAATGCATAATGTCAGACTATCATAACCACATAGGCAAGGCCTCGTGCCAAGACTACAAATAAGATTTTGTCAAGTCCTTGTTCCAAGACACAAGTTTGTTTCATGAGACCTACCGATGCATCGAAGAGCTATAGAGGGCTCCACCCGTCACTTATTAAGTCCAATTCATTCCTCATATGAACAGGTTTAAACATAACATAAACATTCGTATTAAAACTAGCATACGAAATGTCAATACATTCTCTATAAATCATTAATGGTATAAAAATAACACGTCCATAGTCAAACATTTCAGAAAACATTCAATACAATATGGATGATTTATATCATAATAAATAAAATTCAAATAAGATTAAAATCCACCAAAGGATGTTGACATAGATGAAATCAAAACTATTTGAGAGAAATATATCTTTTTTTTAAATCATTTAAAATTCAAATAATTATAAAATAAAACTTTTACTTTGAATATATTCATATAATCTTGTAAAGGAAGCAACAAAGATTTTATATCGGCAGAAAATAGCCGCACCCACCGTATAATTTTAAAAAAGACATTCTTACCTTAATTCTGTCGAAAAGGTTTAAAAGGACCTTGTTTGAAAAAAACAGAAAGATTCCTTTATAAACTTCTTATAAAAAGAAAAAAAAGGGTATAAATGACTTTAAACCATATTCTGTAAAATATTAAGAATTTTTTGAATCACATTTTTAAGAAACATGGATGTGGACGATAAAGAGGTCCTAGTGGATAATTACGTATAAACAACCTCGGATAATGAAGAGATTGTGAAATAAACCCTTACCTTGCACTTTTCCTTGGTTGAGGGTCGGTTATCCTCTTGTATAATGGTGAAGTAATTGTTATTAAATTATACAAGAATCATATACATTAATATGATATCATATATGATCTTTTAACATTGATTTGTTAATAATATCTTAGTATTATCGTTGTTTCGGGTGTTAACTTACTCATTTTCTTCTATATGTTTCGTTACGTAAGCCGTGTTTGTTATGGATATTTTGTATCTTATTCATATCCAGAATGATATCAAGTCCTTAAACATTATTTTTAATCATTAAATGAGAATTAGTCTTGAATGGATACGATGGGGAATGAATCTCATTGCGTTCGTGGAGACGGTAGTCCGTACGTACGCACGAGCGACAATATCATTCTTTTGATTTTAAAATAATATATAATTGGATGGTATATCATATATAAATAATAATTCTCATGTTATATTTATTATTTACATGAATTACACATCATTATTATAACAATCCAAAAAATAATTTATTGAATAACAATTACACCATGACGTGGGGACGGTAAGCCTTACTTATGCACGTATGGTGACATGTCATTCAAAGGATGGATAGAATACTGAATACGGTTGTACCATATTTATAATAACATCAAAGTATATATAACTTACTGGAGTTATTTTTTTCATAATGGGAATAACAAAGAAAGAAGAAGTTTAAGAAGAAAGGAACTTGAAAGAGGGTGGTGAAAACATTACCTCTTCTTCGGGTTCTTCTTTTTGATTTGTTCAAAAGGGCTCCTTAGGTTGGGTTTATGATCAAACTAATGCCTCTAGGTTGATTTGAGGGAAGTTTTGAGAGTATTTGGGTAGGGGTTAGCCGATCTAAAAGGCTTTGAATGTGTGAATTAGTGAGAAGGGGGAGTGCCCTTTTATAAGAGGGGTGTGGGGCACCTTTAGAAAAGCTAGAAATATTATTTTATAATAAATTAATATTCGGTTTCTAATGGCCCCAAAGTGGATTATTTAAAGGTTAGGTGGGTATTGGTCGCAAATTACCCAACCAATATAATTTATATAGGTCTGGGTCATTATATTAACCTTATCTTTTAGTTTTAACTCTTAGTTAATTTGTTTGACACTTACCAAGTCACTTTGTATTTTTATATTATATAGTTAATAAACATACTATATACCTCCAAGTGACCCCAAAGTGGTCCATTAATGATAAACCTATCATGATATAAGTCTCTTGGCCGAACAATAGATTTTTAGGAATTGAATATAAATTAATAATATAATATTTGTTTTAAAAACTCTTTTATGTCAATTTTGAAACTATTGGGTATTTTGTTTTTGATATGTTCATAAAAGCATTATTACTTCGAAAAAAATTATATAACCAATCATAATATGTCATTTTAACCTATAAAATTAGTGGAATTCATAAAAAGTTTCAAATTACATTTATTTTGATATTTATAATATCAACTATTTTAATATTTCATTAATTAGATAATTACTGCATCACCATTGTGTCATAAATAAATTAAATTATTTAATGTCTAAAAATTATAAATAAAATACTATTATGTAGGAAATATTTTTATCTTTCTAATGAATATTAAAAATATAATTTATCTAATGTATAACCCTATATTAAAAATGTTTTAGTATGTGAACGTTAATTTTAACTCTTTTAACTCTTCTTTGAATTAAATAATAATAAATGTCCTAATCTAATCCATGTGGACCTAAATGTTAATATTTTCTTCCTAAGTATGTTTTTAGTCGAGATAAACTTGTCCAATAGAATTAGGACATGTGTTAGGGTAATATTAATATCATTTTTACCCTTTAATTACCCTATTTACTTTTTACCGTGGTAAATAAAAGTAAAAAGTTACTATTCACCAAAAATTATTGTCATCTCATTGAACCACATTTTAATCCTTGATATTAACCATTTATCTCTCATTTTCAAAATTCCACTCACAAAAGTGGTAAAATTACGTTTTTTGTGAATTTCCAATTTCTCCTAGGAGGTGGGTAAAAGACGGTGAAAAGTTCAATAAATTTTTTATATATTTAAAATTATTCTAAACTAACTACAGTGAATTATATTGAACTTATATAGGTATTATGTATCTATTTTTACCTTAATTAAATTTAAATAAAATAAATAATTATTTAAATAAAAATTCGGTTTTAAACTATAATTTAGTGTTTTTTCACTATTCATCAAAAATTGAATGTTTTCATAAAAATACAAAAAAAATTACCCTAGTCTAATTTCAATATTCTGAATCCAAAAAATGAAGTTCATTTTGAATGATAAAATTTATAAAATTTCAAAAGGTGGGTATTACTATTCATAACGGCTAGTTTTATTGGTTGCGGCGTGTGTGTTAGAACTTGAAGTTTCGTACAACACACACTACTGTATTATTCAAAGGGAAGCGTACTGTGGAAGCTTGCTGTGTTACACTTTATGTTTTGGTAAAATTTATCCTTTTAAGGTATTATGATTTGGCTGATTACAAAGTGTTATGTTTTTTCTTCCCATCATTATCTAGGATTGTTTATTTTTGTGTCTCCTCTAGGGAATACTTCTCTTTCATGTTCATGTTTCTTTAAAATATTTTTGAAAATTTATTTGATATTATCATATGTATGTTTAATTTAATTTTTACACATATTTTAATTTTTGAAAAATCATTTGAGTGATATATTTTATTGTTTCCAAAAAAATGTTCTTCTATAATTTTCTAAAAAAAATACAAATGTAATGTTTTTTATCTTATACTGTATGAGCCGATTTTCCTACTGTCATGGAACTTTAATGATTTGCATAATCCTTTACATGTTTACATGTTTATTTTAATGATTGTTTTCTATTATAATTGTGTTGTATTTTAAAAATATGTGATTTTGAAAGAGAAAAGGGTATTTTCCTGATGATTTTTTCAATGATCTCAATTAATGAAATTTAATTATTTCCACATCCTTTGTTAAATCTTATGCTTTATTAAGTTTGATCTCTTATGATAACATCTTACATATTTTATTAAATAGATTATGATCATTTTGATTCGGTATGTAATATTTGATACCATTAACCATATTATATGGATGATTTTTTACTATGATTATTTATTGGGAAATTTTATCATTTCTTATGCTTGTTTCAATATGAAATTTCATGTCTACTATGTTTCCGCCCTTCAGATGAAGAATTCATTAGACATATCATGTGATGATAAAGACCTGATATAGCCCCTCAATGCATTGGTAGGTCTCATGATACAAACTAGATTGATTTTTGGCCATGGACTTACACATTTATTGGATTCGTGGAATGAAGCCTTTCTGGTATTACATTCATAGACAGATGCCTTGATCGTATGTTTTAGACTTCTAATATTATTCATTCCATTATCATGAATTCAGTATTTGATATTCCATGTGTATATTTGATTAGTAGAATATTCATGTTTATGTTTTATAGATGATGTAATCATTTATATGGATTTATATGATAATCTTTTATTATGGAAATATTAAGCTCATGTAATTAATTAAATTGAATATGTTTGAGTTTTTTACCTTTCCAGAACTGTTTATATTTGTTTATGATATCTTTTTTGTGTACAAAACCTAAACAAGAATCTAAACTCACCCCATTTATATGTTTTTTTCAGATGAAAAGAAGTTTATTTTGATTGATATGTAGAGTTAATCAAGGGGAATAATGGAATTATCAATGTATTTTTTATGTTTTATTTTATATTTTCAATTATAAATTAAGGATCAAGTATGTATATAGTATTATAAAACCATTAAATCGAGAAATCCTTCAAAATGAAATTCCATGTATATTATTCGAATGGAATAAAGTGTCCATAAACTATTAGATACTAGGATCGAGGTTCTTACAGTTGGTGTGAGATTAAGTTTAGTAGAACATTGGAAACTATATTTATAAATGAAAATATATATTAGGGAAACATAATACTCTAATGGACTCTGAGAATATTCCAAAAGTAACTAAGATTATCATTTTGAGATTAGTGATACATAAATTTTCAATTTATGTTATGTGGTTTAGTATTTTTGAAATTATGAATTAACATTCCTTTTCTAATCTTGTGCACACCATTATTTTCAAATGGCATGTAGCTAAAATAATGGAAACTATATGTGTGCACACATACTGTGTAGGGATTTCCCTCCTAATAATGATAATGAAGATAGATATAGTGCTACGGATAGAGCTGAAAAATTTATAACTATATTAGGATTGGTAACTCAAGTTAGAAGTAAAAATATTACTATATAGAGTAGCATAGTGATCCATAATTCTATGTAAAAATTTTATGCCGCTTTATGAAACAACAACCTTCATCATTCAATGGGAATATAAATCCCTTTATTTGTAAACAATGGATAAGTTATCTAGAGAACATATTTATCACTTTGAAGGGTAGTGAAAGGTATAATTATATCATGACAGTTTATCATCGCCAAAGGGTCTCAGATCAAGGGTGGGAATTGATTAAATGAACATTGGAATAGGAATAAATAAAAACATGGTACAAAAGGATATTAAGGAAGTATTCTTAGAAAAATATTTTCCTCACGAGGAATGAGTTGATATAAATAGAAAATTCCTGAGTTTGAGACAAAAGGAGGATGATATTTTTTAAGTTATGAATCCAATTTCACTAGATTATCAATGCATTATATGAACTATATACGTAATCCAAATAGAAAGATTGACCATTCATTTTATGAGATTAAAACAATAATTTGAAAAAGAAACAGGTATCCTAAAATTTATCATCATTTGAGGATATATTATATTATCTTATCATGGTAGTCGAATAATTTTCCAATCCTTTTGGTTTCTAAGGAATGTTGGAGAAGAATAGAACAAAAGGGGAAAATAGATATGTGGAAGAAAAACAGAGGATTTTATCTCCATGTGATAGTTGTGGAAGTAAACACCATGGCACATGATTAAATGGAAGTGTAGTTTATTTCAAACATGGGAAAAGGACACCATGATCATGATTGAATGGGAAATATTTAATTTTTGAATGACAATTACAATAAATTTAAAGATATAGGACATTAAACTAATGAATCCCCTAGCCAAAAGGAAATATATCTCATAAGAAGCTAAGGTATCCTTGATATTCTTATAATATTGATACATCTAAAATGGGTTGAATATTGTGCCTATGTATTTGTGTCCAAAAAATATTTTTTAAAATTATTTTATGAAGAAAATTTTTAAGTATTATACTACAATTTTGTTTCTTAAGGGATTTTAGAACATATGTGGAATGGAAACGATGACCAAGAAAAATAATCTAGCAACTGGTTAAACCTTTTGAAAAACACCTGATTGAAGGGGGATAACACTTAACATATAATCAATGTTGAGATAGTGGGAAAATATATTATTATTTGATAAAATTGATGGCCATGAAATTGGTTAGTAATTTTTTGGTTTATCTTTTCTAGATTTTACTAAATATTTGGACTTAGGAAAATATTTTTAAACATGTGATTTTATCCTTGTCTTAAATGTCGTTTTATGGGGATTATCGTAACTTTGTAGAATATTTGATCAATGTATTTACATGTCTATAATGTGACATTATGAACTTATTTATGTTTTCCAGGGATACTTTTTTGATCATTTTTTTGGATTTAGTATATGTTCAGTAATATTTAGGAATCATTTGAAGGCTAACAACTTATGGAATAGAATAAGGTGAATTTAATATATTATTGTCTGAGGATAAAGTATAATTAATCATATCAAATAAACTATGTAACACATTTTTTTAAATTAAAAATGTTGATACTAAAAGCATGACTTGTGGTTCTTCTAATTTATTAGATTTTCATTAGGCATGAGAAAATCATCATGTATATTTTTTTATTGGCATAAGAGATGAAGTATGAATATATCAAAGTCCAATAAAAGGTTAAACTTATTCTTGTGACATAAAAATAAATCATGTAATATTATTTTATAGATTACTTTTTTTGAATAGTAAAATAATCTCTCAACTCTAACAAAACGTTTTTGGAACAAAATCATTATAAATTTACATTTCTTACCGAGAAACTAGTAGTATTTTTATATACCCTATATTTATAGTTTTGTGATAATTAAAATTATAATGTACATGTTATATATCACTATTCATAAAAACAAGACAGTTATATCTATATTCCATGTCCATGTTTTCACATCCCATTGATGTTCTTCGATATAGAACCCTATTTTTGTGGTGACCTTTACTTTTTTGTTTCCCTCTTTTAAGAGAATGTTTTATTAACCCTTTTTACCATGTGGGATTTTTATAATGTTGTTTTAAAGTGTCAAAACCAATATTACCAATTAAATGTTTAAATTATGAGTTTGTAATTTGTTGAAGGATGGGATTATGTAACACCCTACTATTTTAAAATAAAACTATGTTTGATAGATTACATTTCACAGAACACTAAGCTTAAAGGAACACCAATGTATTATTATTTTAACATAACCATTATAAAATAGAATTTAAATTGGAGTGTTTTAATAAGATTGACTATATTATAAAATAAATATAATTTCAATATTAAATAAAAATTTAATTATTCATAGGAAATGGACATAACATTTTTAGTAAAGTCATTTTATTCTTCAAATATATATTTTTTTCAAAATGTTATTTGAATTTATTTCAACATGAAATTAAATATACTTAATATTTTACATTTATTTAATGTTTATTTGAAGAAATAAGCTGTATTTTTTTTCTTGTCATTTCAAAATTATATATAAATATTTTTTTGGTAATTTTTTAAAAATGAAAATTTTTGGGCTAAAAAGTAAAAACATTATTTTTAAGAAACACCAAAACTTTTATAAATTAATTATTATATAATCATGATCTAAAATTTGTTAACCATTATTCTTGATCCAAATTTATTTATGTAATTACATAATATGTAATTTTTATATTTAGAAACACATGATAATCAATTTTGAATGCCATGATTTTAACAATAAAAAAATTGCTTTTATAAGTTATACACATAACGTTTTCGGAATTGATTTTAATAGTTTGATAAATTAAAGTAAATTTATTTAATATTAGGAATATTGAAGTCCAAATTAGGTTATATGGTCCTTTTCATATTTAGGAATAAAACATTTACCACAGTATAAAAATATTTACCGCATTATAGGAAAAATAATGATGCAATCTAGAGTATAGGGTACAAATACAAATACCTAAAACATACAACATTAAATAGGTGTTGTATATTTAAATAATACATAAAAATATTTTTCAAAATTATTTATCAACCATATTCTTTGTAATCAATTCAACCAAAATTTTGTTGGCATTAAATATAAAATAATAATTATTTAATCAACTAAATCCAACCCACCCCAAGTATAAATACCACCTCTCACAAACCATTTATCCCTAGAAGATTTTATACTTTTAATATATCTTCCAAAACATAACCTCATCACACTATACATGTCTATGTTATTCTGATCTCACCAAATGTCCAATTCCAAATTCCTTAAAGGTCCTTTAAGGAGGTGATATTCAAGAGGTAACTTTATTAAATAACCATTATTAATTTCCTTTCATCTTATAACACATCCTCACATAATTCATTCATAAAATAATTATAACACCATTATAATATATATAGTAGAATATTATATTTAGTGTAATATTTTATAAAAATACTTTTTCTTATATTCTTATATTCAATTTAATGAAAAGTTTCACCAAATTTGATGGTTAACCATATCTATGTATAATGATTTTATTATTTTTCTTTTTCCTCCTTCAATGATAGTCCTAAATGTATTATTATGATTAAATAAAATTTTAATTTTGTATATTATAATCATTTTAATGTTATATAACTATTATAGAAACATAATATTAAATAAAATGAAACTATTTTGTGATGGTAGGAAAAACCACAAAAAAACTAAATATTTATCAAATTTTTTTAAATTGAATAACCCTAGTGTTAGATAAAAAAATGATATATGGGAAAATTTAAAGTTATGTAATTTCATTAATAAAATTTTGTTTCGCTTAAAGTGTTTGTTTCCATTCAATAAGAAAATACTAAATTACACAAAAAGTGAATGGGTAAAAAACTATGAAACAATCTCACCATAAATAATGAAAATAGGGAAATATTTATAATTAATGGGTGGAAATATATTATAATAAGTATCATAAAAAGTATCATAAAAAGTATTATAAATATTATTATATATTTTAATGAATAAATATCTTTCTATAAACATTTATATAGTTTGGATATGTATTAAAATCTAAACAGAAGCATGCGGTATGGTATTTCATAACTCAATTTTTATTCATTGCATTAAACTTACACTTCGTTGGATATGTCCGACTTTGATTATGAGTGAAATGAATTTCTAATATATAATTAGTGTATTGATAATTTTTTTATGTTTAATTATTATGAATAAACATAATTAATTAATTTTATTAACACGCACATCAATGATATAATCATTTTAAATGATTTATTTTCAGTAAACTTTCATTGAGGAATATTTGATGTTATTACCCAATAATATTTTTAGGTGTATATAACACAATTTTGAAATTTTATATCATTAATTTATCTATTCTCATGATATTTTATGTCTTTTAAATGTTATAATTTAATAGGGCATATGATTAGACTGATTATAAACTTATGAGAGTTTATTTTACTATATCTTCATTATTAAGGATGAATTATGTTTAAGTCTCTTATTGGTTATATTATTCTATAATATCCAAATTTCTGAAAAAAAAAGTTCCAAATTATTTTTACTATTATCATATGATTTTTAGTGTCATTTTTACAATTCATTGCCTTTTTGAAAAATTATATGAAAGGAATATTTTTTTATTTTCTGGAAAATGATATTTGAGACTCTTTTGATAGTAATAAATAAGAATTGTTTTCTTAAATTATAAGACATGAGTGGATTTGACTACTATTTTAAGAATTAATATAAGAATTATTAATTTAAAATTTAACATTATTATTTTTAAATAATTTTTTTATAAGTACACATCATTTTAAAATTAGTTATTTTCAATGTTGGAAGGGTATTATCCAGAAGAATTTTTTAATGACATCATTTAGATTATTTCCATATATTTAAACATCCATTATTGAATTATATACTTGATTGAGTTTGTTATATTATTGTTATATCATCCATATTTTGTTAAGTGGTTTATGATCAGTTTTACTGGAGATGTACCATGTGATACAATTAACTGTATTACTTTGGATGGTTTATGATTATGTTTATTGGTTGGGAATATTACTAACATTTCATTTTCTATTTTCAATATGAATATTTATATTGAATATGATTTAAAATTTTCATATTAGGAATTTACTGGACTTAGTAAGTGATGTAATTGGCCAACTATATCCCCTCTACACATCGGTATGTCTCATAATACAAACTATATGGAGTTTTGGCCAAGGGATTAGCCATTTATTAAATTATTGACATGAATACTGGACAATATTATATCATTTTAATGAATCATAGAAGGTGGTTTTAGATGTCCATAATTATGAATTCCATCATTACAAATTCAATTATTGATATTCCATGAGACTATTAGATTAGTAGAATCTCCATGGGTTTGTATTCTGGATCATGGATTATCTATAAGGAATTATTTATCATCATTTATTTAAGCCATATTATTCTCAGGTTATTGATTAAATGGAATATGTTTCAATTATTTACCTTATTATTCTTTTTTATGCTTATTTATGATAACTACCATTGTATACATACCATCTCTAAGCGTTTGATCTCACCCATTTCTTATGATTTATTTTCCCAGGGATTCCAAGAAGATTATATGATTGATATGAAATTTTAAGCTAGAATAATTATGGTGATCTCAAAGGATCTCCTATGTTTTATTTTATATTTTCAATTTAAAAATAATGTTTTATGTGTTTATGTGGTCATCTAAAACTATTAATATGGCTGGTCCTTTTGGATTCCATTCGTTGTGTATTATTCCAATGTAATAAAGTAACCACCAAATATGGGATACTAGGGTTAGTGTCCTTAAAATATATTTATTTTATTGAGTGATAGAAATTTCAGTAATATCATATATATATATATATAATATTCATTATTATAAATAGTAATGAGAAGTGGTTATGGAAAATGAATTATATCGGTTCCGGTGGTGGTAGCCTTCTGTACACAAAAATTATTGTTTCATTTCCTATTTAATGGAAGGGGAGTTGGATTTAGATTAAGAAATTAACTTAGTAATATAATAATAAAATGAAGATAGTAATTTTATTGCATTGACATGGTTAAATATGATTTTTATGAGGCCACATAAGAAAATAAATAAAAATGATTTGTTAAGAACAATACGTATTATTTGAACAACCTCCTTTGGATCATACAAAAAGCCTTAATAGATAGGATTTCTGATCAATAAGAGGCCTATAATATATTGTAAGGGATGTCATAAAGGGATTTTGGTAGGGCTTTGATAATAAAAACACTTTTTTATTTTTGATTAATATAGGAGAGGGGGTTTCATTTTATAAGTTAAGGGAGGTGACAATTTGTGATTTTTAATGTATTAAATTTATATAAATTAGTTTTCTAATTAAAATAGAACCAAACCGATTTAATTATAATATATGTTGATTTTGAATCAAGATAATATAATCCAATAATCTTTTTACATGTTTTGGTCATGTTTTTACCTTTATCGTATAGTTGTAGTCCCTAATTAGCCCCTTTGAGATTTACCAGAATATTAACGTTTTCAACACTTGAAGATTCAATAATGTTATTATAAACTGACATAAGTCCCATAAACCAACCATGGTATATTTTTTATACCATAAATAATTTGCTTTTTTAGAATATAATATTTTTATTACTTTTAAATCACATAGGAAAATATTATTTATTATAATATATCATTAATTTTATTTTTGACACTATTCAATTAATTTGATTTTAAATAATTTCAAAAAGTTGGAAATTATAATGTATATTTTATAAAATTATTTGAATGATATTTGTTTCAAAAAAATTAATAAAACTATGAAATTAATTATAATTATATAAATTTTAGTATTATTAAAATCATTTAGTTTATATTTCAATTAATTTATAAAATGCAGTGTCGGTGTTATGCACACCTTTAAGGTAGTAATTTCATAACAAAAAATTAGAAATAAATTAACATGATAAAAGATAATTTATCTTTCAAATTAATATATATAACAAAACATGCACTATGTTTTTACTTATGTAAATAATTTAGTGATAATAAATCCTAGAGAATGGAATTTTTGACATTTCTTTAACTAAAATAATATAATGGTTTATATTACATAAAAATAGAGATAAGAGACCATATATTCCCATATTATATGTATATGGATCTAATAGGTTCATTAAATTATATTAATTTAGGTGTTAGTGTCATTATTTAGTCATTATAATATTATTTTTAACCTTAATTACCCAATTTACCATTATAAAGGTGACAATTACTTTCGGTGGTTACAATTCATAATGTCAAAAAATTGAAGGGTTCTATTTAAAAAATTTGGACCCCATGATTCCAAATATTGAATCTAATTTTAAAGATTCAATTTCTATAAGAGATAATAATAATTATAAAAAAAATTAAAATGAAATGAAAATAAGTTTTTCTTAAAAACACATTTTTATTCAGAAAAATATTTTGATGCCAAATTTAATATTAAAATAGATTCCAAACAAACTTAATATGATTATTAACAATATTAATTATGTTATTTTACTTTTATTCGATTTTAATGAAAAATTGTAATTTATATATGCTTAAATAAAAAAAATATAATTTTGAATAAAAATCATTAATTTCACTATTCGCATGAAGATTTAAATTTTTATAAACAAATAAAAAATTAACCCTAATATAATAATGTATGATGATTTAAAAAATTAAATTCAATTTATGAAATATTTTTTTTATATTGGAAAAAATGAAGTACATTATTTTCTCACAAAATCAATAAAAATCATTTTTTAAGAAAACATAATTTTGATGATCAAAATTACATTACTAAAAATAGAGTTGTTATTTCCTACTAATCGATCAATAAATTTAAATTATGTAGTACCATTATAAATATTTCATAATTTTGTTATTCCTATTTATACCCATCAATTAAATGACTAGAAATTAACTGTTACATTATATAATAATGTTTTTCTAGTGTATTTTTGTTCTCATAAACTCTATAATTAATATATTAAACTCTATGAAATATACAATTCTTTAAAAAAATGGGATACTACATTCCACCACCTTAAATAAATTTCATCCTCACAATTTTTTCTTGGTCTACAATGGTTCACCCTTATCAAAAACCCATATCATATAGAGGGAAAATAAAACTTCTTTTAAATGGGAAAATTGAGAAACATAGAGGATACATGAAATATCCGGAATTTAGGATCCTAGAAAAGAAATAAAATTAGCAGGGATTTAAAATACTTAAAATTAAGAAAATACTAACATCCATGAACTAATATATGGTGAAATAGAACATATTGAGAGGATTTTTAATGATCACAAAACACTAAATCAGTGGCTGTAAAAGATTCAATTAATTAACCAAAATTGAAGGTAATAGGATAAAATTCTTATTTCAGGATATTTTCCAAAATTGGATATATTCATTTAATATAACAATGGATAACACAATAAAATTTACTTAATTGGTTTCTTTCTACCATATATGAAAAAATACATCCTTTTTTGGGCTTCCATCAATTTTTGATTCATATATCACTCTAAAAAATTAATATTCATGATGAATTTTTCATTCCCAAGTTCGTAAAATTATATTTTAAGGAATCACAACTTCCATTAATGAATAATAAGTCACTAATACTATCAAGATATTTACAAATAAAATATTAGAAAATGTTATCCAATATGATAAATAAAACACCTTAATCTCTAGGACCTCAACAATAACACCAAAAGTTCAACATAATCAATTCATTAAGTAGTTATCTTGAATAAAATAAAGAAAAACAATTCTTACCAATTTCAAATTCAAAAAATTTATAATGAAGTTCACTAAAATTCAAAAAATAGTTTCCCCAAACAATTTTAACTTTCTCATAATTTTACATAACAGATATTTGAATATATTTATCAATGTAAAACCTTTACGAAAACATGCATGCTTTCTAAAATCAATTTTATCCTTATTAATTAAAAAAATCATTCATTATTAAATATATTCCATAAATCCAAAATGTTGTAAAATCTAACATAAATAACATAAAACATCAGATCACAAGTAAATTCCAACTTCACAAACATTATCCCATAAAAATATATTTTTCATTACAATCACAATATTTCGATCATATTAGGAGATATCTTCCCTCAATCATGTGAATTCAACAAAAAATTAATTTTCCAATAAATCAATTTTCTGGGTTATTGGTACCATTCAAAATATTTTTTAGAATCCTTATAGAAAAACTACTATAGAACAATAGTTACATGTTTCATGTTTTTTATTTCCATAATATCCTTAATATAACACTAAAATAGAATCATTTTCAAATATTAATCCATAAACCCTTAAATAAATCCATTTAAAGGACTGATATTATTGGATTCCTTTCGTGGTCTAGGTGTTAACTCGTAGATTAAGACATTTCCTTACATAATTCACATATTACATATACAGAAGACATTGAAATATAAATTCTTTCGTTCGATGATATTTATTTTCATCAGTCATTCCTATAATTTTCCTTGATAATTGGTTGATATACGTCATTATATCCCACACATAAATCATTTTCCTTTTTATTTTGAACATTCCTCAAGGTGACGCTATCCACATTTCTGACATGATGGAAATTGAACCTTCTCTCTAATATGATGTCTAACTCCTATGATCTATGAAAACATTATCTCTAAATTCATTTATGAGTTCAGAACTTGATAAAGGAATATTTTTGTTAATTATATATCCTGAAAATAAATTAGGAATAACTATAATATCATTCATTCTAGTCGCTATCCCATTTTTTTACTCTAAATCACTATATTGTCCATCATATTCAATATTAACATGGTTCCATATAGGTCAATCCATTTAATGAAACCAAAAATCATTGTGCGAGATATAATAATCATTGTTGGATACCAAATATTTTTGAATAATCATTTATAGGATATCAAAATCGGGAATGATTATTTTCAAAATTTGAAACCATTGGTTTATCCTAGGTTATCCATAATAGTACCAAAACATTATTATATAATCATATACATTGACTTGTCCAAAAATTTAGTTATATTTTTATTTACCATAATCTATTTTTTCGTATGTCTTGTTCCCCATTTTCTAGTAAACATATTTGGATGCCAAGTGTAACAACCCGAAATCTATTAACATATATATGGATTATACTTTATGACATCTGTATAATACATGTAATTTCACCATTCATGATCTACCAGTTAAATATATTTTCAAAACTAGACACCTACATGAATCCCATATTACATTAGAAATATAAATTACATAAAATGATAGAATTATCGTATCTGTGATATTATTTGAACTATCCTTCTTCAAATCTTGCGAAAAGAAAACAAATAAAGGGAGATCTTATATACTCGGTAAGTGTTATGTATAGCAGACGCTATCCAGAAGCAATAATACAATATCTATATGGGAAGTTCAATCACTAAAAACATATTCATTTTAATCAGTAACTTGAGTGAAAAAATTAATTCATGGATAATATAAACATAATAATCTCAGGGATAATAATAATATAAATCACAACAAAGGAAATGATTAATATTGTATTTTATTATATCTAACATCATGATTACAATACCATAAAATACCTATTATAGGATTGTTCAATCAATAGGTAGGTATACACCATAACCCCATTTAATGTCAGAATAATTATTTGTCTCATAAGTCTATTTGATGCATCAAGGGGATATATAATTTTTAGGCCCATCAATCAACGCATGTCTAATTCATTCTTCATTTTTTGAATGATCAACATAAATTCCAAGCTAGTGCATTCGTGCACATGATAGCTTATCGACACCAAGGTGTAGACGAAAACTGATTTTATTGTTTTTGATGCGGGTTTGGGGCTATTCTTCATAGGATTGGTGTTCTTTGGACTAAAACTATTGTTTCTATGGGGATCTTGTTGTTTTATATCATGAAGTCATGTTGGGTTTCTCACTTTTTTCTCAGAAGTTTTTAAATAATAAAAATTAAATTTTTAGTCACTTATAAATGGTATATTTTTTATAAAATAATAGTATCTATGATATAAAGAATATGTATATTTAAGTTAAATATGATGAATAATGATCACATGAATGTTAATGTCTGTGAGATTAATCAAATAATTAGATAAGAAAAAAAAATTATTTTGTTTCAAAATTATTTATTTTAATGAATATTTAAAAATGAAAAACAAACATTTAAAATAGGTTTTCATTAAATAGTTTCATTTAAAACCCTTTGAAAAATTTCAAGTGAATTTGAAGTGTGTAAAAAAATTATATCTCCAAAAAGTCCACTAACACCATATACATTAAAAGAAAACTTTTCTTTTATAATATTTATAATGAAATATATATATGAACCATTGGGAAAAATTTATAAATATTCTATTAAAACTACTTTTAAAAGCCATTTACAACATAAAATTCCCTTAATAAATCATTTTATTAATAATAATGGAATTTTAGTTTCTTTTTGAAAAATATTGATATTGATAAAAAACATACTCTATCAAAAAGAGGAATAAAATCATATTTTATTTTAAAAATACATATTGAAACATCAACATTAATTAAATAATTTATCATATTGAATAAATTAATATTCATGTTAATGGCCTCTAATGAGAATTATATACACCTCAAAAAAATAAAATTGGTGCATAATACCAATTATGTTTCAATGGAGTGAAAATTGAGATAGAATCCCCTACAAAGATTGTATCATTGGACTGAGAATTTAAAAAAAATTGGAATTATTTGCAACAAATTTAAATTGACCCAAAATCAAGTGTAAATGAAAATTAATAAAATCACAGGTCATTTCACAGATAATCATCACACAACATGGTTAATGAAGTATAAATATGGAACAATAAAGGGATATTTAGTTTAGAAACCCCTTTAAACATGGTAAATTTCAAGTCAAATCCATTTGGGTGAAATAATTTGTATTAAATCTTGAAATAACATAAATTAGGAAGGATTAAATATATAATAATTAAAGGGGCATTATATGAACCTTATAAAAAATTGGTGCATATCATTAATGAATACCCCAATGAATGGACATTGAGACATAATCCATTACCTCAAATCCATCTTGTCATCTATATTTTTTATCTATAGGAATAATAAACATAATTCATTATATTAATTTATCAATAAATTTTTTGTTTTTATTATTCCATTAATTTCAATTTTATATTCATTTATATACTCAATTAAGTTCCTGTCAGGCTTTTTGATGATATTCATCTCATAAATTCAAAATAACATAATTAGGTTGAATATGGTTAACATGGTCCTTATTTAATCATATATTATTTAATAATCATGAAATAATTATAATTTTGTACATTTTTTATACCTTTAGAACTAATAAATAAACATGGTTATAAAAATTTACTACATTACAATCATGGAGATAGTAGTTCATATATACACATGAGTATCATTTTCAATTTTTCAACGATCATAATAGAAAGAAGTTGAGCATTATTTTTTCATTATATAATGACCATTATAACCTAATTACCATATAATTTATTTTAATAAACTTATAAAAACTATACATGTGGTTCATTAGTGAAAATGAATCACATCACTAAGTGGATAAGGTCGTATACACATATGCATGAATGATGTTATCATTTTTCAATGAATGAGAATGTAAGAAAATAAATTTTATAATATTTTTATAGAATGATAGTTATTTTTATGAATATAAAATATATATGTGTGTGTGTGTTAAATTATTATTATAACCTAATGTGAGGGGTGGTTAATGGAAAAAATTACATTGGTTCACATGGTGGTAGTCCACAACACACATGAAAAATGAATTCATATTCAATTTTATGAAATAGGATATGAATGTTGGATATGAAATTAAAAAATAAAATATTAATATATAATAGATATTTATGTTATAATATTTTCGTTTTTGAATAAATGGTCTAAAAGGGACAATTGAGTAGCTGGGGAACATCATGAAAGATTTCTTATGGGATACCCAAAAACTAGGATGATACCATTGGAAATTGTATAATAGAATGGCTTTGAATATTGATGAAGTTGGTATTGGAATTCATAGTGTGTTAGAAACCATGTTGGCCATAGAGGTGTAATTTGTGTGGGACATCATTGATGGGAATTTATTCTGGGATAAATTCATGATAAATATGTATAGATAAGATTGTAAGTAATGGGATGGATTATCCAAGATATTTTCAAGACAAACACGGTGCATGATAGATCAATTGGTTGAGATTAAGTATAATGTTTAATTGAATGTTTTCCATGAGGATATTGACTTATGGATGGATAATTGGGCTAGTGAAAAAAAATTATTTTATTAGGAGCCCAATTCCAAATATCGCATCCATGTAGGTCAACATGATTTTGAATTTTATCAATCCCATTTTTAATAAAGATTCTAAGAAATATCACAAGATTATCAGTATATTAGATGAATCCAATAATTGTTTTAGCTTGTATTTAGGTATCTTTTGTGGCTGAGACATTATAGAAATCATGCATTCAAGAAGATGGATAGATAAATGGGAACCAAATCATTATTGGAAGACCATACTAGTTAAGTTGAAATTTTTTGTTTTCGGGAACTAGAAAACAAGAACATATTAATATGTGAATGTATATTAAAAGTGTGGGGTAATAGATTCCTGATGCCAATGTTATTCATCACCCCAATAAGAATCAACACAGAATTTATTTTTCAAAGGTAATTTGTTAAATAAGATCTAGAATTATATGGGTTAGGGTATGAAAATATTTGGGAGTGGGGAATAAATTCATCATGTTATTGAAGAATGGTTATTGGGTGATTTTTAGAATGGAGTGGAGGTGAAGGTACACGATGTGGATTTTTTCTTTATGTTATAACCTTCTGGATGCCAGGAATTAGTCTAGAGAAGGAAGAAGGTACTCTCCCCTTATCTTACTGGTGTTGGTGAAATCATAGTGTGGGTGAAAGTTATTACGATAGAAATTGGTTCATTAAACATTCTTGGTTTTCCCTATACTATGATAAAAACATTTTTCCATGCCTAATCATTAATATTGAAATATTTCTATTCAAGCGGGGATGATGGATTAATTAGAAGCCACCCTACACGGGGTTGAAATTGAATGTGTAAAAATCACATGTCTTTGGGGATATGAGAGGGGATGTCTAGTGAGGGATAATAGGGGTTCAATGATTATGTTCTCTAGCTCCTTCTATGGGCCATGTGATTCTATTATAGAAGATTCAAGAGCCATAATGACAAGTCTTATGACATGAAATATTTTAAAAATTCCAATTTTAATGGTTGAATATGATTTTATTATACCGGTAGGGATCCGTCATGAGAAGAAAAAATATCCATTGGATTTGGATTACTTTGTTATGAATTATATGATGTTCATTGACTAGGGAATTAAGGTTCTTCAATTATTGTAGGGAAGGTAATTTTTTGGTTGATGACTTATCCAACAAAGGGATCCAATTAGACATAACTACGTTATAGTAGTTCATTGGGTCCTTAACTAATGATGGTAATATTTTTTTAAGGGTGACTCCCTTTGTATCTATAATCTCTTCCTCAAATGAGTTCAGTGTTACATTTTATTATTTATGTCTCATTAATTAAAATTTTATTTTCAATCTAAACAACAATTCTTATTCATCAGACAACTAGGTTAGGATTATACGAAAAACCTTACTAGATTATATTTCTAATCAAACCAAGGACTCTAGGATGTAGATATGGATGTGAGGAAATGATTTAGTCCGGTATTTATTGAATTCAAAGGGGTTTTAAGTGTTAATAAAATAGTATAGGAGGTTATAATTAATATTTGAGTGGATGGGTACTTTTGGAATTTCTTCAAGTATTAAATTAATATAAAATAATTTTCATATTAAAATGGCTGAAAAAATATATAATTTTAATATAGAATGAGTAGAGATCTTAATTATATAATCTAATAATTTTTAACAAGTTTTTTTTCATTTTTTAGCCATATCATATAGTATGAACCCCCAATAACCAATTTGGACATTACTGTATTATTAATGTTTTCTACACTTTATGGGTAAATAATGTTCCTATAAAAATACAAAAGACCCAAAAATGTAATATAGCTGATTTTTTTCAACAATTTACCATCCATTTTAAATAATATTATATTTTGAAAATTTTTATTTCATTTAATAAAATATTATTTATTATGAAATATCATTAATTTCATTTTTGATACTACTAATTTGATTTGATTTTAAATAAATCAACAAAAAGAGCGAATTATAATATAATCTGTAAAGACCCAGATATTTTGTGGATTTTGTTTCTTAAAAACATGGGAATTTTATTAGTCCGCAAAAATTGACGGCCCATGATTCTGACGCCCAGTGTGCATGGTATAAATTTCTGATGTTTTGTTTAGGTACGTTCAGTAAACATACGAGCGGGTTTTTATATCTTTTTAACCAGTGCTCAGAATTGAAATCTGATGGCACTGTTGAACTTGTAGCACCGGTATTCACTTAAGGAGACTTTCACTTCAATTGTAGTGGGTCATGATTAAAAGATAGATTTAGGGTTTTCAAGGAAAATAATAAAATAAAGTGTGCAACACTTTATTTTACATGAGCCGCTATTTGGTGTGTGGTGGTTAAAACCTCCCAGTGGAGGTTGGAGGTGGGACCACTGCACCTTAACCTCCCATGAGAGGATATGGAAGTTGGTCCCACCCGAACTCAACCTCCCAAGAGAGGATTAATGTGGTGGGGACCACACGAGATTTTAACCCATTGAAACTCCCCATTAGAGTGGAGAAACCCTCAAGCTCCTATTAATATTGGGGAGCCTCTTCAACTCCCCTTTGTTTAATTTTTTCCCATCTCCCATAATTAATTCGTGCCAAATCTCCTGAATTAATTAGGGGGAGCCTATTCATTTAATTCTTATTTTTGAATTTCTATGCCAAAAAAATATTAGACAACTCAATTTAATATTATTTCACTTGGAATTTGGGTAGAAGTTGGGAAAGAGGAGAGCTTGGGAAGATTATAATTCTCCCAAAAAAGAATGAAGAATGTGTTCTTCCAATGAAGACCCCTGACAATGATCATTCTTAGACTTCTTCCCCAGACACCTACTGATGTGGAGCATCTTCGATAGCTGACACAACTTGGGTTTGGAAGCGTGTGGAAGATGTAACAAACGACGATTCTCTTTATCTAATTTTGTGACTCCGTAAATGAACGAGGAACGAAAAACAAACATAGGGGTTCAAATTTTGTTAATTGTTGCGTGTTCTTCATTTTCAATCATGGTTTAGAATTCGATGCTGCTTGAAATCACCCTAATGCGGAGGGTACGGGCAGAAAAAACACGGACCGACCCCTCCTCCTTGCTTATGGATTTTGATGTCCAATGCGGCATGAGTCCAGGTTGAGCGTTTCTCGTCTACATCGGTTTCGGATCAAAGACGACGTCTCGAGGAGAGTTCGAATTCTTCCAGAATTAGAAACGGGCCACCGAAACTCGTCCATTGAACCGCGAAAGATTCGACAGTGGTCGGAACCAGATAATGTCATCGGCGGTGAATAGAAGGGTGGACGACATAAGGTCAGCCAAGAGAGAAGTCGGCGGCCCAAGCCGCCAGGTTATAGGAGAAGGCGTGGTGAAACCGCGCCTCACGGTGGAGAAGAAGGGGGGTGTGGCCCCTGGCTGTGGTGGTGCAACGACGGCCTATGCAAGGCCGACTATGAGGAAGACCGGCGGCTCAAGCCACCATGACTTTGGAAGGGGCGCAACACAACGACGTCGCGTGGGAGCCGACTGGCTGCTCGGCGAGCTAAGAGGAGTGGGACGCAGCGGGTCCCGTGTAATGCAGACCGGCTCCAAGTGGCACCGGTTGTCCTCCTCCCGAACGGCTTAGTCGTTCAGGATCTAGGGGGCATGACTTCCCCCTAAACGCGACTAGGGCGGACCCCACGAGATGTCGGGCCAGACCCAGCTCAGGTCGCCGGGTAAGACCCAGTGCGGGCTAGGCCGCCCCTACGGGCCGGTCCGCCCTTGTGGGATGGGCCATCTCCATTAACCAGGTCGGACCCGTGGATCGGATCAGACCCATATCTGAACCCGGGTTGGGACGGGTCGGTCCGAATGGGCCGGAACAGACCCGAAACTGTTTTGGCCTGTTTTCACCTTTTCACCCATAACATAGCCTATGAGTTTCTGATTGAAGAATCATCTAAGACGACTGAAATATTGGAGCAGGGCGGTTCTTTTGGAATACCCCACTTGAGGTTTGGATGCAATTGGGTTCTGGTCGGGTTTTATTGAACCTAAATCCAACCGGTACCTCAGAGCGGAAATGCCAATAACTCACAGACTGATCATTTGATTGTCGTATCGTCTGTTGCATTGAGACCCCTATGATAAGGCAGACCTTTGAGATAATTATTCTTGGGAGTTCTCAACTATTGTTGTATCGAAGCTCGGTTTGAGGAGCGGAACCTCCCGGAATCAAGCATGCCTCATCCGGAACCCTATGGCTGGCTGTGCACTGACGACTCTTCCTGGATCCTATGTGGGTTTGAAAACATTGACGACTATTCCTGGATCCTGTGTGGGTTCGATAACACTAAAAAATGTTCCTGGATCCCATACAGATCAGACAGCTCCGACTACGGTTCCTGGATCCTGTGTGGGTTCGATAATTCTGAATTTTGTTCCTGGATCCTATGTGGGTTTGACAGAATAGATGATTCAGTGGATAAATCTGATCATCTCTATCTCTCTATAAAATATGTATTCCTGTGGGAGCTGAGTCAGTAACATTGTGTATTCCACATGATTGTGATAGATTACTGGATAACTTAGGTATATGTATGGGAATATTCCTAAGTGGGGTTATCTGTTGAATTATTACATTGTGGTTTAGAAATATTACCATGAAATTTTTTCATCTTTAAAATTACTATTTATAATCAAACATAGCCCATGTTTGTCCTTTTTGAAAAATACAGACTATAATAAAACAAATAAAATGAAACATTTGAAATTTCATTAAATTAAATTATATAAGGTTACAACTCCCAAAAAATAAAAGAAAACTCAGATATTTTAATATTTTATGATTATGGATAAAATGGGATCATAAAATGAAATTAAGGCATGTTTTAATTTCATTTCTTTTTTGTTATCATACTATTTTTAACCATAATTACATGATTTACCCTTATTGTGGTGATGATTATTTATTATGGTTACTATTCCTAATTATCAAACATATAAGGGTCTTATTTAAAATTTTTGGATTTCATCATTACTAATATGGAATCATTTTTTCAGGATTTAATTCTTATAAGTGGCAGTAATTAATTTAAAATCGAAATGAAAAACACAATGAAAAACAATTTTATAAATAATTTCTATTTTATGTATAAGGATTTTTTATACTAAATTAATTCATAAAAATCCTTTGAATGAATTGAATTGAATTATTAATATTATTAAATAACTTATTTTATTTTCAATTGGGGTATCACTTTAGTGGTAAAGTGTCATGTAATACCTTCATTTGATTTGAGGTTCAATCCCTAGACTATCTCAATTTGAGGTGTGGTTAGCAAGAGGGTTGACAGGAAGATAGTAAGCTTATGGGAAGTGATTTTTGGGAACTTGGTGAGTGGCTTAGTGATGAAGATTGATGATGGGAAATGTGGGTGTCATTATGTTAATGAAATATTAGGATAGTAGAAATCCTTTTCTGTAAACACAACTGGGTGGGCTAGGTGTGCATGAATTACTTTATAAAAGATCAGGGGAGAGGCAATCCTCTAATGCATCATTGAAAAGGGTGATGATGAAATTATTTGGGATGTGGAAGGGTCATATAGTGGAAATTCAGTGAGCTAATAAAAGAACTATGCAGGTACATGACATGCGTAATGATATTTTTTGGGACTGGGATGTTGGGGCAATTGTGTTTGGGTTTCCTACACCTTAGGCTTACATGTCATGAATTGTGTTCCCTATTCGTAGATAATATTATAGGTTTTATTGATTTAATAAAAGAAGACACCCATACTTATTTAAAAGAACTTATATTACTTTTAAACAATTTTTAATGAAAATGGGACTTCATAAATTCATGGAACAAAAATATATTTCACAATAAAAAGCAATATTTTTTAATATTAACGGGAAAATCAATATTTTGAGAAAAATAACAAAAGGTAATCCTAAAATAATTTTAGGTTTCTTATTTTAAAATTAATTTTAGTATAAAATATAATTTTTTAAAAATTGAAAATGTTGTATACATTTTCTTTATAAAAACCAATAAAATTCATTTTTAAGAATATATATTTTTGAAGCTCAAAATGTCACTACTAAAAATTGCGTGTTATTTCCTACTAATTAATCAATATATTTTTATTATGTATTATCTTTAAATATATTTCATTTTGTGGTTAATCCTATTCATAGATGAAAATTTAACATCTTGTTGATAACTATTACAATAAATAAAATTATTTTAATATTATATTGGGGTTCTTTTAAACACAGAATTGCATATGCCATACACTATAAAAGAAAGTCATCTTTTAAAAACACATGATATTACACAAACAATCACCAATTACCCTTGGTATATCTAAAAATCCCCATTTTATGTCTAATTAAACACTTTAGGGACTTCTAACATTCAAAACTTTTCTCTTCTATTTCAAAATATTTCAATCCATCCGAGTGAAAATTCAAACATCCTATGGAATTTTTACATCCACAAAGACAAATCGTATTGAAATTTCCCCACCATAATACTGGTAATCCTCAATAATCCTCAATAATAATTTAATCAAACCACCTCACGTATGTCTGTTTTCAATTTCATATCAAACAATAATGTTCTATTTCTAAACATCTGAAATGCTTCCAAAGAACAACACTCAAATCCATGTGCTCTATTTTTTTAAAAACCAGCCACTAAATTCATTAAACAGAGAATAATTATCATGAAACTTTCCTAAACCCATATATCCTATGAAATGACCATGTTTACATACAATTGAGCATTGAGTGTATAGATATTCTAACTATATAGATTATCATAGGATGACCAATTATAAGTCATTTACCAAAATAAATTTTTTACAAAAAAACTCAACTATGGTGGTTTAGTGATGAAACCTGTGTGGTTTTCAATGTACCTCACCTAAAATCATATAATAATGTTATTCTATCACTAGTTCTCATCCTAATTCTCAAATTCTAGAAAAAAACAGATGTGCCTCCACTATCCAAGCACTACCAAAAAATTAAATCTATACCACAAAATACTATACATAGTTTTTTTTAATCCTCTGTTATATGCAATAAGAAATACGTAATGTTGTTGTAAACTAACTGAATCCAACTGTACACATAAACAATAGTGAGACCTCTTATGGATGGAAAATCTCAAAAAATCTCAAAAGAATCCAATGACATGCTTTTAACTTTACCAATCAAGGTTATTTGACCACAAGAGGAATCTCATGATCATAAAAAAATCCTCCAGGTATAATACAAACATATATTTTGATTTTATGGATAAAAAATATACCAATCATACTATTCACAATGATATCACTTGATTATAGATGTTAAATTGAACCGAAACATGCTTTGATGACAACAATTCAACCTATTTAGAAGATATCACTTAGCCTAAATCAAACAATACATTGATATTATCTATATAGAATTACAAAATTAATTTGGATTACATAAAATAACTTGAATAAATTCATATAATGTCGTCATGATAGTCTGAAGACACATCCATCATTTGTTTCATAGAATTGACATCCATTCTAATTGTGAGGGAAGCATTCCGTGACTGACATGATATATCCTGCAAAAATAGTCTCCTTCTATTCACTTCACTTGATTTAGAATCCAATCTCATGGACCCCATATAATTCATTAGAATAAAAACTATCATATGTGGTTATCCCACTAATACCCATTTACCACCCCAATATCGAATATTCTTCATTCGTGACTAAACAAACAATGTCCAAAATACTCACCAACGCACATCCAAAATGAGTTCCATAACCTCCAATTAATTGTGTAGGGATTACCACTATAAATGTTTCCTTACACTTCTCTTAAATAACTAACCATAATAGGTCCTTCAATCAGCACATGTGTGATTTTATTCTTGACCCACACCATCCAACCTATCAAAACCTAACAAATATTTATCTTCATGGATTGAGAATGTAACAACACTCTGATTCACAATGATTCTAACCCTATCAATTGTAGGTCTTAGTTCCTTTTCCATAAAAATTCGAAAAAATAATTCTTAAATTTATTTCTCATTGTCACTAGCACCAAACCTGCACACATTTTTTTACTAACCAACAATTTAGTGGCCACTATTATTTGAAGTGTTCGATACTTTCATCCATCAAATCAAAATGGAATACACTTATATACCACCTGATCATGTAACCTGACTCATTCTCCATTAAGCTGCAGAACATCATAAATCATCTCACATGCCTAAGGCATTGACCCTACTTCATAAAAGTCCAACATTTATAACCACAATCACCCCATTAATTCTCCTCAAAATTTGACATTAAATTCGGCACCCTCCAAAATTAAATAACACTATGTTCGAGAGCAGTTATGACATTCAATGTAGAGCCTAAACAAACCACGAAATATGATTGTTTAAATATGAGCATTATATCCAAGTAGTTTAATTGTAGTGTATGAATAGTAATATCCACACATTTAAACATATATGGAGTTCATACAAATATGAATTTATTGATTAATTCTTTAGAAAAAATATCAATTTCATGTATTGTCATTTTTTTAGAAAATATTTTCTTCATAAATGATTTTAATTTATTTTTGTGATAATGCAATAAACCTAATTATTCATTATTTTAGAAAAAATTAATTAATAAAATGAAATAAATTTTTAAAACCATAAAAACAATATTATCAAAAGGATAAATTTTTGGATTTTCTATATTTTTTGAATATTTAAGTAATAATGAAAAATACTGTTTCTTCTTAAGAACTATGATTTTTTCATGAATTTATAAAGTTACATTTTGTTTTAAAATTATTAAAAACAAAAATTAGTGTATGATATTATTTATAATTCAATTATGTTTAATGGAATCGAATTTATGATTTAATTTGATAAAAAAACATATTTACATAAAAAAGACAATTGTTTGAAAAATTGTATTTCATTCTATTTTTCCCATTAATTAAATTAATTTCTAAGAATTATATAAAATGATTCTCTAAAAATAGATACCATATTTGTAATTACGAGGTAGAATTTATATAAATATATGCCATTTATTTTTGATAATTAGGAATACTAACCATACTAAATAATTGTCACCATAATAACGGTAAATCATGAAAATAAGGTTAATAATACTAATATAAGGACAATTAAATGACCAAAAACATTAGATTTAATAAATTTTATGAACTTATTTCTTCCATAATGAACCATTTTTCTAACTTATAAGCTTTTTTTATTTTTATGTGATTTTTCCTGTTATATTATTTTATTTAATGAAAATTACAATATTTCATTCTCTTTATTTTATTATGTTTAATTATTTTTTCATAATGATAAATAGGAGATAGATTAAAATCTAAATAATCATTCCAAAAATAAATTAATATTTATAATTTTAAGTCATTAACAATATTTAGCTATAAAATAATTACCTAAAATATTTACGCAACACAAAAAATTTATTTATTCAATTATTAGAAACATAATAAAAATTATTTAAAATAATAATAAAAGTTATATAATTGGAATGGTATAATATATCCCAAAATTTTTAAAGATCGATATAACTTGTATGGTATATTTTAAATTAGTATATACTAATCCCATTATTTTCTTGATATATTTCAAATAATATTAAGTAAATAGTTTCAAAATGAAAATTAATAATATTTTATCATAAATATTAATTTATGAAATGAATTAAAATTAATAAAAATATTAAATTAATTTATGTGAATGTGATATGTTTTAAAACCCAAATAATTATATATTTATTGTTCATTTTCCCTCATTTGGTATATTTATTTTCCCTTAATGCGTGGAAAACATTAATATTGTTGTAATTGTAAAAAGGGTAAACCAGAGGTAAAAACTAAAAGATAAGGGTGAATATGTAAAAAAATTAATTTTTTTTATGATAGGGTTTCAAGTAATTCAAATAATTTATTATAATTATATAATATTTTAGGCATTTTTATATCAAAATTAATTTATATTAATTCAATACATTAAGATATTCTAGAATTTCCCACGATCACTTATAAATGGACACTACATATCTTAATACTTGATACCACTTCTAGTAATGTAGATTGAGAAAATCATATCCATTTCCCTTTTGAAAAAAATTATCCATGTTTTAGAGGTTATTTTCTTTCCAAAAAACAACCCATAGGTCCCTTAAGTGGATATCTAATAGAAGTCTACTTGAGAAGAGGTGATCATATTTATCATGACTTACATGTTTATTTCATCTTATATATATTATTAATGAGTTTTAAGCACTTAAAAAAATAACTAGAATATTATAAATATTCTGATATGTTATTATGATTTTTTTCAAGAATTTTCTATCTCTTTTCCATTATACAAATAATGAAAACCACCACTCATGCGTATGGATGGGCTTATCGTATCAACCTACTGGTGTAATTTTTTTAACACCATTTAACTTGGTTTGTGATAAACATGGAACTTATGTGTATATATTGTATTTTTAAAAAAGGATTGCTTCTAGACTGATAAAATTGAACCAAAATTCTTACGTCTTGATCCATTAAGAAACAATAACATCCCTCATGTGTACATGTATACTACCAGCTCCACGAAGCAATGAAAAACGTTTTTCATTTCAAATTTACATTTAAGGTGATAAGGATATAATTAATCGATAAATATGATATTTAAATCTTGTATAACATTCTTTAATTGATGTACCTATGTTATAAGCACAAGGGATAATTTTATAAAATCATAAAATACTTGAAAATCAATGATGTTAACACCATAAAAATGATAGTAATTAAATATTGTTAACAAACTGGGAAATAAAATGTTTTTAAATGATCATTTATTTATATTTTTCCAGTATATATTTCTATTATATATATATATAATATTAGATCAAAATAATTTATGTGTTGTGTCAAAATCGTGGTAAGTTGTTTCAAAACTTTATTTCTTTTGGTTGGGTTATAATACTTCTTCATTATCGTTCATACTATAATATTACATGTTTAATGAGTTTTTGATTATTTTTTTGTTTTATTTAAACTTTTTTTATATGGATTTTAATTTGGTAAACATATTAAATCCATTTAATAGTTTTCACTCATATTTTATGATCATTGTTAGGCTATTCATCTTAATTAAAGCACTATTGAGACATAATTAGTATGATGAAACTATTATCTTTTATGTGTGGTTTATATTATCAATTTTAGGTATTTTAAATAAATATACATTTATATATTAGGATTAATGTTTCAATTCTTGTTACTCTTTCAAGAGGTATTCTTAATTGAAATGGACATCTTAATATACATTTAGATTAGGTATATTTTTCATCCATATCAATAATTTTCCAAATTATTTTACAATTGTCCACTTTATTTACTCAACTAATTTGTTACGAAAATTTTATGTTATCCTTTATTTTTTATATGGTTTGAAAATAATATTTATAATATTTCCCCAACAGTTTCATTTATATGTTCATTTATATGATGTCAAAAGGATTTTTTTTCTTTTAGTGTATATGATGTTAATGGACTTTCCTGACATTATAACCATGTTACAGACTTTAACATCTTATATTTTTATATGGTTTTAAAAATAAGAAACATTAATGAAAAATTAATTTAAAATTTTCATTTTCTTTTTCATCTATTCAATAAAAGAATCAACTTTACCACAAAATATAGTTTTTTGACATTCATCACTCATATATTGATTAATCACGTGAACAAAAACATTCTATTGAAACATTAAATTCACTGGGATCATTGGACATGAAATTCCACATAAATATCCAAATTAATTATATCATGGATACTATTATAATCTATACTACATATCATTTATACATAGGATTTTTGACATTGGTTTTTTTGATTGACTAGGGAATTATTCATAATATTATTTCATTACATGATATGGGAATTCGTTGATAAGAAATATTATATATAGAGTTCATTTGATATGATGTTTTTCATGGGGTGAGGAATTATATGGCCCCTTGTTGCATCTAAAGATAACTTGAGAAAAATTACTAAGTTAACAGTAAATTTGATCTTATTTAATACCTACCCATTTATTAAACTATCATAACAAATGGATTTGATATTATAGATACCACAATAACTGAAATCATGATTTCAAGTATTAATAATTCCCTTAATGAAGAATTTTTATTATTATTATCAATGAAATTTTTGTATTGATATTATACATGGATGCATTTCATATAAAGGGTTTAAAAAAAATATTATTTCAGTTATTTATCATCCCATTTTTTTTTACATTATTTATTCATGATAGATTCTATTTTATATTACTCTTATTAAATATCTAATACCACCCTTTTATTTTTTTCATTTCCATAAGATATTAAGAAATATATTATGAATAATATCATTTACTAAAGAATTGTTTTTATGTAATATATTTTATATATAATAGGTAATAATATAATCATTTATTTATCTGGTTTATCAAGAATAATAAAAATATATTTATATTTGGATAAAAATGTCTGTATCTTATAAAAATAGAATAATTAAGACAATGAATCTATGATATTGGATTTGGGGTTTTTATAGTCGGTATTAAAGGATGTTTTGTAGAATCATAAATAACTAGATTTAGGAAATCGTTTATTAGGGAACATAACCCTATTCGTAACTTTGATGACAAGTCTATGTATAAGATAATAAAATGATGATGTGGTAATGATAATGGTTGACCTAGGATAAACCCATTGTGTTGTAGATTGAAAATAAATATCATGATATGGATATCCTATAAATGTTTTTTTATAATTATTTGGTATACTATAATTATTATTTCTTCTCACACTATGGTTTATGGTTTTAGTTTTCCACATGGAATATATATAACCGTGTTTAAATTTAATGTAATGGATAATTATTGGAATATTTTTAAATCAAAAGGGATGATTACTGGATTGAAATATATTTTAGTTATTCCTAATCATTTATCATTTTATATGATTAATAACATATACCTTAACCAAATCACAGACTCAAAAAATAATTGAGGGATAAGGTACGCTAAGACTTCGGGTAGTTGAGACCATAGAAGAAATAAGGATCAATTTTATTAATATTATAAATATTAAAAGATATAACATAAATAATGTCTTAAAAAACATAGAAAATGTTTTATGTGTTGAAAATAATGGAACATATCAAAAATAATTCTTGGAAAATGAAGGTGGCGATGGAATTAAATAAATTTTACTTTACACCACAAATTATTGTTAAATATATTATGTGTGGGTAACATGTGAATTATATGAGTTAATGGCCTAATCCAAGAGTTAACTCTAGGATCAATGAATGACATATACCATGCCAATCATTGAAATTAAAATATTTAATAGTTTATGTATTGGTATTTTAGAATTACATTTTAGATGTTTTTTATAAATGATATTTTTCTAATAATAATCATTTAACGTATATGTGTAGTTCTACAATAACATTTATTTTATGATTTTAGAACATAATTTAAATGGTACCGATAACCATGAAAAGTGACTTCGAACCAATTTTTTTTGGAAAATACAATATTGAGTAAATATAACCCTTAATATATGACTCATGATGAGATAATAATTATAAATATTTGTTCATGTGATATTTTTGGTGACCATAAAATTGGTTTGTGACATTAATACTTATATTATCTTTTCTGGAGTTTACTGTATTTTTTAGATTTATAGAATATATTATATTATCTTATATTTTATTATAGAAATTAGGGGAGAATTATTTTTTTGATAATTCATAATTTCATTATTATTTTATTTTAAAAAATTTGTTTACCTATTTCATATCTGATTTGAAGAGATGCATTAAGTTGTCTGGGATAAATTTTTAATCAAATCATTTTTATTTTTATATTTTGAATTTGGATGGAAAAATTTTAGATGAGCCTAAATGTTAACTAATTATAAAATGGATTAAGATTGGCATTAGAGGTTTTGGTTTAATATATTATTTAATAACATAAGCGAACCCATTTTTTAAATACTTAGAAATAAATAATTACCTTTAATTATTTCTGGATCTTATTTTATGGTAAAAGATACTTTTAATGCTTTAGGCATATAAAAATTATCAAGAATACTCATAATTTGAATAAATGATGATATTTTAGTGGAAACTAATTAAATAATTAAATTATACATTCCACGTAATTATATATGCTTTTTTTAGTTAATATGTTATGATAATTCACCAACTCTAAGAAAAGGAATTAATCACAAAAATTTTAACTTATTATGATCATTTATGAGGAATTTATGGTCTTTCAATCACCCCAAATTTATGGTTTTGTAATGTTTTACATTTTAGAAACTTGTTCTATATTAACCAATTGATTTTTTTTCTGTTCCATGTCCATATTTCCAAATCACCTGAATTTTTTCCATTTTGGAAACCTATATTTATATTTTTATGATTTAAATTCCTATTTATCTTTCCATTTATTTAGGAAACAAATTAATAAATATTTTTATGATGGTAGTTTCCCAAAAATAGATTTTCAATTTTGTAAACCATTATTAATTTTTATAAGGTCAAATTTCACATGTAAAATTTATTAGAGGGAGAGAATGTAACAACCCATGAATTTAAAGTAACACATGGTCTGATAGATTATACAACACATAACACTAAGCCTAAATTAAAAACAAATTATAATAATTTAAATATGACGATCATAACCCATCTATTTAATTGGTGTGAATAAATAAGTATAAAAATTCAGAAATATATATCACATTCATGCTCAATAGAAATTTATAGATTAGTTATTAAGAAATAAGGACTCAATTTTTTAAAAATCAATTTTTCATAAAAGATATTTTATCTTTAAAAATGATGGGAATTTCATTATGTGAGAATGTAATGTAATTAATTATATCCACTTTTAGACTATTTATATGACAAAATGTTATTTATTTTATAAATAATCATATAAAATTATCTAAATATGATTTTTTTAGTTTTTCAATGGTTTTGTTTTTCAATGAATATGGAAAATATAATTACTTATTGAAAAATATATTTATGTTTCACGAATTTAATTTTTTTAATTTATATTATTAAAAAAATTATATTATAATATTACTAATAATTCAATTATGTTCTTTATAATCAAATTTATTATTTAATTTGGTATAAAAAAATTTTTATACATCAAAGGGAGTTTTATAAAAACACATTTTATCATTATTTTTCAGCATTTTTATATTATGTTAATTAATGTCACTTATAGAAATAGAATCCTGAAAAATGGATTACATATTAAGAATCCATAGGTAATAACTTGGTAAACACACCACCCTTATTTTACAACATCTGGTACAGAAACAATAATAAATAATTGTACCCATTGGAAGGGTATATTAGGTAATTAAGGATAATAATAATATAATAAGGATTTGAAAATGACCCTAAAACATTAAACTTTTCATTTGGTGAACCTATTTCGTCTATAAACATCTAGAATTAAAATATATGATATTGTTTTCAGAATTAAGTTTATTTTAATCATTAAATAATTTTATTTGAAGAAATGTGAAAAATGTCATTCTCTTTGTTTTTTTATCATTAAAAATTCAATAAAAGGATAAATAAAGGATATGTTTGTTTTAAAAAAATTATTTTAAAAATAAGTGATTTTTTTCATGTTAATTTATTTTTAATTTTTAATGATGATATAATTACCTTAAATTCTTATTCAACATCGGTACAATATTTATTAAAAAATAGTAAACAAAAAAAATTAATTTAAAAGTATTAAATGAGATAAAATTTGAATGAGTTAATTTTCCCCTAAACTTTTATAGTTATTAATTAAAGTTTATGTATGTCTTATGGTATTATATTTTATTTTCCTTTTTATTGATATAATTGTGGTCTTATTAAATGAATAGTTTTAAAATGAAATTAATAATATTTTATAATAATTATCATTTTAATAAATGATAAAAAATTTATTAAAATACTAAAATTTTCAAAATTAATTTTTTTGTGTTGAAAAAAAAAATTGACCATTTATTGGTTGTTTTCCATCTTATAGTAATATTCATTATTCTTAAATAGTAGAAAACATAAATACTGTGGTAATTGTGAAAAGGGTTAATGGTAGTTAAAATTAAATGACAAGGGTTACAAAATGACTAAAAAATTTCCACATTTTATTTTTTGAGAGCATTTATATTCAATAAATTATTATATTGTAATTATATTAAATAGGATCCATTCTTACATAAAAAATAATTAAAAATAATTTAATTCTTTATGAAATTGAATGACTCTTACTCCCCTCACTTATAAAAGGACATCCCTTCTCTCAATTATTCATACCACTTTGTGCCATCTAACTCGACCAAAACCCTAAAAAATTATCTTCTAAAAACCCTCAGGTAATAATAATGTACTATTCATTCAATATGTAAACCATAGGTCCCAGAATAAGAGATTTAATGTAAGTCTACAAAATAATATGTAATCTTCTTTATCGAGTTGTTCATGTTTAATTATTCTTATAAATCATCTTAATGAATTATAAAAAGACTAAAATAATTAATATATTATAATTAATATTTTTAAATGTTATTATTATTATTTTAAAACCATTTTCCATATATTATCTATCAAAAAAAATGAGAAGCATCACTTGGGGGTACAAATGGTTTATTGTCTCTATATAGTAGTGTAATTTGTTTTTGCCACAATTATAAATAGATGGTTATAAATTAGGATCAATAATTTAGAAATGATATTAATTATATAATTGTTCTTATGTAATTATTATATAATATATACCTTCTTACCTTCAAATCTGTAGAAAAATTATAATGTCACATGTGTGTACGTGTGGGCTACCACCTTCATGAAGTGATGTGAACAGTTTTTCATTTACAATTAAATGTATTGAAATAATGATAGTTTTAATGGATATATATTATATTTATATCATTAATAACATTTTGTAGATTATTGAAACATGATAAAGACACAAGGACTTAGACTATCCAATCAATATATACATGAAAAAAATAGTTATCATAAAAAATGATAATAAAATAATATTGTTAACAAAATAATGATAGAATGTTATAAAGTTATAATATATGTATTAATATTATAAATATATATTTATAATATGGGTGATCTAAATAACATAAATGAAAATTTTAATGTGAGTTAAGGGGTATCATAACTAAATTTCATTCGTTATGTTACAATAGTTCTTCATTATCATTGATATTTTAAGATTATATGTGTAATGAATTTTCATTTTTATTATTTTTGTATTTATTCTTATTTTTTTATTTTAACTTGATAAACCTAAAAAATTAATTTATTAATTGTCTCTTAAATGTTACGACCATTGTGATTATATCTTCTCAATTTTCACACTATAGAGGCATATTATATATAATGCATTTATTTAATTTTATGTCATGTACATAATTCCCCATCGAGGTATTTAACATGAATATATATTTATTCATGATGATTTACCATTTTATTCAGGTTACTCTATCAATAAGTATTCATACAATAAAATCAAATCTGAATCCTTTTTTTGGATTGGGTATATGTTTCTTATATATCCTTGTTTTTTAATGTAGTTTCATAAACGTTTTTTTATTTACTGAAATGATTTATTAATTAAATTTCAATATATTATTTAAATTTTAAATGGGATTAAAGGAATAGTTCATATGTTTCCCAAAAGGTTCATTTTCAAATTTATCTATAAAAAGTCTAAAGGAATGTTTTCGTTTAATATATATATCATTAATAAACATTCCCATAGATGTAACAATTTTAAACTATTTATCTTCTTCTATAAATATTCAATGGTTTTACAAAGAACACGATTTAATGGAAAATTATTTAAAAAATTTTATTTCCATTTTAGTCTATTATTTAAAAGAAATTATTTTCCTATAAAATATACTATTTTGATGTCCATATCTAAAATATTGGTAAATCTCATGTACATTAAATTTCTCATGAAACATTCACTTTAGTATAGTCCTTTCACATTAAATGTACCATAAATATCCATATTCTTTTCATCATTGATATTAATATTTCCTAAAATTTATACCCTTTCTACATATGGTGTTTTAAATTGAAATATATTTGATTTACTAGGGAATCCATGAAAAATCGTATTCTTTAGTTGATACAAATATTTGGAGGTACAATATATTATTTATTAGTTTATGTTAATAATTTTAAATAAGAGGAATGAATTGGACATGTACTATCGAGTGGTTCCGGGAATTATATTAACCCCTTGATGTATCAACAAGTATCTTGAGTAAAATCATTAAGATAGAATTAAATATATTTCTATTAAATACCTAGATATCGATTAAACTGTCCTGGAACCAGGATTCGATGGTATAAATATCATGTTTTCTAAAATAATGATGTCTAATATTAAAAAATGCATTCAATGAGAATTATATTTTTTTATCAAAGTGATTAATGTGTTTATATTATCAATGGATTCATTTACTAGTTAACTTATTTTCTAAATATAATCTGTTTTTTATTATTTACCATTCTATATTTCTTAAGAGTTATTGTTTCATGATAGATTCCAATGTACATAAACCTTACACATAATCTGAGATCACCCATTTTTTTCCTTCCCCTAGTAAATGAATATGGATATTATGAATAATATAAAAGATGCAAGAATATATTTTTTACGGGTTTTATTTTATATTTCCAATGTAATATTGGAATCACATGGTTATCTCGTTCATCAAAAATAATAAATTTATCTATCCTTCAGGATAAGATCCTCTATATATTATATGAATGAAACAACGAAGACACCAAATTTGTGTCACTGAAGTTCGGGTTATTATAAATAATTTGGGTCAAGTTATATCACATGACTTCTTGCAAACTGGAATCATTTACACAACCCATGGAATGTAACTTTTTGGCCACAACATAAGAAAATCACATCCCAAATCAATATGGATAGAAATTTGAATGATCCCACTCTTTGAAATGGGTCCATATACAATGCAATATCAAAATAGGATATTATCCCCGACTACACCAAAACACATTAGCACTAAGATTGTACTAAAAAAATACAATTTGGTGTCATGTTTGATGAACATGTTTACCATATCACATAATGAAATAACCAAAGTATTCTATTATATCACTCATTCCTCACGCCAAATGATATCACGCCATTATTGAATGCATAGTCGGCACTTACACATATTATTCCAATTCAAAATTGAATTCCCATGATCCCCCAAACATCTAATGGAATTTTCACTACACTCATAGTTAATCCAAATACAAACCCATGGAATTCACCTCATGCATTTTCTTAACCCCCTAAAAGGATGTCCGTAGACATTGGTCATATCATGCCTAACACAAACATACTATCATTACCTACATTTTTCATGAAAACATACTCATGGAATCTAACCATACATATGATATAACACACAAGACCCATCCAACGATCAGAATATAATTTAATCATTAAAACATGATTTCCACCTCTTAGGTACTCATTGAATTGGGAAAATACGTAAAATGTGTTATTTTTCTACATTAGGTGACCCTGAATCACTAAACTCAAGTCACTATCAAAGGTCACAAAGTCCTACTACATAGTCCCTAATAAGGTCTGGAACAATTCCCTACTCATGAAATGTAACTCATCCATATGTTATCACCACAAAACATATAGAATTTAAAAAATTACATCAGTTTAAAATATAACACCCTAATACCATCGAACCAGACATCACTGAGAATATTTAATTCTAGGATATTGTTCTGGCCTAAATAACTTCACAAGGGACAAAGAAATAAACCTACATAATGTCACAAACCCAACATATGATCTTCCAAAACACCACTCAATGATATCAAGTATTTCAAGTGCTCATAATAGCACCCTAAAACCCATACACATCTCAATCCACATATACAAGTGTTCCACGTGTTATGGTTAATAGAACATCCCATTATTCACAATAAATTTTCATTATTCTCTTGTCCATTGAGATTATATATTCAAGATGATAAAAATTCCCATTTCTTTCTAGGATTCATCCAAATTTACCACATTCTATTAACTGGTTAAATATAATTCGATTCAGAAGATATAGATAAAAAACTATAAAACTTACTTAATCAAACTATATCTAACCAGTATCTTCATTTAAAAATTTATTTATATCTTTCTAGAAGTGAAAAATTGATTTTTTTCAAGGATATAGAAATTTTTCATGTTTTTTAATTATTTGTTATGTAATGTTCAACTCATAAGAAATATGTATCTTCTTGGAAAATTATTTAATAAAGGCCATCATTTAATAATCCATTTATATCATTCTTTGTATCATGGAATGATCTTGATAATTTGAAAAGTAATATTCCACTACAGAAATATTTGAAAAAACACTATATAATACATTGATTGAACATTAAATAATTAACCCTAAATTTTCTAATAAGTAGTTATAATCTATAAGAAGATATAAACCAAATAATAAAATCAAATCCTTATAAAAATCCAATGAAAATTTTAAAAATTAGTAATATGTAGCATACACATGATATATAAATCCCATGTTCCTAGCATGACTCATCAACAAATGAACAATCTCATACCTTATCAGGGTAAGCTAAAAATACCATAAATCACATATTCATAAATAAAGAAAATTAATCATATTTAAATAATATCATATATAATAAGGAAATTAATAAAACAAATAAATCTAATCCCTAGAAACTAGTTTTTTCATGTATTTGGGTTGATCACTATAAAAAATGATAACATTACCTCACCCTGAAACATTCCCATCCTTCTATTTACAATGGATGGATAGTAATGAAATGGAAGAAAATTCTCTGATTTCATTATGTAACACAGTGTCATGACCCACTATAAACTATAGCCAGACCAATAATGCTATAATGTAACATGCGTGACTCCCCATATGGTAGATGTTGATGACTAATATTTAGGGTCTGTAAGGATATAATATGAAATCAATACAATCCGTTCAAAATAAAAATAGTTGTGGAAGTAATAATCAATCACAAATATTTGTCCAAATTAACATCATAGAAAAAATCGGTGAAGTGATGATAATAACTAAAATTGCAAAATTCTGTAATAAGGATATATTTCATTCATTCCATAACCTATCAAATATGGGTGGATCAATCCCAATGAATAATAAAAAGGAAAAATAATAAAACTAAACTCCACATTAGGTTTTTTCCAAGTCCTTCATAGTCCCATCCTTTATACCCCAACTTTAGCATGTTATATCAAACTAATGTAATTAATGACGTCAGAATATTTATAATACCTAAACCTATTAATAGATAGTCCTTTAATTAGGTACCTAATTTCTATGGCTTCCCATGTAGGGTGTGAGTGAAAAATCATTAATCCACCACTAGTGGCATAACAAAAATAACCAATCTATATAAATATTTCTTGTTGAGAAGCTTCCGATTACAAATCAACATACTATAATTGAAAAAATAAATAATTATTAGAACTTGAAATCTAGGATCATTAGTGACACCTGAAGTTAGGTCCACCGTCTTTTGACATTCTCAATGTTTCTTTTCCTATGATATAAAATATATTCCATTTAGTTTCATGGAATATCACAATGGAAACCAAAATCACAATATCATATGGGATTTTATGAGTATCAACTAGGAATTAAATTCTAAGTAATCCCATATGGAAACCAGGGGTTGACCCTTAGAATTTGAAAATTCCAATAAACTTATCTGAACTGATGGAACCAATGTTGAAATTTAGAATCCTGACATGATTGGACTCTATGACTAACACATAAGGCATTCCACAAAAAATATATCATACTGAATTAGAGGATATTATCTTGTAATATTAAATGTTATATCTCAAAATAATCCATGATATTAATTTATGATTCTTAGTAAAAAAATAAATTAACTAAATTTAAGAGAGATCCCCCAATATATTCATACTAATGGGTCCAAGTGGAATCCATTGGTTTAATCAACGAATTATTTAACATTAGACCTCATTGAATCTATGATATTCCTCACACAATGACATTCAAATGAGTCCCTTAATAGAAGACATGGTTTTCTAATGGAATTACATAAAATTCATTGTCTATATGGATTCAAATAATCTTTCTATTTAATACTAAAAGATAATCATATAAAATATAATTTCATTTTAAACACATTTATTTAGCAACAAATAATGTTCTATCATGTGGAACATTATTATTTCCAAGAAACACATTCATTAGACACACCATATAAAATTATTAAGATCTTAAGAAATGATATCAAATTACTATTGTTCAAAACATAAAATATATTATACTATACTTTAATTAAGGAAAATAATTCTTTAGAATTCATTATTTTCATCCCTATAATAATCCCAAAATCAATATTGTTGATTGTGAAATTCCATTTCAAAATAATAATTTTTTAAAAATACCTTTAAAACCACAAAAAAGATAGTTAGGAATTTAATGTCATGAATTAACATCATGACTAATTCTCCCATTAATTATTCCAATTTGTATTACCTTTTATTAAGGAATATGGCATAGTAAATGAAGTGATTAACTAAAGAAAGATTCAAATAAATAAAAAATTTAAAGTCTATGGCGAAACAAAAAAAAGTATTGAATGAATTCACAATATTATAAACTGTTATAACATTCAAGGCAATTTATATAGGATTAGGTTCCACCTACCATATGATTATCAAATACCACACATCCAATATAGGCCTCATATTCATCCTAAATTAGATGAAAATGAGGAACCCAATTTGAGGTAGGTACCATTTATATGTTTTTTTATGTATGTAAAGTAGTTGGGTAATTTTTGGGAGAGTTGGGAATGGTTTTGGTATGATTTGGGGGCATTTATAAGGACTCATGATTTGAGCATGGTTTGGGAAAACCATGTAGAATTTCTTAGAAACCGGGCAACATGAGTCAATGATATTTCACACAGTCAGCACATGGATTTAATAACCATGCATGATAACCATTCATAGAACCCTTTTGGACAATATGTGTCACGTGTTTATCATATGGGTTGTCTAACCATGTGTTACAATAAAAATGCAGTTTTCAAAAACTAGGTCACTCGGTATTTACCCTAAACGCCCATTTCTTCTCCCATGTAATCCCAATATAGAATTTTTTCCTTTCAAGGGTTAAGGAAACTCTTCCAATCATTTATAATTTTATAAAATAGTTTTGATGGTGGCATGATGGTGGTTCTTCCTTGGTATGTCTCTCCCTTTAGTTTTTTGTGGTTTTATCTAGATCTAGTTCTCCATCTCTCTCTTTTTTCTAGAACTATATATGTAGAATGTATATTTAGGGTATTGGTTTCTAAAATGATGTGGTTGGGGTTCTTCAATTCCATGAAAAGTTTTATAAGTTGTTTTTGTGGAGTTTTTACCCACATTTACTGTGCAGTTGTGCATCGGTCTATTTTTCAGAACCCTAAGGCAGGTGGATTCACTATCATATCTATTTTGAATGAATATATAGAATTTAATTTCAAATTATTTAGTTTTTATTAATATTTGTTGTGATTATAATTTGTAAAATATTTTTGTTACATATTTTATTATATTTTGTGTATTTGGGGAAAAAGGGATATTTTTTGTGAAATGTGATAGTTGTTTGATAATTAAATGTTGAGTTTAAAATCATGGCATGATTAATTTATTGAGAATTGAATGTGTAAAATGGGTTCAAATAAAAAGTTTTGTTTTATTGAAGTGTTGTGTGGAATTTATTTTGTTTAAGGGAATTTTCATTAATGGTTGATCTTATTTAAATGGTTTGGAATATTTCTCATATTACGGTTTGGCTTAATGGATTGGTTTATTGGTGATGGTTGTCATGGAATGTTTTTTTGGAAAATATTTTTATAGTTTGGGAAATTGTAAAGTGGCTTGTTGTTGTGGCTTGATGAATTTTGTTGGTATATGGATTAGCTTATAGGGTTAATCATGGTTGGGATAGGATGAATAGTGGTCATAAAGGACCACCATCAAATGGAAGTGGGTGTGAAATACCTCTATAAAAAGTGGACAAGTTCAGATATGAAGTTAAACTGTCAGTGGTAACACCGAGCTCAGGTGTGTGTGTGTGGAAGATGAGGACACAGTTGGGATATTCATGTACACGTGATATTTGGAGTGGTTTATGATAATGTGGAAAATCATTTTTGGGTAATGACATATTTGGTTTCATTGGTTGGGTTCTTTATTGGAATTACAATGTTTTGTGAAAAATGGTTTTTGTAAGGTTTTGTTTGGATTTATTGAACGTGTGGAATTGTCTATTGGAATTATATAATGGTTTCATTTAAAATGTTATAACCTATTATATCATACTATCATGTGTTGGGAAGTCATTTGGGGTTATCCTATATTGTATTTTTTCTCACCCCCTCATTTTTAACTATTGATCTTTTGCAGATGTTTTATTTCAGGGCATAGGTAAAGGTAAAGAATCTAATTCACAAAGTGGGTCATCATGATGCTTGGGTGATTTTGTGGTTCTTGGGGTATAATTGTTTTTTGGAGCTATGGAGTTGTGTCATGGAGTATTTTGGCATTATTGTTTATTCATTCCCTTGGTACATTTATTAGGTATTATTGTGGTATGGTTGTTTCGGTCCTTTGGTGTTGATGAATTGTAAAACTTATTGGCCTACCTCATATAATGTTTTTTGGGTGTTGGGCCTTTTTTAGTTGTATTCGTTGAAATGGAACATCATAACCCATAATTCATGAAGCCATCAACATTTATTTCCATTCTTTGGTGCATTGGGTATGTCTCGTAATGTCGAGTAGCACATCCACCTCATCTCATGATAATAAAGAGGGTGGGGATATTACAAAATCCCTAAAAATTGGTAATATGAGATGAATCAAGTGAAAAAAAATTGAAAATAAAATAAAATGGAATTTCAAGGAAAATGAGTAATATAATCACATCATTCTACCCACAAAGGTAGATACAACTAAAATAGACCTACGATGAAGGAGATCTACACATGGGGAAAAGAGGAAGAGCGTGGATCGTATAGGGGGGATCCACTAAAATAATTTGTGATAAACCAGATTATTTCTAACTGGGAGAAAACCCATGTGATGTTATAAGGATACCCCCACCAACCACCCAAACTCACACACACACTGTTAAAAAATTCTAATGAGACCACAGGCTCATTGGTGGTGAGTCAACATATCAAAAGGATGGTGGGAGTAGTATGAGGCTATGCTATTGGCCTCTACCATCGAATAACTGATGAAATTGGATCCTTAAGGATGCATGCTAGAAACACCACATGGTGCCTATTTTGCTCACTGGATGCCTATATTGTACATACTAATCTCAATTTCATGTTAAATTAGACCCTGTGAGGGAGTTTCATCATTTAAAACCCTACTCTACGGCCCCATTCTTAATCTGACTAACCATTGGAACATAACATAAAACCCCCTCTTGAATTGTTATGTAGAAAAATTTAAAAGGGTATAATAATTTTAATGATTAATTGATGTTGTTCAAATTTTTTTTAATGGAATTTTATAAAAGATGAATCTCAAAGGACGAATGTTCCACTTTTTTGAAAATTTGAGAACCTTTTTGATAAAGGGTGTTCTCAAATACGTGGTCTATTCATTTTAAATATAATGAGTTTGTTTTAATATTAATGAGCTTAATTATTCATGATGTTTTATTCATTCTTGAATGAAATTTTTTTTATTTTAAGTTATAAATATGGTTTTCTGAGTGAATTATTCTTTTTGAAATGAAGAAAAGAGTATTCTTAAATGTATTTGGATTGGGGTGATTATTGGGATTTTTTAAAGGTGCGTGGAATTAAACAAGGTTATAAGTGGCCCTTTTCAAACTAAGAATGAGGCCGTCTAATAAGGTATTAAAATATATTTTACGTTTTTGATAAAAATATTTATTTTTATATAGAACAAATTAAGCGTTAAAATGATTTTCAAAATGTAACTTATGATATTAAATTATAGTGTATGGTTTTCAGAGAATTATATTAATTTTGTTTTGTTCTTGTAATTAATTATAAGGACCCGATCTTAAAACATTACATAATCATGAATTAAATGAATAATTCCCATTGAGGATCTTTTCAGGTTTAGAGTTTTAGAGAATTAGGACATAACTATTACATATGAAAAGATTACAAAGAAGACACTTCTACTAATTTTCCATGAAATAAAAACTCTTAAAAAGAAACATGTCTAGTTCCATGTTTTAGATAGCATGTATTTCCTTGATCCCATCCTTGACCCTATTCATCTTTATGCCTTGTGGAAAAAATTTTAAAAAAACATGGGATGAGCATAAATATCTCAGTAAGGGATATAAAAAAAATATGGAAAGAGAACATTAGTCCATGTATATATAAGAATCAATGAAATCATACTTTAATCTTAAAACATAAGCACTTTAATATACCTCATGAAATAATAATATTAATGAATAACTCATAGAAATCATAAGACTTAAATGTAACTTGAGGCATTCATAAAATTCTTACGTAGGGAGTAACCATCATAGTTACGTTTGGAATACCCATCACCGTATATTCCCAAAATATCTTCGGATAAACATTAGCGTTTAACCCCTTCACATTACCCAATGCATTGAAGAGATATATCGGGCTTACCTGCACTTAGTTTATCACAGAGCCACCTGTCTTCCTAAATTGCCCAAGAACCATAACATAATTATAACACTTAAAACATGCATAAAAGAAACATAAAATTTCCACATTTCAATCACATGATATCAAATCATGATATTATCCGAAATAAAAACATCTAATAAAATCATTAAAACTCTATGAGAGAAAAATCCCTTTATACTTTGAAAATATTAAAAGAAGACATTTAAAAGAAATTTTAGAATCAAAGTGTCCCATACCACATCAAAACATTTGAAAGTGTTTTAAAACATTAACGTACCTATAAATAAATCCTTAAAACCATTTTCAAAACATGGACATGGATGATAAATGTTTAAAAGAATAAATCTTTAAAACCATTTAAAACAATGTTTTAATAAAACAGTCCTTTTCAATTTTGAACATTTAAATTATAAGCCACAAGAAAGTAGACCATTTTAAAAACATTTAAATGACTTTAGTATAAACTTAATATGGAGATGGAATGTAAAAGGGTCTGTATATACACTTTATAAATGAATAAAAGTGCATGTCATTAAGAAATGACTCAATGAGAAGAAATTTAGATGTAATCCCTATCAAGGACCATGCCATTAGATAAACGATAAATAAATGACATAATTATGTGTGACAAATATAAATACACAAAATATAAGTGGATACTCAGTGTAAAACAATCAGATGTCATCCACACATATTTATAGCACAACATAATCAAGAAGTAGATGTTTAACCCAAAGTATTGAAATTAGGTTAAGAAGTTCCCTTACAAAAAATTGAAATCCTAACAGTGTCAGTTTAAAATTTATAAAATGAATTGATGAGAGATAAAATGGTATCTCATCACTTGGACATAAAATTTACATCAATAAGGACATATAAGAACATATCCCATCATAATAATATGTAAAAGGCATAACAAATAAGTCTTTTAAAAAGAGGAGGGTGAAAGGATCCCTTACCGACTTCGGTAACTTTCTAAACGTACACTCCATGAAAGAAGGACTATACAACATTGATGTAAATATCCATAAACGAAATTATATTACAAAAAGAGTAGAATAATGGTCAGTACAAACACAACTCAAAGTAAATAGTGGAAAATGTAGCATAAATCTCACAAGAAAAAAATTGAGATGAAAAATCCCTTATGAAGACTCGGCAGCCTAACGGCGCCACTTAAAACATCCATAAATGAATTTATGAGATCAAATAGGGTCTCTCATAATATAAACATAAAAAGTACAGATTTCAGAATATAAACTAACATCCCCAAACATAAGAAATATGATATTAAAATAAATTACATAAAAGAGATTACTTAAAAAGAAAGAGAGAGGTAGGATCCCTTAGCTCAAGTCTGATGTGTCTTGTTTGTTTCTTTATATTCCTGAATAATAAACTAGAGTTAATTTATACTTGCATAAGAACCTTTTTATGTTAATTATTCATTTTATATCACTGATTACCATGTTATGAACATTATGTAATTATTTTAGTTAATAACAGTCGTTTTGTATATCATTGGTACTTAAGTCAAAAAAACTTCTTATAATTACAAGTTGTTCATGTGGGAAATATCCATTATATCTAGAATTATATTCATGATTTAGATATCATATATATCATACATATCCAGTAAATACGTGGATTTATAATATTACATAACATTTAGAGGTAATAAATGAAATGCACCGTTCATGGAGATGGTAAGACGTACGTATGCATGAACGCTAATTTCATTTATATTTCATATTTAATTGAATTAAAACTAAATGAGATATATATTATAATTACATTATAATATATATGTTATATAGGTCACATAAGTTAATTAATTTCATTCTTTATACATTCCATGTATTGCATGAACGAGTCACATCACTTGAGGGGCGGTAGTCCACACTTCCTAAGGTAAGGCTTATAGGTTGAAGAGAGGGATGTGGAGAGATAAAAGGAGAAGATTTTGGTCGATCCAAAGGCTTGAGAGGTGTGGGTAAGGGGGTAGGGGTTAGGGCCTTTTATAAGAGGGAGGAGGTGCACTCTTGGAATGTCTTGAAAAGTTACTTTATTATAAAATGATTTTTGGATATTAAAGGTCCCACAATTATATATTTCGAGGATAAGGTGATAAGGGTTTGAAATCCACCCATATAATAGTTTTTTGACAAGTGTATGTCTTATATTTTACCTTATCTTTTCATTTTATTTAAATCGTTCATTAATGAGGTAATCACTACATCATTATGGTGTCATTAATACATTTATTTATATAATGTCTAAAAATTATAAAAAAAAATATCATGATGTAGGAAATATTTTTAGATTTCTAATGAATATTTATAGTCAAAAATATTACTTGTATAACCCAATTTAAAAATTGTTTTATTAAAACAATACATGTTTTTGACATTTTTATTTTTAATTTAAATAAAAAGTTATTAATGTCATTTTCCTACCAAAGTGGCTCCATGGGGTCCCCAAGTTGACCCATGGATTGTCTTGGTCATCCATGACTCATCCAAGGGTAGGACATGTGTCAAGGTCATTTCATATTATTATAACAGTATCTCTACCTTAAATTACACTAATTTCCTTTAATCGAGATTAAGAAAACGTAAAAGTTACTATTAAACAAAAAATTATTTTGATCCAATTGAACCAAATTTTACATCCTAATGACAACCATATATGTCAGATTTTTGAAATTCAAATCACAGAAGTGGAAAAGTTTCATTTAAATGAAAAATCAGTTTTTTAACTACCACTTACTGGTTTCACTATTCATCAAAAATTGATATTTTTCAGAAAAATACAAAAAATTCACCCTAAGCTATATTTGATATTCTGAATTCAAAAATTATGCCTATTTTACAAAATTCAAAAAATATAAGTTGAATTAATTAATTTAATAATTAATTCTCGCTGTCAAAACAAATAGTGTGTTTTTAAGAAACAATATCTATTAAAAGATTCAAACTAGTTTAAGTCCAATTTCAAAGTGAAATTAATTCCAATGACCACCATTGGATTAAATGGTAAAAATATATTCAAATTGTGATTTAAAACCAATTCAAAATATGATCTAATCATATAAATAAATTATATTAAAAAGAGATTTTGAATTAAAATACAACATTTTTCACTTATTCATTAAAAATGAAGTTTATCAAAAAAAAAATAACAAAAACATACACAAAGTAAATTTTGATATCCCGATTCTAAAGAAGGATTTTATTTGGTCCAATAAAACATATAAAATTGTAAACAAGTTGGTTTAAAATAAAAGGGTTCGCCATCAAAAGGAGGTTAATCGACCTTTTAAAGAATATTAGAATATTTACGCTTAAAATTGGATTCCATCGAATTTTAAGCCGCTAACATTTATTGGATAAAAGTAAAAATATTATACAAACATATATAATCATTTTTTTGTTAGTTATGTTCATTCCCGCCATTACAATAGCTAGACATTAATTATTTAAAATAATATTATTATATTATTAGCGTGCAACGTAAGATTTCAAAGAAACTCATGGTTGCGTATTGGGTATGCCATCGAGCATAGCATTCCCTTTAAAGTAATATTAAAATTTTATTCACAAATACTGATAAACATGATGCTGTAATATTATTTATTTACCTGGGATGTAACATCCTTCCCACCTTTTGGGAATTGCATCCTCGCTATTCTAAAATTGGGCTTGGAAGCTTCATTGAAATCCCCACATCAGAAAAATAAATAAATTAAACTATAACTTTAAAAGAAAGAAAGAGATTTACAATGGTCACACGAGTTAACACATACTAGGATTCCATGAAAACATGGATATGGAGGAGAAACCAAAGGGATATGTTCTGAAGGAGAGTGATAGAAAACATGATTAGGATAAAGTTAACCCCAAGAAAATCACAAACTTATGATGGGTTAAACGGTATGTGATTCTTCAGTAGGAAAAGTTAACAGAAAACATTTTGTTTTAAGTTTCTTTTCAAAGCGGGATTTATTTATGAGCTTAACTAAATTATAAAGAGAAATATTCACATGTCATGTTGACTTTCATCTTTTACTAGATTTCTACCACAAACTCATATTTTCCCCAAACGATGAGAATTTCAGGATAAATTGTTCATATTAAGAGTTATATAATCAATTTCTAGAGAATAACCTAATCCACAAAAGATAACTATATATTTTCATTGTCTTTATACCTTAACCAAAACCAAAATTGTTCGAACAAGATCAGATAATCCACAAAAGGTTAATCCTTTATAAAAATTAAATCTATTCTTAATCTCCAAAATTTGTCCAAGAAAACCAAAAGTTCAAAGAAGACCGTTCGATAAACAATTTTCCATAAAATTATTCAAAGTAAACCAAACTAATATTGAAACACAAATCTCTGAAGGATTTGATCACAAAGTCTTCCAAGTTAAATCTTAGCATTTATCTTCATATAACACCAGTTGCTCTTAAAGTCTCGTATTGAAAAGTAATCAACCAAATCCCATATTCTCCATGATAGGTTAATCATTTCCATAGATAACCCAAAATCAACTTATTCTACATTCATAAGATCAACTAACTAAAAAGTATTTGTCATACTAACCAAGGACTTCACGTTGTCCAGTGGTAGGCGATAAATACATGTCGCACTTCGGTTGTGGGTTTGATTCTCGTAGCTTGGTCCGATGCGATGGGTTGTCACACGGCCTGCATGTTGTCCCTTTTTCCAGAACTATATAATTCTTAAAACATTCTCCAAAAGAGATAAAATCTTCAAAAATAACCATAACATAATTTAACCTCATGTTTATCTCATGTCGTTCATATTCCATCATAACATATAGTAACTCATAATTACCTCAAAAGTAAGGATCATATAAACCCTAATGGTTACATTTATAATTATTACCTGAACTTCCACATTGATTTGGTTCTCTCATACATGATGCATTAGAGAACTCACCAAGGTTCAAGTGGTTGATCATGACTCCTTGATAGTAGGTTTAGAATAACCACGAGATTCCTCATTGAATCCACCATTTCATCCAGTCTCTTAATTAGAGAACCAGCATAGTGTCCTTCAAACCCATTTTCACTTTGGTGCCTTCTAGATCCATCCATCTACTAAAACAAAAAATGTCAGTGTGTGTATATAAACAAAATCATCATGTACTAATGAGGAAGATAAACACTAAGATATACATACTCATTCACTTTATCTACAAACTATGACTTTTTTATGAAATCCTAGCCATTATTGTAATGTAACTTATGCTTAAAGAATACCCTAAACTCTAAAGGTATCTAAACCGACCACTGATACCAACTATAAGGACCCGATCTTAAAACATTACATAATCATGAATTAATTGAATAATTCACATAGAGGATCTTTTTAGGTTTAGATTTTTAGAGAATTGGGACATAACTATTACATCTCAAAAGATTACAAAGTAGACAGTTCTACTTTGTTTCCATAAAATAAAAACTCTTAAAAAGAAACATGTTTAGTTCCATGTTTTAGATAGCATGTCTTTCCTTGATCACATCCTTGACCCTATTCATCTTTATGTCCTGTGGAAAACATTTCAAAAAAACTTAGGATGAGCATAAAAAGCTCAGTAAAGGATATAAAAAAATATGGAAAGAAAACATTAGTCCATGTATACATAAGAATAAATTAAACCATACTTTACTCTTATGACATAACCACTTTAAAATACCTCATGAAATCATTAGATTAATGAATATCTCATAGAAATCATAAGACGTAAAGGTAAATTTAGGCATTCATAACATTATAACATAGGGAGTAACCCTCATGGTTACGTTTAGAATACCCATCACACTATATTCCCAAAATATCGTCAGAGAAACCTTAGATTCTAACCCCTTCACGTTAACCAATGCATTGTAGAGCTATATCTGGCTCACCTGCACTTAGTTTATCACGGAACCACCAGTCATCATAAACATTTCCCAAGAACCATAACATAATCATAACACTTAAAACATGCATAAAAGAAACATAAAATTTCCACATTTCAATCACAAGAGATAAAATCATGATATTATCATAAATAAAAACATCTAATAAAATCATTAAAACTCTATGAGAGAAAAATCCCTTTATACTTTTAAAATAATAAAAGAATACAATTAAAAGAGATTTCAGAATCAATGTGTCCCATACCACTTAGAAACTTTTTGAAGGGTTTTAAAACATTAACGTACATATAAATAAATCCTTAAAATCATTTTTAAAACATGGACATGGATGATAAATTTTTAAAAGAATAAATCTTTAAAACCATTTAAAACAATGTTTTAATAAAAGAGTCCTTTTCAATTTTGAACATTTAAATTATAAGCCACAAAAAATTAGACCATTTTCAAAACATTTAAATGACATTAGTATAAACATAATATGGATATGGAATGCAAAAGGGGCTCTATATACAGTTTATAAATGAATAAAATTGTATATCATTAAGAATTGTCTCAATGAAAATAAATTGAGATGTAATCCCATTCAAGGATCATGCCATTAGATTAAGGATAATGAAATGACATAATTATGTGTGAAAAATATAAATACACCAAATATAAGTGGATACTCAATTTAAACCAATCAGATGTCATCCAAACAAATTTATAGCACAACATAATCATGAAGTAGAGGTTTAACCCAAAGAATTGAAATTGGGTTAAGAAGTTCCCTTACAAAAATTTGACAGCCTAACAACGTCAGTTTAAAATTCAAAAAATGAGTTGATGAGAGAGAATATGGTATCTCATAACATGGCCATAAAATTTACATCAATAAAGACATATAAGAACATATCCCAACATAATAATATGTAAAAGGCATAACAAAGAAGTCTTTTAAAAAGAGGAGAGTGAAAGGATCCCTTACCGACATGGGTGACTTTCTAAACGAACACCCCATGAAAGAAGGACTATACAACATTGATGTAAATACCTGTAAATGAATGTATATTACAAAAAAAGTAGAATAATGGTCTGTAAAAACACTACTCAATGGAAATAGTGTCAAATGTATCATAAATCTCATAGGAATAAAATTGAGATAAAAAATACCTTATGAAGACTCGGCAGCCTAACGACGCCACTTAAAACGTCCAAAAAATGGATTTATGAGATCAAATAAGGTCTCTGATAATATGAACATAAAAATTACAGATTTTGGAATATAAAATAACATCCCCAAATATAATAAATATGATCTTAAAATAAATGACATAAAAGAGAGTACTTAAAAAGAAAGAGAGAGGTATGATCTGTTACCTCAAGTCTGACTTGTCTTGTTCGTTTCTTTATATTCCTGAATAATAATCTAGAGTTCATTTATACTTTATTAATAATCTTTTTTAATTTCATTATTCCTTTTATATCACTTATTACCATGTTATGAACATTATGTAATTATTTGAGTTAATAATGGTTGTTTTGTCAATCATTGGTACTTGAGTCAAAAATAAACTTCTTATAGTTACAAGTTGTTCATGTGGAAAATATCCATTATATCTAGAATTATTTTCATGATTTAGAAATCATATATATCATACATATCGAGTAAATACTTTGATTTATAATATTACATAACATTTAGAGGTAATAATTGAAATGCACCATTTATGGAAATGTTAAGACGTACGTACGCATGAATGTTACTTTCATTTATATTTAGTATTTAATTTAATTAAAACTAAATGAGATATATATATTATAATTACATTATAATATATATTTTATATATGTCACATAAGTTAATTAATTTCATTCTTTATACATTCCATGTGTTGCATGAACGAGTCACATCACTTGAGGGGCGGTAGTCCACACTTCCTCAAATGAAATTATCGCATTTGTGCAACATTCAACAAATAATGGTATATTTTAAATGTAAAATACAGAAGTATAGAGAATAAATAAATATAATATATATCATAAATAAATATATTTCAATCATAATTTCCACTATGAGAGGTGGTAGGAGAAGATAGAACAATCATCGTTTCGGGAGGTAGTAATTCGCCATCCACAGAAACAGTATGTTCTTTAACCATTAGATGGAGGTGTGTGTACGTGTAGCTCAAATAATTCTCAAAAAAATATCCTAGTATATTTAAGATACTTGTTTTGATACAAAATAATGTAATAAAAATAGTTTAGGGGGTTGGGGAAGCAAAATAAAACAAAATAACATAAGAGAGGACATTACCTTTAAATCGGGTAACTCTCTTTGGTTTGAACCAATAGGGTTTCATAAAGATATTTCTTCCTAAGGTAAGGCTTATAGGATAAATAGAGGTATGTGGAGAGATAAAAGGTTCATATTTTGGTCGATCCAAAGGCTTGAGAGGTGTGGGTAAGGGGGTAGAGGTTGGGGCCTTTTATAAGAGGGAGGAGGCGCACTTTGGGAATGTCTTGAAAAGTTACTTTATTATAAAATGATTTTCAGATATTAAAGGTCCCACAATTATATATTTCGATGATAAGGTGATAAGGGTTTGATATCCACCCATCCAATAGGTTTTTTTACAAGTGTATGTTTTATATTTTACCTTATCTTTTCATTTTATTCAAATCGTTCATTAATGAGGTAATCACTACATCATCATGGTGTCATTAATAAATTTATTTATATAATGTCTAAAAATTATAAAACAAATATCATGATGTAGGAAATATTTTTAGCTTTATAATGAATATTTATAGTCAAAAATATTACTTGTATAATGCCATTTAAAAATTGTTTTAGTAAAACAATACATGTTTGTGATATTTTTATTTTAACTTTAAATAAAAAGTTATTAATGTCATTTTCCTACCAAAGTGGCACCATGGGGTCCCCAAGATTACCCATGGATTGTCATGGTAAGCCATGACACATCCAAGGGTAGTAAATGTGTCAAGGTCATTTCATATTGTTATAATAGTATCTATACCTTAAATTACACTAACTTCCTTTAATCGCGATTAATAAAACATAAAAGTTACTATTCACCAAAAAATTATTTTAATCCAACTGAACCAAATTTTACATCCTAATGAAAACCATGTATGTCAGATTTTTGAAATTCAAATCATAGAAGTGTAAAAGTTTTATTTAAATGAAAAATTAGTTTTTTAACTACCACTTAATGGTTTCACTATTCATCAAAAATAGATGGTTTTCAGAAAAATACCAAAAATTCACCCTAAGCTATATTTGATATTCTGAATTCAAAAATGATGTCTATTTTACAAAATTCAAAACATATAAGTTTAATTAATTAATTTAATAATTAATTCCTGTTGTCAAAACAAATAGTGTGTTTTTAAGAAACAACATCTATTAAAAGATTCACACTAGTTTAAGTCAAATTTCATAGTGAAATTAATTCCAATGACCACCATTGGATTAAATGGTAAAAATATATTCTAATTGCGCTTTAAAAACAATTAAAAATATGATCTAATCATATAAATAAATTAGATTAAAAAGAGGTTTTGAATTAAAATACAACATTTTGCACTTATTCATTAAAAATTATGTTTATCAAAAAAATTAACAAAAACATACACAAAGTAAATTTTGATAACCCAATTCTAAAGAAGGATTTTATTTGGTCCAGTATAACATATAAAATTGTTAACAAGTGGGTTTAAAATAAAAGGTTTCGGCATCAAAAGGAGGTTAATCAACCTTTTAATGAATATTAGAATATTTACGCTTAAAATTGGATTCCTTCGCATTTTAAGACGCTAACATTTATTGGATAAAAGTAAAAAAAAAATTACAAACATATATAATCATTTTTTGTTAGTTCTGTTCATTCCCGCCATTATAACAGCTAGACATTAACTTTTTAAAATAATATTATTATATTATTAGTGTGCAACGTAAGATTTCAAAGAAACTCATCGTTGCGTATTGGTTATTCCATCGAGCATAGCAATCCCTTTAAAGTAATATTAAAATTTTATTCACAAATAATGATAAACATAAGGATATAATATTATTTATTTACTAAGGATGTAACATCCATCCCCCCTTTTGGGAATTGCATCCTCACTATTCTAAAATTGGGACTGGAAACTTCATCGAAATCCCCACATCAGAAAAAAATAAATTTAACTATAACATTAAAAGAAAGAAAGAGAAGTACAAGGGTCACACGAGTTAAAACATACTTGGATTCCATGAAAACATGGATATGGAGGAGAAAACAAATGGATATTTTCTGAAGGAGAGTGATAGAAAACATGATTAGGAGAAAGTTAACCCCAAGAAAATCACAAACTTATGATGGGTTAAACAGTATGTGATTCTTCAGTAGGAAAAGTTAACAGAAAACATTTTGTTTTATGTTGATTTTCAAAGAGGAATTTATTTATGAGCTTAACTAAATCATAAAGAGAAATATTCACTTGTCATGTTGACTTTCATCTTTTACTAGATTTCTAACACAAACTCATATTTTCTCCAAACGATGAGAATTTCAGGATGACTTGTTCATATTAAGAGTTCTATAATCAATTTCTAGAGAATCACCTAATCCAAAAAAGAGAACTATATATTTTCATTGTCATTATACCTTAACCAAAACCAAAATTGTTAGAATAAGATCAGATAATCCATAAAAGTTTAATCCTTTATAAAAATTAAATCTATTCTTAATCTCCAAAATTTTTCCAAGAAAACCCAAAGTTCAAAGAAGACCGTTCGATAAAAAATTTGTCCATAAAATTCTTCAAATTAATCCAAACTAATATTGAAACCCAAATCTCTAAAGGATTTGATCACAAAGTATTCCAAGTTAAATCTTATCATTTATCTCCAAATAACACCACTTTCTCATAAAGTCTCGTATTGAAAAGTTATCAACCTAATCCCATATTCTCCATGATAGGTTAATCATTTCCATAGATAAGCCAAAATCAACTTATTCTAGATTCATAAGATCATCTAACTAAAAATAATTTTTCATACTAACCAGGGACTTCACGTGGCCCAGCAGTAGGCGATAAATACCAGTCGCACTTCGGTTGTGGGTTTGATTCTCAAAGCTTGGTCCGATGCGACGGGTTGTCACACGGTCTGCGTGTTGTCTGTTTTTTCAGAACTATATAATTCATAAAACATTCTCCAAAAGATATAAAATATTCAAAAATAACCATAACATAATTTAACCTCATGTTTATCTCATGTTGTTCATATTCCATCATAACATATAGTAACTCATAATTACCTCAAAAATAAGGATCATAAAAACCCTAATGGTTACATTTAAAATTATTACATGAACTTCCACATCGAGTTTTTTCTCTCGTACATGATGCATTAGAGAGCTCACAAAGGATAAAGTGGTTGATCATGACTCCTTGATAGTTGGTTTAGAATAACCACGAGATTCCTCATTGAATCCCCCATTTCATCCAGTCTCTTAATTTGAGAACCACCATAGTGTCCTTCAACCCCATTGTCACTATGGCTCCTTCTGATCCATCCATTTACTAAAACAAAAAATGTCAGTGTGAGTATATCAACAAAATCGCCATGTACTAATGAGGAAGATAAACACTAAGATATACATACTCATTCACTTTATCTAAAAACTATGACTTTTTCTGAAATCCTATCCATTATGGTAATGTCACTTATGCTTAAAGAATACCCTAACCTCTAAAGGTATCTAAACCGACCATTGATACCAACTATAAGGACCCGATCTTAAAACAATACATAATAATCAATTAAATGAATAATTCACATAGAGGATCTTTTCAGGTTTATATTTTTAAGGAATTTGGAAATAACTATTACATCTCAAAATATTACAAAGGAGACACTTCTACTTTGTTTCCATAAAATAAAAACTCTTAAAAAGAAACATGTTTAGTTCCATGTTTTAGATAGCATGTATTTCCTTGATCACATCCTTGACCCTATTCATCTTTATGCCCAGTGGAAAAAATTTCCAAAAAACTTTGGATGAGCATAAAAAGCTCAGTAAAGGATATAAAAAAAATATGGAAAGAAAACATTATTCCATGTATACATAAGAATAAATGAAATCATACGTTACTCTTAAAACATAAGAACTTTAACAAGCCACATGAAATCATAATATTAATGAATAACTCATAGAAATCATAAGACGTAAAGGTAACATTAGGCATTCATAACATTCTTACGTAGGGAGTAACCCTCATGGTTACATTTGGAATACCCATCACACTATATTCCCAAAATATCTTTATAGAAACCTTATCTTTTAACCCCTTCACTTTAATCAATGCATTGCAGAGCTATATCGGGCTCACCTGCACATAGTTTATCACAGAAGCACCCATCTTCATAAACATTTCTCTCGAACCATAACATAATCATAACACATAAAACATGCATAAAAGAAACATAAAATTTCCACATTTTAATCACAAGAGATCAAGTCATGATATTATCATAAATAAAAACATCTAAAAAAATCATTAAAACTCTATGAGAGAAAAATCCATTTATACTTTTAAAATATTAAAATAAGACATTTAAAAGATATTTTAGAATAAAAGTGTCCCATACCACTTCGAAACTTTTGGAAGAGTTTTAAAACATTAACGACCCTATAAATAAATCCTTAAAACCATTTTTAAAACATGGACATGGATGATAAATTTTTAAAAGAATTAATCTTTAAAACCATTTAAAACAATGTTTTAATAAAAGATTCCTTTTCCATTTTGAACATTTAAATTATAAGCCACAAGAAATTAGACGATTTTCAAAACATTTAAATGAATTTAGTATAAACATAATATGGATATGGAATGTCAAAGGGGATGTATATACACTTTATAAATGAATAAAAGTTCATATCATTAATAATTTTCTCAATGAGAAGAAATTGAGATGTAATCCCAATCAAGGACCATTCCATTAGAGCAAGGATAATGAAATGACATAATTATGTGTGACAAATATAAATACAAAAAATATAAGTGGATACTCAATTTAAACCAATAATATTTCATCCACACATATTTATAGCACAACATAATCAATAAGTAGAGGTTTAACCCAAATAATTGAAATTGGGTTAAGAAGTTCCCTTACAAAAATTCGACAATCTAACAGCATCAGTTTAAAATTAATAAAATGAGTTGATGAGAGAGAACATGGTATCTCATAACTTAGATATAAAATTTACATCAATAAGGATATATAAGAACATATCCCAACATAATAAGTTGTAAAAGGCATAACAAATAAGTCTTTTAAAAAGAGGAGAGTGAAAGGATCCCTTACCAACTTGGGTAACTTTCTAAACGTACGCCCCATGAAAGAAGGACTATACAACATTGATGTAAATACGAGTAAATGAAATTATATTACACAAAGAGTAGAATAATGGTCATTACAGACACTAATCAATGGAAATGGTGGAAAATGTAGCATAAATCTCACAGGAAAAAATTGAAATGAAAAATCCCTTATGAAGACTTGGCCGCCTAACGGCGCCACTTATAACTTCCAAAAAATGGATTTATGAGATCAAATAAGGTCTCTCATAATATTAACATAAAAATTACATATTTTGGAATATAAAATAACATCCCCAAATATAATAAATCTGATCTTAAAATAAATGACATAAAATAGAGTACTTAAAAAGAAAGAGAGAGGTATGATCCCTTACCTCAAGTCCGACTTGTCTTGTTCATTTCTTTATATTCCTGAATAATAAACTAGAGTTTATTTATACTTGCTTAAGAACCTTTTTTAAGTTCATTAATAATTTTATATAAATTATTACAATGTTATGAACATTATGTAATTATTTGAGTTAATAACGGTCGTTTTGTCGATCATTGGTACTTGAGTCAAAAAAAACTTCTTATAGTTACAAGTTGTTCATGTGGAAAATATACATTATATATAGAATTATATTCATGATTTAGATAACATATATATGATACATATCCAGTAAATACTTGTATATATAATATTACATACCATTTAGAGGTAATAAATGAAATGCACTGTTCATGGAGATGGTAAGACGTACGTACGCATGAATGCTACTTTCATTTATATTTCGTATTTAATTTAATTAAAACTAAATGAGATATATATATTATAATTACATTATAATATATATGTTATATAGGTCACATAAGTTAATTAATTTCATTCTTTATACATTCCATGTATTGCATGAATGAGTCACATCACTTGAGGGGCGGTAGTCCACACTTCCTCAAATGAAATTATCGCATTTGCGCAACATTCAACAAATAATGGATTATTTTAAATGTAAAATACAGAAGCATAGAGAGGAAATAAATATAATATATATCATAAATAAATATATTTCCATCATAACTTCCACCATGAGAGGTGGTAGGAGAAGATAGAACAATTATTGTTTCGTGAGGCAGTAATTCTCCAACCACGGAAACAGTATGTTCTTTAACACTTAGATGAAGGTGTGTGTATGTGTAGCTAAAATAATTCTCATAAAAATATCCTAGTATATTTAAGATACTTTTTTTGTTACAAAAGAAAGGAATAAAAAGAGTTTATGGGGATGTGGAAGCAAAATAAAACAAAATAACATAAGAGAGGACATTACCTTTAAATCGGGTAACTCTCTTTGGTTTGAACCAATAGGATTTCTTAAAGATATATCATCCAAAGGTAAGGCTTATAGAATGAATATAGTGATGTGTAGAGATAAAAGGAGCATATTTTGGTCGATCCAAAGGCTTGAGAGGTGTGGGTAAGGGGGTATAGGTTGTGGCCTTTTATAAGAGGGAGGAGGCGCACTCTTGGAATTTCTTGAAAGGTTACTTTATTATAAAATGAATTTTGGATATTTAAGGTCCCAAAATTATATATTTAGAGGATAAGGTGATATGGGTTTGATATACACCCATAAAATTGGTTTTTGACAAGTGTATGTCTTATATTTTACCTTATCTTTTCATTTTATTTAAAGCGTTCATTAATGATGTAATCACTACATCATCATGGTTTCATTAATAAATTTATTTATATAATGTCTAAAAATTATAAAAAAAATATAATGATGTATGAAATATTTTTATCTCTCTAATTAATATTTATATTCATAAATATTACTTGTATAACCCCATTTAATTTTTTTTTAGTAAAACAATACATGTTTGTGACATTTTTATTTTAACTTTAAATAAAAAGTTATTAATGTCATTTTCCTACCAAAGTGGCTCCATGGAGTCCCCAAGTTTACCCATGGATTTTATTTGTCATACATGACTCATCCAAGGGTAGGAAATGTGTCAAGGGCATTTCATATTATTATAACAGTATCTCTACCTTAAATTACACTAATTTCCTTTAATCGCGATTAATAAAACTTAAAAGTTACAATTCACCAAAAAAATTATTTTAATACAATTGAACCACATTTTACATATTAATTACAACCATGTATTTCAGATTTTTGAAATTCAAATCACAGAAGAATAAAAGTTTCATTTAAACGAAAAATCAGTTTTTAACTACCACTTAGTGGTTTCACTATTCATCAAAAATTGAAGTTTTTCAGAAAAATACCAAAAATTCACCCTAAGCTACATTAGATATTCTGAATTCAAAAATGATGTATATTTTACAAAATTAAAAAATATATAAGTTGCATTAATTAATTTAATAGTTAATTCCCACTGTCAAAACAAATAGCGTGTTTTTAAGAAACAATATCTACTAAAAGATTGACACTAGTTTAAGTCCAATTTCAAAGTGAAATTAATTCCAATGACCACCATTGGATTAAATGGTAAAAATATATTATAATTTCACTTTAAAACCAATTCAAAATATGATCTAATCATATAAATAAATTAGATTAAAAAGAGGTTTTGAATTAAAATACAACATTTTTCATTTATTCATTAAAATGAACTTTATCAAAAAAAATAACAAAAACATACACAAAGTAAATTTTGATATCCCCATTCTAAAGAGGGATTTTATTTAGTCCAATATAACATATAAAATTTTCAACAAGTGGGTTTAAAATTAAATGGTTCACCGTCAAAAGGTGGTTAATCGACCTTTTAGAGAATATTAGAATATTTACTCCTAAAATTGGATTCCTTCACATTTTAAGCCACTAACATTTATTGGATAAAAGTAAAAATATTTGACAAACATATATAATCATTTTTTTCTAGTTATGTTCATTCCCTCCATTACAACGGCTTGAAATTAACTATTTAAAATAATATTATTATAGTATTAGTGTGCAATGTAAGATTTCAAAGATACTCATTGTTGCGTATTGGGTATGCCATCGAGCATAGCATTCCCTTTAAAGTAATATTAACATTTTATTCACAAATACTGATAAAAATGAGGATGTAATATTATTTATTTACCTGGGATGTTACATCCTTCCGCCCTTTTGGGAATTGCGTTCTCACAATTCTAAAATTGGACTTGGAAACTTCATTGAAAGCCCGACATTAGAAACAAATAAATTTAACTATAACTTTACAAGAAAGAAATAGATGTAAAAGGGTCACACGAGTTAACAAATACAAGGATTTCATGAAAACATGGAAATAGAGGAGAAAAAAAGGACATGTTCTGATGGAGAGTGATAGAAAACATGACTAGGAGAAAGATAACCCCAAGAAAATCACAAACTTATGATGGGTTAAATGATATGTGATTATTCAGTAGGAAATGTTAACAGACAACATTTTTGTTTTAAGTTTCTTTTCAAAGGGGAATTTAATTATGAGCTTAACTAAATTACAAGGAAACATATTCACTTGTCATGTTGACTTTCATCTTTTACTATATTACTAACACAAACTCATATTTTCTCCAAACGATGAGAATTTCAGGATGACTTGTTCATATTAAGAGTTCTATAATCAATTTCTAGAGAATCACCTAATCCAAAAAAGAGAACTATATATTTTCATTGTCTTTATACCTTATCCAAAACCAAAATTGTTAGAACAAGATCAGAAAAACCACAAAAGGTTAATCCTTTATAAAAATAAAATATATTCTTAATCTCCAAAATTTGTCCAAGAAAACCCAAAGTTCAAAGAAGACTGTTCGATAAATAATTTGTCCATAAAATTCTTCAAAGTAAACTAAACTAAGATTGAAACCCAAATATCTGAAGGATTTTATCACAAAGTCTTCCAAGTTAAATCATAGAATTTATCTCCAAATAACACCAATTGCTCTTAAAGTATCGTATTGAAAAGTAATCACCCTAATCCCATATTCTCCATGATAGGTTAATGATTTCCATAGATAACCCAAATTCAACTTATTCTAGATTCATAAGCTCATCTAACTAAAATGAATTTTTCATACTAACAAGGTACTTCACGTAGTCCAGTGGTAGGCGATAAATAACAGTCGCACTTCAGTTGTGGGTTCAATTCTCGTAGCTTGGTCCGATGCGATGGGTTGTCACACGGTCTGCGTGTTGTCCCTTGTTACAGAACTATATAATTGTTAAAACATTCTCCAAAAGAGATAAAATATTCAAAAATATCCATAATATAATTTAACCTCATGTTTCTCTCATGTCTTTCATATTCTTTAATAACATATAGTAACTTATAATTACATCAACAGTAAGGATCATATAAACCCTAATGGTTATATTTATAATTATTACATGAACATCCACATCGAGTTGGTTCTCTCATACATGATTCATTAGAGAACTCACCAAGGTTCAAGTGGTTGATCATGACTCCTTGATAGTTGGTTTAGAATAACCACGTGATTCCTCATTAAATCCCCTACTTCATCCAGTCTCTTAATTAGAGAACCACCATAGTGTCCTTCAAAGCCATTGTCACTTTGGTGCCTGCTAGATCCATCCATTTACAAAAACCAAAAATGTTAGTGTGATTATATCAACAAAATCATCATGTACTAATGAGGAAGATAAACACTAAGATATACATACTCATTCACTTTATCTAAAAACTATGACTTTTTCTGAAATCTTTGCCATTATGGTAATGTCACTTATGCTTAAAGAATACACTAACCTCTAAAGTTATCTAAACCGACCTTTGATACCAACTATAAGGACCCGATCTTAAAACATTATATAATCATGAATTAAATGAATAATTCTCATAGAAGATCTTTTCAGGTTTAGAGTTTTATAGAATTAGGACAAAACTATTACATCTCAAAAGATTACAAAGTAGACACTTATACTAAGTTTCCATAAAATAAAAACTCTTAAAAAGAAACATGTTTAGTTCCATGTTTTAGATAGAAAATCTTTCTTTGATCCCATCCTTGACCCTATTCATCTTTATTTCCTGTGGAAAACATTTCAAAAAAACTTGGGATGATCATAAAAAGCTCAGTAAGGGATATAAAAAAAATATGGAAGGATAACATTAGTCTATGTATACATAAGAATCAATGAAATCATACTTTACTCTTAAAACATAAGCACTTTAACATACCTCATGAAATCATAAGATTAATGAATAACTCATAGAAATCATAAGGCGTAAACATAACTTGAGGCATTCATAACATTTTTACGTAAGGAGTAACCCTCATGGTTACGTTTGGAATACCCATCACAGTATATTCCTTAAATCTCTTCGAAGAAACCTTATCGTTTAACCCCTTCGCATTACCCAATTCATTGGAGAGCTATATCGGTCTCATCTACCCGTAGTTTATCACGGAACCACCCATCTTCATAAACATTTCACAAGAACCATAACATAATCATAACACTTAAAACATACATAAAAGAAACATAAAATTTCCACATTTTAATCACAAGAGAACATATCATGATATTATCAAAAATAAAAACATCTAATAAAATCATTAAAACTCTATGAGAGAAAAATCCCTTTATACATTAAAAATATTAAAAGAAGACATTTAAAAATACATTTTAGAATGAAAGTGTCCCATACCACTTCAAAACATTTTAAAGGGTTTTAAAACCTTAATGACCCAATAAATAAATCCTTAATACCATATTTAAAACATGGGAATGGATGATAAATGTTTAAAATAATAAATCTTTAAAACCATTTAAAACAATGTTTTAATAAAAGAGTCCTTTTCCATTTTAAACATTTAAATTATAAGTCACAAGAAAGTAGACCATTTTCAAAACATTTAAATGAATTTAGTATAAACATAATATAGATATGGAATGTCAAAGGGGCTGTATATACACTTTATAAAAGAATAAAAGTGCATATCATTAAGAAATGTCTCAATGAGAAGAAATTGAGATGTAATCCCAATCAAGGATCATGCCATTAGAGCAAGGATAAAGAAATGAAATAATTATGTGTGAAAAATATAAATACACAAAATATAAGTGGATATTTAGTGTAAAACAATCAGATTTCATCCACACATATTCATAGAACAACATAATTAAGAAGTAAAGGTTTAACCCAAAGAATTGAAATTGGGTTAAGAAGTTCCCTTACGAAAATTCGATAGCCTAACGACGTCACTTTAAAATTCATAAAATGAGATGATGAGAGAGAAAATTGTATATCATCACTTGGACATAAAATTTACATCAATAATGATATATAAGAACATGTCCCGACATAATAAGATGTAAAATTCATAACAAAGAAGTCTTTTAAAAAGATGAGAGTGAAAGGTTCCCTTACCGACTTGGGTATCTTTCAAAACAGGCACCACTTGAAAGAAAGACTATACAACATTGATGTAAATAACCATAAACGGATGTATATTACACAAAGAGTAGAATAATTGGATGTACATACACTACTCAATGGAAATGGTGGAAACTGTAGCATAAATCTCATAGGAATAAAAGTGAGATGAAAAATCCCTTATGAAGACTCAGCAGCCTAACGACACCACTTAAAACTTCCAAAAATTGAATTTATGAGATCAAATAGGGTCTCCCATGATATGAACATAAAAATTAAAGAATGAGGAATATAAAATAACATCCCCAAACATAAGAAAGATTATATTAAAAGAAATTACATAGAAGAGAGTACTTAAAAAGAAAGAGAGGGGTAGGATCCCTTACCTCAAGTCCGACTTGTCTTGTTCGTTTCTTTATATTCCTGAATAATAAAATAGGGTTAATTTATACTTTCTTAAGAACCTTTTTTAAGTTCATTATTGTAACACACCAAGATTCCACGGTACGTTTCTCTTTGAAATAATGCAATGGCGTGAATTGTACCCAACTTCGAGATTCTAACACACCACAACCAATCAAACTAGCCGTCATGAATAGTAATACCTACTTTTTGAAATTTTATAAATTTTATCTTTCTAAATGGACTTCATTTTCGGATTCGTAATATCTAAATTAGCTGAGGGTGATGTTTTGGTACTTTTCGGATAACATTAATATTTTGATGAATAGTGAAAATTACTAGATTTTAAATAAAAACAACTTTTTTAATCAAAATACTTAATAGTGATAAATTATGAATTTGAGTGGTTTTAAAGTATATTTAGAATATATTTTTACCATTTAATAAAATTTTGTCCATTGGACATAATTTCACAATTAAACCGAACATAAACAAGTATCAATATTTTGATAGTTATTATATCTTAAAAACACGCTTTTTGTATTGACAGCGGGAATTAATTTTAAATTAATTTCTGCCACTTCTGGGTTTTGAGTTTGGAAAATGGATTCCATATTTGGAATCAGGATTTCTAAATTGTGTAAATAGGTAACTTTTATTTTTAGACATTTTGAATAATTACTTCGGTAAATATTTTATTTACCATGGTTAAAAGGTAAATCCGGTAAATAAGGGTTAACAAATAATATTATAATAATACTAAATTACCCTAAAATGTGTCCTAACCTTATTTTTGGATACATGTCCGACCATGGGAATATTTGGGTCAATTTTGGGACCCCCTGGAGCCAATCGTGGGTGTCAGGGACACTCTATTTTAATTAAGTTAAAATAAATACAAAAATGACACAAGCATATATCTTTTAGAAAAACAATTTTTAAAATGGGTTATATATGTTTCATTTTCGACTATAAATATTAATTAGAAATATAAAAAGATTTAATACATAATTATATTTTATTTATAATTTTTAGACATTAAGTATTTTTATTTATTTATGACACAATGATGATGCAGTAATTACCATAATAGTAAAAAATTAAAATAATTGATATTATAAATACCCAAATAAATATAATTTGATAATTTTCATGAATTAAACTAATTTTATAGGATAATATTATTTATTAGGATTTATTTAATTTACTTTTTTCGAAGTAATAATTCTGTTATGATTTTCACAAAAATCAATTTTCCAAATAGTGTCAAAATTGACATAAAAGTGTTTTTAAAACAAATATTATCTTATTAATTGATATTAAATTCTTAAAAATATACGGTTCGGCCAAGAGACTTATATCATGATAATGTTATCATTATTGGACCACTTGGGGGTCTCTTGTATGTATATAGTAAGTTTATTAACCATATAATATAAACAAACAAAGAGACATTGTAAAAGTGAAACTAATTAACAAAGAGTTAATACTTAAAGATAAGGTTAATATAGTAACCCAAACCCATATAAATCCTATTGGTTGAGTGGTGTTCGACCTATCCCCACCTTAACCTTTAAATAATACACTTTGGAGTCTTTAGAAACCGAATATTAATTTATTATAAAATAATATTTCTAGCTTTTCCAGAGGTGCCCCTCACCCCTCTTATAAAAGGGAACTCCTCCATCTCATTAATTCACAACTTCAAAGCCTTTTGGTTTGGAAAAAACCTGCCCAAATACTCTCTCAACTTCCCTCACATAATCCTTGAGGCCTTTATTTAGTCAGAAAGCCATCATATAGAGCCCTTTTATTCAAATCAAAAGGAAGAACCCGAAGAAGAGGTAATGATTTCACCACCCTTTTTCAAGTTCCTTTCTTCTTCCACTACTTCTTTCTTTGTTATTCCCATTCTAAAATAATGAATCCAGTATATCCTATATAATTTAATATTATTATAAATATGGTACAACCATATTCAGTATTATATCCATTCTTTGAATAACATGTCACCATATGTGCGTACGTACGGCTTACCATCTCCACGTCGGGGTGTAATTGTTATTCAATAAATTATTATTTGGATGGGTATAACAATGATGCGTAATTCATGTAAATAATAAATACAACATGATAATGATTCTATATATATATATGATATAACATTCAATTATATATTATTTTAATATCAAAAGAATGATATTGTCACTCGTCCGTACGTACGGACTACCGTCTCCACGAACGCGATGTGATTCAATCTCCATCGTATCCATTCAAGTATGATTCTCATTTTATGATTAATAATAGTATCTACGGACTTGATATAATTCTGTATATGATTAAGATACAACCTATCCATGACAAACACGGCTTACGTAACAAAACATATAAAAGAAAACGAGTAAGTTAAAACCCGAAACGACGATAATTCTAAAATATTATTAACAAATAAATGTTAAAAGATCATATATGATATCATATTAATGCATATGATTCTTGTATAATTCAATAAAAATTATTTCACCATTATAAAGGAGGTTAACCTACCCTTGACCATGGAAAAAGTACATAGTAAGGGGTTTCTCATCTCACTCTTAATTTCGTGAGAATTCCATTGTTCACCACTTATTTATTTCATGTGGTGTGTGTGTACTACCCATGATTGTATTGATTGTGTAATATAATATAATTTATGGATATTTAAATAATCATTTTATTATCCTTCTTTCATGGGTTTATGTTTCGTAAGTTACCAAATCGATAAGGGAATTTGAAATTTCAATTTCCATTAATTCGGCTTTACGCAAACTTCATTGATTATTTTACTACAAGATTATGTGTGGTATCATTATTCATTTTCTTATATAATAATTTCCACTCCCCTTTTCTGTGGATATACTTTTGATCCACATAATCACTCTATTGATAATTTCTTAAGTCATTGATATGAATTTGATAAGAGTAATTTTAACCCATTCTCCATTTGTTGAGTTAAACATCCAATTCATTGGTGTTGTTTTTACAAGATTATGTGTGAATGTAATTTGATTTTTTTACACTAAATATACAATAATATTTAGTGTATTTATATTTTTAACACATAACTTTGTCGTTGATTTATCCTTAACCTAAGGATACAACATTTATGAGAGATTTCATCTCAATTTACATTCCATTGAGACTTCTTTGTTGTTATACAACAAATCACTTTTATGTGATGTATATAATGTAATTTGACATAGTATATCATGAATCCATTTATTCTCATGATATTACAATGTTTTTATTACCTCAGTTATTTGTATTCATGTGTCTCTATTTTGGTTATATACTCTAACTAAAATACCATTTTTTAATTTTTTAAAGAATTATTTTTCTAAATATTTCTCATTAATGTCCATGTCTTAAAAAATGGTTTTAAGGATTTATTTATATGGACATTAATGTTTTAAAATTGAAACTCCTTTTGAAAGTTTCAAAGTGGTATGGGACACATTGATTAAAAAATCTATTTTTAAACGGCTTCTTGACAAATAGTGTGATTTTTAAAGGTTTTCAAGAAAAAGGGGGATATTTCTCTCAAATTGTTTTGATGGTTATTTTCATCTATGTAAATATCATTCATTATTATCAATTGAGGATAATATGATACAATACAATCTTCCATATTCTATCGAATGAGTTATGTCTGACTGTGGATGTGCTATTTTTATACCACTCATGGTTTGTAGTTAAAGTATTGACATTTCGTTTGCTAGTTTTAATACAAATGTTTATGTTATGTTTAAACATGTTCATATGAGGAATGCATTGGACTTAGTAAGTGACGGGTGGAGCCCACTATAGCTCCTCGATGCATCGGTAGGTCTCATGAGACAAACTAGTGTCTTGGAACAAGGCCTTGACAAATTCTTACTTTTTTTCTTGGCACGAGTCCTTGGCTACGTGGTTATGATAGTCTGGAATTATGAATTCCATCATTATGAAAGTGGTTTTTGATATTTCATGTGAATATTAGATTAGTAGAATATCAATGTGAATAAGTAGATGGAATTATTTCATTTTATTTTTGCCATACTATTTTGAAGTTCAAGTTTAAAAGGCTCTTGTTTTAGTTATACATTTACTTAAATGTTTATTCTTATTTATGAAAGTTTTCGCTATATTGGTATCCTTACTGGGCATTTGAGCTCACCCCTTTTCTATGTTTTATTTTTCCCAGGATGTGAAGATGTAATTTATGAATGACCTGCAGAGATAGTATGAGGGGATAAGAGTGTGGACTATGGAGACTATATTGTTGTAGTTTTGAATTTATGATGTAATGTAAACTTTATAAATGTATCTAGTTATTCCAAGGCTACTAAACTAATCGGTCTTTCGAGGCTTGATCTTTCTTATGATCATTACAATGTTATGTAATAACACACCGACACTGGGTAACTGGGTTCGGGGCGTTACAGTTTGTATCAGAGGAAGTTTAGTACAAACCTTGGAAGCTATATTTAGATAAACTCGGATTAGTGCACGTAGACCTAAGATGAACTTTGAGGATTAGTATAGAATAACTTCCTAGAATTTTGGTATTGTAGAGATTTTTTGAGTTTTCCGAGCAAGACATCCCTGCTTGGATATGAGCAGGTAGAGGTGGCTCTGGAACAGATGTACCTAGGTGTAAAACCCAAAAACACCGCTCTGAGCTAGACTCGAAAGGGAACTGGTGCAAAATAACGGGCCTTGCTGCACTCTTGGTTACGACACTCCCAGGGGATATGCTTTGGATAATATACATTTTCTCTACAAACCGATTTTAAGTATTATATATATAAGATGAGATTAAATGACCTTGGTTAATCCTAATGTGTTTCAAATTGAGAATATGGTGACATGTTAATATCTAAATGATTTTATGACTACTGTTACTCACAAAATGCTTTCTGGTTTTAGTCAATGGCTGGATTCCAAGGAAGTCATAGTGACTTTGAGAATGATGTACAAGGTAGGAACGGTGCTGGCAATGAGCAACAAAATGAAATGTCGATAGGCGTAAAAGTTATTGTCTTTATGCCAAATCAATTTTCCAAAAATATGATCAACAATATATATATTAACCAATTCCCAGACTCAACAAAGAAGAGAATGGTGATGAATGATAAGAGCTCCAGCAGTGGAGACCATGGAGAGAGGAATCCTCAATTTCTATCATGCAGGAAATGTGGAAGGGGACACCCAAGAAAGTGTCTCAATGGGACAATGAAATTCTTTACGTGCAGGAAGGAAGGACATAAAGTGATGAATTTCTGAATAAAAATGAAGAGTACTAGTGAAGAAGATTAAAATGGTCCCAAGAATCCATTTACAGTCATTTTCTGTAAATGTAGGGGACCTGGCCATTACCCGATTGAATTCCCTATTCAATAGGATATTTTCTTGGTCAAAGAAGAAGCTATGTGGGAATAAATGGTTGGGGAAATGTTTAAAAAGTATTAGTGCTCCTTGTTGATGGGTTTACTTTGGAATAATTTTCTATTGTATTTTTAACCCTACAGTTTTCCATGTGAGAATGATATTTGAGGAAGAATAATCTTTTCTCTTGTTGATATAGTTATAAATAACCATTTGGTTTTATATGATCGTTGCGTTTGAGGAAATTATAAGTTATTATAATTTGGGATGAAAATTCAAGTTTTGAGATAAGATTTGTGGTTAAATTATGTTATGGTTATTTTGAGGAATTTATCTCATTTTGGTAATGTTATAAAATATAGTTTTTGAAAAAGGATAACACGCAGACCGTGTGACAACCCGTCACGTCGGACAAAGCTGTGGGAATCAAACTCACAACCAAAGTGCGATTGGGATTTATAACCTACCACTGGACTACGTGAAGTCTCTGGTTAGTGTGACTAATTATTTTTAGTTAAATGATTTTATTGATCAATAATAATTTTATTTGGGATCTTATGTCTTATCAAATGAATACCCTTAGTATAGGAAAATGATTTGGTGATAAAGTGATAAATGTTATTTTTGAAGTTGTTCGCTTTGTTGTGAACACTATATTCCCAAGGAAAATAGAATAGTATGGGATTTCATTTGAGGAGTAATGGTGGATTTTTATCTATGTTTTCATTGTGGATTTATAGTGATTTGGGTTACTTATGGAAATGATTAGGGTAATTACTTTTAAGTATGTGACCTTAAGAGTAATTAATGTCATTTGGAGATACAATTTAATGTGGAAGACTAGATTTTAATAAGTTTTGGGTTTCAATATTAGTTTGGATTATATTGAAGGAATTTAATGACAATTGATTATTGAATGGTAGTTATTTAACTTTGGGGTATTGATGGTTTAATATTAGAAAGTAAGATTAGTTTTTTTCTCTAATGGAATATCCATTTGGGGGATCATCAGATATTATACTAACCATTTTGGTTTTGATTAATCTCTAATGACAAGGTAAATATATATTTTATCCTACGTGGATCATGTATTTCTATAGAAGTTTATTCTAGCTCTTCCATTGTGACAAAGTCTTCTTGAATACTCATTGTTCAAAAAAATGAGTTAGTGGTAAAAATTTATTAAAAAATGAAAATCTACTTAAAAAGTAAGTATATCTCTTTATGTTCATAGTCAATATCATAAATTAATTCCTCGTATTTATGTAATGTAACTTAAAACAAAAAATGTTGTCTGTTTACTTTTCCTACTGGGAGACTAATGACCGTTTGTCCCGAAATAAGTTTGTGATTTTCTTATTGTTAACTTTCTCCTGATCATGTTTTATATCCCTCTCCATCAGAACATAACACTTATTTTATTGTCCATATCATTGTTTTCCTATATGGAATCCTATATGGGTTATGTTGGGTGACCTTTATACCTCTCTTCCTTTCTTTTAATGTGATAATTTTATTGACTCTTTTTCCGATGTGGGACTTTCCATTATATTCTCAAGCCCAATTTTAAAAAAATTATGAGGATTCAATTTGTTGAAGTAGGAGAGAATGTAACATCCCAAGATTCCATGGTACGTTTCCCTTTGAAATAATGAAATGGTGTGCATTGTACGCGACTTCGAGATTCTAACACACCACAACCAATCAAACTAGCCGTTATGAATAGTAATACCTAATTTTTGAAATTTTATAAATATTATCTTTCTAAATGGACTTCATTTTTGGATTTTTAATATCAAAATTATCTTAGGGTGAAATTTTGGTACTTTTCGGATAACTTTAATATTTTGATGAATAGTTAAAATTACTAAATTTTAATTAAAAACAACTTTTTTAATCAAAATAATTAATAGTGGTAAATTATGAATTTGAGTGGTTTTAAAGTATATTTAGAATATATATTTACCATTTAATACAATTTTTGTCATTGGACATAATTTCCCAATTAAACTGAGCATAAACAAGTATCAATCTTTTGATAGTTATTATATCTTAAAAACACGCTTTTTGTTTTGACAGTGGGAATTAATTTTAAATTAATTTCTTCCACTTCTGTGTTTTGAATTTGGAAAAATGGATTCCATATTTAGAATTAGTATTTCCAAATTTTGTAAATAGGTAACTTTTATTTTTAGACATTTTGAATAATTATTTCGGTAAATATTTTATTTACTATGGTTAAATGGTAAATCCGGTAAATAAGGGTTAAAAAATAATATTATAATAATACTAAATTACCCTAAAACGTGTCCTAAACTTATTGGTGGATACATGTCCGACCATGGACATATTTGGGTCAATTTGGGGACCCCATGGAGCCACTTGTAGGTGATAGGGACAATTTATATTAATTAAGTCAAAATAAATACAAAAATGACATATGCATATATCATATAGAAACAAATTTTTTACAAAGGGTTATATATGTTGGATTTTAGACTATAAATATTCATTAGAAATATAAAAATATTTAATACATAATGATATTTTATTTATAATTTTTAAATTAAATAATTTAATTTATTTATGACACAATGATGATACAGTAATTACAAAAATATTGAAAAATTAAAATAATTGATATTATAAATACCCAAATAAATATAATTTGAGACTTTTAATGAATTAAACTAATTTTCTAGGATAATATGACATATTAGGATTGATTTAATTTACTTTTTTAGAAGTAATAATTCTTTTAAGATTTTCACAAAAATCAATTTTCCAAATAGTGTCAAAATTGATATAAAAGAGTTTTCAAAACAAATATTATATTATTTTTTGATATTCAATTCCTAAAAATCAATGGTTCGTACAAAAGAATTATATCATGATATTTGTATCATTAATGTACCACTTGGGGGGTCTCCTGGATGTATATAGTAAGTTTATTAACCATATAATATAAAAATACAAAGAGACATTGTAAAAGTGATACTAATTAACTAAGAGTTAATACATAAAGATAACGTTAATATAGTAACCCAAACCAGTCTAAATCCTATTGGTTGAGTGTTTTTAGACCTATCCCCACCTTAACCTTTAAATAATCTACTTTGGAGCCACTGGAAACCGAATATGAATTTATTATAAAATAATATTTCTAGCTTTTCCAAAGGTTCCCCCCACCCCTCTTATAAAAGGGCACTCATCCTTCTCATTAATTCACACCTTCAAAGCCTTTTGGTTCAGCCAAACCCTGCCCAAATACTCTCTAAACTTTCCTCACTTCATCCTAGAGGCCTTCCTTTATTCAGTAATCCAACCTAAGGATCCCTTTTGATCAAATCAAAAGGAAGAACCCGAAGAAGAGGTAATGATTTCACCACCCTTTTTCAAGTTCCTTTCTTCTTCCACTTATTCTTTCATTGTTATTCCAATTATAAAATAAAGAATCCAGTATCTCCTATATACTCTAACATTATTATAAATATGGTACAACCATATTCAGTATTCTATCCATCCTTTGAATAACATGCCACCATACGTTCGTACCTATGGCTAACCGTCTCCACGTCGTGGTGTAATTGTTATTCAATAAATTATTATTTGGATGGGTATAATAATGATGTGTAATTAATTTAAATAATAAATATTACAAGATAATTATTCTTTATATATATGATATACCATAAAATTATATATTATTTTAATATCAAAAGAATGATATTGTCGCTCGTGCGTACGTACGGACTACCGTCTCCACGAACGCGATGAGATTAATTCTCCATCGTATCCATACAAGTATAATTCTCATTTTATGATTAATAATAGTATCTAAGGACTTGATATCATTATTTATATGATTAATATACAACCTATACATGACAAACACGACTTACGTAACAAAACATATAAAAGAAAACGAGTAAGTTAACACCCGAAACGACGATAATTCTAAGATATTATTAACAAATCAATGTTAAAAGATCATATATGATATCATATAAATTCATATGAATCTTTTATAATTCAATAACAATTATTTAAACATTATACAGGAGGTTAACCTACCCTCGACCAAGGAAAAATTATAGAGTAAGGGGTTTCTTATCTCACTCTTAATTTCGTGAGAATTCCATTGTTCACCACTTATTTATTGCATGTGGCGTGTGTGTACTACCCATGATTGTATTCATTGTGTAATATAATTTAATTTATGGATATTTAAATCATAATTGTATTATCCTTCTTTCATGGTTGTATGTTTCGTAAGTTACCAAATCGATAAGGGAATTTGAAATTTCAATTTCCATTTATTCGGCTTTACGCAAACTTCATTTATTATTTTACTCCAAGATTATGTGTGGAATCACTATTCATTTGCTTATGTCATAATTTCTACTCCCCCGTTCCATGGATATACTTTTGATACACATAATCACTCTATTGATAATTTCTCAAGTCATCGATATTAATTTTATAAGAGTAATTTTAACTCATTCTCCATTTGTTGAGTTAAACATCCAATTCATTGGTGTTGTTTTTACAAGATTATGTGTGAATGTACATTGATTTTTTTACACTGAATATCCAATAATATTTAGTGTATTTATATTTTTCACACATAACTATGTCATTGATTTATCCTTAACCTAAGGATACAACCTTTATGAGATATTTCATCTCAATTTACATTCCATTGAGACTTCTTTTGTTATACACCAAATCACTTTTATGTGGTATATATAATTTACTTTGACATCGTATATCATGAATCCCTTTATTCTCATGATATTAAAAAGTTTTTATTACCTCAATTATTTGTATTTAAGTGTCTCTCTTTTGGTTAGAAACTCTAACTAAAATACCATTTTTAAATGTTTTAAAGACTTATTCTTCTAAATCATTCTCATTAATGTCCATGTTTTAAAAAAATGGTTTTAAGGATTTATTTATATAGAAATTAAAGTTTTAAAATTAATACTCCTTTTGACAGTTTAGAAGTGGTATTAGACACTTTGATTCAAAAATCTATTTTTAAATGGCTTATTGACAAATAGTGTAACTTTGAAAGGTTTTCAAGAAAAGGGGGATATTTCTCTCAAATTGTTTTGATGGTTATTTTCATCTATGTCAATATCATTCATTATTATCGATTGAGGATAATATGATACAATACAATCTTCCATATTGTATTGAATGATTTATGTTTGACTGTTGATGTGCTATTTTTTTACCATTCATGGTTTGTGGTTAAAGTATTGACATTTCGTATGCTAGTTTTAATACGAATGTTTATGTTATGTTTAAACATGTTCATATGAGGAATGCATTGGACTTAGTAAGTGACGGGTGGAGCCCGCTATAGCCCCACGATGCATAGTTAGGTCTCATGAGACGAACTAGTGTCTTGGCACAAGGCCTTGACAAAATCTTATTTTTAGTCTTGGCACGAGGCCTTGGCTATGTGGTTATTATAGTCTAGAATTATGCATTCCATCATTATGAAAGTGGTTATTGATATTGCATGTGAATATTGGATTAGTAGAATATCCATGTGAATAAGTAAATAGAATTATTTCATTTTATTTTTGCCATACTATGTTGAATTCAAGTTTAAAAGGCTTTTGTTTTAGTTATACATTTCCTTAAATGTTTATTCTTATTTATGAAATTTTCCGCTATATTGTTATTCTTACTGGGCATTTGAGCTCACCCGTTTTCTATGTTTTATTTTTCCCAGGATGTAAAGAAGTAATTTATGAATAACCTGCTGGGATAGTCTGAGGGGATAAGAGTGTGGACTATGGAGACTATATTTTTGTAGTTTTCACATTATTATGTAGTGTAATCTTTATAAATGTATCTAGTTATTCCAAGGAAACTAAACTAATCGGTCTTTCGAGACTTGATCTTTCTTGTGATCATACCAATGTTATGTAATAATGCACCGACTCTAGGTAACCGAGGTCAGGGCATTACAATTATTCCTTTTATATCACTTATTACCATGTTATGAATATTATGTAATTATTTATGTTAATAACGGTCGTTTTGTGGATCATTGGTACTTGAGTCAAAAATAAACTTATTATAATTACAAGTTGTTCATGTGGTAAAATATCTATTATATCCAGAATTATATTCATGATTTAGATATTATATATATCATACATATCCAGTAAATACTTGCATTTATAATATTACATAACATTTAGAGGTAAAAAATGAAATGCATCGTTCATTGAGATGGTAAGTCGTACGTATGTATGAATGCTACTTTCATTTCTATTTCGTATTTAATTGAATTAAAACTAAATGAGATATATAGATATATTATAATTCCAGTATAATATATATGTTATATAGGTCACATAATTTCATTAATTTCATTCTTTATAAATTCCATGTATTGCATGAACGAGTCACATCACTTGAGGGGGAGATAGTCCACACTTATCAAATGAAATTATCGCTTTTGCGCAACATGGAAAGAATAATGGTATGTTTTAAATGTAAAATACAGAAGCATAGAGAGGAAACAAATATAATTTATATCCTAAATAAATATAGCACCTTCATAATGGCCACCATGAGAGGTGGTAGGAAAATATAGAACAATCATCGTTTTGTGAGGCAGTAAATTGCAATCCACGAAAACAGTTTGTTCTTTAACCATTAGACAGAGGTGTGTGTAAGTGTAGCTCAAATACTTCTCATAAAAAAATCCTAGTTTATTTAAAAGACTGGGTTTTAAAAAAAATAAAGTAATAAAAATATTTTAGGTGGTTGGGGAAGCAAAATAAAACAAAATAACATTAGAGGGGACATTACCTTTAAATCGGGTAACTCCCTTTGGTTTGAACCAATATGGTTTCTTGAAGAGATATATGCCTAGAATAAGGCATCTAGGATGAATAGAGGGATTTGTAGAGATAAAATGACAAGATTTTGGTTGAGCCAAAGGCTTGAGAGGTGTGGGTAAGGGGGTAGAGGTGGGGGCCTTTTATAAGAGGGGGGAGGGTCACTCTTGGAATTTATTGAAAAGTTAATTTATTATAAAATGATTTTCGAATATTGAAGGTCCCACAATTATATATTTCGAGTATAAGGTGATAATAGTTCGAAATACTCCCATCCAATAGGTTTTTGATCAATTTATGTCTTAGAGTTTACCTTATATTCTCGTTTTTTAAAATCTTTCATTAATGAGGTAATCACTGCATCATCATAGTGTCATAAATAAATTTATTTATTTAATGTATAAAAATTATATTAGAAAATATCATGATGTAGGAAATATTTTTTTCTTTATAATGAATATTTATAGTCAAAAATATTACTTGTAAACCATATGTAAAAATTGTTTTAGTAAAACAATACATGTTTGTGACATTTTTATTTTAACTTTAAATAAAACGTTATTAATGTCATTTTCCTACCAAATTTTCTCCATGGGGTCACCAAGTTCACCCAGGGATTTTCTTGGTCGGCCATGACTCATACAATAATGGTAAGACATGTTTAAAGGTCATTTCGTATTATTATGACATTATCTTTACCTTAAATTACACTAATTACCTTTAATCGCGATTAATAAAACATAAAAGTTACTATTCAACAAAAATTATTTTAATCCCATTGAACCACATTTTACATCCTAATAACAACCATGTATGTCGGATTTTTGAAATTCAAATCATAGAAATGGTTAAGTTTCATTTAAACGAAAAATCAGTTTTTTAACTACCACTTAGTGGATTCACTATTCATCAAAAAATGAAGTTTTTCAGAAAAATACCAAAAATTCACCCTAAGTTATATTTGATATACAGAATTCAAAAATGAGGTATGTTTTAAAAAATTCAAAACATATAATTTTCATTAATTAATTTAATCATTAATTCCCGCTGTCAAAACAAATAGCGTGTTTTTAAGAAATAATATATATTAAAAGATTGACACTAGTTTAAGTCCAATTTCAGGGTAAAATTAATTCCAATGACCACCATTGGATTAAATGGTAAAAATATATTCTAATATCACTTTAAAACCAATTCAAAAGATGATCTAATCATATAAATAAATTATATTAAATAGAGGTTTTGAATTAAAATACAACATTTTTCACTTATTCATTAAAAATGAACTTTATCAAAAAAAAACAAAAACATACACAAAGTAAATTTTGATATCCTGATTCTACAGAAGGATTTTATTTGGTCCAATATAACATTTAAAATTGTCCTCAAGTGGATTTAAAAAAAGGGTTCGCCATCAAAAGGCCGTTAATCGACCTTTTAAATATTATTAGAATATTTATGCTTAAAATTGGATTCATTCGCATTTTAAGCCTCTAACATTTATTGGATAAAAGTAAAAATATTTGAAAAACATATATAATCATTTTTTAGTTAGTTTTGTTCATTCCCACCATTACAACCTCTAGGAATTAACTATTTAAAATAATATTATTATATTATTAGTGTGCAACGTAAGATTTCAAAAAAACTTGTTGTTGTGTATTGGGTACGCCATCGAGCATAGCATTAAAATTAATTTAATATTAACATTTTATTCACAAATATCGGTAAAAATGAGGATGTAATATTATTTATTTACCCGGGATGTTACATTAATTCATTTATGTTTTATAGAGGAGTTGGGTCTTCCATTTGATTGGATATTTTTCAGGTTTTTTTTAATCATCATTTGCCTTTCATTTATTTTATTTGATAGAATCCTCCTAAAATATCCGAGATTATTTATAGATAGTATGTACTCTAAGGATCATTGGAATTATTCACATCTATTATTGTTTTAGAGAAAACTCACACTCTAAGAATAATTTTATATAAAACCTTCCCCTTCTATTTAGCATAAATTAATAGATGATTTTCCTTCCTCGGTATAATCCTTTTGTTTACTTCTTGTAATCCGATGTCCATATTATATAAATTCCTAAAATATTTATTTAGTAGATTATTGAGTCCCCATCAAAGGATTAACAACTTTAGGTTATGTAACCTATAATGTTGTTATAAACTAAGGGATATAGTGTGGGATTTATTTTTCATCACCTCAAAATTCTTCATTCCTTTCTTAAATATTTATCGTTATATTTTTTGATATTATAATAAATTTTCCAATATAAATAATTAAATAATATATTTATAAGATAAAGGTTAATTTTTCTATTGAACATTCTACTTATAATCTTCTCATTTAGAATCTTCGATATTATTTATTGAAGATCACTTTGAATTCTTTGTCTCCTCAGTTTTGTAATATTAGCATGATATTTTTATGGGTATTATACCCAATGTTTTTAATTGTTCCATTATCCAATACTTATAAGTCATGTTTTCATGATTATGTAATTTTTTTTATAATTCTCTGTCATGTTTTAGATTTATTCTCATTGTGTTTAAAAAATGTTTTTTATATATTAGCCCTTGTTTAACATGGATATATAAATTGTATTATAATGGTACAATCTAGTTATAACTCGATTCCATTAGTGATAAAATTTGAGTTTTTCCAATAATATGAATATTCATTCACTTCATTAAATGTGAAAGACTATGTATGTAAAATTCCCATCAAATCCCCTTTTCTTTTTATGATTTTCATTCTCCACCATAATTTTTCGTGGTCATAAGACATTTAAAGAGTGTTAATTTTTGTATGGATTATTAATATAGTTGGGAGAAAACCACAGTGGATATTTCGTCATTTGATGTTACCCATTCCCTTATTAAAATCAGTCTACATTTTACCGTACCTAATACATCACTAATATGGTATTATATCTATGAATCATTGCTAAATATTTATTCTTATTTTTAATCTATCTTTTATTTCTCTTATGTGATAGAGTTGAGGACTTGTGGGGATATTAACATATATAATAGTAATGAAATTATTGAACTATGGTTACAGTTAAACATTTTCCTTATAAGAAGCATTTAGTATCTCTTTGTGTCATGTTTGTTAACGTCAGGAATCTAGTTTTATTTTGATTAATGGTGTTCTAGGGTTTTAATTATATAAAGTGTCATCCCTAAAAGTTTGGATCCTCTTCATTCACTAGTTTCTATGATTGGATATAAATTTATTAGGGAAGAATATAACAACACATGACCCACACTCCCAAATCCCGTGATAAAATAATGAAATTTACATTTTCGACTTCGATGCGGTTAATTATGACCCAATTTTTTCCATCCATAACATACACAAAAAAGGAAAAATTGGATCAATTAAATTATATATGACCTTGTTGTTTTAGAGTTTTATATAATTAATATAATCTTCTACAAAAACAATATCTATGTCTTTAAAAGATCATTTCCCCCACTTAACAAACCTTTTCATTTTCAAATTAAGACATCATCATCATAAAAACAAAAATAGTTCATGACATAATTTGTTCAACCTCATTGTTTATAACATAGGGGAAAAGAAAAATTAAGAAAGGAGAGCTCAAATTCTTAGTAAGGGTAAATATTATCATTAACAATTGAATTCCATCAATGGGAACATGGAGTGTATATGGGTATGACAACAAAATCAGAGTGCATGTTATAATCATAAATAAACTCATACACATAAATACCTAGGTAATAGAATATGAAATTATTTAAAATGAATGATTTATAAGAATTAATAATAATGTGAAATTTGATTTCAATTTTTATTAAAATAAATATTATAAACCCTAATAATTCAAATATAAAACATATTGATATCTCGGAACATCTTCTCCTTGAACACATAAAAATTAGAATAAATATACGATTAACTTCAAATATAATTCTTTAAAGTTAAAAAACAATACCCAATTCATTTTTGCGCTATCTAGGAGATCCCATCATTCATGATATAACGTGCTCACTTGGAACTATATGGGTGCATCTGTAATTTATAAATTCCAATAACTAGAAAATTAATGATGAACATAAATATTTCATTATAAAAATCATTGAAAAAATAATTATTCTGGTATAACCTGATAGAACAATAGAAAATAAATGGGTTTCACATCAATATATTTTATGAATGATTAAATACTGAAAATGAAATGGGTTCCATAATATTTTATTTGAAACATGAATAACAGATGTAATTGAAACATGTTCTATAATAATATCATTAAAAAAAACAATCCATTCCAAAAAAATGAATGATAATGGTAAAATATAATCATTAAAGAATAAATAATAATAATATTTGTTGATGTTGATAAATGGAAAAACCTTTAAAATATAATTAATTTTTCTTTATGAAACTACCTTCTTTTTTTTTTTGAAAATACTTTTTTAAAAACGAAAACATTTTGAAAACATTTTTATTTGAAAATAAAATTTTAAACTAATTAAGGAAGATTATACAAACATTTAAAAAACTGTTTAAAACATAAAACATTTTTAAAATACATTCCCTAGAAAATGATATTAGAATATCATTTAAAATTATCTTCAATAACTTTGTAGAAATTTTTTTGTTGAATGAACAAAACTTTCTAACTGAAGGGAGAAATGAAGTCTTAATTTTTAAAGAAAAATTTCTTTAGAATTTTATATAATAATGATTGTAAAATTGGTATAGTTAATTGTATCTTTCATGAGTAACTATTTGATAATATATGTCGTTAGTATTATAACATTTAGACATTAGAAACTCAATCAAATGCAATCCGGATAAAGGATGCGATTATAACAAAATAATATTAGTAATTATGTAATCCCCATGAACTAATAACATTAATTGAAACAAATAATGTCATTAAAAATTATAATATTCGTGATTTTAAATTTCAAATGGTAATTATATACATATTATAAAATAATATATGTGTACAACATAACAAAAATCTCAATGAAAGAAAATATGATAAGAAACCCTTACCACATTGGTAATTTTAAAACCATAAACACTATAAAATAGAGATTATAAAATGGATTTGAAAATTCTCATAATTTTATGTATAATATTCATTAAATAAATTCATGGAAATTATATACACCACAAAAAACAAGTGGTCAATAAGGCATGCATATTTCTAATGACAAAGGCCTGGAACCCAAGGCGACAAAGGAGGTTGTGCGCGTTGGGGTTGGAAATAATTACAATGGTATGGAACCCAAGGCAACAAGGGAGGGTGACTCTTCTTGTGGTATGGTGATACATTGGGATTTAAGGAACTTTCTATGTAGTGAAATGGATGTAATTCTACTAAATAATAGATTATAAGGGCTCTCGCAGGTTAATCCAGAACATGCGGCTAATGCTGATCTGGCTAGGCCCTCACTAAAGAAAGGGGAATCCAAGATAGAGTCCAGTGATGGTGAATCTGAACTATTATTAGGAGATATTGGAGTAGAATTCCAGGGGGATCTGGTAAGCCCGGGGAAAAGTAAGAGCCAGATGGGCACTCGAAATGAGAGGAAAGACAATTCTTATTTACCACCACCAAGAAAGACTAGATATGAGAAGAAGTTCAAAGACAAGATGATGGTAAGAGATCCCTTTTCTCCTTCCAAGGCTTAAATTGGTCAAATTCTTAAGTCCAGTATAGTGACAGACCCTTCTTTGGATCTGCTTATGCACTCGAGAGAAGAAATGGTGGAAACTGTTTTAAAAATTAATGCTACCAACAAAAAAGCTAATAGGATGATGGGAAGACCCTTGAAGGTGGTTACAAATGAGGAGTAGAGTAACTAGATTAAAAAATTGGATCTGATATTGATTAGGGGATTTAATTACTAGAAGATCAACCAAGAAGAGTACATTCAGGCTTGGGACAAACTGGTATATCATTTCAAAGACCTTCTGAAGGATGATTCTGATACTCAGGTAAGCATTATCTCTTTACATCTATGCATGGAGACCAAATCTAATTGTCTCAAGTGGTTCATTAATGGTTAATCTATTTAATTTAGTTTTTGAACTATTGGTTTACCACTTTTTCCACAGAAGTGATTCTTTAATAAAAATTCAATTTTCAATCAATGTGAGAGCAGAAAAAACCCTTACATTTAGTGTGATTCATCGTGCATGGTATTTATATTCTTGAATAGTAATATTTTATTAATTATTTAATTTAAATATAACATTATAAATATTTATTGTAAATATTTTTCAAATATATAAATTTTATATATAATTACTTAATCAATTAGGTGTATGATGAATGTTTCAGACATTTTTGTGATATGTTTCAAAAATGACTTGTTAGGTAGATTATGGTAAAAACATACATTATATATATATAATAATTACATAACTGTAGTATTTTTAAATAAATTAAACTCTAGAAGTCAATCATAAAGATCTATTTTGAAAAAATTATCCAACATTACGATCTTGGAGATGAAAAGCTGTATGTGCGCATGAGTAATGATCCCATTTTTCAATGATCATTATGAAGAGAAAGTAAGGAACATTTATCCTTCAAGATTTATAATTAAATAATGAATAAAATATTATATAATTTTATAATTTTATATATAAGTATTTTAATTTGGTGAAGTAAAATAATAACCACATCACTTTGAAAAGGTTGTAGTCCACTTTTTCATGAATGACATTATTAGTTTCCCATCATGTGAAATGGTAAGAATAAAATATTATATTATATTAAAATAAAGGTAATTATTTCACGAATATCATATATATTAATTATATTTACTCTTTTTTCATTCCATGTATCAATTTAGTGAAAAATTATTCACATCGCTTCTTGAGGAGTCTTTTTGCCGTATACATGAGTGATTTTATCATATCCCCCACGATATCAAATTTAATAAAGATTTTTTATATAATTGATCCATAGGTATAATAATGTGGTATAAATAATATGTATAATATATAAATAGTATTTCCATCATTATTCCCAACCATAAGTGGTGGTATTGGAAAAATGAATGACATCTTATCACAAGGTTATAGCCATCCATACACGAGAATGATGATTTCATAACCCATTTGATGGAAATGTGGGTATATTTAGGTCTTACCCATGACATAAAAATATCAATATTATTAGGATAATAATATAATTATATAATAATGGTGTAATAATAATTGAAATAGTCGGAGTAAAATTAAAATTCTTTTAGAAGAGAATTACCTATTCTTTAGGTATCCTCCATAGGAATACACTAAATCTTTGAATGCTTTGTTTTATTACAAAAATAAGGATTATATAAAGTGGGGATGTAAGTGGATACATGATTTAAGAAGTTAATGATAGAGAAATTGGTTTTTGAGGTGTGATTATAGTAGGGGAGGGGAGGCCCTTTATATGTGAGATGCATGGAAATCATGTAATGTTTTAAAAGAGGGGATTATAACCATTTTTTCCACTTACAGTGGCCCAAATAATGCTCCAAAATTCATAATAGAAGATATAACTCTTAAATATGTACTAAACATTCATTCTTTACAAGATTCTAGGAAATCTTTCCTCTTAACATTAATGTTTAGTCATTTGGTAAACTCATTTTTACCTTAATTATTGTTATTTATTTTAATTATTATCCCTAATCAATTTCTAAAAATATTATGTTGAAATTATTAAAAATTAAAAATTATCCTGATACGAAATAGTTATTCCATCTCACCAAATTAAATTCATGTTAGTGGAAAAATTAAATTTAATAATAATCCTGCAGATGCTGAGAGACAATATGTTTTTAATAAGAGTATTTTTTTTGAAAAAGATGACTCTTTATTAACTCTATGAATAATAATAATTATGGTAGTAAACTATTTTAATACTTATTAATATATATTATATAAATTTAATTTAAAACATACCACATTAGAAATTGTTTAATTAATTAAAAAGAAGAAACCTTATGGATTTTAAAAATAGTTTTTAGAAAAACTCGTCTTTAAACCCTAAAACCAAATTATATATAGACAACATCATGTTGATTCAAGAATAATTAAGTGGATTGAAGATAAAAAATAATAAATAGTTTACTTTAAAATTTATTTAAAAAATAAATTTCAATTACATAAAATATTAAATTAAATTATTTGTTTAGAAAATATATATTTTTCACTTTTCATTGAAAAATCAATATTTTCCAAAAAATTAAAAAAATTCAACCAAATTAAATTTTGATATTATTCATAAATATATAAATTTTATTTTTTCAAATATTTTTTATCAAATTTCTAAAAATCATATTTAAAATAAGTGCGCCATAAAAAGAGGACAAAAATGTTTTTTGAAAAATATACCATTTTAAGCCAAAAATAGGATTTATTTTTAAATATTTTATATAAAAGGAATTATATTAATTTTGAAAACTATAAAGATTTTATTATATATAAATTTGATTAATATAATCCCAAAATTTTGATTTTTTAATGTATTGGTAAAGAACGCACATGTGACTACTAGAATAGTATTTCAGAAAAATATTACCTTTTTTCAAAATGGTTTTATTTTCATTTCTAATTAATTGGTCACTATATAATTAATTTTATATACATATTTGAACCATAATTTACTAATTCATTTAATGAACGTGGGCTATTTTAGTTTGGAGTTGAATGTTTAAAACCCTATCGAATATTAAAATATCAATGTTTCCTATTATACATGCTAAACAAGGTGTTGTGTGTAACAAAAGATAAAATTAGAGTCATGTTTAATAATTTAAAACTCATAATTGCATATAAATTATTTTATCAAAATTAATCTGTTTCTATTATAATGGCAGGGTGTTACATTATCCCCTTTAATAAATTCTTTCTTCAAAATTTAAACACTATATTAGTAATCAATGGATTGAAATTTGAAAATAATTTTATTGTAAACACACATCATAAAAAGGGTTAGTAAAACATCATCTTAATAATAGATAAATGAAATTATAATGGTTATTTGTAATAACACATAACTAGGCTTCCAAATAGGGTAACACCTCTTGTAATGGAGAAAAAACACAAATAATTATAGAGAGTGATTGAGCTCCATGATAAAAAAAAGTAAAATAACAATGGAAATATAAGGCCCTAAATACCATAAATATGTGCTAATAAATAATATCATCTATTAATCATAAATGAATGTACTTGGATAAGTTTTTTTCAGATCATTTTCTAAGTGTTATGGAAACGTATTAACATCTTGACCAAGAGAATATAGAAATATACCTACTTGAGAGTGGAATTTCATCCATTAATAAATTTCAACCAAAATGTCATATATTTTTTCCAGGAGATGAGTACTCTAGATGAATTATATTACTCCTAAATCATAAAAAATAAAATTTGAAAAACCAAATAACCCTAAAAGGTATAAATAGTTATCCCTCATGTGTTAAAAAATTATCCAAAAACAAAATGGTTAACAACGGATAAGATAGTTCCCAATATAAATAAATCTTCCAAGTCTACACTAATATTAAAAATTATATAGTAATATTTCCTGTTTGAACTAAATTATTCCATTAAAAACTACCCTTAAAATTATTCAATAATATCATGACTTGGTTTAAAACCAAATGCTTAGAAGGATTTAGTCAATTATTCTTTTAGGATAAATCAATTATTATTCCTCATATAAAATACCATATGTTTCCATAATTAACATAATAGTAACCTATAAAAATTCCATAATAACCATGACATCAATGAGGCATGTGGTAGGTTATAAACCCTTGTCATCCTTCATTCAGGGGTTCAAGCCTCCACCTCCTAGCTAGGTGTGACAGTTTTTCACGAAGTAAAGATGTTTCCATTTTTTCATTAATGATGGAAAACAATCCCACACTCCTAAATAAAAATTTATGTTGATCCTAAGTGTTCCAAAAACCTCAAACCAATAAATTGACTCGAAAAATATCATTAATAACCAAAACCATTACTAATTAAAACTCATAAATGAGGTGTTTATGGATTTAAACATAAGATCCACCAAAATCATATTTATGTATGGTGGTATCCATAACAATTAAAATAATCCCAACATAAAAACATCGTAATATTTAAATTTTTCTAAACTAACATTTGATACAAACTAGAAAAATCTAGGACCCACACACATAGATTTTTTGCTAAAATCATAAACATTACATTTCCATATTTGATGATGGTAATTGTGACGCAAATTTGTCTATAAAAACCTTAAAACAAAAAATGAAAAAAATGGATCACTTTTATACTCGAGGAGCTTTTAGGTTTATAGTTTTATATATTTAGGGAAACTCATAAAAAAAATATCTCTGAAATTAAGAGATCATTTCACAATCTTAACCCAAATTTTATTTTTCACATTGACGCATCATCATTGTCCATATGGAATCACTTCTTGAAATAATTCATTCAACCTCATTGTTTATAACTTAAAGGAAATGGAAAAAAATGTAGGGTGTGATCAAATTATTAGTAAGGGTAAACATAAAAATTATGAATTGAATTTCATCAATGATCATAAGAAGTGTATAAGTGTAAGATGACATAATCAGAGTGCATGAGAGAATTAAAAAGGAACTCATACACATCAAGTCATAGATCATAAAATATGAAAACATAGAGAATTATAAATTCATCATGATCACTTATAAAGAGCCATGTGATATCATTTTTGATCAAAAGAAACATTATAAAACCATAGTGAGTAAAGATAAAACATATTGGTATCTTAGAACATCAACTTATCGAACCCTTACAGAACCATGAAATATTTGAATAACCATACAAACAACTACAAATATAATTCTCCATATAGTATAATCATTACCCAATACATTGGAGTGCTATTTGAGATAACCCTCTCATGAATCGTCCCAATGGGGCTCATGTTATGACTATCCTAAGCCTACCTTCCATAGGTCAGGGGATGTTGACTAGCACTGAGTTCGGATATCACACAAATTTGAGGAATTTTCCTACGTACTAGTACATGTGCACACATCTCCAAGAAAATGATTCGACACTAAAAACACTATGTCAAGAAACAGGCATACCATCAATATATCGACATAGAGTATAATAGAAGAAAAGTGATAGTAAACAATGCTAGAATACAAGCCCAATAAAAAAGAAATGTTACAAGTTACAAGTCCCTGGAACTCCTATGCATAAATCACTACCTTATGGGTAGGTACATAAAAGTTGTCTAAAGATATAGAAGCACACCTAATCTGTTCATTCTCATTAAGCACCGCCTGGACCCGGTCCACCACAGAATATGCCAAAGCATCAATAGTCCGTAGAAGACATGACACATGCAGCCAAAGCCATTGTAGGTGTGAGTAAAACAATTCTCAATAGGACACACTGAAACATGATGTAATGTACTAATAAAAACATCACTAAGAAGATACATTCAACTCAATTCAAGTATATATCTACAACACCTATAACAAGAACATCAAGGTACACTCATAAAGTGTTCTATGACTCACAGTCACCTACACTACTAGCCATATCGTTCCAATAATTACATCCTCATTCTAAGACATCTCACTCCACGATCCATATGATACCAAGCACATAGAATAGGTCTACTGAAAGTATCTGAGAGATACCTAGTCTCGATACATAATGAATTTTCACTGAGATAACCAATATCTCTAAGACAAGAAGTCTCAATATCACAATCAATCATTAGACATAGGGTTTCTATCGAGGAATGCTTATTCAGTGAGAACATAATCCTCATTCTATGATGTTATCAAGGACTCTATTATAGAGGTCCCACTAATTTAGGCCCCTCCAAAATTGAACACACAGGTCCAAGAACATGATATACAGAGAGGAGACCCTTCCTAGAGAATACTGATATCCATATATATATTAAACTTCAATGTAGGAAATTATTCTCATAGAAAACAAAAAACCCTACCAATGTGGCTCTTAATGTAGAAGATTATCCATGGAGAATATCAAGAAACCTACTACTATGTCCCACTAGATGGAGGATTAACGCTCTATGCTCAGAGGTCACGTCAATTCCCACATCATTACATCATGGGTGATAGAGGGACACTCTAGTACCAAGGAGGGACGCAAAAAATATATCTGTGACTTGGTTTCTAGTGGTTATTGATGTCTAGTGATTTGAAGACAATTCCACATGAAACACCTAATGAAATAACCAAGGGAAACCTTTCACCTATAGTGGTCCATAATAAAACCCCACTAAGCCCTTAAAAAGGATCGCCTCATCGCAAGGGTTCAACTCCATTGAAGGATCATCAAACTGACCTCCTATTTGAAGGATATGGCCATTTTAATATAATGATCTTGGACTGGCTTGGGTATGACCCGACCTAGACATATCAAATCGACCAAAATCATTTTTCCCAACCAAACCCAACCTGGTCAATATGGGATGGTCTAAACCGGCTCAGCTTGAGGGCCCGCGTGGTCCTGGCCACTAGGCCACTAGAGAAAAATAATAGCTCTATATCAGCCTGTGTGAGTTGGTAGGACCCTCTCTTGAATGTGGCTCAACAATGTGCACTTCTCAATCAATGTAGATGGACCGTGCGGTGTGTCCATACAATGTGTCACATCCAGACCGCATGGCGTGACCAATCCATGTGAATTGCTGAATCCCACAACTCGGTCATGGGTCCCTCCTCTAATATGACTCGAGCCACGTCACCAACTATAGGGAGGCCTCCCAGTCACCTCCAATGATTCACAACACAATTGTCCCTCTGCTGATGTGATCTGGTTCTACTGTGTCCCATCGACACTAGCAGCCTCGCCTGGCCACAACATGCAGCCTTGGTGCCACATTCCGTCTTATGCCATGGTCCGGCCTATACTATGGGTTTCCATCATAATTTTCCACCCTAAAAACATCTTTTCTTCTTCCTCCTCTACAGGATTCCCCGCCAACCACAATCCTACCATTTTCACCCAGCCCAGCCACCCTGCCAGGCCGGTGTTGTATCAGCCACCGGCTGCCAACCTCACCTCGTAGCGGACCACCTGAAATAGTTGGAGCTCATACCTATGTCCAGCACCTCATATTATGACTACCATGTGGTTGGATCCCATATTAGATTGATGTGCCACATATTTAAGGTGCCAAGATCCTATTTTGGTGAAAACATGATAAATTGATGAATGAGAAAGGGATAAATACAAGTCCCAATAACACCCAAAATGGACAGATCTTGGACATGTTCATGTTTAATTTGATCTACACATGTTAGAATTTAATTAAATAAGAGGAAATATTTAAATTCCCACATGTATCAATTCTATAACAAGTCCCATAATAGAATAATCCCAACCCACAATAAGCATGACCCGTGGATTAGTCGGTCCATCAACTAATCCCCATTCGTCGTAGGGATAAAGAAAGAGGGAGGAAAACTCAACAAAACTCACACACTATATAGGGTTTGGATTGGTCACTGACGAAGAACTAATATGTCTTTTCATCATTTATCGATGCTTTATTTGAATTCTGACCTATAATCTATCGTCACTGGTGAGAGATCCTCCTCCTTCTTTCATTTAGAAAACTCCATCATTATAGTCACAACCCTATATTTTAGAAAAGTCTTATTAAAAAGATAAAATGCTACATCATCTTCATGTAATTCTAATTAAAATATTTGTATTAAAATATTTTAATGACGTTCATATCCAAAAACTATCATTCACAGCTATCTTGTGCCGACCGAGGTTAGCCCTCACCTAAAGAAAACACCCAAATGAACTCAACCATGATCTTAGATTTCCAATCCAAGTTAGTATTTAATATTAACTAGTATTTTAAAAATAAAATAATTTTATTTAATAATTGTATTTACGGTCATTCAATATTTGGTTTTTTTCACAGAAGACCCAAGCTAAAGAAAGTGAATTCCCACCTTGGGTAAAGCCATTACTCTGAGCACAATAGATCATTCAAATTTTTGATCCGAGAACCCATTTATAAGTCATTCCAATTTCAAGAAAATATCTCGAACATGTTATTAGAAGCATAACATTTTTCACTGAACCATTCCAGGAACACTGGGCCTTAAGATCCCAAGAACTCCCATCACCTAGTCTCTTAATTTTCCTAAATTTTTTTCTAAAACCAAAATTGGGAAAATATAAGTAATTATATTTTACCCACATTATAGATTTATGTCCCCAAAAGAAACTCTAAAGGACACACAAACCAATGAGGGTATTAATTTTGAATCTGATCCTGCATGTCCCATGTGCTCTCCCATTCTTGTGTTGCCACCAGGCATGCAGAAAAGGAATCAACTACACATGGATAATCCTCTCCTACCAATCCTCAATCTCCATGACCAATATAAAAAATCATCATCATGATAAAAAATCATTGATGGAATTCCATGGATTTGAACTATCTCCTACACATAGATACATCCGAAGCTCCCTACTAAACTCTTCTCTCGAAAATAAATGAAGTAGATGACGTGGTGTGTCACTAAACAATCACTAATATTTTATGGTTTTTCATATAAGTTAGTTGTAAAATCATCATGAATTCCATTGATATCCTTTACCAATTCTTCTTGTCACCACAATAAATATAGGGAGTAACCCATTTCAATCATGGGGGCTCGACACGGTGAGATGATAAACTATGAAACAGATTTAATTAAGCAATAAAATTTCTTATCAATATGTAGGCCTAGATTCAACCCATTTTATCATCCATGATGACTATCTTAAAACCCAAATTCATATCCATATGGACCTCACCAATCTAAGAGTCCACTGTTATCATGAGAACTGGGAATATAGTGTCTACAAAGGGGAATTTATGGAACTTCCCCAAAACACCACATGCAACACCATTGGTACTATTGTAAATAATCTGAAAAAAAACATGCTCCCCCCTTTCAAATATACAATAGGGATATTATCTGTGGACATATGAAAATGTAAATTTCACTGTCAGTATCACCGAGTTGTGCTTCCCAGACACACAATAAGAGAGGTGGGGTAACAACCATCATATGGAGGTAAGCTGCCTCAATGCTATCTATGAAGGATTACTGTAATGAGGAAAATTAATCTAGTGCCTCATTCAGTAACTTAGAATTGAATCTCTGGCATAGAGCATTCACCTCAACATACCTATTTATAGTAGTATACACTATCTCAAAGTCATAGTCCTAGATGAACAATAGTCATCACCTCTGTCTCATGTTTAGGTCATTCTCAGAGAAGATATACATGATATTCCCATGGTCGGAGTATATGATAAATCAGTCTCCCATTAGGCAGTGTTGACAAATATTCAATGCGAAGACTACCATTTCTATCTCAGGATTGTGGGATTTATTGTTCTACTAATGTGGTCTCAACTAGAGAAAACCATAGGAAATCAATTCTTACCTCTAAATATTGACACAACATTGTTCAATGCCCGATGCATCGCATAACACTACATACTCCACTTCCACCTATGGAAATCTGAAGATCAATGTGCTCATAAAACTCTACCTCAACTGCTAAAAATATTTTGAGCACCTCTTTGTACACACGAATGGATATCTCTTTCACATCCAGGATGAAATATATGGTTCATGACTCCTATGAACACTAAAGAATAAATATTCATATATAAGGGAATAAAAAAGTACTCATAGTGACCATAGAGGCATTTGAAATCCCTATCAAGTATATCCTCATCCTGTAATCACAATTGCTGATATTTTGATAGAATTAGATCCTTCAAGAACCACTGCACCCCCTTCAACTGATCGAAGTGGTCATTAATCCTTTGGAGTTGGATACTCATTATACATGGTCCCTTGGTTTTAGAGACGGTAATACACATGCATATCTTGATGCATCTCACCACACTAGGCATCCTCTATTGTCACAAGAATCCAGGAAACAATGACTAAAAGGGGAATTTATGGAACTCCCCCAGAACTAAAATTAAAATTCCACTCATACTATTGTGAATCCAATAAAAAGAATAATGTACTCTCCACCTTTGGAAAATCCCTCAGTGGTATATCCTATACACGTAAGAGCACGTAAAGTCTCATTGTCGGCATCACAGAGCTTCGCCTCCCATTCTCACTATAAGATTAGAGGGGTAACAACCATCGACTGGAGCTAATCTTACTCATCCTTATCCAAGAAGGATAACTATAATGATGCCAAACACTCTGGAACTTTGTTCAGTAACTATGAACATGATCTCATATTGAGAGAATCTACTACCACAACCATCTTCCTAGTATTTTAGACTATCTCAAAGTCATATCCCTGGAGGAACTCTAGACATCACCTTTGTCTCATGTTCTAGTCATCAAGAGAGAAGGTATACATGAGACTCTTGTGGTTGGGGTATACGATATACCCCTATCCCATCAGGTAATGTATCCACATATTCAATACAAACACCTCGAAACCATATTATCAGGACTCTATCGTCCCAAGTGTCCCAATGCTGAAGATGGATCGTCAAACAGACATATTGTTGGTAAGATATGGTCATTTTAGTGTAATGGGGATGGACCGGCCAAGGTCCAACCCAACCTAGGCCAACTGAAAAGACCTGACCCTATTTGGTAGACCCGACCAGGTATGCTTGGGTCAGTTTGATGGGCCGTAAGACTATGGCTCACTAGGTTGCATGGTCCAGACCACTAGGCCGCCAGAGTGGTCGAGTTACTACAAACCAGCCTACATGAGTTAACCAACCTGTATGCGAAGACTGAACCTTCTCCCATACGCAACTCAACCTCATAAACTAATTGCTCAACATAGTAGGATTGCATGGTACAACTAGTACATGTGACCTTATAGATCCTACGGCTCTACCACGTGTCCCTATTCTGATGTTGCTTGAGCCTATTTTCCATCTCTACCACAACCTCTCAATTTCTGCCCGCAGATCACATCACAACGAGCACTACTCCGACATGATTTGAATGGACCATATCCCACAACCATCAGCCTCGCTACCAGTGGCCTCTATGTCGCAGGCCATCTGACCTCCGCGGTCCGGCCTGGGCCACATCTTGCTTCCGCCGCTAGCTTCCCAACTGGAAACAATTCTTCCACCTCTGATGTCGGTCATCCTACTGTGTTTTCTAGGACCAACAGCCCCACCAAAATAGTTCCTCCTCTGACACCTTCTGCCATACTAGTAGCTTCCCCTCATTGTTCTCCACTTGAAATGGTGGGATCCACTGCCTCTATTCACCGCCTCATGCAACCGCAACCTTCCGCAAGCATAGGGTTGGATCCCATCTCGTATCATTGCACCATGGATCAAAGGCACACCGATCCTATGATTGTGAAAATGTGAAAATCAAAAAATGATGAAGGGATAATGTAAGTCACATCAATGCCCAATATAGATGGATCTTGGCCTTTTTCATGTCGGCTATTATCCTTACATGTCATAATTTAATGACCAAATATGGAATAAATAAATTCTTACATGTATCAATCTTATAATAACTCCCGCAATATAATAAACCAAAACTAATGTACACAAAACCCATAGATTGGTCCATTCATTGACTAATGTACATTTTTCATAGGGATAAAGGAGGGTTTAGGAGAAATCAAAAAAACCAACACCCTATCTAGGGTATGGATTGGTATTTGATGAAGAATTAATCCACATTTTCATCATTAGTTGATGTTTGATCTGAGTTCTAACCTCAAATATGTGGTCACCGGTGAGTGATCCTACTTATAAAAGCCTTAGGGAAACTCTAGAGTTATATTGATAACCTTCTATTTTTGAAAATGCTTAATAAAAAGGGAAACTGCCACTACACCATCATTTTAAATTAAATTAAATATTTTTAATAAAATATTTTAATGTTTTTCACATATAATAGCAAACTTTTTCAGATGTCCCGTGCTGACTAAATTTTAGTCACAAATTGGGTAAGTCCACTACTATGAGATCAATGGTGCCCTTATATTTCGTATCGGGGAACATATTTATATGTTATTCCACCATTTATGAGAACCTATCATGCGATATCAAAATCTTAACATTTTTTGTTGAACCATCCTGGGCACTACAAACCTCAGAATCGCACGACATCTCAGCACCTAGTCTCAGAATTTTCCCATTAATATTCAAAAATAAAATCAGGAAAATATGATTCATTTAAAACCTATTATTTGAGCTATAATTTTATCACCTTGATCTATCTGGTCATACCTATCATTTATAAAGTCCAATAACACCAACATGAATAGTGTATATTGAGATTTCAAAATAAAAAACATAGGAAACATTATTATTATTTTATAACCTGATTAACCAAATTAAAATTAATGGGTATCATGTAAATATAATAGAAACATTATTACTACATAGAAAATAAATCTGTTCCTTAATATCCATTTGGAAACATGATTAACCCCTGGAAAAGAAACGAGTTCCATAACAATATCATTGAAAAAATATTAATCAATCCTGATAAGGAAAAATTATGGTCAAATTTACTAATTTTAGAATAATTAACAACAATGGTTGTCAACTATGATGAATGGAAATATTTTTAAAAGGTCATTAAAATATGATTTCTGAAATCACCCTTTACATTTTGTAAATCAGTTTTTAAAACATCAAACATTTTGAAAACCTTTTTATTTGAAAATAATTTAAAACAATTTTTTTAAATTTTTTTTTAAAAAATACATTCCCATTTAAAAGTGCTTAAAATATCATTTAAAAACATTTTGAAAACATTTTTAGAAAATAATGCATTAAAATAAGAGAGATTTCTAACCGAAGAGAGAAATGACTTCAATTATTCTTAAAACAAATTTCTAAAACATTATATTTAAACATGACTGAAAAATGGTACAATTAACATTATATGTCATGAAATAATAGAGGATAATATAATTCATGAAAATTATAATATATAAAATCAATGACTTAATATTTCACAATCCAGATAAATGATGATATTGTATCCAAAGATTATTAAAACTTTTGAAATCCATTTGAAGGAATAAAATTAAGTGAAACATAGAGTATCATAGATAATAAAAATTATTATGATATATCATCTAAAATGGGTATTTTCTGTGAATTATAAAATATAATATGTGTATAATATTACAAAAATCTCAAATATAGATAAATGTAACAAAAATCCCTTACCGTTTTGGTAAGTTTGAAATTGCAAACCCATTGAAAGATTGGTCCTTAAATGGTTATGAAGATCACCATAAATTTAATTATAATATTCATAATATAAATTTATAGTAAATATATGGAAGGAAAAAAATAACCATTAGTTAATAGGGAATACATCTCATAAACATAAAAGTGAGATGAGAAAAATAACATTACCTTGAGTCTAATTCATCAGGCTTGTTCTATATATTCCAGAATATTTAATTTTTTAATTATTTACTTTTTTAACCATGTAAAGGTATATATTAAATATAATTGAACTTATAATAATGTTATATATAATTATTTAATCAATTAGGTTTATGTCGGATGTTTTGACTATATTCAACTTATATGCCAAAAAAGACTTGTTAGGTTGACAGTGGTAAAACAATTCATTATTTAAACATTAACATAATAATAATAATGAAATAATTAACTTATTTATACATCAATTATACTCTTAAAATTAATCACAAATGATGGTTATAAATAAATTGACCAATGTTACGATCATGGAGATGCTAGGCCATATAAAAACATGAGTAACGTTCCAATTTTTCAATAATCATTAAAGAATGAAGGATTGTAACATTTTTTCCATAATTTTAAATTTATTGTAAATAACATATTATTTAATTATAAATACTTATATATATCATTTTTGTGATGAAAAATAATAACCACATCACTTTGAGGATGTGGTAGTCCACACATCCAGGAATGAGTTTATCATTTTCTTAGTGTGGGAAATATTAAGTAAAAATGATATATTATATTACTATAAAGATAATTATTTCATAAATATAATAATTATGACATGTAAATCTGATATATTAATTATATTTACCCTTATTACCTTCCATGTAGCATGTTATCGAAAAATTCATCACATCGTTTCATGAGGTGGTACTCAATCATACACACAACCAACGTTATCGTATGTACAATAGAGAGAAAGTTAACAATGGTGTACATTATATAATGAATAAAGAAGTATAATTATGTTATAAATATCATAAATATTAATAATATTAATAAATAAAGTTGATTTCCATCATTATTCCCAACCATGATAGGTAGTTACGGAAAAAAGAATCACATCGTTTGAGGAGGTTGTAATATGTCGTAAAAACAAATGATGATTTTGTAACACATTTTATGGAAGTGTGTGTGTTTTTAGGTATTAAACTTAATATAAAAACAAATAATTATATTTAGGAAACTATAGTAACTATACCAAATGGTATAATAATATTATAAGGAGGTGGAGAAGGAAATAAAATGAAAATAGTTTTTTAATACATTAACTCTTCATTGTGTGTCCTCATTAAGATTCTACTAAAGACTCAAAAATATTGATTTATAAACAATAAATGGAATCTAGGATGAGTTCAAGGAAGTAGATATGTGATTTTAGTAAGCATTGGATGACCCAAAGTTCATTCCAACAATGAAGATAGGAGGAGAGGTGAAGGCCTTTTATAAGTAGGGTGAGTGAGAAACTGTTAAATTGTTGAATGATGGGATTCCACCCATGTTTATTCTATATAAATTGGATCCATTAATGCATAAAATAAATAAAATAAGTTATATGGTCTATATATATACATAAAATGGGTTTTTACATGTTTTTTGTTCATTTGGTCCATTTTGATTAATGTTTAGTCACATGGTAAACTCATTTTTATCATTATATCATTGATTAATATGGTTTTTTGCAAAAAATAAATTTGGTGTAAAATTCATGTGACATTTTGAGAAATAATAAAATATTACAAATAAAAATATGGAATCAATTAATTTTATCTAATTTTACATAACATAAAAAATTTACATTAATATTAATCTAGAAGATGAGGCGAGACTTCTAGTTTTTAATAAGAGTATTTTTTTAGAAAAAGAGGATTATATATTAACTATAAGTATAATAATGATAATAAAATTTATCTAAATTAATATTTACACATATATATTACATAAATTAAATATAAATCATTCCAATTAGATATTATTTTAATTAATTAAAAATTATAAACATTAAGCAGTTTAAAGTAATTTTTAGAAAAACTCGTCACTAAACCAAAAACAATCTTATATTTGAAACCCATATAATGCAGATTGAGAAGTTATTAAGTGGATTAAATATAACTAAATAATAAACATGATAATTATAAACATATTAAAATATATTGATATATTTAAATTTCTTAATTTATTAAAAGAAATCATTTATTTACAAAAATCGTTATTTTTCACAAATAGCCAAAAAATCAATATTTTCCAAAAAATATATAAAATATCACCAAAATTAAATTTTTATATTCCATATAATAAAATTAAGTTGGTTTTTTAGATAAAATTTATAAACTTTAAATAAATTAATTATAAAATAAATGCATAACAAAAATGATACAAAATTAGATTTTTTGAGAAATATACAGTTTTAAGAAAAACAATTGACTTCGTTTTATATCATGTCTAAAAAAACAGAGTATTAACATTAAAAATTATATTAAATGTATTATATTTAAATTTTATTTATAAAATACTAAAGAGTTATTTTTTAATTTATCGGTATAAAACACATTTGTGCACATTAAAATAGTTTTTTGGAAAAATATTTCCTTTTATTTTCATTTTTAATTAAATGGTCCCCAATGACATAATTTTGTCTACTTGTGTAAATAAATTTTTCATAATTCAGTTAATCATGTTCATAATATCCATTCCAATGAATATATTATAGTGTTATTATATACCAGGGGTCATTTAATGTTGGTTTTTCATGTTGAATACACTATTGAAAATTAAAATATCAGAGTTTCATGTAATGTATGATAAACTAAGTGTGGCATGTAGTGAAATATTATCTCAAAGTATTATGTAATTCAAAATAAAAAAAATCATGTAATTTACAAAATCAAACAAAATTTTATTCTTTTAAAATCTCAAAGCGTTTCATATAATGTTTCATGGTTGAAATAAATGTCACACACTATCCATAATTTTTATAATTAGATAATTCGTATAGTGATTTATGACCTCATCCTTAAGAATTTGGGGATTTTTTATTGCAAAATTTGTGTTTCGAGAAGTTTTTTCATCTATAAAATGTTTTTGTATGCAATTTTTAGGGAAAAACACGATGAATCATAAATAGGGATCATTCTAATTTATTTTCAATTTATGATATTCATTATACTCTAGCAGAACAGGGTGGGATTCAAATCATGAAAAACCAAGAGCAAACCATGTAAGTACTTTATGTAGATGGGTACTGGAATGCTAATTGTGCATCGTAGGTATACACTAGGCTATTATCATGAAAAAAATCTATTTTTTTCAGAAAAACGACCCACTATTGGTGTATAGTTTTTATAACTATGTTTAGAAATAGTGCGTATTTCCAAGTAGGTCTAGTGAGGGGTGAAATGTTGGCACATTGTTTGGTAAACCATTTGGTTAAACATTGGTCACATCTTAGGTAATTGTAAATCATTAAATTACTTATCTACCCTCATGTTTTCTATTTGAGGGACCCTTGAAAATCCTATTGGACCCCAATTGTTCTGGCCCCCAACTCTATTATTTTCTTTACATTTATTTGATGATTTCATGGATTTTCTTCAAATTTCAGGACTAATTTATAATTTAATCCATTTTAGTCCTATTTTAATCATCTTATCTATTTTATTTCCCCTTAATATTTCTTTGTAAATTTCATGGTAAATAATTACACCCCTTTACTTGAGTTTGATTTCTAGATTTCTTGTTTTTAGGTTTCAGTTATGTCTTTCAGAGGTTATTTATGCTTCTTAAGAGGGGATTATCACCTCAAATGGTTGGGGTGATGATTCCATTTAAGTCACATAATTAATTAACATTTAGTTATAGAATCATTTATCATATTTCTACTTAAAATCAATGACATAGATATCAATGATTGTTATTTAATTTTTTATGGGTCTTATATGTAGAAAATTAAGACTTTTATTAATTTTAATTGAATGAAAATGGTATTTCATTATTAAATATTTAATTTTATTTTTTTAATCCATGCACAATAGATAATTGGAAAAATTAATTAATGGATAATATAAAGGAATTAATAGATTTAATGAGGTGATTTGGGTTTTAAACCAATATTTACTCATTTTTCAATATTTATGCTTGGTTATTTAAAAAGGATCTTCTAAAAAATTAATTTTTTTATATTTTATAATGTTATGTAAATGGTTTTGAATTTATTTTAATTTATCATAAGTTATAATTATTGTCTATGATTCAAGGTTTTAACATTAAAGGAATATTTTCTTAGTAAAAGAACCCTTTGAACAAATCCCTCTATTGGTTTATTTTAAAATAGCTTAAATATAATTTGGTAGGTGATAAAATTAATATTTCTATATATTTAAAATAAATAGGGACATTATAGAAAGTATTATCTATTTATTTTAGTATGATAACATGTCTGTAACTTGTACTTTGTATAATTAAATAATGTAAATTAATATTAACCAATACTTGAAGCTATGATATCAAAAATGGGGATTTTAAACCTAAATAAATTATGTAATATCTTATTTAGATACTGTTAATATATGATAAATTTGAGTTTTTCAGACTTTATTTAAGAAATTGTATTACATATATGTAAAATCCTTCAATATTAGAGTAATCCTTACAAACCAAACTCCCCTGGTTCTATCCCATTTAACTTATTTTATTTTTCAAGTATAGAACCCAAATTTGTTCAATGATATTTTTATCTCATATCCTATCAAAAAAAATTAAATTATTAATCATTTGAATACGGTAAAAAATTTCATTCACCACCTCTATCCACTCAATATTCTTCAATACTTTATTGAAATTCTCAAGTTTAACATGAGAGACAATAGATACATGAGATTGTGTCCTCTAATATCTTCATGTGCATACCATTGTATATTAATATCTATTTATCTTCTAAGAACAAACCTATTTTTTCCATATATGATTAACTGATGCATATTTCATCAATTTACATGAAATATAAATGTTATCTTTCACAAATTATACATGACCAAAAATTTGAATATTTTCAAAAACACAAAAATGTAGTTTTAGAAAACAATAACTATACTTTATATATTCTAGTTAAATATTACTCCTTTCACAATTATAAAACGACATTTTAAAATTTTTCACATCATGGGAATTATAAATAATTCCTAATCCCCTTTTTTTGATAACAGTAACACATTCATTTTGATGAATATCCAGAAAATATTTAATGTTTAATAATTTTTGTTCCTCTCAAATTGGATATACAATAAATTTATAGTACCATCATATTATTCTTACTAAGGATCAATTATTTGGAATAAAATCCACCCTAAGAAGTTAATTTCTTTAGGTAATCTAAAATGAATTATCCCCTCTTATAATGTGATCAAATTATGTATTATCTCATTGGAATCATAATATAGTTTTTGTAAGTCTCATATTTCAAAGTTAATACCACATTTACTCATTAAAATGTCCACATGGATTAACAATGGTTATTAAATATAAATCTAATCCATATTTCCTTTGATAACTTAGTAAAACATTGGATGGTTTTCATGATGATTGGTTTATTAAGATAGAATTTATGTATTATAATATCATCATTCACCTATTAGTAGATATGGTAGGGTAATAATGAGGAATTATCCGATCATTATGACTCCCCAACCACATCCTTTCTATTTTAAGTCACTAAGAAATTAAAATAACCTATAGTTAAACTCACCCATAATGATTAAGGTTCATTTATATAATGGCTGATGTGGGAACCGATAATAATTCTAATTCCATGTCAAGTACAAAATATTATTCATTTTGTTTGATTAAAACCTCCCTCTCAAGGGTGTAATATAAACACTTATGTGTCATTAAGAAATTGAATCATGGCAATTGGATTAATGGTACATATTAATATATGGGAGATTTTATTTATATTTTCAATAAATCATAGTTTGAGATCAATTCTTCATGAAGAATATAATAATTGTTTTTTTAAATAATATATAATGAATTCATTGTAATTTTATTTAGATTGATTCAGTTAGAATGGTTAGAATCCCAAATAACAATTTCATGTCACAATGGAAAATTATATCTTGAATTCAACATTGATGAAGTCTATGAATTTTATGGCACATATTTATTAATTCATTGAGAAATGATGAAACCATCAAAAAGACTTTAGATTCCATTCATAAATCGATTGAGTTGGTAAAATGTTTTTAATCATGTTGGATCCCTCCATGATATTTTCTTTTGGTTTTCTAGTAAAAAATTCATTTTCATTTTTGTTAATTCGACCTTAAATCATTCTTATATGTTCATATTTATTTATGTAAATTGGAATTTTAATAGAAACATCAATCTAGGCTTTACATTTTAATATATATCTTATTTATATATGTCTATATTTATATGAAATAAACATAAATTTGAAATATCAGTTTTTTATCTGATAACCTGACTCTATAAATAATGAGATACTTTATGTTCAACCAATACGGTCTAACAAATATCCCTTATGGTTTTTTCTTCCTTGAAATAATATAGTTTTTATGTGATGTGTTTTTTAATAACATTCTACTTGAATTATAGGCTTCTATAAGTAGTATTTGAATATTCAACTCACATACTCCACCCCATTATTTTAAGTAATAATTTTTTCTAGATAACTATATTATTCCTATACAAACATTATGAAATATTTAATCTTCATTAGTGTATTTGAAATATATTAGATGAAAATAATATTTTTTCTAAGCTAGGTAGTAGAAAAATACTCAAGTGTTTTAAATAGTGAATTTTGTCCTTTAAATAATTTGACAAATTTTTATCATCCCTATTTTTTAGATTTAGACATTCTATGTTAATTATTTTTTATAGTTGAATTACTGTAATGTATAGATTTAAGGACACAAAGTGATTTTATAGTTGTTCAAGGCTATAATGAACATCTACTAGTCTACGGAATAAACACCCAATATTGGGTTGGTGATTTTTTTGATCCTCCTACAAGCAATATCACATCTAAGAGGAAAAAATTGAAAATGCATACAATAAAGCTTTTATAGTTCCATTAAATAATTTAATCAATGACCGTAGACCCAAGACAAAGTATTCAACATCCAAAGTAAAGTAATAGTAGTGGAAATTCTAGTGGAATTAAATGATACATTTAAATGGAAAAATCCTTTTGCACATAGTTTCCCCCAAAAATTATATTAGATTATTCTTCTAGAGAATTAATGAGACCTCAGGGAACAAAATTGAAAAATGACTTTTTCAACATCTTCAATTTATTATAGTAGTATATATCCTTCCACAAATAATTTTTACTATTTCTCTCTAATCTAGAATTATTCATTTATTTTATTCAATAGTGTGATTATATTAAATCAAATATTCATAATGTATAGATTATTTATCTTTATCTTTTTTATGAGATGAATGTATCATGAATATCAATTAAAAACAATGTTTTTTGAGAGAAAATTTATAAAATAAAGAATAAATATTAGTAAAAAAATATCCCATACTTTTCTCAATATAAGTAACCTCTATAATTGTGGTAGAATTATTTGATATCAAAAATCAAAATATATAAGAAAAAATTTATATAATTTTCTCTTTTTAAAAAAAATCATTTCGATTTTTATTTATTTGAAACTAAATATGAAATCATTCATGATTAGAAAATTTATGAACAAAAAAATTAAAATTCAAAAACAACATCTTTAAAAAAAATAATGTTCATATCGATTAGGAATAGTTTGTAAACCATGTGAAATGACATTAAATATTTCTAAAACAACACGAGGGTTCTCACACGACATAAATTATTATATATTTTTTAGGTTAATTTTTTATATGGTATGATAATCCTCTTAGATCATGAAGTTAAAAGTCAAGAACTTATGAGTAGTGGTATTAGATTGTAGAACTACCCATATCAGAATGAACATGAAAAAAGTACAAGAACATAGAAGTCAATCTAAAATTATTCTTCTACTTTTAATCACATAAATACCAACTAGAAAATATAATATATGAACAATAAATGACATGAATAATTAAATGGATTAAGTGGAAGGAAGTATACAACACATATATTATGTGGTTTGGACATTAGTCCAATTAAATGATGGGATAAAATTATTTTTTCTATTAATAGTGAAACTAAGTTACACTGATGACTTAGCCTTCAACAAATCAAAAAATAATAAGTTAAAAAATATTTTATTCATAAAACTCTTATACCACACCCTACTCAAGGAACATTAGAAGTACCTCCCCACAAAGATCTCCTGTATCATTTTCCCTATTTCAATGTCCCCCCCATAGGGAAGTGCATTGTCACATCCTTCTCATTTACCCTAATGTGAGGTTCTAACTCTGTAAACTTCATTTATTTCTTAATACATAACTATTATTCCTCATACAAAAATTTTAGGTGAAATCCTCAGCATCAAGTTGGTAAATTTTTGTTCCAATTCCTCTTTACACCATAGAGATAATTCCCCTAATATGTGATCACCATACGAATCTATCAACTATGTCAAAGAAAACCAATTCGTAAGCCATTCTTTGTGGGGATAAGTTCTAAATTATATAAACTATTTATGTTCACCCATAATTGTCATAAGAGATAACCCAAAATTTTTTTCCTACTTATATATAATTCATATCTCCCAAAATAATATTCCAATGGATCTAACTATCATAAACCAAATTTTTATGGTGTGTCCTATGATGGATAAAACTGCATAATTAATTCCTCCAAAAATCATATTTCAAATCCAAATATTATATATCATCTAAATCACTTCATTAAATGAATGTTTTTTTACATTAACTATATGTTTCTAAATGATCCTCCCTTTTAATTCCCCAACATGGACACCCTTAATTATGTCACTAATACTACTGAGCTAACATCTACTCAACTATATCTATTTTAGTAACTACTGCTAAAATACATTTCCATATTTATCATATTCAAAATTTCAAATATTTTATTGAATTTATACATATATGGGGAAAGTTAATGTGTCTTTATCTAGTTCATCCAAGAGAACCATTAAAATACATAGCTTCCAAAAATCCAAAAACCTAATAAAAATACGTTCTCACACCAAAATTGATCAAATTTAATATTCAGGTTTTTACCTTTGATTTACATAAAATTATCACATAATACATATTATATATTACTTATAAAATAACAGTGTATTTAATTTGGATTCAAATATATACTATAGTGCTAAAAGTACTGTTTATATATATATATATATATTTATAATATATTTAAACCATCTTCTATTCTATATATCTCATTTCATAGATTCTAATTTCTTATTATCAATATCTAAATTGAGTTTTTCATCTTCCATTATGCATGTCAAAATATTTTTAATAATCTACTTGTTTTGTCTTCTAATATCCTAATAATAGAAAAATAACAATTTTGAGTGAACTTTAAGTAATTAAATGCGAATAATTTTCCATGATCTAGAGTAATGTGTTCTGTATATTGTTTTTTTCAACTAATATCATATCCTATAGTTTAGTTTAAACCTAGTCACAATCTTCTTGTAGTTTAATTCAAATTCTTCGAATCATAACTTTTGGTTTCTCAATATCATAGAACATAACCTTGGTTTCTTGATTGATATATCTTCTAAGGTATTTTTTCATCAACATTATATCATATCCATAACATATGGTTTTCTTCTAACAATATATGGTTTTATTTGAAAAATAGACAAACATAATATATATCCAGAACAGACATATTATAAAATTTATCCTCTTGTTTAAATACATTATATAATAAATTTTATTTTAAAAAATATTTATATAAGAAAATATTCTAACTCCTAATGTGTCACAAACTCACCCAAGCCAGGGATTAAGCCATAAATACCTCAGGCCTGCCTCCATAGGCTAGGGGTAGAGACTATTGACAATGGCATAACTATCACAGGGATGACTTCTCTTAAGTATCATCATATATACACAGCCATATAGATGTATAAGTGTTGATGGAAACTGTAAAATATGCTACACATCTAGAAAATAAATTAATCATGCATAACATTTATAGTCTACAAGAGTACGGAAATGAAAAAAAATAAATGTAATGTGGAAAAATAAATCACCAACAAAAAATGTGTCCCAACCTGAAAAAAACTATAGTAGTAATATTCTAAGGTATCCAATATTTTTAATACCATTCTACAAGCACCGTATTCCGTCTAAAGTAACAGGTATCCATAATCTCCTCTAAAGTCACCATCGACCTATCCGTTATCTATACAAGGCACGAAACATGTAAGAAAATCCCATGAATTGGTGGGCATAAACATACACCTTAGGAAACCCCAAAATATGATGGGACATATTCAAGAGATAAAACATGAACATAATGATAGTAGATTAAGTATACAATCAAAGAGTACAACTCAACCCAAACATAGTGTGAATGTAACATTGTCCAAGAACAAGGGGCCTTAAATAATGAGTATATGAACTAAATATTGATTCTTCATCTCTTATAAATGGATACTAGACTCATCTAACCATGAGAAGGTAATAATAGAAGGAATGTGGCTCACCCCATGCATATTTTCCTCTCATAGAAAGAGAGTAGCCAAATCCATGTTGTGGATACATAGGAATATATTTATTTAATCAATGAATCCAAAATAAGATATTAAGGGGATATCCATCTCATTGATAATCCCAAGAAGAAGAATCACTAACACACCCAAAAGTCTATGAATGATGAGCAACATCTCAGGCATCCTCCCAGAAGTAACCATCCAATCAAACCACACTTCTTTATTGTGAAACATAGTTGAGGGACCAAAAAATCTAGGTAGGGAAACCATTCCCTAACATAAAAAGAGTTTTTAATACTGAATGTAATTGAGGAAATCAATTACCCAACTCTAATGCAGGTTATCACTTTTAAAGTAACTATAGAGGACCTGCACCCATGTCGATGGGGGTCCCACTCTCGTAATTGTTAGGGAAACCACATCCCATATCTAATGGATGGTCAACTCTATAACCATTGAGTAACTCCACTACCCAGACTGGTAGGAGGGTAATACTAGATATTCATAAAGGAACAACACTTCTTAGCCCAACTAGAGGGCACCACATGACAGTCATCGAGTAAATATACTTCCCAACCCCGCTAGAGGGTTCCAGTCAGAATTTGATGAAGAAATCCATTTCCCAACCCTACTAGATGGTACCACTTGATATCCATAGGATAACTCCACTGTCCTGCTCCAGTAGATATTACCACATAGAAATCATTGAGTAAATCTTCTTACCATCCATTTTAGAGGGTACCACATTATAGTCAACATGGAACACCATTGGCTAGATCTTCTGGATGGTACCACTCGATAGTCTCTCACGATCCTCCCTGATCACTACCATATTAGAAGGTCTCCAATTAAATAATCCTTCCAATAAGATAACACATCATATCTTAGAATCCAAAATGGATGGAACCATCACATTTTATATGAAAAGGCACTTAGGATAGGATATTCATAGGCCAAAATCCATATATAAACGTAGTAGATATAGATAATTGAGGTATCTTCAAAAGAGACCATGGGGTACCCGAATATTTAGTGTAGCAACATGTTTTGTTGTCTCACTTCACTATATGTAATTGTTCGTGGGGGTACATGACTCCCAAGATATGTAATAGTACACATAGTGTATGTGGACTTCACGGTGTGTCCAATTCCATTAGGATTGGGGCATTCCTAGCTGATAGTGACTTTGTACTGGACCTAATGTCCTTGTACTGACCCAGTGTCTATGTACATGGGGTAAAAATCATGTAATCCCTCAGTGTTTCCCACATATGTGGCCTTCCACACAATATTTCCAACAAGGGAAGGGGTACATGACATATAGGGGGGAAACATGCCATGTCACACTATCCTTATTTCAAAAACCATATCCACCACACTTAGGGGGATACAAACCCTTTGTTCATACCTATACATGGAATTTATTTGTGTTTTCTCCAAAAATCCTGATCAAATTCCCAAAATATGAATATGATCTATCCACATGTTTTCAGCATCAATTTTTTGAAAACACATGGTTCAAAATTATTTCTATAATATTCGGATTCCGTTTGATAAGAATATGGATTCAAGTGGGTGTTGGGGGTTTCAACACTTGATCTGTATGAAATTCACCCCACTGATACTTCATTCATCAATAAATTTGTTTTCCTATCTTAAAAATGAAAATCCTCATCTAATAAAAAACTGAGCGTTATGATCGATTCTTCACTACTCTCAACGCAAACAAAGCCATTTCAATTCTAGGGGTATGATCATGCTCGGTACCTCCCAACAATGTCCAACCATGACCATAGGGTCTAAATTGTGATTAATGTAAAGAAACTAGGTGGAAAATAACAAGAACTAGGGTTTAATTTATCTTTTACAAGTGTTCTTCACTAATGATCAAGAACAGTCATCTTGTGTTATAAAACATTGAAAATATAAATTTGTAGTTCAATTAATGGGGGCATGATCAATTTATAACCTGTATTGATCGATAGAATTTATTGATCCATGAAAAATATTTAATTAAAATGGAATAAATCCAAAAATTGATTATTCCTACCTTGATATTGGATCATTCATCATCAATGAATTTTCTCCAAAAAATGGAAGATGTTGTTGAATTGGATGCTTCCAGATCTACGTCGATCTGGCATTTTGTTGTCATCTGATGTGATTTTACAACAAAAGAGGATAGAGAAGCTCTTTTATTATCCTAGGGTTTAGGTCACTAACCTTGGAAATTTAAACACTTAAGTATTCTTATAAAACATTTTGGTATTTTTAAATGGATTAATCTTTTAAATAAAAAAATTAATTAATCCACTTAACATACCTCCATCAAGTGCGGAGGCCAAATTCTTAGTGTCAACCAATTTTATGTCATGACTAGGGTAATAAATATGTTCCACAATCACTACAATATCATATTTCTGACCCAAGTTTCAATTTAATAGTAATATAATCTTTTATAAGATGCTATACATGCATAATATAAAAAATATTTAATTTTTTATAAAAATCATTATGGGCGCACTGGGCCTCAAAATCTCACACTCTATGAACTATTATATCTCTAAATATATGTATAAATATTTCAAATATTAAATGGGGAAAACCAAGTATCTACATCATTCCCTCCATCAATATTTTCCTCCCTTAAAAGTAAAAATAACCAAAACAATTTGGATACTAAGCCCACATATTTCTCTCCTGCTCCTAGGAACTCTCATGCACATTCATGAACTACAACAAAATGTGGAATAATGGGATGATCAATCCACATAGGTCCATATCCTATTGATCCTCGATTGCCTCTGGAAGATCTGCAAAAGTGTATCTATCCTCAATATATAACCTTCCCCAATCGATGATGTGCATCAGATCCTACACGTATCTACTCTTCTATAACACAAGGAATATGTCACCCACCCAATCTAGTTGTGGGGGTAGGTCAAGGTGGTACGCAACCACACCAACCCTATACCTGATATTGAACTCCCTGATGAACCTCACGGATGGATTGCATCCTTAGAAAAACCTCTTCAATAATATCTATAGGGAGACTCAAAATAAAACACGATATCCCTTAAAAAACATCAAGGAATGATGAGGATGATTTTTTTAATATTTCTTTCTCCACTAGGATTTCCTCATCGACTCACGGATGACTGGGACATTCACTGTTGTAACCAGTCCCATCTCTAGGCACAAAGAAGATGCCACTCCAGATTCTTTCCTACAAATAGTGAATAACATGGTCTCCAAAACAGGCCATCAAAAGGTTCCATGCCGATTGTGGAGTGGTAGATATTGTTGTTCACAAAATCTAATAAGATAATGTGATCCTATAATTTCTATAATAAATCTAGCATAGACGCCCTCATTATATCCTACATCACCTAGACAGTGTGCTCAGTCTTCCCATTGATATGAAAGTGAAAGGCTATTCTCATCAACATTTATGTCCCGAATGTTTCTTGTATACCTCTCCACAATTGTGACATAAACTGCACATCATGATCGGAGATAATCACCAAGGGAACCCCATGAAGGAAAATTACCTCTAGTTAGTAAAAATACCAAAAATTTCAACTAAACTATACTCCTCGATATCAAGGAAGTGTTCTGACTTTTTGAGTAAGTGAACTATCACCCCAATTGTGTTATAGCCCTTTAATATCCATGGATTTCTTATAATAAATTACATGGATATTTCCTTTCCCTTCCACTCTCAGATCTCAAGGGAATCCTACAAACTTTTAAACAATTACTCCTCAAATCTAACCTATTAAAAAGTGAGGCACTATTAGAAAAAATCTATTATGATTCGCATCATTATAGACCTCCATTACTATTGCTGACAGTCTATGTATATCTTCCCCACACTGGGATTTATAGATAGGGGATAAGTGTGGAACTATCACATTACCCACTCCCACATCTATTCTAGAACCACTTTCCATCACTTGAAAATTATTTCGTCATTACCTCCTTCAAAATATCAATATTTTGGGTAGCCTGTAGATATATGATCACATAATAACTCATAGTTGAGGTCTCCCAACTGGGGATCATTGAAACGATTGAGAAAAAGAGGAGTCAACTCCATCAACTGAATAAAATTTATTCCCTCTTCATCAACCAATGTCAACTGATGGGACACAAACTACATTAAAGCCTCTAGAACCAAGTGATCCAAGGACCTATTGATAAGGGAATCTTCTACCATGTTTCCTTTCCCTAGAGTATAGACTACCTCATATTCATAGTCCTATAAGAACTCCATCTAGAACTATTTTATAAGTTTTAATTATCTCTATATCAATATATACCTGCGAATTTGATGGTCCGAGTAAACACAAAAATGTTCTCACATAAGGTAGCACCTCTACATCCCCATGGTGAAGAATAAAACTACTAGATCCTGATCTTGATTTGCGTAGTACATCTCATGGGGTCTTAACTATCTCAACCTGTATGCTATAACTTCATACCACTACATAAATAGACAATCAAACCCAGCTCATGAGGAATCTCAATACTCAATAAACGTGATGACGTCAACTTATAGTGTCAACAATGGTTCACCTGTTATCCTTAGCCTCAACTCCTCGTAGGCCATATTGAAATTATCATACCAGATAAATTGCTTCCATTTTCACATCAAGGTGGTCAAATGGGATGAAACTATAAAGTAGTTTGACATAGACCTCCGTTAGTACCCTGCCATACCAAGAATGCTCTACACCACTAACAAATTCTTAGATGGCTCCCAAGAAAGTTCTACATCAATATTTTATAGGTCCAGGGCTTACCCATGCATGATATAAAATTTCATAGAATGTGAAAATCATGCATCTAGAACTAGATCATCGAGATTTTCCCATAATGATGGTGCTCTCGAAAAAATCTAGTACCATCCTCATGTGCTTTGCATGATCCTCCTTCAATACAGAGTATACATGATTATCGTCGCTGAAGGTTACAAAAAACATGTCCTAGTTTAGTTAGAATACCCAGTTCATCAAATCGACAAAAAAGGGGGAATTGATATAACTAATGTAAATCACGTGGATGTTATAGTTTTTGTAGCAACATCATAATGACATATTTGGAATATTAGACTCATGAACCCTCAACCATTTGAGGTTGAACCGGAGATCAATCTATGAGAACCATATCAACCTTGAAACGTTTTAAATAGGTCCTAAATACTTGGAATGTGGTAAATTTTCGTTATCATGGCCTAGTTTAGGTGATAATACTCTACAAAAATCCATAATCATATGTTCACCATTCTCTTAAACAATTTTGGAGCTTCCCCAGTGGACACAATGGGTCAATTGAAACCATTATCTCAAAGGTCCTCTAGTTTTAACCACATCTCCCATAGCTTGATAGGGGATATATGATATGATAAAGAAGATATAAGAGTGACACCATGATTTAATTATATACAATAATTAATCTACCACCTTAAAGGTAGTTACAGAACATCCTTGGGGAATATGTCCATATAATCCTCCATATCTAAAGGAATCTAAATTTTTATTGATCTTTCTTCACCAAGGGATATACATTCTAACTGACGGGTATTGGGATTTGGCCTCATACTTATATAAACTCTAGTTTTACACTGAAATCTCTCTCACCACTATAGAGAACCTCATCCCATGAATGCATAGACATCTGATTTGTATGCGGTGATAGTCAATATGGTATCAAACCATAGAAAACCAATCCATCCTCAACATAATGGCATAGGATTCCATTGTGAAAAGAAAAATGTACCACATGAACTTATCTCCATCAATAAATATCTTGCACTACAGGAAGATAAATGATATAGAAAAAACCTCCCCTATAAGAATCTCAAGATGATATAGTTGTACTAGCTCCTCAACTAGGATCTCTAGCTCCTGGACCAGGTGTACAAAGATGAATGAATGACAAAAACCTATGTGTAATAATACTAAAAAATATTAGAGTAAACATAGATCATACGTTTAATCATCTCATGCGCAGCGGGGTCATAAGCCTCCAAAGCCTATAGCTATCTGTGACCCAAACCGTCAGCTGTCTCGTCATGATATGTGCTGCCTAGTGGTGATTGAAGTATCTCATAGAATCATCCACCACATATAGCTCCTCATTCTCCTATGTCAACTCTTCCTCCCTAGGGAAACCTTTTCCTCCCCCACTAGATCAATGATCACAGTGTAGCCTCTTCCATGTTGGTCCATCAGCTTCTTGGCTTTTCTCCTTAGTATGTTTGGTAGCGTGGTCACATGCAATGTGACATTGTCCACTAAAAGAAAGTAATTTAAAATCTATGGGATTCTCTAGTGTTATGTGCTATCTCTATAAAGTATGAAAAAGCATATGAGTTTGCTAGAAAAGGGGTTTTCTATTCTGATATCCTGTTGATAGGTTCCTGGTACCTATCACAGACAACTTAGCTTAGTGATTCCCACTCCTAGCCCAAATTTCATGGAATTTCCCAAATATAAATCTCTCTTTGACTATTTTATGTTCCAGAATCTCAATATATATGTTGATGTAAAAGTGCAGTAAACTGGCTCAAATACCTCTATGGAGTCCCTACTTAATATTCCATGATAATAAGTATGATCCAAAAATAATGTCAAGAGAGTACCAGGTAAGGTTTATAACCCACACTGCTTAACCAGTCTCCATCATACTTCCCCTCAACATCTTCAGAATCACTTGATTCCAAAATTAGAATGAGAAGGAGGGGTATTAATCTTCATTGAACAACATATGTAAGTTTATCCATGAGAGAAACAACTCATCGTGCATCTATGTAACAAGGCTCCCCCAACATCCAAATACTTTGTGGAAGTGGTTAGCTACCAGTGCTACCACATAATACTTTGTGGTCCGAACAATCCTAAGGATACATAACACAGAATCTATCCAATCCTATTCTACCTAATGATTTGGCTCTTCATAGAACATTAGTGGTAGTTGGTACAAGAACTCATAGAGTGATCTATTCCTACGCACTTCCATATCCTACTAGGCTAGAAGTATCTGATGCTCCCCATGTATAGGTGCTACTACCTACCCACCATGAGGAAGAAGCTCATGGGATGGACCCTAAAATGAGGCCTCACCACTCATCAGATCATATTCATGAACCAGAATTGGTAATTTGGATGGCTGTTGTCATGGAGGAATCCTCATATTTACCAATATGTACCATAGTAAGATGAATAATATATATATATATATATATATATATATAATGGTGTGGATCTATCTCAAGAATGAGAGTTAAATACTGTAGCCTATATAATGCATGTACCACTGATCCCTACAACCAATGTACAAGTATTTCGAGTTTAAAATCAGTTAGTCATTGTCCTAGTGATTAGTAACATTGGACATCCACACCATCAATATATTATATGGTATGAGATATGCACTTGAGACAATTTGGCACTGTATCTTCAAAAAAAACTTTTATGGGGACTAGTCTGAATAACTTAGAAATAAATTAATTTTCTCGGATGCCAATCTTTCATGACCCGACCTAATCGAGGGATCAAATAACAACTTCCCCAAGCCCACCTCCATATTCTATGGTGTGGTAGACAACACCAATATAAAAACAAACATGGGGAGGAATTTTACTAAGAACCTATATTTAGGCACATAGACATCTCGATGAACAAGTGAAATGGAAAAGAGAAAGTGATGATTCAAAACTAGAAAGTAAACCAAGAATCAATAACCTCAAAGGTGTACACGAGTATGATAGTGAAAAATGAAAAAAAGGTGAAAAAATAGACACCCAAAAAGAAAAGTGACCCACCCATGAAAATAAACTTGAGTGGTAAAATGCTTAGGGAACCTATATTCTGAATCCCGGTCTATAACCACCATATGTGGTCTAATATACCGAGTATCACTAAGATCTTTTGAAGTCACCACCAACCTGTATGTTGTCTTCATAAGACATGAAACATGTGGGGAAAATTCCATGTATGGGTGACTAAATACATACCTATTAGGATTCCCCAAAACATGAAGGGGGATAAGTAAGAGATACAATAGGAATACAAAGAAAGTTGATGCAATATATAATCAATGATAATAGATTAACTGAAACCAAGAGTGAAAGTAACCTCATCTAGGAAAAAGGGGCGTCACATTGTGAGGAGATGAACTAAAAGTCTAGTATTCTATATATTTAGCTTTATAGTAGACTCATACAACCATGGGAAACTAAAAACTAAAAGAATGTGGAGTCCCCATGTGGGTTCACCTCTCATGGAAAGAGAATAATGATATCCAAGGTGTGGATATAAAAGAATATATATATATATATGCTATGTCAGATAATCCCAAATGAGAGAGTAATTAGATGTCTATCTCTTAGCGCATCCTAAAAGGAAGAGATTCCAATAGTCCCAAAAGTCCATCAATGATTCCCAGTATCACATGCATCTACCCAGAAGTAATTTTCCAATGAAACCATGCCTCATCACTTTGCTACACAATAAAGGGACCACTAACTCTAGATATGGAACACATTCCCTGGTACAACATGAGTGTTATTATCAAACAGTTATAGAGGAACACCACTTCTTATCTCTACTCGAGGTTAAGACTCATAAAGTATCCATAGAGGTCCCATGCCCATACTGATGGGGGGGGGGGGGGTATAACTATAGTAATCATCGAGGAACCCCCTAACCAGCTCTAATGAGGGTCAACACGATAATAATTGAGGAACTCCACTTCACATCCCTTCTAGAGTGATTATCTCAGTAATCATTGAGGAACAACACATCACATCCATGCTAGATGGTTCCACATTATATTTATTGATGAACTCTACTACCCAACATAGACATAGTGTACAAAAATCATCGAGGAACAATAATTCCTAATTTGGATGGAGGGTTCCACTTGATAGTCATCGAGGAACTCCACTGACCATCCCTGCTAGACGGTACAACTCGAAAAGCAACATGGAACCCCACTTCCCAGCCTTTTTGGAGTTTAGTACTTTATAGTCATTGAGGAACTCCACTACCAAATCCTACTAGAGGGTACCACTTGATTGTCTCTAGTGATCCAATGTGATCCCTACAATCATCAAGAGTAACCTAAGCACAAATAATGCGATGAAATTTTCAAATCATATCATAGAATCCATAATTAACGGAATAATAATGTTATACATGAAAAACACTCAAGATAGGATACTCTAGGGAAAATTATGAGTTCAAGTAAAGGGATTGAAAATGATTGAAGATTCCTCAAAAGAGGCCAAGGTGTACACGTCATGTGAGGATCCCCCATAGAGTGTAGCCTCATTCAATGAACATGCCATGTCCTCATGGGGGGGCACAATGTGTTGTTGGGTTTTCTCAAAAAATAAATATCCTCTTCACATGACTTGAATATAATCCATTCCATTGATTTCCGCATTGAATATTCTTGAAACTTAATGATAAGGAAATGATATATCATAGTCAGCCACCATTCACTAGAAAAACATATTTTGGTGGAGCATCACTAGATTTGTAACTTGACCCATATGCACCACATGCCATCACACCTTCATTCAAGAAAGATTTGATCACCAATTATCAAAAGAACAATCATAGTCTCAGAAAAAATCCAAATTTATGCTTGATTCGTTGATCATCTCCCCACATATGAAACTATTGGGATTCTGGGGGTCCAATGGGGGCAGGTACTGCCCAAAAATGTAGAATTGGGACTATAGGGTCTAACTAAAAACAAAAATGATGAAAAGAGGGGGGAAATCACAAGAAAAATGGATTAATTGATAGCTTCCAAGTATTATTAACCAAAAATGTATAATGGTCATTCGATGATTGAAAACATGAATAAATCAATTTAGATTTCAATATGAATTCACCTGATCAATCCACAATTAGTTCAAATCATTTGATGGGACTGATCAACTCAAAACATTTAATCAAAAGAGAATTAATAACCGAGTTGATGAGTCATACCAAGATATTGGATCATTCTTCATATAATAACAAACTCACTAATGAATGGATGATTTCATTGTATTTTCTGCATCTCGATCAACTCTGATCCAAAATTTGATCATCGTCAAAAGTGATTCACCAATGAAGGAGGAGGCAGAACCTCTGATATTATCCTAGGGTTTGTGTGGATAAACCTGGGGAATTCTCCATTTTGGTATTCTCATATAACATTTCATTGAATTGAAATGAATCAATTTATTAAATTAATAAATTTATTAATCCACTAAACATAAATCCATTTAGTGAGGTTTCCAAAGGCCCAATGTTGAACCATTTTATGTTGTTCTTACAGAAAAAAACCTTAAAAACTCAATCATAGTACCATATTTATAATATTTCATTTTATTTAAGAGTTATAAAATATTTTTTTAATAAGATATGTGTACACAATATAATATATATTGAATATTTTTATAAAATTAATTTTGAACAAACTGGGCCTCATAATTACTCATCATCTTATCTTCTAAATTTGGATATATATGTCAAAATATCTAAAATTCATACAAGGAAACATCCAGGTCTCTATATAACATATTTCATTATCATTCTAATGAGTACATAACTTTGATTTACCAGAATATAATTAAATATTGTCTATAACATTTTTATTATACTTATGATATTTCATGATCATAAAATATAAAAGTAACATAATAACATTTCTAGATAATAATGAGTAATATTAATAAATAATAATAATAAGAAAATAATTATAAATAATAAATCATGTGAAAAATTAATAATAAATTAAAATAAAGGTATCCAAATCAAATAATAATACAAAATTTAATTATATATATATGTGAGTTGGATTAGTAATTATCAAAACAACATGTAATTATTCAAGCATAAAAATGTGTCTCGATCCACTCATTGTTCTCACATTTTATGATAATTAAGAAACCAAAACACATCAATAAAAATCTCTCACATATTTTAACGACTAAAATGACCGGATTGGGGGGAGCTGATAAAAAGAACAATACAACCCCTCCTAGAGTAATATAAAATAAGAAACAAGGGAATGAAAAATACAAAAAAAATTACCCAATACAAAATATGATGTAAAATAAATCTTCCATTTTCAATAAATAATAATATAAAATTTAATTAGGCTTTGAAAAGAAATATAATTCTACATTCTTAGATTATAAATAATATCTGTATTGAAAAAAGGTAAAATATCACAATATCATGAACAATACCAAATTTTATATGAAATATTAAAAAAAATATTAATAAAAACTCTCTCTTAATATAAGATTCATCTGTGTAGAGATGATTCAATTCGTTTTAACATTATAAAATCCTACAATATAATAATTTCAACATTACAGAACCATAAATCTTATTGAGAATATTAAATTAATTAATAGAACAATTTTCACTCAATTAAATAAGTAACAATATTTTTGTTAATTTAATAGAAGAAGATCACCTAACTAATGATAATCATTAAAGATAAATCCACTTAAAACTAGTCATATTTATAAAATTGAAGATATAAAAGTTATTTATGGAATCAAATGGGGTTATTCTCAACATAGATGATAATAAATTTTTATAACAGATTTGTAAAAAACAAATGATAATACATAAAAATAATTCTATAAAAAATTAATAAATAAAATCATATGAATGTGATGATAAATAAAAATATAATGAGTTTGAATTCATCGTAAAAGATAATATAATAAATCAAATTTTAAATCCATTTCATGAAATAATTAATAATTTATTCAAATATTGGATTAAAAGAATAAAAAAATTATAAAAGATTCACCCATATATAAAATTATTAATAAATATCATATAGTTATTTTTTTAATATTGATACAAAATAAATACATCATAAAAAGATATAGACACATATTTATTGAAAATTATTTTAACATATTCATTATGAAATTAATTAATAATTATTACATATTATAAATGATAAAAGTCTCAATATATTATTTTTTATTATTAAAACATAAATATTTTATTTAATAATACAGTTCATGGGACTCATTTTATAGAAAAAATCTAAGTAGTAATATTTTCAGGTCTCATAAGATTTTGGTTCCAAAATTGATACAAATAATAGATTTTGATAAAAAAAAATCTGTTATTGTTTAATTGAAACTACAGTATTTTATTTCGATAATTTTTTAGTAATGATGGAAATATTGAAACTGAAAAAATGAGGACTTTTAAAATAGTAATCATTTGAATAACATCCATAAACATCATAATGAAAACATTTAACAATAGAAATGTTTTTTATATTTATCAAGAATAATATAATTCCTATAAAGCTTATTTTTTATCATTACGTATAATTCCATATATATCTTTATATTATTTTACCATACTAGAGGGTTTTTTAGGACATTATAATTTTTTTAGTAAACTCTCTAACATCCAATTCCAAAAATATATACCGCCTCAAATAAGACATTCATTTTAGTATTATGAAAGTTATAAGATGTTTTAGATTTATCATATTTATAATTTATTTATAATTTTTTTTAAATAAACCATTATTTAAAAAAATAATTGAACACTAATAATTCATTAAATATTTATTATTTTTCTTTATGGTATCAAATTTATTCTAAAGTATACAAAAATACTAATTTATTTCACGAAAATAATAAATTTATTATTTATAAATCTATTTTAACTCTTCATTCTGAGCTATTAGATATAAATTTACATTCTATGTTGATTGCTAAGCTTCTAATAAATACCATGATTCATGACTAGAATCCTTAGAATCAAATTAATTTGGTTTTATAACTCTTTTTTATATCCAATTATAATTATAATTTTTTGATTTTCATTCAAATATTAGTTGATTGTAGTAAATTGTGATATTTTTCCAATTCATTTATTCCTTTAATCTAAGATATTTTCCATCATACTTTTTTAATTTTATTTTATCCTCCTGTGTAGCTTATTATATATTCTAAATTTTTTTATGTTCATAAATAAAATAAAAAATACTAAAATCTTCATCAGTTGAATTCAAATAAATATTCTTATAGATTTCCACAACCTTTGAGGTGTAAAATTTAAGAGAAATAACATCTTTCTTGAAGAGATTGTGTTCATTAGCTTCTAATTGCATCTTAGATAAAAGTATCCTAATAGTTTGAATTAAATTCATAATTTTCAATTATTAAAAGGTGTGTACAATCAGATTATAGTAGAGATTCCACTATACTTAATGCGTAGAACTCTAATAACATTAAATTCTTGAGCTGATTCTGATTCCAAACATTCCGAAAAAGGAACATTTTTAAACATTCCAAAATTTATCTATTTTTTTGTTATTACATTCTCAATTATATATCCTAAAAGTTTTAAAAAAATATTATCACGGTATTTTACATCGATTAAGTTACATTTTCTATTACTTCATTATAAATATCAATAGATTAAAACATTTCATTTTTAGTTTCTTACAGAGAAGAAAAATTGAATAAATATATTCATATCTTTAGACAATAAGAATTAGTTGTTTTGAATTTAAATTATAAATAGATTATTTAGAAAAAATCAATGTCTCAGGTCCACTAGTAGGAATATTATAGTGTTTCACTACCTTTCTATACACATTTAATGCACGTTTCTTAAAATAAATTATCATTTTAGATTTATAAAAAAATATTTATCTCTATTAAAATATGGATAACTGTTCATGGATATATCATCTATATGATTATTCATCTGTTTTTATTATTTTTTTAATCATTAGATATTTTTTTATGGATGAAAATTTATAATATCATTGATTATAAACCTATGATAAATTTTAATCTTAGTATGTAGATGATATAGTTAATATGAAAAACTATGATACAACTTGTTATCCCAGCTTGGTAGATGAGAAGGAATCATGTATGGGATTTATTGAGTCCTTTAAATTATATCACCAATTTTATACCTCCATATTAAGGTTAGATTGACCAGTAAAATTTTTATAATGTTATAGGTAAATATAGATTCAAATTTCATGGTAAAAATAGTTTTTATAATGTTTTAGGGATAAAATGAAATTCCCTTAGTCTTTTACACCAACAAATAATGAAATATTTGTGGTTTATGTGTATCATTTTCTTAAAGATATCTTAGTAGAATGAATGTAGTCAAAATTTCAATGAAGATATATTTTACCAAGGATTATAGTCTATTTATTAAAGGCCCCAAAAGTATATTCATATTGTTAATACCTCATTTACATAACTGAGAAAAATTTCATGACACTAATTTAGAAATATATAAGATTAACAAATGGTAAAAATGTTCAATATATAGTTCTCATCATACCTATAAGTAATATATTCCTCTATATAGTGAAAGAAACATCATGGTGTATCTTTAAAAATTTACTTCTCAACATCTTCATTTTATAAAAACAATGGACTTATTTTTTATTCACATTAGAATCTATATATCATTAATATATATTTTAAATTTAATTCGTTGATTAAAGTGATATCAATTAATAGAATATCATGAATATATATATATATATACATTAGTTTTTTTGTTTTCACTGATTTCCATGTATCATGTAGTCATAGTATATATAATCCATATATCACAAGGTAATAGATAATATAAAGAGTAATGATTAGTAAAAAGTATCCCATGATTTCTTCCTTAATAAAAGTAACCTCCATAATTATTGAAAAAATATTTCCATTTGATTATTAAAAATAAATAAGTCATCATGACCTATAATCTTCTCAATTAAAATAACAGGCATTTAAAGCATTACATTTTTGAAAATAAACAAGAAATACATATTTTTTTAAAAAAAATTAATTATATATGATGTAAATTCAAAAAAAAATATCCAAAAAACCCAAATATTCATAACCATGGAATATATTTATATCCACCAAGTAAGAATACATTAAATATTTCTTGAGTATATTAAATAAATATAGGAATTACCATTATTGATTAAACCTCATCATAATATCATTAAAATTTAGTGAATACCAATGTGGAAACTATTTTATGATTATACTAAATCATTAGAAGGTAGATAATTTGAGTGTTCTACTAGAAGTTCTATTCATATAGATATCATTAGAAGATGATAAATATTGAGCGTAAATTATATGGATGATGTAAAATGAGAATGTAGGCTATCAAACGATATATTGAAAAAATAACACGAATTTTGGGTCACACTCTTTGATGTGATCAGATAATAAAAATTAATGTTCCTTTACTACATTTGATAATTCTATTGATACGTATTCCATTAAACATGTCACATTTTAATGATTTCAATTTTTCATTATAAAAATACAAACTATGTTCTACAACATCTGTTTGGTATAAATCCTAAATTTTGATAATATATAAGGGATGCATTCCATTTTTCTGATACATTAAATCTAATTAAATTTATTGATATATATTTAGTAACATGAAAGTTTGTTTCTTAAATCCATAGTAACATATTTTTTTGTAGCTTTGTTATACAAAAATCATATTCCAGAGTCTTGTTACAGGAGTGTGGACTTCATCTTGTAGATTCATTCAAATATATTTAATCATGATTTAGTATTTCTCAATATTTTAAAAATCAATGTTCATGTCATGGAATTCATGTGTTATGATTTAATAGTTTCTTCATGAAAATATATTATACAAAATTTTAGGTTTTTTCTCATTAAACATAAGGTTTTACTTGAAAAAGATTCATAGATAATATATTTGAAGAAGTTAAATAATATATTCTTTTATGTAATATATTTTCCTTTTGTGAGTAACATTTATTAATATCATTCCTTTGAGAAAATTCACTACAAAAAAATTATCCTGACATGTAATATATTTTCATATTCTTCCAATGCATAATAAATTTCCGTTTACAAGATTATCATAACTTCAAATGAAAAAAAAATTCCTATAATTTAGAAATTTATTTATCAAAAAATATTAGTCTAATAGAATAATAATTATCGATAATAATGAATAAAAAATAAATAATAAAATAATAATATTAAATAATAATGAATCAATAAAAAATATTAATAAATCATAATAATATTATAAAAAAATGAATACAAACAAACAAAGATATATAAATAAAATTAAATGGAATAAGAATTACCCAATGAACATTGAATTATCAAAACACAAAAAACGTTTTATGGATCTACTTAATAAATACATGTAGTCCAAGTCAATTCTATAATAAATGAGGCCAAAATACTTATCTTTTTGAATTTATTTTTTTCATCATTCCACATATAATATAGTGAATCATATCCATGGGTTAGATAATTTGAATATCTAATTTCTTATATTATTAATTAACTATCTTCAAATTCTAACATATTTAACATATCAATTAACATTCAATTTTGTGGATTGGGACATCTCAAATAGGGTTTCCTTGTTTCAAACTCTTAATTATTTCTGGATTATACTTTTTATGTTTTCATTAGGCCAAATCAATTTTATCCTCCAAATATAAATAACATGAATGTTTATCCTAACCGACTCTATTTTTTCTGAATATTTAATTATCCTTCATAAAATATATTATCGTGTTTAATGTTAGTCTCATAGATTTTTACTTATGAGGATAACTTTATTACATTCACCACAATGTAGAGATGCACGTTTTTTTAAATAAATTTATAAGAAAAAATGACACTTTTCCATCATATTTTTTCTCTAACATACATATAGAAAACACCTTGTATTTTGATCAAGACATCATCTAAAAATAAAACCACACACATTAATTTTTTTCAAAACACAAGAAGAGTTTCATATCACTTACCAGGTGAAATGAATAAACATTTTACAATAATAAAGGTATCTTATTTTGTGATGCCTTAGGTACTACCCCAACAACACAATCAATTTATTATCTTGTCTTGGTTACTATTTAAAACATCTTATTCGTTATTTTAATAGTGTAATTTTTGTAGAAAAAAATAGAAATCCACATAAAAATGACCTTATTTTTTAAACCATCTATAATTTTCATTCAATAAATCAAATTGATTCATTAGATTTATTTTTCATGATTTAGCTATTTAAAATTTTTTCCCTTAATGTGTGTTTTCATTTTATCTAATCATTTCTTAAATTTCTTTATGAATCATTGGAATTCTCCAATTAAACAATATAAACATTTCCATATTATTATATCTACCCTAACACCATCGGTAGCCATAAAATTGAATTTTATTCCACATACTTATCTATTTTTTATATTAAATTTGTGTTATTTTCATCATTTCTAGACATTAATTTTCATTTCATTTAATGAATAAAAATTTTGAGATTTTATAAACATATAAAAATTCTTCGTAGAATCTTTTATCTTAATATTAAATCTATTTTGTATAGTTTTATTTTAATTAAAATCAATATTTACATATCCATTTATAATATTTTTTGATTTATTTCACATCATCAACATTATCTTAGATTGATAGTTTGACTTATTCTTATTAATTTAACTTCCTTTTAGATCCCAATTTTTTAAAGGTTAGTATGATCACCAGGATGCACTACTATTTAAAAATTATTTTCAAAACCCTTTTAAAATTCAAAAAATTATAAAAATACATTCTTCCAAAAAATTATGCATCATTAAATTATTTTAATCCTAAAATAAATATATAAAATAATAATTTCTAAAATTTAACTTCCATATCAAACTAAATATATATCACCTTGATATTTTCAACCATATTTGGTGTTTTAGTTTCATTCAATGAATTCATATTCCCTTATACAACTTAGATACATTTAATATAAAACCATTTAATATATGCCTTATAATGAAGTTTTTATTCATTTATTCCTCTACTTCATAAAAAGTGAATAGTTATTCATTCACCTTATCTATCAACTATTTTTCATAATAATTTATACGTGAGAAACCATCATCAATTTCATAACTAAAAATTTTGTATAAAATATTTTTTTCATTATTTTTGATAAAATCCATGTTTCTATTTCTATAAAACCTTAATTTTTAATCGTGATGTTTTTTCCTAAGATAATTAACTTGTGACACAAATCCATCCACATATTTTAAGCTTTTATAAAGGATTAATTAGATGTAGGGGGAAAACTACTCTATAATTCGAAATTTTAATTGGAATAAAAACATGTTGTTTTATGATTATTTTTTTATAATTATTTATGAAAATGAAATGAATTACTCAATGTTAAACTTATAATATTAATTAAAAAAATTTATTTCTTATTCTTTTACCATCATCCAAGTATTTTCATTCATAATGTATTGGATTTAAATTTCATTAGTAAATTTTTTTTCTACATAAAAGCAGATGCGTTCCTTATCATATATGGAATTTTCATAATGTGATTGTAATCTAGTTGAAATGAATTCAAACCATAATCTCAATTTGATAAAACCATTTAATTAAACCTATTTGGTATGATAAAAAATATCACATGAAAATAATGTGGTATTTATTTTTTCTTATAATCCCTATATAGACATTATAATCTCATTAAATCTTGTGAAGATACCATTCATCATTTATCCTACAGGTAAATGAATATATTTTAACTGAGTATACATGATTTAATGTTATTCTCTCCCTTTCATGAATATTATATATATTTTCCATAATATTTTTCCTTATCTTGATAATCATAAGTATTATAGTTTTTATTAATGTGAGGATAAGAAGACATTTATTAAATGATCATCATTCTCAATGTTGTTTCAATAAATTAGAGCATCACAATTCCTTATCTTATGTGTGTAAAACTATCATTTTATATATCTACCTCGGCCTTACCAAATTATAATAAATAATGAAAATATATTTCCTTATAAACATTGTAATTTTTCATTAAAAATTTGATAGAACTTTTTTGACCATTGAATTTAAATGAGGTGTTATTTAGATAAAATGTAATATAAAAAATTCCTTCAATCATATATAATAGACCACAGTAACCAAAACAACACAACTAAATATAAAAAATAATACATTTATTATAACTGAGGTGTACCAAATTCAATTCATTATAAAATTTTTATTATATAAGGGGGATAAATAAGTGAATTATATTTCACTTTTATTATTTTTATGAAAACATGTTCAATATTTGTCAAATAATTAAATTATATTTCCATTATTGTACAAGTTTTGAGAAATGGGTGTAAAAATGTACATGTATGTTGTTATCAATTATAATAGTCATCTATAATATAAGAATTGAAGTATTCTTGGAAAAACCTTGTAACATAAATGGATATATTATTTTCTAGGAAAATCAGGTTAAATGGATATATAAATATATAATCATTTAATAATGAAAACTCCTTTCTCCCAACATTCGTAGATTTCACACACATATAATAATTCTATAAAAATCCAATCAACATGGATGCTCGGCTTTGATAACCCGTTCTTCTAGGATAAGTTAATACCTTTTCATGAGATTTCAATTTCATATGATTTAGACCCAGAATATATTTATGTAGACTTTAGAACTCAAAAAACATATTGAGAATTATTACGCACAACTAATAAATAAAAATTCCCTTTTGAAACACGAATAAATAAGATGAATCTAAATTAATGAATCTTGATGAATTAATAAAATGATACTATAACTTTAGGAGTCTTTTACATTAATCGTTATCATATTATAGTGTCAAGGAACTTCCCTATCCATCTATTCTACTATCTAAAATACTTATCTCGCACTTTTTTAAATATTCACTTAATTTTTAAAAAAAATTTATATAAATAAACATTATTATAGTTTTAGAATATTTTCTTCCATTACAAATTAGTAAAAGGTGTTATTAACTTATTTGAATAAACCTCACTAAAAAATAAATTAATTGAAAAAATCATTACTGTATAATAATTTTATACAGTGTAGTTCATTGGTTTCATTAATTAAAACATGAACTTAAAAGACTAATAAAATAAACCCATTAATAAATAAAGAAATATTTCCTTATTACATATGATTATAATGATATGGAAATTTGAATTCCAATGTATAGACTTTTAAACTACTGTGTGATTTCTATATATAATCCGTCATCAATAACTAAAATAAAACACATCACAAAATTGTGGGAAGATCGCCATTTCATTTTAACAAGCCCAAGAAACATCATTTCTATACCTAAATTTTGCTGTAGAAAATAAAAATAGTGATTTATTTTTCAAATTTCAAATTTTGATAGAAAATATTAAAATATTTTATGATATGATATATATCATTCCAACATGATATCTTATATATCTCTAACTGTTCATGTAACTTATCATCAACACTTAAAGTAAATTAAAAACCATCATGCAGCCTTATTGGAAATTTATTTCTTTTAATATGACCATTATATTTATTTTTTTATTTTAAATGAAAAATAAACTATAAAAAATATCATCTATTAATGTCAATCTAAGACATATTTATGAAAATTATTCCTATTCCACTTCAATTATTAGTAAACATGATAATAAGTTCTCCTCTAAATCTCCCCCATCGTAATTTTCAATGAAAAAATGAATTACCCAGGGATCACTACCACACATATCTTCTAATATGGACTTCCTTTAATGAAATGATATTATGTGAATAGATAAAACATTAACATAAATTTTATTATCAAAAAACTAACTAATGATTCTAAAAAATACCATATTACCCTCTAATAAAATCATAATGAGAGAAATGAAAAATTCAATCATATATAGAAATGATATTTCAGTTTTTATTTCTATATTACAAGAGTGAACAAAGTCTATGTTGAAATAATAAACCAAATATAATCACAAAGTTAATAGTAAAAGAAAAATCATAAGACTCGCTATAACAACCTCTATAAAAATAGATTCTTTTAAAATATAATTTTTACCAACATTTTAATTTTATAATATTTATTAATAAATCCCAATTAAAAAATTTCTAATTGATTTCCTATACACATAACTGAAAATTTAATAATTTCTCCAATATAGAAGTTATTATCACAACATCACATGCACACAAAACATCATGAATACAATGTTCATAACCTACCATTAAATTTATCCCACTCAATATATTCCCCATATTTTTTGGGTGAAACATATTTAATGGGATTTATTATAACTAAATACCCATTTTAAAGTTAAAATATATTAATTTTATATGTTTCTTCTATTAACATGACATAAACAATATAATTAGAAATATTAAAGGGAAAACCCATAATTTAATCTCTTAAGATATGATATTGATCTCCTGTTATGAACCTCAATTTTTGAAATGTATATGTAGGTTATGGTTTTGCAAACACATCAACCACTTTATCCATTATTTTAAATACAAACTAGTTTTAATTTAAATATTCAACATCTCATCTTATGAGGACATAAAAACTATAAATAATCATTAATAATGTGTTTGAAAACATATTATTTGAAATATTTAAAGCCATATTTTTATTATCATTGTATAACATCAATATAATCATTATATCTCTTATAAGTTATTTTTTATGAATTTTTATTATCCTTAATGAAATATTTACTTGAATAAAAACAATATATTTTAATTTCAACTTAATTAGTGGAAAATAGTATTACATATTCATGTTATTAGAGCCATAGTTTATTCCTAAGAATAATACTACCCCAGATGTGTACACATCCACATTTCTATCACAAATAATGTTAGTAAAAATGAAAAAAAAAATTATGATTTCATTTGATGAAATATGTCAAAATATATTCTATAATACCTGTTCAATAACATATAATTCTATTCACGTTAATAAGATTATATTCAGATGGTTTTAATATATATATATATAATGGTGAATGATATTAGATTTTTTTTGATTTTAAACTAGTTAAATAACAAAAATATTAAATAAGATCTGTATGATTTATTTTATTAACTTATTAACAATCACTATTCTTTAAATTTATATTTCCACTTTTACTAGTGATGAATCAGTCTATTATACTTTCCTCCTATAATTATTCATTATTTCTCAATTTCATATCTTAAGAAATAAAAAATTATATCATTTAATTGATAAATTTATAAACCCAATAAATATATCATTTCTCAAAACAGTTCCATCCAAAACATCTTATTCATTTTTTTAGTATCTCATTCCCATCTTCGTCATAATTTCGTTTAAATGATAATTCATTAACATTAAAAATCATAATGAGATATTTTTTCAATTAATCCTTTATGATATGTTTTTATCCAATGTTCAATTCCTAAATTCTATCCAAATAAAACTCCATTCCAACTTTGAATACTAAAATCCAAAGGATTGATTCATACCATATGAATAATATATCATCATACACACATTTATTGTATCATTACAAAATAATAATAATTTATATTAATATAAATGAAACTATTTATGATGATCTCCATTCAAAAATATGGTTTTGGAAACCATTTGAGATATCTTGTATCCCCTTTGGATAAGACTAATAAAAAATATACTAACATTTTAATGAAATTTCACAGAAGAAAATTTTTCATCTATGTCAAATCCATTATCTTCAGTGAAATCCTTATAAATGAATCTCAAATTTTTTCTTTACTATTTACCTCTTTTATTAGTTTTTATATAACATCCAATTTATACATTGAATTTATTATCTATAGTCCTTCGAATAAACACCCATTTGATATTTTTTAGTCATATCCAACTCTTTATTAGTTTTTCATTATCCACTACAGTTTCTTCAATACATCATGCATGTCCTCTTGTTAAACTTCAAAAATAATATAGGTTTGATACTATGTACTTATAGATATCATTATTTGATGCATGAAAACAAGATCTCTAATAATTTTTTTTTGTGTAAACATATAAACAATAATACACTGAAGTGGATTTCACCTCTTTACATGATACATACAATCAAACTTTATTATACTCCTCTTTATAAATATTATTTGAGTTTTTTAAAAGATAATATTTCTATTATAAAAATTCATAACCATTTCAATAGATATACTCATGGATATTCATATGTCCACCCTCATCGATATCATTGTCATATTCCCTCACATTTTCTAAATCACTAAAATATTTTGATTCATTATTGTAATATTGGAATTATATTATATTTGAGTAATATCCTATGAAGTCTATATCTATAAATCATTAATTAAATTTATGTAAGTTCATAACTTTCCCAATGATGATAAAATTACATATAGGTACCCTAATGTACTTCAAGCTAGGTGTATCTTATTGTATAGATCATATAATGTCATGATTAAATTTTTAATAATTAAACATATATTTCAAATATGAATTGATACACTGATAGTTATCCATATGAAATAAAGTAATATTACATTGTCCAAAAATATCATCTAAGCTATCTTCACTTTGAAAATATTATCCAATTTAGAAAAAATAGTTTTTACTAGGTTATTAAACGCTCCAAATTTAAGTATAATTACCCAATTCTCTAAGGGGATTGAAATTTCAACTCATATAGTCAACTGTATTGTATAATTTTAAATCCATTAGTGGATAACCACATTCATTCTCTCTACTCATTATTACACAATTAAACCTCATCAGAGAATCATTATTATATTGCATTAATTCAATACTTGTAATTGAATTGAATGCATTAATGAATGAGTTAAAAATTTATATTCATATATTGATTCCATATTTAGAAAATTTCATATATCAAAGTGAATCAACTCTATGGGGTGATTTATCTGAATCTATAATTTCTATTGTGAATTATTAACTATCCACCATTTTTAAAATCTTAACACTTCCATGAAATTTTCATTTTTAATGATAAAAAATATTAATGAATTTATTATTGAGTAAAAGTACTGAAATTCAATTGACCAATATTACATTGTATTCAATTAAAAATATAACTTTAACCTATACATTATAAATTAAAATATATTTCATAATATATATCTTTAAATGGGATTTATTTACTTTATTTCTCCTAAGATGAAATATGAAAATCATTTAATTAATACCTCATTAAATCACCATTATTTATGTTCACATCATTTCCTTCATCATAAAACAATGAAACACTAAGTATATTTTTATTTATAACTTTATTAAATTAATAAATTAGTTAATATATTAATATTTTTACCACTATAATTTATATATCCAACACTTTTTTAGGAGATTTATCCTTCTTAAATATAATAAAACTCTCTTAGAACATGTAAAAAATATTCAAAGTCATATTATATTTTATCACAAGATATGAAAAAAAGAATAAAATTTATCAGGTAATTCCTTATGAATCTCTTATAGTAACCTGAACAAAAGAAATAATTACTTATCTATATTCGAGAGTACTTTTTCACTATTAGTTGTCAAAATAAATATATTTGAAATCCTGAAAAAATTGACTAGACTAGGCACACCATTGATAAATCTCATTTTCCAATTGAAATTAATTATCCAATATTATATATGATGTTTTAAATTTCATTTAAACATATTATTACAAAATTGGAGCATCTATTCATTGACATTAGAATTACATATATTTTATAATAATGGAACATTATCAAATAAAACCATTTATTCCATACCATATTTCTAAGGCCTCTAAATCAACATCAACATATGTTAAAAGACAATTTTATTCTACAATATTCACATCATGCTATTTAATATTCATATATATTTTCCTTGTTTCTCAATTATTATGGAGTCCATTCATTAAATCAATTATATAATATTTTCTATAATTGTCACACTAATATATAAATATTTTTCGTAGAACATTCCCTTTATGTTAAATTATTATATTTGTTATTAATATTGACTTTTATATATTTATTTAGTATATTTAACCAACAAATACCTAAATTTATTCTCTCCCCATCGACGACCTGGATTAAAATCCATTATTAAGGATAAGTCTCCTCCTCTACAACAGGGGAGTGGAAAATCAACTTATAACCTATACTTTCTAATGTGTCCATTTTTTATTCTTTGAAATTGACCATCACAGTTAGTTAAATGGTTTTAATCATTAAATTTTATAATATAAATGTGATATATAAAACTTTTAGTTTTTGGAGACATTAACATAAATAGGCCGTCAACTATTGTCACTATTTTAAAATCAATGTACCCCAGTTCCTGATTTCACGAATCATGTGAATAGTGTAATGGATATAAAAAACATTGTTTTTTGGGCTTCATGAGTTAAAAAATTTACCTTGTTATTTTGGATTGGATTAATCCTTTGAAATTTATTATTCCAACCCATTTTATCTTAGTGGGTCATATTAATTGTTACACTCTTGGTGTTCAATAAAATTTCTCATAGGGTAAGTCCCCACAACATCTTTAATTTAAAGTGTGTTTATATGGTTCCATGACCCTTAAAAAATATTTTTCTTTTGACTATAATGGGTAACATGTATTTTTTTCACTTTTATAATAATCAAACTAATTATGAGGTTTATGATATCTCTACCCATAATTTGGTTAGATGAAATATTTTATTCCTATACCAAAATCAATTTATCTTATGATTTATGAAAAATATTAATTTTTAAAGATTATTTTTTGTGAATCAGAGTAATGTAATTGTATCAAATATAATGAAAATTCCACTTGATAACAAGGTTAATTTGGAATTGACCCTCTAGTAAGGTAACTGCATTATTATTTTCTAGAAATGGGATTTCAATGGGGAAGATATAACACCGTAAATATGTGGATTTTCATGGATGAATTATAGTTATGGTCATGAGATCTCACTCTTCTAATAGAGATCAAAATTTCTAGGGTTTTTTTCATATTATTGGAACCGAATATTAGGGAGTATGTTCCTAGGAATGGTTCATCCAATATGACGAACAATATTCTAATTCCCATGGTACATAATGAGGGGTGTGGTTTGTGTTTTCCAAAATATTTCTTGGTTACATTATAGTATGTATATGAGAATGATATAAAATGAAATGATAATTTTTTGAACATTATCTAGTATATTTTCTATAATATCATTATTAGGATAAAATAGATCATGAAGAAATGATTCAACAATGTATTATCTATCTTTCATATTTATTTTTTCTATGAATCGAGGTCATGAAAAAAGTGTATAAACGAACCTTAGAGGAAAAAAAAATAAATTTATTATACATTAATGTTGAAAATGAGACCATAATTTACTCTTCATGTATGTCTCAAACCAGGAAATCAGATACAAAACTACTTTATCTTGATTTTCCTAAAATTGAGTTAGAGGGCTATGAGGAAGGATAACAATATCCACATACAAATAAATAAATTTATTTTTTAGTGGTATAAAAAACACAAAATAACAAAAAAAAAGAATAAATTTTTGAATAGCCCATTTAGGGTCCCCTAAAATAAGGGTGTCATAGAGGATGTGGTATTTAACAGATCGTATTTAAACATGGAATCCCTTGAAATTACATCTTAAAGAGCTAGTTATGTATTTTTTTGGGTGACATAGAAATGTTTTTTAAATTAATTGTTCATAATTATTTGAAAAATGGGAAAATATATATAATAACAAGGTTTGTGGTTCTGAATTAAGTGGATCTGATGGAATGTGATTTTTATTGACATGAAATTCAAGCTATTCATGGGGTCTTAAATTTGACGCATAATAAACACGATTATATAGATTAAATTTATTATAAAAACATTAAAAAGATATTTTTTATATGGAGAGGTGTCCTAGTATAATAATTCTATGGAATGGGGGAAGCTGAAGTTGTATAAGAAAATTTGTTTAATGTAACTTGAAATCTTTGGCATAAAACATGATTTTTATATACTGTTCGATAAAAAAACTAACAGAAAATCTATAGTTTAGGAGTAAAGGGAACTAGTGATTTTCTTTTGAAGTATTATTGGTCTTATTAATCCTTGTTGATTCGTTATAATAATCACAATATGGGTTTGGTCTTCCCTATAAATGGCCATTTATAATAATAATAAAAAATTTAATTTTATTGATATTTACTATGTTTTTATTTTCATAGTACCCAATTAATATCCATCATTTTAATTGATCTTTGTGATTCATTTTATAAAATAAATGAACTTATAAATCCATAAAATGAGTTTTTTAATTAATAATATGATCACCATGATTCATCAAAACATTATAATTTATCTTAGAAAATTTTGATATTTCACCAAATTTTCACATGAATTTTTTGAAATCAAAATTAAACATTATTAAATTATAGTTATGCTTTAATGTTTTTACTAAGAACAATCTAGCTATTTATATTTCACATTTTTTTTCATCAATAGTGATTAATTTTTCTCCATCACATTGATAAGTAATACATTTAAATTTGTTACTTTCATTTACTTGATATAACTCCATTTAAGTATGGTTTTTCTAAAAATCATTAGATATTTCAAGTATACTCATAAACTTTTTATTCTCTTTCTCAAATTTTTATATCTTCACTAGATATTATTTCTACTTATTCATAAGAGTGAATTAATTTTCAATTTATCATTCCTCATAAAAATATGATAAATATTCTAAATTCAGTTTAAGGTTCAAATATTTTTAACTATTATAACATAGAGATTAACAATATTTTCTTTTTTAACATCAAATTCAGTTTTATATATTTTTGATAAAATACTACATTATTTATTTTTTTTAAACTCAATTCTTTCCATTAGAAGAAATAATCACTTTTCTTTATCTAAATGTTTCAATTCTTAGAATCCTCATTGTTAAATTACATTAATCCTTACCTTTAACTTCATTCAACATTGTATATATATTAAAAAGGAGACCAACTGCAACTATATTTAACTAGTTTAATGAAATAATAGAGTGAAATATTTTGCTTCCACTTCAATGGGTCTTTTGGACAAGTTACATGTTTTTAATCATAACATCAATGAATTAATCTAATATAGAATTTTCCTCACCTTTATTTTCCTTTAATATAGTCTTATCATTTTTCTAGGAATTGATGGAACTACTATTCTCTTGCCTAATTCTCTATATTATATATACACATTCCCTCATATCATAATAAATCAAAAAGCTATGTGAGTTATCTAACCTATATTATTTCAAATCATTATTTTCAAGTGATGAATTTTTTTCAAAAAGATAATCAATACATATAGGAAGTATATTTTTGAAAATGAATGAATCTCATAGAGTTTTTCAAAAGCCACATAAAAATTTATTAATTTAATTTAATCTAGAAAATAAATCTTCCACATTTTCTCTTTCATCAATATGAATATAATTAATATTGGGTCCAATATTTTATGTGTTTCATTCCTCCCTATAACATTGCATTCACTAATATTCTATAACTTATCCTAGAAACTATTCACTATCTTATTCTATATAACTTTTATTAATTAATCATTTTAATATGAGTATATGGTAGTATTTATTATATGTGAATCATTCTCGATGTTCTTTTAATCAATTAAATTCCCCATAACAACTTTTGTAATAATATATAATACATAAAATATATTATCTAACATATTAAAATATATATATATATATAATAATTAAATATATATTTTTCTAAAAAAAAATTATTTTTTTCTTTAAATTTTTGGAAAACCCATTTTTCACTTAATTGATAAGATGATTTGTGAAAGTCATATTGAAAATATTATCAAGTATTGAATTTCAGAGATCATTCCGAAAATAATTGAAACAACATAACAAAATTCAACCTTGACAACTTTAATACCAATTTAATAATCTCTAGTTAAGGTTATCATATAAGTTAAATTGAGTGGGTTGTAAATAAAGAAATAATATTTCTCTTCCTTTTGTTTTGAAAACCTATTGTCTGATATTTTAAGTGAATTAGATTAAAATTAATTTACAATGAAATGATTATAAAATAAAAGTAAAAAAATCAATAAAATGTTGAATATCATTTATAAGGTATACTATTCAAATACAAATAGACACATCCCTGGAATGACCTATAAAAACCAATGATAACCTGAATAACCATGAATATCTTACTAATATATATGATTAGAGTATAATCATCCATTCTATAAAAAATATATTTGTTGACTCATCAAGTTTCCTTACATATATATGAACATAAAATGTTTATATTTAATAAGTATGATCTAATCTAATCACTTATCATTAACAAATAAATTTTTTCCTTTTGGTAGACTTCTATTAAATAAAAAATATCTTCTAAATATTATATTATTGATTCAATAATCCATGAAAATATTCTAAATCATTCAACACATCCAATTCAAAATTATTTATTCTTTGAATTAGAATCACTAAATGAAATGAAACATAACAACCTCCAAGAACCATGAAATTCATACATTATCTTAAAAAAATGCTCTCTTGTTTTCTATATCATTCTTTGGTTGAGTCATTTCCCTCCCCTCATTTTACATTATTTGTGAAAATTCTCCCAAATTCCATTCACACAAATTCACATTAATTTTATATATAATGGTATATATATATAAGAAAAATCATGATATTATGTCTTTAACTATAGAATAATTAATGTGAGAATCAATTAGTTATAGGCAACCACCATAAAAACATACATTCATTTTGAATTGATTATAGGATAGTAATTTTCATTGTAATTTAATGGATTGTTTTTCTATATTACAACATTAAAATCATGACCTACCAAAACACTATCATATAATGGGTAATAAAATTTCATTACATGCTATAATTTTAGAATAGTACCCGATTTTGATGGTTTTGAATCTTCAATTCCAAAATCATGGCCTTCATTCCATATTGAAATTTTCTTAAGAAATCATTTATAATTAAAAAATAATTCACAAAATACCAATGAAGCATGATTGTAACAAAATTTTTAAGATTCGAAGGATCATAACCACAAACGAGAAAAAGTTTCATATTAAAAAACAATTTTAATGTGATATTAAGTTCACCAATTTTTGTGGAAACTCTATATTATTTTTTTCAAATCATATATATCATCAAAAAACTATTTCAATATTATGTATAAATATTAATAAAAAATATCTTCAATGTAACAATTTATTCTAATTAATTTATCAAACTATGTCTAATATGATAATAAAAAAACATAGATATTTTAATTACTAATTGAGAGGTTAAAAATAATTGGTGGAAATGTTTTTAAATAAAACTAGTCCATACTATAACACATTATTCATCATTAACATTTATCTTCTTCAAATATGATAATGTATTTTAATAAAAAACACCCATCCTTCAAATTTTATTGGAAACCAATAAATCAAACTTTCATTAAAAACAACATATCTTCAAACCATAATTATATTTAATGAAATAATACGAGGATAATATTTATCACACTGAAATAATTTTTATTATTAAATAATAAATCATGATATAAAAAATTAATTCAACCACTAGTAAAGTCCATCTAATAAATTATACTAATTAACACTTTATTTGTAATGAGATTGAAAAAATTAAACTCAAAGGTAACATGAGTAAACTCGGTGTTTGAGATATGAATGAAGAAAATTCATTCTTCCAGACATCAATAAATAATAACATAAATTACTGAATAAATTAGGCCACATAAAAATTTATTATTTTCAATATTTTTTGTATGAAACACATATTTACATTATGAATAATTTAAACACCCCTTTCATATGTTTATAACTAACTTAATATTTTCATAATAGTTTAACATATCAAAATAATTCACTATTCGCTAATAGGAACTTGGAACTCATAGCTTTACACACACACAAAGAAACCTTTGTGCACAAAGAATTTAGAGCTCACACCTTAAAATTATCACAAAAAATATATTTTAAACTTTTCTGTAAAACAAATTACTTTGTAAAACATTATATACCCCTATTAAAAGACAAATTATATATAAATTTATGTGTTATATTAACACCCTCTTTGACAAAAATAATATAGGGAATAAGAGTGAAGTATAAAGAATAAATATCATTACTAGGTGACAAAAGATTTTAAACTCCAAAAATTGAACTAAAATTATGAAATATATCTTTATGTATTTGTTTTATTAATACATAATCTATATTATATTTAATTGGAACAAAATAAATTCTAATATGAGTTGTTAAATAATTTCCTGCGGAAATGGGTGCATTTTATCAATATTCCATGATCATGTGTGTTGGACTAGATTTTTTGAAAAATTAATAGCACTAGGATTATTGAGACCTATCAAAAAAGTATATTGGAACTCCATATTGTTTTTCTTTAGGTGAATTATACTCCTAATAAATTGAATCATTTATTTAGATGTAATAAAATTTCATATTTTTAATTTATTTGGTTTCATAAAATTTGTATACTTAATATGCTATGAAATTGAATTTTAGCATACGAATAACTCATGCTAATATTGTTTTTTTATTATTTAGACATCCGTCCCAATCAGTGTATTAAAATATCAAAAGAGAAATATTCCTATTACTATAATATGTCAACCCATAATCAGTATTAACTTTTTACATACATTAGTGTTCTGTTAATTATATTGAGATGAGATTCCATTGGTGTACATTACTATGAACCAAAATATGATAAATACTATATGCTTTTTTATGATATAAAGAAATATAAAAAAACATATAATATGATTTCCAAAAACCATTTTATTACATTTATTACTATGGAATGTTTTTTATTACTATTATTAGAGTAGAAATAACTTTTGACCGTTCCAAATTTCATAAATAGTTCATAATAATATTTCTCTTTGTAATGAAAAGTGATATATTTTCCTTGATTAATTTATAAATATCGGGGATATATAATTTCTATATGAATTGAAATATCACAATACTTATTCATTTTCATTAAAAAATACAGTAAAATGTCATTATAATTTCTAGTTAAAATAATATCATTGGAATACATTATTAACTTTACTAGTTTAGGAATCTACAACTTCACATAATAATACTAATCCAATATTCCTTTATATATTTTATGTGACATTATAAATAAATATAGATTTATAAATCATGATCCCAAAACACTATTCCAACTACATAAATAAATCATTATATTAAATGATTGTACAACATGAAGACCAACTAGAGATGATTCTTGTTAATATGTGTAGACTATTAATAAATGATTTTCATCCAAAAATATTTATATATTATCTATTTTAAAGATCTTTTATCTCTACTGGGATGTGATAATAAGGAAAATTATTATTTTTTCTAGAATTTATATCATAAAAATTGTTTTTATAGTATACATTCCTTTGAGTTTTTACTAGTCCTTAAAAATTATCCTCACCGTTTTCCTTGTCACTGAACCAATATAAATAGGTTGAGAAAGATATCCCACTTTTTTCAAATGATATTTTTATCACTTATATTGGTAAACAAAACCTATCTGTTATTATTTTTAATATGGGAATTGTTATAATTTTTGACCCATATATACTGAAATAACATCAATGATTTATTGAAATCCATTAGTTTAGGTTTATAAAAATAGAGTTATTGGATTATGTTCCCAAGGATACATTTATTGAAATTTTACATCCAAGTATAGAATGATATTTTGATCCTACACCTATTTCATAAAAAAGGATGAACTAAAAAACATATCCCATTTTAACATAAAACATTAATTTTATCTTCTTCATCATTCCCTTAACTATAAATAAAAAAATTTTCAACTCCAAAAAGTAATTTTATAAAATAAAATTTGGTCTTCAATATTAAATTACATGTCCCCTTACCACTATAATAATAATATTTCTAAAAAAATATCACATCAACGGTGTCTAAAATTCAATCTAAATAAATTCTATAATATTAGTATCCTCGTCTATTTGATCAATATTTTTAGAGCATTATATTTACACATCACGTTATAAAATTTACTATGTTTGATCCCTTTCCACTTGATTATAAAACATCTTTTAAATCACATAATGTCCTTTATAATTCAAGAAATATTCTAAAATATAACATATGAGAAAATATAAAATTTCCATAAAATTATATATTGATATTAATTATGAACAACTGATCTAGTTTAATATCTACACAAATACTGATATGTTCTTTTATTAACCAACATGTTCTGATTTATTTCCACCATCCCCTATAATTCCTTCTAGAAACAATATTTTGTTATGCGATATAAAATGCATTAAATTTATGTAAAATTATATTCTGATCAGTACCAGAAATGAATTTATTACTAACATTTTGTTACCCATTATCAAATCCAAACTTATACCCTAAATAATAATGTTAATTATCTGCACTATTTTTGATATTAATAAGCCTCATTAGAGTATCAATATTATATAACATAAACATAGTGATTAAGATTCGAATGAAATCATTATAAAATGAGATTAAATACTTATCTCCATGAATTGATTTATGACTTATCTATCCATATATATTAAAATGGATGAACTATAGTGTTTACTTATTTTAATTTGTACATTATAATGTGATGGAATAACTATATCCCCTCTACTACATACAAAATGGATACATTCATTTTCCCGTACGGTAATTTGAACATCTAATCATCATTTTATTGCGTAAACATAATTTTTTTTAATAAAATATGAGAAATTATTTAGTGAAAAAATAACATTTCACCTTTATACTAAAGTTGATAGATTCTTCAATTTAATAAACCTAGTTTTTAAAATAAATACAATGATCTATAACATATATGACACACAACATCATGCCTAAAGTAACAATGAATTTTTATTATTCAAATATGACTATTATGAACAAGCTTTTTAATTGGTGAGTATGAATATGATTAAAAAATTATGATATATCTATAATGATCCTAACCAATAAAATTATATTAACTAATTATTATGAAATAAGCACTTGATTGTTTTTGGTAATTTCATTTTTTATTCCAAATTACATCTTCTTCAACAATGATTTATTTTTATTTTTTTGAGTAAGAATCATAAATTTTTTATTGAACATTTAAAAAATGTGTTGGATAGAATTATGGTTATTTTTAAATAATCATATCAAACTTTTTATATGATTAAATAATGATTTTTAACTAATTATTATGAAATAAGCACTCGATTATTTAAATGAATAGTTAAAAATAATGATTTTTACTAAAAAATGTATTATATTTTAAATTATTTAAAAATATAAAGAATATTTATGTTTAGTTTTAAAATTTCACAAGTGAATTTTTATTTAAATTATTCTCATTGTAATATTTTGAATGAATTTTATACATTAATTTAGTATAAAAACAATTATTTACTTGGAAAGGAATTTATCTGAAAAAATATTTTTCTTCAATTTTTTCCAACTTAATTTAAAATTAAAATATGAAACTTTAATGTGATAAAATTTTAAACTATTTATTCTGTATTTGAAATCATAAGAATATTTTTTTTAAATAGTCCCCTTTTATTTTTAGACAATATGAATAGTAACCATAAAAATTTTAGTTACAATGGTAAATGGTATATCAATTAATTAAGGCTAAAAAGAATATGATAAAAAATATAAAATTACCATAAAATATAAATTAATTCCATAGTAAGATTAAATTTTATCTATAATAACCCAAGACTCAGTTATATGTCATTTTGTTTCTATTTTTATGTGATTATGGCCTTTATAATATTTTATGTAGAGAAAAGTATATATTGTAGCACTGTTATTTTTAATAACAATAAGATTTTTATAAGGGGGATCAAAAAAGATATGTTAGGAGATAAATATTTAGTGTAAATTTATATTATTTCTCTTCGTGGTGGTAATTGAAGTTTTAATTTTTTGTGAATAAATAAGAACCTTAAATACTTACATACCAGTGACGCATTGATTACTCAGTTAACGGAAGAATAAAATAAATGATATTGAAAATGTTTAAATAGTTTAACTTGAAATAATTAATCTGATAAAATATTTTTATATATATAAATAAAATTTCAGTGATGTAATGTATTATTGTATTTTAATTTCATTTATTTTCTTGATGTAATAAAATTTAGCATAAATCATTAGTTCTAGAACTGTCGTTATTGATATTTTATGAATATTATATTTTATTATATGGTTGAATATTAATAAAAAAAATATAGGTGGTATATTATTAAAATATTTTTTAAAATATAAAAAAAATCTTTGATGGGATTTTTTCAATATATGTTAATTATATTGTCCCTTAATGAGTAAAAAACCTTGTTATAGTGGTAAGTATGAAAAGGGTTAATAGAGAATTAAATCCCACAGATAACAATGAAACCATTATATAAACATGAAATTTTCTTTAAATATGTTAATATTTTTATAAGTAATCATCAAAATATTTAAATAAATAATTTTTATTCTTTTTGAAATGAATGATATTTATATTAATTTAATACATTAATAAATTCAAAGAGTGACCATCCCCGTCCTTATTTGAGGGAACATATTCTTCTAATATTTTTACACTTAAAAAACATTTTGGTTCATCCCATACCAAACCTAATCCCATCCTATCATCCCTATACTCATTCCAAAGTATTTTTTGTGGATAATACCCACCCGATATGGGTTATAGTGTATTGAAAAATATGTTATCTAAAGTAGAGGTACATCACTCAATTGAGTGTTTTCATTTTATTTATTCTTCCACCTCCAAAAAATATTATCAAACCATGTTGAATTAATAACGTTAACATATCAATTATTTAAATATTTTATTATTATATTGAAATAATCTATATCCATATCTAAACTTTGTTAAATGGGAATGGAATCCATGATTCATGTGTATGGTGGACTACCTCCCCACAGACTGATTTAATTTATTTTCAATCACCACCTCACACTAACGGTTAGAATGATATAATTAATTGTAATATATGATATACATTAAATATTTCTCATTTTTAAATGATAATTTTTCATTTACATAATTTCCATTACATTCACCGAGATATTACAACATTGTTCGTGTGTTCGTGTATACTACAACCTCCACTAAACGAGGTGATTCATTATTCACCACCACATCACTTATATGATATATATTTGTAAGTTTAGTAAAATTAAATTGTATTTAAGAAATAATTAATATTATGAAATGATAAAATTAAACTTATATTTTCTCTATAATTATCATGGAAAAATGGAAATGTTACTCATTCGTACATACGGTCTACCGTCTCTATGATTGTAATGTTGTTCATTTTTCAAAATCATCTTTCATGACTGGTTTCAATATAACAATTTATATATAAAAAATTATAATTATTTTAGTAATATTATTCTGAAGATGATGAAATAATGAACCATTTGACAATGATCTACATACAAACGCTATTTTGAAATTATGGACTGAACTTTCTAAATGTACCTTAAATGGAATTAACTGATTAAATAATTAAATGTGTCATTAATAAAAATAAAATAAATGATTTATGGATAATTTCACGAACTAGGCCAGGTCGCAATACGACCTGGCACACGACCTGATCCGCGACATGACCCAAAGGGCATTCCCAATCCCCAAATGATGGTACAAGTTCCTGGGTATCAAAAATAACACATGGGAACGATTTTACCTGAAATAGTAAACAAAAAACAACTGGTAAGTTAAAGAAACTGAAACAGAAAGTAAACAACCAAAAAGGGCCTTAAACTAAAAACAAAATCAAAGTTTTACAACTTTAACCAACATCCAGAACAAATGATGGAAAAAGAAACTAAGACTCAAAATCAAACCACCAAGCAACGAGAGAGGCACAACATCCATACCCCACAAAACCAACCTACACGAGATGATCATCAACGACTAGAACCACAATTGCTGAGAATGATGTCACAACCTGGAATACACAAGAAACAAAGTCTACATACACCCAAAGGTGTATTTAGGGTCTGAGCCAAAATCCCAGTAGGATGCCACCCCAATAAAAAGGTTCCTCTTATAAATAATAAATGAGAAACACATCTGCAGGCTAAATAAAATAAAGGGACACCAAAGCTTAAAAAATTTTAAATACACAATTTCTATAAGGAAAACACTTTTAAAGAAAACAACTTAAATAAAAGAAAACACCCTTGTTTAAAATAAAAAACCCAAACCTTCACAAAAACCAAAAGCTGCACCGTATGCCGATAGAGGGTGTATAGTAGTCAAAGAGGACCAAAAGTGGGAGAGGCCCAAAAGGTACTAGAAAAATGAATGGGACCCTAGAACCTCACGTCTCAGTGAACAGCATAAGAATCACAACCAAATACATTCTCGTGCATGAGACACTAGATAGGGAAACACATCCATAACCTAGTGGTCTTCGATCATCATCCAATGTTTAGTTAGTGTTGTAAGCGTCAATCCAGCTAAGTGAATCTGGACCAGGCCACTCCCGAATCACTAGCACGCTAGTCTAGTCTTCCCACCTAGTACCCAATCTTCCCCTTTTGTGATCAAGATGTTCCAACTTCACATTTCAGGTCAAACTCAAAAAACTAAAACAAATAGGTTGTAACATAAACTCAACGCCACACTTACACACACCAAAAACCATTTCATAAAGTACGCACAACAACAGACTTTACACAACTCAATTAAAACAATTTCTGTATTGCTAATAATTTTTTATTAAAAACATATTAATTTTTATCATTAATAATTTTTATTAAATCATATTAAATGCTTTTAGAAAAAAATTATTTCAAAATAAACATAACACGGCTTTAAGACGCAAAACCAACTCAACCTCTTTCCTGACAAAGCACCCCCAAAACAAGTTCCAAAAATGTTTCACACCATTAATAAAATTTAATAAACCATTTATTGATTTTTATAAAAAACAATTACCAAGGTGAAAAAAAGAATTGTACAACAAAAATATTTTAAAACTTAATATACATCACTTACACAATTAAAGAACACATTGCAACGATTAAACAAAAAACTAAGAATGATTATCAATAAATTTTAAAATGTGTCACTTTACATTAAAAACTAAAGACTCAATAAAATCCTCATTTGTGACAAAACACATATCAACACCACATCAAACATGATCCGTATACATTTCACAATTCAATATCTAAATGCACAATTTATAAAACATGACCAAATGTCACAATAAGGGTTTCTATCAAAAATGCACCACATTTCATATAAGCATGATACTTAAAATCAAAACGCATATGAAACTAAATAAAAAACTAATTTCGCACAACACATATTAATATAATAACACATTAAATTAATTAAGAAAGAAAATTAATATATCATATAATGTTTAAATGCGGAACCACCTACCTTGTATGATCGGACTTCACAACCATGGTGCAAAACAACCATCGCACGCCAACTGCAACTCAAACAAATCCAAATTGACCCTAAAGAAACAATTGAACCAAAACATCAAGAATTAACCCAAAAATTTAATTCAAATCCCCCATTTCATGCCAAACACCACACAAGAAGATCAAACACAACCCAAAACATCAAATAAAATGCCCTAAAATCAGAACATAAAACTGCTAAAGAAAACAACAAGAAGAGAAACTTAACCGGGGGGAGTTCACCGGACGGATAAGGGGCGGTTGTTCAGCTCTTTTCTGGATGAATTGGTAGGGTAGCAGTTCCAAGCGGGGGAGGCTGGGGATCCAGCGGGTTCTGAGCCGGAGGGGAGGTTTCGACCATGGAGGGGAGGCCGATAGGGGGGCGTCGGGTTTGTTGGAGGGTGGTGTTGCACCGGTGGATAATTCCGGGGGGTTGCACCTCGATCCGTACAAGTGGAGTAGGGAGAGTCCGTGCAACGGCATGCCGAGAATAGGGGTGTAGCTAGTCTGGTGCGCGACGGGGCTGCTGTGTGGCGTGAGCTTGGGTTAGATGATGCGAGGTGTCGCTGGAGCGTGAGATGGAGCGGTGGTCGGGGCTGCCAGAAGGAGGAGGTCGGCTGGTCTAGCAGATGGAAGGGAGTGGGAGAGGGAAGACGCAACCGAGTGGGACATCCGATGGGGTGGTGGGGAGGCCGACACAAGGCGGAAGAGGGAGCAGGCTAGCCAGGATTGGGAAACGGTGAGAAGGGTTTGCTGAAAGGGCGACGGCGCGACAGGGGGAAGTGACGTGATCTACAGGAGGAGAAAAAAACAACACACCAAGGAAAAGGGGGGGCAACCCTAAAGAAAAATAAAATAAAAATAAATAAGATAAAAATAAAATAAAACTATAATAAAGATAATAATAATATAAATAATAAACTAAAACAAAAGTACTAATAATAAATAAAATAACTTAATAATCATCAATAATATCGGTAAAAGTAACCATACTAATGACAAGAATAAGAATTTCAAATAATAATAACATTATTATCATTATTAAGACAATTATATTTTATTTTATTAAACTTATTATTTTTCATTGTGTTGAACTTTTATTATTCAATACATTTTATTAATCCTCGTTGATCATTGGGAAAGTCACACGGTGAACCGGGCGAAGTCATGCGGCCTCGACTGCGCCCTTTCGGTACGTTGAATGCTGCCCAGGCAAAAACATGCGTTGTAAACTAAGGACTCAAAAGTTTAAGTCGGTATTAAACTCAAACTACCCGACACAAAGAAAATTAATAAGATAAATAACTCAATGATGGTGGGTGTGATAATTCTCCCCACCGTAAAGCTTTCCGTCCCCGGAAATCCACAACTAGAACCAAAACCCAGAGCAGAATACCACACTCCCTTAAGTTTCGAAGGGGATCCGCACAAACACCAAGCAAAGAGAGGAAAAAGTATCATTCTCAGAGAAAGTGACTCAAAGACAACATCAAGAAACTCATATAAAGACTTTATGATATGTGTTTCCCACCCTGAAGAGCTATAAAACCTCCAGTTGACTGATCAAGTAAGGGAACTCTCTCCCTCACAGAAACCAACTTCACAAGCCGAAACATCACTAGCACTATTAAACGAAAACCACAACATTTAGCTAGAGTGAAGAAACAAGGTCAATCCACATCCACGATACACTCTTATCACTTATCACCAAGATATATTTAAAAACAGAAGAAAAATATCTATATGGGGAGGCCTGAGGGGCTCTCCACCATTAGGAACTCACTAACACTCAAAACGAGGTTGTACAACCGACACAGGTAGGTTTGAGCAGACTCCCTGACATTAAAGAAAATTCCAACACTGATTCATTCTAGAGACATTCGTGCGAGACCCAATGTGGGTCTCCCCACCATTAATAACCTACCAACGCCCAAGACGAGAATAGAAAACCAACATGGGGAGGTTCGGGTGGACTCACCACCATTAAGGAAAGGCCAACACCGATTTATTCCAGAGACCTTTGTGCGAGACCCATCATGGTTCTCACCGCCATTAGAATGAATAGAGGATACAGAACTTTGAAAAATTCTCGATGGTGACCAAACACCCCACCCCAAGGGGTGGGGAGGGAGGGGCCCGACAACCGGGGCATCAAAATATTGACCCAAGACAAAACATAATTTCCACATTCCTGGATGAGCATTATTCAAATTTGAGATAGATTTACCTAACAGAATCCCATAAGGACCACTAAAGTGATTGCATCTAGTGGTACGCATCCCCTAAGACATTAAGGCAATGAGACGAGCACACCTCCAAATGGTCATTGAAACCATATGCAACTAGACTGTTCATTCGGAGCAGAACAACCATAGAATCAATTTAAACTGCATCTACTTTCAACACTGATGACAGAAATAAAGTTAGGATCCTATACACTCTCAGGGTTCCTGACCAAGTTCCAACTTCACTCTAAGGCCTTTGGTAGGAGCTCGGATGTTTGAAGCACCTCCGACCTTGCAGTCAGGAATGGAGGATTCCCTAATAGGGCTACCCCTTTTGGTGTCACATGCAACCACACTGCAACCAAGACAACACCAGCAAACACGACGCCTTATGGAATCTGACTGATCATACACGGAACATTCGCCAACACCAGAGTTGAAATGGTGCATGCGCGTCACCCTTTTTCACACTGAATGAGAACACGACACCACAAATCGTCACCTGAACATGACCGTTACTGTTGAGAGGAACATTACACGGATAGGGACTTCAAACTGAGTCTTAAACAACACGTGATTCCTGCAATCAACTGTAGCATCCCCATGTGACTAGGTCTACCACACTTGTGGCCTAACGTAGATCGTTTCTTAAATGAAACCAACAAAGGACCAAAAGTCATTTAAAATAGTGGCCCGCACCGACCATTCTAGGTTTCCTCCACCTTTTCCCCACATGAATATCCTTCACCATTTCCAAACATATGTTTAAAATTAATGAGGTCAAACTTCACCCCTGACAATCAAAGAGTACTCACACTACAAGACATCACCAAACATGACCCTTGCAGCCGATGTAAATACAACAAAGCCCTCCAAGACACTGGTCAACACTAAAAATTCTGAACCACCTTCACCCTTCCCCGCTGGATTTTCTTTCGCCGTTTCCAGGGGAACCTTCAAACACGACGATGTCAAACTTCATACCTGACAAGTCAAGACACTCAAAAGACCAAAACTCCCTTCAACTCCCATCGAATCTGTCATCCCACTATGAGAGGATTCGCTTAGTTGTAAAAAGGATAGGTGGGTTCAATTCTAGAATTCAATAAGAGATTCCTCTAATCGACTGGAGGGTCGGCCAATGGAAAATTACCCATAGCTGCACTTCAAACACATGTCAACGCTTTATAGGGGCATAAACTAGTCAAGAAAGAATACTATGGATCAAACCGAACTGGTCCAATGGTTGAGACATACCACAAGCAAACACCAAATGTGTAGGGGGAACCACTTCAATGGATCTCTAATGTATTCTTCAAAAGTATTCACTAACCACACGCTTGCAAACGAACTTACAAATAAGAATTCAAACTCAGGACACAAAATAGTCAAAAAATAATTCTCGGCTCGAAATGCCTCACATCCAACCTTTCAAATATACAAATATACACCACACAATTATCAATTATTTAAAAACACCAAATTTTCCTTTAACAAAACATTTTGAAAATAAGCAAAGTCAGTGGGTCGCACAAACACCAATGGTGTCCCATGGGCCTCGTACATGCATGTTCTCGTGCCACTCCAACACCCACCTCATATCCATCCATGCACTCATCCTCTAATGAAATTAACCCCCTCTCTTTCCATATACACTCATGAATGTGGTTTCCCATGAGAACACTAAGGATCAAAACCAAACCTTTCTATTTTTCAAAACCAAAACATCCAACCCACACTTTTCAAACCTCAAACGTCATTTTCTTTTTAAAGTGATTTATTTCAAACCATATTCCAAAACATTTTCCAAGACCAAATCATTTTTACTTAAAAACCAAATGTCCACAATTCCAAATAAAAGAAATGAGGGATGGTGCAAGAGAAAACTAGTGTCAGCGGGTGATTGGAACATATGGTTGGCGGCCATATTCAAATCATGCCACTACCACAAAGGGTATTCTAGGACAACTTCCCCGGCTCCACAAGGCTTTCCAGACCCTGCGAGCTCACTGGGACCACTGACCCTATTCCCTTTTCATTTCCCCTTGACAAGGTTAACCACAATGAAAAAATACTCAAGGAAACCACAACTTACATTCGTAACTCGAGTCCCGCCATGAGGTGTGCTGGCCAGGCACCTTACTCGTAGCCAGGATGTCGAGTCCCAACAACATTAACATTGGTCTACACTGACTCTATCCCAAAAGAACATGACCCATGAGAGAAAACCTTCTCTAATACCATTTTTGTCACAAACCATGTCGGGTCGCCATCTGACCCGGCGCCCGACCCGGTCTGCGATATGGTCCGAAGGGAGTTCCCGATCCCCACGGGCTGGAACAAGTTCCTGGGTATCAAAACTAACACATGGGAAGGATTTTACCCAAAATAGTAAACACAAAACAACTAGTAAGTTAATGAAAATGAAACAAAAAGTAGACAACCAAACAGGGCCTTAAAGTAAATACAAAATCAGAGGTTTACAACTTGAACCAACATCCAGAATAAACGACGACGAAAGAAACTAAGACTCAAACTCAAACCTCCATGAAACAAGAGTGGCACAACATCCACATGCCACGACACCAACCTGCACGAGAAGACCATCAATGACCAGAACCACCATTACTGAGCATGATGTCACAACCTATAATACACAATAAACAAAGTCTACATACACCCAAAGGTGTATATAGGGTGTGAGCCAAAATCCTAGTAGGACGTCACCCAAATAAAAAGGTTCCACTTATAAAAATTAAATGAAAAATATATTTGCAGGCTAAATTAAAGAAAGGGACACCAAAGATTAAACAATTCTAAAGAAACAATTTCTATAAGGAAAACACTTTTAAAGAAAACAACTTAGATAAAAGAAAACACCCTTTCTAAAAATAAAATCCCAAACCTTCACAAAAACCAAAAGCTTCACCATATGCCGACGGTGGGTTTATAGTAGTCCAAGAGCACCAAAAGTGGGAGAGGCCCTAAAGGTACTAGAAAAATGAATGGGACCCTAGAACCTCATGTCTCGGTGAAAAATATAGGAATCAAAGAAACATAGGTTATCGTGCATGAGCCACTAGAGAGGGAAACACATACATAACCTAGTGGTCTCTGATCATCATAAAAAGTTTAGTTAGTGTTGTAAACATCAATCCAGCTAAGTGAATCTGGGCCGGGGCCACTCTTGAATCACTAGCACGCTAGTCTAGTCCGCCCACCTAGTACCCGGGCTTCCCCTTTTGTGCTCAAGATGTTCCAACTTCACATTTCATGTCAAACTCAAACAAATAAAACAAATAGGGTGTAACATAAACCCAACGCCACACTTCCACAGACACTGAAAACCATTTGAAAAATTACGCACGACAATGGACTTTACCCAACTCAATTAAAACAATTTCTGCATTGCTAACAATATTTTATTAAAAGCATATTAAATTTTTATCGTTAATCATTTTTATTAAATCATATTAAGTCCTTTTTTAAAAAATTATTTCAAAAGAAACATAACATGGATTTAAGATGCAAAACCAACTGAACCCTCTTTCATGACCATGCACACCCAAAACAGGTTCCAAAAATGTTTCACACCATTAATAAAATTTAATAAACCATTTAATGATTTTATAGAAAAACAATTACCAATGTGAAAAAAAAGAATTTTACACCAAAAATATTTTTAAACATAATCTAAATCACTTACACAATCAAATAAATAAACTACATAATTAAAGAAACTATTCCAACAATTAAAAAAACCACAGAGAATGTTTATCAATAAATTTTAAAATGTATCTAATGACTTTAAACACAAAAAACTCACTCAAATCCTCATTTTTGACAAAACACATATCAACACCACATCAAACACGATCCGCAGCCTTTGCACAATTAAATAGCTAAATGCACAATTTTTAAAACATGACCAAATGTCACAATAAGGATTTTTTTTAAAAATGCACTACATTTCATATAAGCATGATACTTAAAATCAAAACACATTCCAAAATCATTAAAAAACTAATTTCACACAACAAAGATTAATCGAATAACACATTAAATTAATTAAGAGAGCAAGTTAACTTATCATATAATGTTTAAATGTGGAACCGCCTACCCTGTCAGAGCGGACTTCACAACCATGGTGTGTAACGACCGTCTCATGCCAACCGCAACTCAAAAAAATCCAAATTGACCCTAAAACAAAAAATTGAACTAAAACATCAAGAATTAAAACAAAAATTTAATGCAAAACCCACATTGCAATCCAAAAACTCCGCAATAAGACCAAAGACAACCCAAACCTTCAAATCAAAATCCTGAAAATTGGAACATAAACCTGCTAATGAAAACAACAGGAAGAGAAACTTAACTGGGGGGCATTCACCGGACAAAGCAGGGGAAGCTATTTGGATCTACACCGGATAAAGTAGGAGGGCAGCGGTTCCGAGCGGGGTAGGCTGGGGGTCCAGCGGGTTCCGAGACGGAGGGGAGGTTTTGACCATTGAGGGCAGGCCGGCAGGTGGGCGTCGGGTTTTTCAGAGGGTGGTGCTATGATGGTTGAGAGTTCTGGGGGGTTGTGCCTCAAGCTGGACAATGGGAGTAGGGTGGGTCCGTGTGGCGGCATGACAGGAATAGGGGTGCACCTGGTCCGGTGTGAGGCGTGGATGTTGTGTGGCGCGATCTGGGGTTAGACGGTGCAAGGCGTCACCAGAGCAGGATACGGAGCGGCGGTCAGGGCTGCCAAAAGGAAGAGGTCAGCTTGTCCGGTGGATGGAAGGGAGGGAGAGAGGGAAGGCACAACCAAGTGGGACATCCAATGGGGTGTCAGGGAGGCCAGATCATGGTGTAAGAGGGAGCAGGCTGGCCGGGATTGGGTGATGGCGAGATAGATTGGCTGAGAGGGGCGACATCGCAACAGGGGGGAAGAGTCGCGATCTGCAGGAGGAGAAAAAAACGACACACCAAGGAAAAAGGGGAAGTACAAACCTAAAGAAAAATTAAAAAAACAAGATAAAAATAAAATAAAAAGATCATAAATATCATAATAATATAAATAATAAATTAAAACAAAAGTATTAATAATAAATAAAATAACTTAATCATCATGAATAATATTGATAAAAGTAATCATACTAATGACAATAATAAGAATTTTGAATAATAATAACATTATTACCATTTTTAAGGCAATTATATTTTATTTTATTAAAATTTTTATTTTTCACTGTGTTAAACTTTTATTATTCTATACATTCTATTAATCAGTGTGGATCATCGGGCAAGTCGCGCGGTGAACAGAGCAAAGTCGCGCGGCCTCGACTGATCCCTTCACGTGCACTGAATGTTGCCCAGGAAAAATCATGTGTTTTAAATTATGAACTCAAAAGTTCAAGTCTAGATTAAACCCGAACTACCCGACACAAAGAAAATTAATAAAATAAATAACTCAAAGATGGTGGGTGTGATAGATAATGTATTAAATCTATAAATATTACATATTAAATAAACTAACTTATATAAGTTTATTATAAGGGAGTTAAATGGATATACAAGGAATGTCTCGAATCATGATAATGATTCCATGTCAATTAATTTTCATTGAGTAATATGTTATTATTATAAACCTAATTGTTTTATGCAGTATATATATATATCCATTTATAAGTTATATATTAATTTTGATATAATTCATGATACTTTATGTTCGAATTTTAATTAATTTATCCAAAGGGGTTTAACATGAATGTAACAAAGTGGTAAAGGATTTCATAACTCAATTTCCTCTCATTGAGTTATAACTCAATTTTACTAACTTTTCTATTCCATGATTATGTATGAATTGATATATATATATTTTTAATATATATTTAATCTAGTTTTTTGTGGATTTATAGGAGTTACACATACCAAATTCATTGATTATTTCGTATTTCAATGATATGATATTTATAAGGGCTATTCGTCTTGAATTATATTTCCTTGGGGAATATGTTTATAATATAACTCTATATTTTTTAGAACCAGATTTTCATTTTGACCTCTGATCCTATTTATCTTCTTTCCTTTGTTTTTTTCCTATAGTTTCAGCTTTTTCGGGATTAAATGTTGAGTTTCATGGGGTTTTTATTTTAGGGCACATTCGGTGCACTATTTTGGAAAACCATGCATCATTTTCTAAGAAATTACATGGGCCTTGGGGTTCTTATGGTTAAGTGTTACAACCCTAAAAAATATTAGAAAAACTATTTTGTAAGCATGTGGGAAGCTACTCTCCCTTGGAAAAACCATTCTGCACTGCTGGTTTATAGTTTACCGAACCATGTGTCCAAACCTTATGAGCTATCCAGATCATTAATATTATGAAATTCCTAAAATACCCCTTCAGGATTATTAACCCAAATGCATATTTTCTTTTAGCCTAGTTTTTGTGACCATATGGAGGATCCTTCCCCATTATCCAAGCCTCCACTCCTCTTTCCATGATAGATCCAAGATGGTTCTTCAGATTTGGGTTGAGATTTCTCAAGTTAATCTCCTCTTATCTCCCCCTATCTCTCTTCCTCTCATTTTATATTTAGATATCTTTATACCATTTTCATGTAGATATAGGTTTTGCGTTTACTTTGATTTATGTTGGGGTTTCTATGTTTTTATGGTTTCACTTTGTAGATCTTAGCTCTTGGAACCTCCGTGTTGTGATTTCAGGTGTGGGTTTTTAAAGCGCTGTGAGATTGAGGTAGGTTTACCATATCAATTTCCATTATAATTTAAGTTTGATTGGTTTCATTATTTTTTCACCTCCCTTGAATAATAAATAATGATATTTGTTATTTGGAATATTATTTTTGTGTGAAAAATGGTGGTTTCATTCTTATTAATAAGTATATAGAATTTTATTAATTTAAATTTCACACACCAAGTGTTCAAAAAAATGATAGGGTATATTTTGAAATCAATTTTTGATTTACTAAACATGGTTTAGAATAGATAATAAATTTGTGACATGTGAAATGATGACATGTATTTCATGAAAGGGGTTACAAGTTGTTTTTGGTTTGAAATAATGGTGTATTTTTCTTTTGAATGTTGTTTGATATGTGATGATTGATTTAGGACCACTTGTAATGTTGATTAAAATGGATGTGGCTTGTAAATGGGGTGTGAGTGCTTTAAAGGATCCTCTTTTCTAAAATATATTGAAAAAATGGTGTATTTGTTCTTTTTTGAAAAATTGAATGTTTAATAATGAATTCTTGATGTCCCATTTGGAACTTTGGTGAATGTGGTATAAATGATAATTGTGAAAACACTCTTTGTATAATTCTCTTTCTTATTTCATTTTAAAATGGTTTGGATGTTCTCACTATGGAATCCCCATGACCCATAAAGTAGTGTGGAAATGGGAGACCCATGGTGTGGAATCCATTGTGATTAAGCGTGTTATAATTCATATTGATACTTGGGGTGATTCCTGTGATTCCTGTGGGGTGAATTATTATATATGTGTTTGTGATTAGATGCTTGGTTGGAATCTTTTAGCTCACCCTCTTCTATACTCATGAAGTGGAGAACCTGGCATAACTATTTAATTTTCAAAGAATTATTTCTGAACTAGTTAGGTTATGCACAATCTAGTGGCCCATAACACTAGGATTTATTTAGTTTTATTGTTTTCGGATTGAGACCCATAGTCTGTACCCTATATGGGGTAGCCTAGTGTGTGGGGGTCGTTGATTTTATTGATTGATTCTTTCTTTTTTGGGATGTTTCAATATGTATTAGTATCTTATGGATTATTCACATTATCCTAGGTTCACCCTTGTCTATTGGCACTTAAATTATTGTAGTGTTGATTGGGATGGTTGTAGGTTGGTTAGAACTATGTGCTTATTTACATTTCCCCTGTTATATGATTATTATGGTCTTCTCATGTGTGGTATGTTTCTTGGGGAAGTGACATGTTGGTTTTCAAAGGATTTTATAAAAATATTTGAAAGTAGAAATGTTTTATACTCTATTGTTCTATGTTGAAATGTATGCATCAATTTATTACAAAAAATTTTAAATTCTCATGAATGGAAGAAACCTAGATTTGGAATCAATAGTTAAATGGACCATATTTGGTTTTAATGTTAGATTTATGGGAAATGTTACTTTTATATTTTATTTTTCAAACGTAAAGTTGATGTTTCTTATATATTAAAGGATATGAATTGGGAAGATATTATTCGGGAATTCCTTCTGTAACACCCCAAGCATCCATCGTACACTTCTCTTTGAATAATACAGTAGCGTGTGTTATATGAAACTTCGAGTTCTAACACCCCACAACCAATCAAACTAGTCGTTATGAATAGTAATACCCAATTTTTTAAATTTTATTAATTTTATCCTTAAAAATGGACTTAATTTTTGGATTTGGAATATAGAAATTAGATTAGGGTGAATTTCTGGTATTTTTCTGAAAACATCCAATTTTTTAGGAATAGTGGAAAATACTAAATTTTAATTAAAAACAACTTTTATAATCAAAATATATTATTGTGATAAATTATAATAATGAATATTTTTAAAGTATAATTAGATTATATTTTTACCATTTAATCAAATGTTGGTCATTTTATGTAATTTCAAATTTAAACTAGACATAAACAAGTGTCAATCATTTGATAGTTATTATTTCATAAAAACACGGTTTTTGTTTTGACAATGGGAATTAATTTAAATTAATTTCTTCCACTTCTGTGTTTTGAATTTAGAAAAATGGATTCCATATTTTCAATTAGGATTTCCAAATTGTGTTAATAGATAAATTTTATTTTTAAAAATTATGAATAATTACATCGGTAAATATTTTATTTACCATGGTTAAAGGGTAAATCAGTTAAATAAGTGTATCAAAATAAGGTAATAATAATACAAAATTACACATAAACATGTCCTAATACTATTGGATGATACATATCCGGCCATGGTCATCCTTGGGTCGATTTTGGGACCCCATGGAGCCACTTGTAAGGGATAATGACAATTTATATTAATTAAGTTAAAGTAAATACAAAAATGTCATAAGCATATATCTTTTAGTAAAAGACAATTTAAATAGAGTTATAAATGTTATCTCTTAGGCTATAAATATTCATTAGAAATAAAAAAATATTTTCTACATAATCGTAATTTATTTATAATTTTTATACATTGAATAATTAAATTTATTTATGACACAATGTTGATGTTGTAATTACCGTATTAATGAAAGATTAAAATAATTGATATTATAAATATCCAAATAAATATAATTTGAGACCTTTTATGAATTAAACTAATTTTATAGGTTAATATGACATATTATTGTTCGTTAGATGAATTTTTTTTGAAGTAATAATGCTGTTATGAATTTAGAAAAAACAAAACACCAAATAGTGTCAAAATTGACAAAAAAGTGTTTTTAAAACAAATATTATATTATTAAGTGATATTCTATTCGTAAAAATTTAAGGTTCATCCAAAGGACTTATATTATGATAGTTATATCATTACTAAACCATTTGGTGTTGTCTTAGCAGTTTATAGTATATTTATTAACCAAATAATATGAAAATATAAAAAGATATGGTAAATGTCAAACTAATTAACTAAGAGTTACATCTAAAAGATAAAGTTAATATAGTGACCCAAACTTGTATAAAAACTTTTGGTTGAACGTATTTTGACCGATACCCACCTTAACCTCGAAATAAATTTCTGTGGAGCCATTATAAACTGAATATGAACTTATTATAAAATAATACTTTATGTTTTTTCTAAAGAGCTCATCACCCCTCTTATAATAGGGCACTTCACCTTCTATCAAATTAACACCTCCAAAGCCATTTTCCTCCACCAACCCCTGAACAAATATCCTCCCTACTTTCCTACCTTCAACCTAGAGGCCTTCCTTTGGTCAGAAAGCCATCCTATGGAGACCTTTTAATCAAATCAAAAGGATGAACCCGAAGAAGAGGTAATGATTTCTCCACCCTCTTTCAAGTTCTCTTATTCATCCACTTACTCTTTCTTTATTGTTTCCATTATAAAATAATAAATCCAGTATATTCTATATTCTTTGATGTTATTATAAATATGGCACAACTATATTCATTATTATATCCATCTTATGAATGAAAATGTCACCATTTGTGTGTACGTACGGCTTACCGTCTCCACGACGTGGTGTAATTTTTTATTCAACACCATGTTATTTGGATGGATATAATGATGAGTAATATTTATATAAATATTTAAAATAACATGCTAATGTCTCTGTAAAATTAATATACCATCCAATTCCACACCTTTATGTAAATGATATTGTTGCTCGGTCGTACGTACAGATTACTGTCTCCACGATGCGATGAGATCCATTTCCACATTCACCATTCATCAAACATTATAAAAATATATATTACTAATAAGTATGTAATATATGAAATAATAATTCTACTGGAGATATGTATATATATATATATACATACATATATCTTATTCAAATAGTTCTTTTCAATACGATATGACAACAGAAACAACGTTTATGTGTACCTACGGACTACCGTCTCCATAAATAGAGTTTTTCATTTCAAGTATTTTAATATTATACATATTTATATTCTAAATATAGATGATATATAAATCATGTTTTATATTCTGGAATTATTTACATATTTAACTAATTGATACAATCAAGAGTAATAAGTTAAAACACATACGATAAAGAAACCGATTATTACCTGAAATGTTAATTTAACATGAAAATTATTATTAAATGGGTTGTATAAAGTCATAAATGAATCATGTATGATATCATAAATATTAATATGGTTCTGGTATAATTTAATAACATACTATTATCTTCATAGAGGAGGTTAAATGTACCCTCGACTATAGGAAAGTGCAACATAAAGGTTAATTCCTCAATCTCGTTATTATATGAGATTGTTTATGTGTAAGTATTTACTGGGACATTTTTATCATCCATGTCCATTTTTCATAAAAATGATTTCAAAATGAATATTTTAAGGATTTTTGAAAGTTACTCTTTATCATGATCATAATTTTAAATGTTTTAATGATTTATCTTTCTAAATCATTTTAATTAATATTCATGTTTTCAAAATGATTTTAAGGATTTATTTATATGAACATGAATGTTTTGAAATTATAATTGTTTTCAAAAGTTTAAAAGTGTTATGGGACACTTTGATTCAAAAATCTCTTTTAAATTACTTCCTTTATAAATGTGTGAATTTAAAATGATTTTTCAAAAATGATATTTCTCTCAAAAAGTTTTACTCATCATTTTCATCTATGTCAGTATCCTTTACTGGATATTAATTTTGATTGAGGTTGATTTATTATAATACAATATTCCAGGTTGTATTGAATGAGTTATGATATGTTTGAATTAGGATGTTCTATTTTTATACCATTCATGGTTTATGGTTAATGTAATGACATTTTGTATGATAGTTTTAATACGAATGTTTATGTTATGTTTCAACGTTTTCATATGAGGAATGCAGTGGACTTAGTAAGTGACTCGTGGAGCCTACCAAAGCTCCTCGATGCATAGGTAGGTCTCATGAGAAAAACTAGTGTCTTGGCACAAGGCCTTGACAAAAAATTTATTTTTAGTCTTGGCACAAGGCCTTGGCTATTTGGTAATGATGTCCTGCGTTAGGTATTCCATCATTATGAAATTAGTTATTACATGTGATTATTTGGCTAGTATAATATCCATGTGAATGTTTATATGGTAATGTTTGATTTATTTTTTCCATGTCATGTTCAAGTTTAGGTTTAAAAAGGATGTTTTTTTTATCACACATATTGCCTTAAAATATTATAGCTTCCGCTAAATTATTTACTCTTACTGAGCATCTGAGCTCACCCCTTTCTTATGTTTTATTTTCCCAGGATCCCAAGAAGTGTTTTATGTTTGAGATTCAAGGTTAAGCTAATGGAAAAATGGCATTCTCAAAGTATTTTTTTTGTATTTCAGAATGTTTAATGTAACTTTCATGTATGTAATCTATTTTCCAAGATACTAAACTAATCAGTCTTTCGGGACTTGATTCCTTGTAATCATGTAAATGTATTAAAATAATGCACCGACTCTGGGTAACTGGGGTCAGGGCATCACAGTTGTTATCAGAGGTAGATTAGAAATAACCTTGGAAACTAGATTTTGATAAACTACGATTAGAGCACATTACTGTAAGATATACTTTGAAGATTAGTAAAGAAGAAATTCGAAGAATTTTGGTAATGTAATGATTTTGTGAGTTTTCTCCAGCAAATACATCCCTGTCTAGATACGAGAGGGTAGAGGTGGCTCTGGAACATATTTACCTATGGGTAAAACCTGAAAACACCACTTTGAGCAAGAAGGAATGTGAACTCCAGCAATACGTATGAACCAAAGAGTAAGAAGTATCATATCTTTCATAGTATTAAGCAAACATTTAGAAGGGAAATAGTCTCCCATGTATTCTCAACATATTAAGAAATAGTATTATGTGTTAATAAGATTGGTAAAGAATTCCCTGAGTCTTATGGCTTTGAAGGGATGCAAGACATGAAAAGGATGGAATAGATATAGATGGATAATGGGTAGAGGTAAAAGAAGGATTCTCCCATATGTGATAACTGTGGAAAGAATAACTCTGGTAAATGCTTGAAGGTAATGGGAGCCTGTTACATGTGTGGTGAAAAAGGCCACTAATCTCATGATTACAAGGGAAAGAAAGTTGTTGTCAATGTTGAATTCTATAATTTTAGAGAAATGGGTAATTATGCAAATGAATATCCTAAGCGCTAAGGAAAATTAACTCAAAAAAGGCCAAGGGAGCAAGGCCAAGCATATGCTATTAATACAGTTGATGTTGAATAATTATTGTTTTTTTGTTTTTGGATTCAATAAATATATTCTGGTTATAAGAATAATGTGATATATATAACGATTGTACTACAATACTTGTTTTTTTCATTAAGGTTTTAATATGTCTAAGGTAATCATATTTTAAGTATGGGACAATAAGAGAAACATTAAATTATTTTGGAAATATGGTGTTACAATTGATTTTTGAATTTTCATACCTTTTACAGAGAGTCTGGACAGAGGTATTTGGGATAACTATAATGTTTGTAAAGGATTAAGTTGAAAATTGAATATTATTGTTTACAGTTAAAAAAAATTTATGATTATTTTTGGAATATTATAATACTATAGTCTTGGGAAAAGGACAACCTACAGGTCGGGTGATAACCCATCGCATTGAACAAAGCTGCAGGAATCGAACCCACAATAATAGTGTGACATGCCTTTATTTCCTACCACTAGCCAACAGGAATTCCCTGGTTGTTACAAAATAGTTTTTATCATTTCAATGGTATATGTTTATATTTGGAACCCTATACTGTAACACACTGATATTTTATGAGAAGTGTATTTTTTACGTCTTATGTTATACGCAACATCAAAGTAATCCTTCACGTCACACAACACTAGCTTGGCCTTCATTACACGCAATCCCGACTTACCTCGATAGCGTCTGTAATACGCAATACTGAGTTTCACTAAACAACGATATTTTATTATAATATTATACACTAGCCATTATGAATATTATTATCTGAATTTTTTATTTTATAACATTATTATTCATCTTACATATTTTAAAGAACATTGTATGAGAAAAAAATAAATTTTTCAGGTAAAATAAGTATTTTTCAAAAAAATGCAGTTTTACAGCCTTTTGATGGCGCAACCAATTTAAATCTAGTTTTTGACATGTTTATAATTTCAATTTGACAAAATAAAATTCTTCTTTGGAATCAGGATATAAAAATTTACTTTGGATAAATTTTTAATATTATTCTGATAACTTTCATATTTTAATGAATAAGAAAAACTTGTTACATTTTAATTAAAAACAACTTTTTTCATCACAATAATTTATATGGTAAAATTATAAAATTAAATGGTTTTAAAGTATAAATAGAATATTTTTTTACCATTTAATATAATTTAGGAAATGAGCATTAATTTTACATTGAATTCATAGGTAAAAACATTTCAATCTTTGGCAATGTTTTAACTTTTAAAAACCCGTTTTCTTAACAACGAGATTAATTTTAAATTAATTACTACAACTTATATGTTTTGAATTTTGAAAACTTTATTCCATATTTGGATTCATTGGGCCCAAATTATTTTAATAGGTTACTTTTATTTTTTTGAGATTCTGAACAGTAACTACGGTAATTTTTATTTACTACAGTTAAAGGTAAATCGGGTAATTAGGGGAAAATATAAGATTATAAAATTACCCTAACACTTGAAAAAATCATATTGGATGAATAAAAGTTGTCCCATATCACCTAAGTGTCATAATAGATTCATTTCACGGACTTTTGGCCATGAAATAATATAATTATTATTAAAACCAAAGAAAGTGACAACAAGTAACTCTCTTAAATCTTATAAGTATAATAATATTAATTTAGTGATAAAATTCATGAAACTTTGAACATGAATAGTCTCCAAAAAACTAATAATATTATCTACATTATATGAATTTATTTATAATTTTTAGGGATTAAATAATTATGACACAATAGTGATGCTGAAATTATTTTATTGATTGAAATATCAAAAAAAATATTTTAAAAGTATTAAAATAAATATTTTATGAACTATTTAATGTTATCCACTAATTTTATAGATAAAAATGACATGTTATGAATCTATTAAATATTTTATTTCTAACATATCTTCTGTATATCTTTTATTTAAATTCAAATAAATGAATATTGTCAAAATTGACACTATTGTTAATTTATAGAAATTACATATTATAAAATTGTCTAAAAATCACAAAATTATTTAAAATTTCTAAATTAAAATTTGTATGGTCAAAGAAGTAATAAAGTATACGATTATGGACAATTCAAAACATATAAGTAATTATTTATAATGATTTAAAATTTAGAATATTATTACCACAAATAAAATTAAATAGATTATATAAGGATAAATCATGTTGATAATGTTTAAAATAAATTTCCAACTTGTCTAAATTTTATTGGCTAATGATATTACAACCCTATATAATCTATGATTTGGATTTGAGTCATTTTTGGAGGTTTTTAAGTGGGGTTGGAATTTATTATAAATTAATATTTCTTATAATTCCAAAGGCGCCCCTCTCCACCCATATAAAAGGTCACCTCCTCCCTCTCCTCTTTACACAATTTAGAGCCTTCATGCTCGGCCAACCCCTTCCCAGTTCTCTTCTCCACAACCCTAGAAACATCCTAGAGGTCCTGGTCTCCTTAAAAGACTAATCTTAGTGCCCTATGAGGAGGTTTCAAAGAGGTGTATCAAAGAAGAGGTAATATATGTTACCTATTCTTTCAAATTTATTTCTTCTTCTACTTCTTATTCTTTATTTTTTTCATTATGAAGTAATAACATCAGTATCACTAATAAACTGATATGTTATTATAAATATGAAGCAAACCCTAATTCACCTTCTATCCATCCTACGGAAAACTAAATCACCGCGCGTGCGTACATACGGAATACCGTCTCCACTCTGTTGTGTAATCTGTTTCCCAGCACCACCATACTTGGATGGGTATAATGGTTTTAAAAATAACTATATGTTATTATTGTAAAGTTATATTGATTCTGAAATAGTATACATACACTCCAACAAAATTCCACGATCATGGGAACGATATCATAGCTCATGCATACGTACGACCTACCGTCTCCACGATGTGATGCGACTCGTTCTACATGATCTTCATTGAATAGTGATTATATAAATGAACTGAATGAATAAATATGATATATATTATACTAATACCATTTGGAAAGTTAGGTATCTATAACCTAAAAAAAAGAATAAGAATTTATTCGAAAAGACATGCATAAGAACGTAAAGCAATGAACACCCGAATAACAAGTAGCAATCAAATATTACTAATAAGAAGATAAGAATATGACCATATATGATATCATAACAATTAATATGATTCTGAAATAATTCAATGACATTATATAAATCATTATACAGGAGGTTCGGACATGTACAAATCATATCGGACCAAAGGTAAGGGAAAATATCACAATCTCATTTTTTACCCAAGATTGTTTATATTTTGGTATTTACTGGGGTGTATTTATCATCCAAATCCAAGTTTCCTCAATATATAATATTATTTCTATCCTCATAAAAATTTTTAAATCCAATTTTACCCTTCACTGAGTTTTTAGTAAAAGATATGAAAGGAATCTTTTGACGTTTTTAGTACGAGGTACTTTTTTGACTTTTCTGGCCAAAGTACGAGAAAAATGTTTTTTTAACTTATATGGAATGAATGGATTTTTATGAATTCATATAATATTAATTCCATGAAGCTTCCTTTAAAATTTTTAATGTTTATTATTAATCAACTTCTTTTTGTTTAAAATTTTATGACATGTTAAGAAAGGAAAAATGTTTATGAAGTAGAAAGGATATTTTCCTCAAGAATGAAGTTCAAGTGTTTTATCAAAATTATTTTTCATCTAAGATAATATAGGGTTCAATTTATATCCCTATTTTTACATTGATTTTATTATGTTATGATTGAATTATTTTTATGATGTCCTTTTTTCTTATATGGATTATGTTTTTATGGCATGATGTTTAAGAATCTCATTTTTATTACATGGGTTATGCTATGATGTATGATTTATGATCTTGTGGCGCACATAAGAATGGTATCATTATGAGATGGGTGGGACCTATATCTCCCTCCAATGAATTGGGTAAATAATTATATCTCATGAGAGAGACATGGCTGGAATGGCAGGTTAATAAAGTTCAGTGAAATAGGACTGAAACGAGGAGTGAACTCGGTTCAGAAATAAACTTTGTACGCGAAGAGAGTCTTGGAATTGAGTCGTGACTAGTAAGAAATGATTCTCTATGATTATGTGTGTATGCCAAAAAGTTTCATGTTATGATTATTGGGGTTACATTTGACTACCATGATTTATCCCATGTTATGATATTCTGATCTCTTTTGCAGGTTAAGATTTTCAAAATGTTATGTTCTTATGAATATGATATGATTGATATTTCTTTTTTTTTTACCCTTACCTAGCATTTGAGATCACCCTTTTGTATGTTTTCTTTTCCCCGGGTCAGGAAGAAGGGTATTAAGTAAGATATGCCAAAAGGGACTCTAGATATGATAAAATAAATTGGAGACAGTGTAGATGCTTTATGAACCAGTTGATTATGTTTCCCATTTTCTAAAGACACTATACCTATATGGCCCTTTAATGGTTTTGTTATATGTTTTAATAAGTGTTATTCAATTTTGAAGTAATAACAATGTATGTAATGTATGGGTCGTTATAGTTGGAATCAGATGAAAGGTATAGTCAACCATTGGAAACTAGGATGTGAAATCCTTAGTAAGAACCCTAAAGATATTTCTAAGAATAATACACAATATTAATGTTTTGGAAATGGCCATGAATAACCTATGATAATACCTTAAGTCTAAAAAAAATTTCTTGATTATGTGGTTTTCCTATTATGATTAGTGTTTCTCACACTATGCTTATTGGTTTTATTCAATGGTTGGAACCCAAAGGAACCGTGTTAATTCGGAATGTGTTGGGAAATGAAATGATTGTCTCCCTGAGCAACCAAAAGTTATGGGAGATGGATTGAAAAATATTGTATCCATGCTCACACAACTTTTTCAAGCTATGAATCACGAAGGACTTACAAATGAGCAAATGAAGGAGCAACATTCTGTTTAATCCTTCATGAGGCAGTGTCCACCCTCATTCAACGGGTCTGCTGATCCATTAGTGGTTGAATAGTGGATTAGTACCACTGAGAAGATATTTTCAGTTCCTCAATGTTCTGAACATGATAAAGTCATCTTAGCAGTATATCGTTTTGAGGGTGAAGTTGATCAATGGTGGAATCATATCAAGAATAAGAGGCAAAGCGATGAAATTGAATCCATGGAATGGGATGAGTTCAAAAACTTATTTTTCAATATGTACTTCCCTCGTATTCTTCGAACAAAGATGGAGAAGGAGTTTCTTGAAGTAAATCCAAAGGATGATGAATCGGTTGGTACCTACGAAGGAAATTTTACAAGACTTGCAAGGTACGCTTCGAGAATTATTATCCAACCTGAGAGTAAGATCGATCAATTCTTTAGTGGATTAAAACCTAGTCCTCGAAGGGCGTTTTCCATAAGGGACTACAATAGCTACGAGAAAATTTTTCAATGTGCTCTCATGGTTGAGATGGATATTGGAGTAACCCATCTGTCATATGGGTTTGTAAAGATAAGGAAAATGGAATTCAAAGGAAAATATAAAGAGCACACTGTAATGAAGATGAGTTTTCCCTTATGGTCCAAGTGTGGAAAGAGACATGGAGGGAGTTGTCTTAAAGGGACAAGTAAATGTTTCAAATGTGTAAAGGAAGGTCATGGGGAATTTGAATGCCGCAATGATGGGAAGAATATGTCTAGTGAGGCAAACAAAGAAAAGGCTACATGGAGTACACCTCCTACACTTCAATTTTACATGTTCAAGGAAATTGGGAATTATGCCAATCAATGACCTATTCCAAGGGTTGTTGATGATGATCGACACCAACAAACTCTTAAGGCTAAAGACAAAGGAAAGTCACATGGAATTTCTATCAGTGATGTGGAGTACGATAACGAAGTGGTGAAAGGTACACTTATCATCCACTCTAAATTAAAAATGTTATATTTGATTCTGGATCCACCCACTCTTTTATTTCTGAATAATTTTCTAAGGGTATCTCCATATTACCTCAGCAGTTAGATATTGAGTTAACTATGACAACCCCTAATGGCACGACAGTCACATCAAAAGTTTATAATTCTTCTCTGACTGAAATTTTTCGGAAAGTGCTTCATGAAAATCATGTGATCCTTCATATAGTGGAATTTGATACGATTCTTGGCATGGATTGGATTTATTTATATGGAGCTCATATCAATTTTTAAATAAGGAAAGTCAAATTTTATATTCCAGATAAATCTATGATCATCTATCAATGCAAGGATGAACATAACCTTCTAGTGGAAATTTCTTCCATCTTATGGGTCTTGATTCCACTAAATGAAGGTTATTTATCTCAAATGGTTGGTGAGAAACTCACAATTATGAATATTCCCATTGTACAGGAGTTTGATGATGTCTTTCGAGAGGAATTTCCAGTTCTTCCACCAAATCGTGAAATTGAGTTTTCAATAGAACTCATACCGGGTGATATGCCCATTTCATAGAAACCTTATAGAATGGCCCCAACTGAGTTACAAGAATTGAAGAAGCAAATCCAAGAGAATCTTGATAAGGGATTCATACACCCTAGTGTGTCACCTTGGGGAGCACATGTTCTGTTTGTTAAGAAGAAAGATTGATTAATGAGACTCTACATTGATTTTCGAGAACTTAAAAAGATCACAATGAAGAAAAAATATCCTCTCCCACGCATTGATGACTTATTTTACCAACTACCTGGAGCTCAATACTTTTCCAAGATTGATCTTCGTTCAGGGTATCATCAATTAAGGGTCATAAGGGAGAATATACCAATAAATCTGTACAAGGTATGGACACTATGAATTTATAGTGATGCTATTTGGTCTTACTAATTCCCCTGCTATCTTCATGGATCTAATGAATAGAGTCTTTAGAGACTATCATGACCAGTTTTTTGTAGTCTTTATGGATGATATTCATGTCTATTTAAAGAGAAAGGATGAACATGAACATCACTTGAGAATTTTATTGAAGTCCCGGAGAAAGGAGAAGATTTGTGCCAAATTTACCAAGTTTGAATTTTGGCTTCAAAAAGTTGCATTTTGGGTCACATAATCTCAAAAGAGGGGATATCTATGGATCTAACAAAAACAGAGGTTATGGAAAGATGGTGGAGACCAACAACAGTAATTGAGATCCGAAGTTTTCTTGGTTTGGCTAGATAGTATTGACGTTTTGTGAAATATTTTTCACGATTATCTAATCCTCTCACCAGATAGGCTCGAAAAGGATTTAAGTTCTTGTGGATGGAGGAGTGTGAATAGAATTTCAAGGAGTTGAAAAGAAGGTTATATAGGGCACCTATGCTATCACTGCCTTGTAGTGGATAACGGTTTGTGATCTATAGTTATGCATCCAAGAACTGATTGGGGTGTGTTCTCATGAAAAATGATATGTTGATATCTTATGCCTCACGACAGTTGAAAACCCATGAGAAAAATTTCCCAACTCATGATTTGGAGTTAGCTGCAGTAATCTTTGCATTAATGATTTGGAGGAATTATCTTTATGGTGAATGGTGTGATATTTATACTGATTATAAATGTTTAAAATATATTTTCACACAATAGGAACTAAATATTCACCAAAGAAGATGGTTGGATCTGATTAAGGATTACGACTGCTCAATTCATTATCGCCCAAGGAATGTAAACAAGGCGGCAGACACATTAAGTCGACAAGACCATGATAGCTTATCCATGATGAGGATCACAAAAGATCCATTATTTATGGATTTACAAAGGATGGATCTTTGAAATATAATGGAAGGGGAAACATATTATTTTTTCAAATGAATTTTTCACCATCTATACATGCAATGATTAAGGAGGCACAAAAAGAAGATGTAGAGATACAAAAAAAGGTTAGAAATGTTCTTGAGTTCAAACTTGATTGTGATGGGATAATAAGGTTCAGGAATCAGGTTTATGTTACTCCTATCCCATAATTAAACAAGGAGCAGTTGTATAAGGCTCATATTTCTTCATTCTCTATTCATCTTGGAAGAACGAAGATGTAATGGGACCCAAAAGAGTACTTCTGGTGGGATGGCATGAAAAGAGATGTTGCTGAATATGTATCTCGATGCCTGGTTTGTCAGCAAGTTAATGCTGAGAGACAGATGTCTAAGGGGATGTTACAACCATTATGCATACCCAAATGGAAATGGTAAAACATCATTATGGTCTTTTTCACCGAACTTCCTAAAACATCCAAAGGCAATAATGCTATCTGGGTCATAGTTGATCATCTTACAAAGTTGGAACACTTCATTTCTATTAGATAAGATTTCTCTCTGGATCAGCTTGCCAGGATATATGTAAAGCAAGTGGTAAGATTGAATGGAGTACCACTTTCCAATATATCTGATCGGGATCTGAGGTTTACCTCAAAGTTTTGGTGAAGTCTTCAGCACACTCTGGATACAGATTTGTGTTTCAGCGCTACTAATCATCCTCAAACAGACGGTTAGTCTGAGAGGACAATTCAAACTCTAGAAGATATGTTAAGAGCTTGCTCTATGGATTTCAAAGGTGGTCGGGATCAGCACCTACCTTTGGTGGAATTTTCTTATAATAATAGGTTTCACTCCAGTATTCAGATGGATCCTTATGAAGCCCTCTATGGAAAGAAATGCAGGACTCCAACTTCCTGGGATGAAGTTAGGGAAAGAAAGCTATTAGGACCAGATCTTGTTGATGAGATGGAAGAAAAGGTCAGATCTATTCAACAACACCTAATACTAGATCATAGTCGACAAAAACAGTTATGCCGACAACCGGAAAAAAAGACCTAGAGTTTGAAGTGGGTTATAAAGTGTTCTTACGAATATCTCCTTGGAAGAGAGTAATGAGATTTGGAAAGAAGGGAAAGTTGAGACCTAGGTATATCAGTCCTTTCGAAATACTGGATCGTGTTGGGAAGGTAGATTACCGATTGGCGCTTCCACCGAATCTCTCTCAAGTTCATGGTGTGTTTTATGTATCTCTCCTGAGAAAGTACCTACTTGATCCTTCACATGTACTCAACTCAGAAGTTGTACCGCTGGAGCAAGATCTTTCATATGAAGAACAACTAATAGAGATTCTGGATCATAAAGAAAAATTTCTATGGAATAAGACCACACTCTTGGTAAAAGTTATATGGAGGAACCACTAATTAGAAGAAGATACATAGGATCTTGAGTTTATGATGAGGGAGAGGTATCCTCATCTGTTTGTTACGAAGTGACGAATTTCGAGGGAGAAATTAATTTTAAGGGGGATAGAATGTATCACCCTGATATTTTATGAGAAGTATATTTTTTTATGTCTTATGTTATACACAACATGAAAGGTATCTTTCACGGCACACAACACTAGCTTGGCTTGTGTTACACGCAATCGCGACCTTTCTCGATAGCGTGTGTAGTACGCAATACCGAGTTTCACTAAACAATGATATATTATTATAATATTATAAACTAGCCATTAATAATAGTATTAACTGAATTTTTATTTTAATAACATTAGTATTTATCTTAAATATTTTCTAGAACATGGTATGAGAAAAAAATAAATTTTTCGGGTAAAACAAGTATTTTTTAAAAAATGCAGTTTTGCCGCCTTTTGATGGAGCATCCACTTAAATCGAGTTTTTGACATGTTTATAAGTTCAATTTGAAAAAATAAGATTCTTATTTGGAATCAGGATATAAAAATTTACTTTGTATAAATGTTTCATATTAATCTAAAAACTTTCATATTTTAATGAATAGGAAAAACACGCTACATTTTAATTAAAAACAACCTTTTTCATCACAATAATTTGTACGGTAAAATTATAATATTGAATGTTTTTAAAGTATAAATAGAATATTTTTTACCATTTAATATAATTTATGTCATTATCATTAATTTTACATTGAATTCATAGGTAAAAACATTTCAATCATTGGCAATGTTTTAACTTTTAAAAAAAAAATTCTTAACAATGGGATTAATATTAAATTAATTACTACAACTTCTGTGTTTTGAATTTTCAAAAATGGATTCCATATTTGGATTCAATGGCTCCAAATTATGTTAATAGGTTAATTTTATTTTTTTAGATTGTGAATAGTAACTACGGTAATTTTTATTTACTATAGTTAAAGTTAAATTGGGTAATTAGGGGTAAATATAAGATTATAAAATTATGATAACACTTTCCAAAATCCTATTGGATGAATAAAAGTCGACCAATATCACCTAAGGGTCGGAGTAGATTCATTTCATGGTCTTTTGACCATGAAATAATATAATTATTATTAAAACCAAAGAAAGTGACAACATGTCACTCTATTAAATTTTATAAGTATAATAATTTTAATTTAGTGATAAACTTCACGAAACATCGAACATGAATAGTCTCCAGAAATCTAATAAAATTATCTACATCATATGAATTTATTTATAATTTTTATGGATTAAATAATTATGACACAATAGTGATGTTGAAATTATTTTATTGATTGAAATATCAAAAAAATTATTTCAAAAGCAATAAAATAAAAATTTTATGAACTATTTAATATTCTCCACTAATTTTATAGATAATAATGACATATTATGAATCTATTAAATATTTTAGTTTGAACATATCTTCTGTATATATTTTATTTATACTCAAATAAATGAATAGTGTCAAAATTGACACTACTGTTAATTTTAGAAATTACATATTATAAAATTGTTTAAAAATCACAAAAATATTTAAAATTTATAAATTAAAATTTATATGGTCGAAAATGTAATAAATTATAAAATTATGGACAATTCCAAACATATAAGTAATTATTTATAATGATTTAAAATTTAGAATATTATTACCACAAATAAAATTAAATAGATTATATAAGGATAAATCATGTTGATAATGTTTAAAATAAATTCCCAACTTGTCTAAATATTATTGTCTAATGAGATTAAAACCATATTTCATCTATTCTTTTGATTTGAGTCATTTTTTGGAGGTTTTTAAGTGGGGTTGGAATTTATTATAAATTAATATTTCTTATAATTCCCAAGGTGCCCCTCTCTTCCCATATAAAAGGGTACCACCTCCCTCTCCTCTTTACACAATTTAGAGCCTTCATGCTCGGCCAAACACTTCCCATTTCTATTCTCCACTTCCCTAGAAACATCCTAGATGTCCTGGTTTTCTTCAAAGACCTATCTTAGTTCCCTAAGAGGAGGTTTCAAAGAGGCGTGTCAAAGAAGATGTAATATCTGTTACCGATACTTTCAAATTTATTTCTTCTTCTACTTCTTCTTATTTAGTTGTTTAATTATGAAGTAATAACATAAGTATCACTCATATACTGATATGTTATTATAAATATGAAACAACCATAATTTGCCTTCTATCCATCCTATGAAAAACGAAATCATCGCGCGTGCGTACGTACGGAATACCGTCTCCACGAGGTGGTGTAATATGTTTCCCCATACCACCATAAAAGGATGTGTATAATGGTGTAAATAATAACTATATATTATTATTGTAAATTTATATTGATTCTGAAATAGTATACATACACTCCAAAAAAATTCCACAATCATGGGAACGATATCATCGCTCGTGCGTACGTACAACCTACCGTCTCCATGATGTGATGTGAGTCATTCTACATGATATTTATTGAATAATGATTATATAAATGAACTTAATGAATAAATATGATATATATTATACTAATATCATTCTATAAATTAGGTATCTATAACCTAAAAAGAATAATAATAATGTATTTGACAAGACATGCATAAGAACGTAATGCAATGAACACCCGAATAACAAGTAGCAATCAAATATTACTAATAAGAAGATAAGAATATGATCATATATGATATCATAACAATGAATATGATTCTGTAATAAGTTAATGACATTATTTAAATCATTATATAGGAGGTTCAGACACATACAAATCATATCGGACTTAAGGTAAGGGAAAATCTCACAATCTCATTTTTTTTCCCGAGATTGTATATATTTTGGTATTTACTGGGGTGTATTTATCATCTACATCCATGTTTCCTCAATATGTAATATTATTTCTATCCTACTACAATTTTTTAAATCCTATTTTACCCTTAGGTGAGTTTTTATTAAAAGATATGAAAGGAATCTTTTATCATTTTTAGTACGAGGTACTTTTTTGACTTTTCCGACCAAAGTACGAGAAGAATGTTTTCTTAACTTCTACAGCATGAATGGATTTTTATGACTTAACAGAATATTATTTCCATGAAGATTAACTTACAACTTTCCAAGTTTATTTTTAATCAAATTCTTTTAGTTTAAAATTGTATGACATGTTAAGAAAGGAAAAATATTTTTGAAGTAGAAAGGATATTTTCCTCAAGAATGATGTTCAAGTGTTTTATCAAAATTATTTTCCATCTATGATATTATAGGGTTATATTTCTATACTTATTTTTACATTTATTTGATTATGTTATGATGGAATTATTTTTATAATGTCCTTTTTTCTTATATGGATTATGTTATAATGGCATGATGTTTAAGAATCCCATTTTTATTACATGGGTTATGCTATGATGTATGATTTATGATCTTCTGGCACACATAATAATGGTATCATTATGAGATGGGTGGGACATATATCTCCCTTTAATTCATTGGGTAAAGATATTATCTCATGAGATAGACATGGCTGGAACGACAGGTTAATCCGGTTCAGTGAAACAGGACTGAAACGAGGAGTGAACTGGGTTCAGAAATGGACTTTGTCCGCTAAGATAGTCTTGGAAATGAGTCTTGACTAATAATAAATGATTCTTTATGATTATGTGTGTATTCCAAAAAGTTTAATTTTATGATTATTGGGAATACATTTTACTACCATGATTTATCCCATGTTATGATATTATGATCTCTTTTTCAGGTTAAGATTTTCAAAATGTTATGTTCTTATGAATATGATATGATTGATATTTCTTTTGTTTCCCCTTACTGAGAATTTGAGCTCACCCTTTTTTATGTTTTCTTTTCCCCAGGTCTGGAAGAAGGGTATTAAGTAAGATATGCCAAAAGGGACTCTAGATATGATAAAATAAATGGGAGACATTGTAGATGCTTTATGAATCAGTTGTTTATGTTTCCCAGTTTCTAAAGAGACTACACCTATACGGTCCTTTCATGGTTTTGTTATATGTTGTAATAAGTGTGATTAAAGTTTTATGTAATAACTATGTATGTAAATTATGGGTCGTTATATATTTGATTTGAATAAATAGAGTATTTTTGAGTTCTGTTAAGTTTGGGAGTGAAAGATGAGTTTGCGGTTGAAATTTATCTCTAATTATAAAGTAAGTGTATCTCTTTATGATCTCATCCAATATCAAAAATAAATTCCTCATCATTAAGAAAAGGAACATAGAACAAAAACGTTGTCTATTTACTTTTCCTATGGTGTAATCAAAGACCTTTCAACTCATCAGAAGTTTACGGCTTTCAGATCGTTAATTTTCTCCTAATAATATTCTTGATCACTCTCCATCAAAACATGATGACTATTTATCTCTTCCATATCGATGTTTTCCTACATTTAACCCTAGTATGTGTTATTTTCGGTAACTTTCATACTTACCATTATTTATTTTAAAATAGTGGCCTCATTAATCCATTTTTCGATGTGGGATTTCAACTAATATATATTGAAATGTCAACCCCAAGTTTCCAATTCCGAGCATAAATTACAAGGACACAATTTATTGAAGGAGGGTAGAATGGAACACTCCAAGCTTCCACATTCCGCTTCTCTGTGAATAATACAATAGCGTGTGTTATACACAACTTCGAGTTCTAACACACAACAACCAATCAAACTAGCCGTTATGAATATAAATACCCAATTTTTAAAATTTTATAAATTTTATCATCTAAAATTGACTTTATTTTTTGGATTTTTAATATCGAAATAAGATTCGGGTGAATTTTTGGTATTTTTCTGAAAACTTCCATTTTTTGATGAATAGTGAAAAATACAAAATTTTAATTAAAAACAACTTTTATAATCATATTGTATTATAGTGATAAATTATACTAATTAGTAATTGTAATGTATAATTAGATTATATTTTTACTATTTAATCCAATGTTGATAATTTGATGTAATTTCAAATTTAAATTGGACATAACCAAGTGTCAATCTTTTGATAATTATTATTTCATAAATGCATGCCTTTTGTTTTGATTGTGGGAATTAATTTTAAATTAATTTCTGTCACTTATGTGTTTTGAATTTAGAAAAATGGATTCCATATTTTTAATCAGGATATCAAAATTTTTAAAATAAGAAACCTTTATTTTTAAATAATATGAATAATTATTTCGGTAAATATTTTATTTACCGTGGTTAAAGGGTAAATTAGGTAAATAAGGGTCACAAAATAATATAATAATAATAATAAAATTACCCTTAAATGTGTCCTAAACCTATTGTTTGATACTTATCCGTCCATGGGCATCCATGGATCGATTTTGGGACTCTATGGAGCCACTTGTAAGTGATAATGGCACTTTATATTAAATAAGTTAAAGTAAATACAAAAATGACATAAGCATATATCGTTTAGTAAAACATTTTTTACGTAGATTTAAACATATTATCTGTTAGAATTTAAATATTCATTATAATTATATAAATATTTCTTACATAATTTTATTTTATTTATAATTTTTAGACATTTAATAATTAAATTTATTTATAACACAGTGATGATGCAGTAATTACCGTATTAATGAAAGATTAAAATAATTGATATTATAAATATCGAAATAAATATTATTTGAGACTTTTTATGAATTAAACGAATTTCATAGCTTAATATGACATAAAAATATTGGTTAGATGAATTTTATTGTAAGTAATATGTCTGTTATAAATTTATAAAAAACAACTCACCAAATAGTGTCAAAATTGTCAAAAAAGAGTTTTTAAAAAAAAAATATTATATTATTAATTGATATTCTATTCCTAAAATTCTAAGGTTAATAAAAATGACTTATATGATTATATTTATATCATAATGAACCACTTGGGCTTCTATTGGTAGTTTATAGTAATTTTATTAACCAAATAATATAAAAATACAAAGAGACATTGTAAATGTCAATCTAATTAACTAAGAGTTAAATCTAAAAGATAAGGTTAATATAGTGACTCAAACCTATATAAAATATATTGGTTAAAATTATTTCGACCCATAACTACCTTATACTCAAAATAAATTTATTTGGAGCCATTATAAACCGAATATTAATTTATTATAAAATAATAATTTATGTTTTTCCTAAAGAGCCCCTCACCAATCTTATAAAAGGGCACTTCCCCTTCTCTCAAATTAACACCTGAAAATCCATTTCGATCTGAAAAAACCTACCCATATATCCTCCCAACTATCCTAAATTCATCTTAGTGGCCTTACTTTGGTCAGAAATCCAACTAAGGATCCCATTTGATCAAATCAAAAGGAATAACCCGAAGAAGGGGTAATGATTTCACCACCCTCTTTCAAGTTCTCTTATTCTTACACTTACTCTTTCTTTGTTTTTTACATTATAAAATAACAAATCTAGTATCTTCTATATAGTTTGATATTATTATAAATATGGCCCAACTAAATTCATTATTCTATCCATCTTATGAATGATAATGTCACCATGAGTGCGTGCATACAGCTTACGGTCTCCATGCCGTGGTGTAATTTGTTATTCCACACTATGTTATTTGGATGGATATAATGATGAGTAATATGTATAAAAATAATTAAAATAACATGCTAATGTCTCTATAAAATTAATATACCATCCAATTCCACACCTTAAAGAAATGATATTGTCACTCGTGCGTACGTACGGATTACCGTCTCCACAACGCGATGAGATTCATTTCCACTTTCACCATTCATCGATGATTATAAATATATATATTAATAATTAGTATTTAATATATGAAATAATAATTCTACTAAAGATATGTATATATATATACTTACACATATCTTATTCACTTAGTTCTGTTCAATATGATATGAAAACAGAAACAACATTTATGCGTATGTACGGACTACCATCTCCATAAATGGAGTTTTTCATTTCACACTTATGTCTATTATGAATATTTATATTCTAAATATATATGATATATAAATCATGATTTATATTCTGGAAGTACTTAAATCTCGATCTAAGTGATAAAATCAAGAGTAACAAGTTAAAACACGTACGATAAAGAAAACGATTATTTCCGGAAATGAAAATTTAACATGGAAATTATTATTAAATGGTTAGTATAAAGTCATAAATGAATTTGTTATGATATCATAAATATTAATATGGTTTTGGTATAATTTAATTACATACTAAAATATTCATATAGGAGGTCAAACTTAGCCTCGACTAAAGGAAAGTGCATGCTAAGGGTTAATTCCTCAATATCATTATTATACCAGATTGTTTATGTGTAAGTATTTACTGGGACATTTTTAACATCCATGCCCATTTTTCATAAAAATGATATCAAAATGATTATTTTAAGGATTTTTTAAAGGTAATATTTATCAGGATCAGAATATTAAATGTTGTACAGATTTTTCCTTCTAAATATTTTTAATTAATGTTCATGTTTTCAAAATGATTTTAAGTATTTATTTATATGGACACAAATGTTTTGAAATGACAATTCATTTCAAAAGATTCAATGTTGTATGTGAAAATTTGATTAAAAAATATATTTTAAATTACTTAATTTATAAATATTTTAATTTTAAATGATTTTACAAAAAGTATATTTCTCTCTAAAAGTTTTACTCATCATTTTCAACTATGTCAGCATCCTTTACTATATATTATTTTTGATTGAGGTTGATTTATTATAATACAATATTCCATGTTGTATTGAATGAGTTATGATATGTTTTAATGTGGATGTTCTATTTTTATACCATTCATGTTTTATGGTTAATGTAATGAAATTTCGTATGCTAGTTTTAATACAAATGTTTATGTTATGTTTCAAATTTTTTATATGAGGAATGCAATAGACTTAGTATATGATGGGTGGAGCCCGCTATAGATCCTCGATGCATCAGTAGGTCACATGAGACAAACTAGTGTCTTATCCCAAGGCCTTGAAAAAAAATTTATTTATAGTCTTGGCACAAGGCCTTCACTCTGTGGTAATGATGTCCAGCATTAGGCATTCCCTCATTATGAAATTAGTTATTCCATGTGATTATTCGACTGGTATAATATCTATGTGAATGTTTATAGGGAAATATTTTATTTTTTTCCATATTATGTTCAATTTTATGTTTAAAAAGTCTGTTGTTTTTATCACACATCTTTCATTAAAATTTTATAGCTTCCGCTAAATTATTTACCCTTACTGAGCATCTAAGATCACCCCTTTCTTATGTTTTATTTACCCAGGATCCCAATAAGTGTTTTATGTTTTAGATGTAGGGTTAAGCTAAGGGAACGGTGGATTTCTCAAAGGATTATTTATTTGTTGTATGTTAGAAAGTGTAATGTAACGTTCATGTATATAATCTATTTTCCAATACTACTAAATTGATCGGTCTTTCAGGACATGATTTTTTGTAATCATGCTAATGTATTAAAATAATGCGCTGAATCTGGGTAACTGGGGTCGGGGTGTTACACCTTATTAGTTTTAATACTCATGAATATAGTTCTTTCTTGTTTTATTTTCAAGTGATAAAGGTTTCATAATGGTTTTGATTACTGTGAAATGGTTGGTTTTGGTTTCAGATAGTGACCCATGGGGTCACATGGAGATGTGTGGTATTCTGAAGCAGTTTGTCTTTTTTCATATAGTTTATTTTATTTTTAGTTTTTCTGTAAAATATTAACAGTTTGGATATTTTTATATTATTTGGGACACATTATTTATCTTTCCACTATTAATTTTATTTATTTTCCTTTTTTGAAATCATTCCCTTTTCACTTGGTTGATCTATGGAAATAGTTTCCTACCCATGGGGGTCTGGAACGCCCTTTGTGACCTTTTGGGGGTCGCCTTAGTTGACTAGTTTAGGGTTGACCTTGGTTGGTTTGTGAAAAAATAATATCAAAGGGAGGTTAGTTACTTGAGGGACCTAGATTTTAGAGAACCCTTTTTATTTGGGATGTCATAGTATATAGATTTGGACTGTTGAATCATGGGGTGATAGTCTAGGGGAGTGTGTGGAGATCACATTACGGACCAAACCTTTAGTTTCCATGGGAAGTATGGTTAATTTCAGTTTACCAGATTATTTAGTATTTTTGTTCTTGAGATATGAAATGGGAGTTGGGATAATGATCTTAGTGAAATTGTAAGGCCTAGCTAGCTATATGTAGTCAGAGAAATAGTTCTAGAAGTCTCTTCAAGAAGGATGATTTTTTTTCATATGGCTACCAACCATATGAACAAGTCATCCATCAGGATGAGTTTCCAATTTTGAGTTGTTTTTTACTTTCATGATAATGAAAATTGTATTTGAAACTCTTATTTAGGAATTTTGAAAATTGGTTTTTAGTGGTAATGGATAGTTTTTTGGAAGGTGGAAGAAGAATTTTCAGAATGAAATTAATAAAGTATTTAAGAAATTGATTTTTTAAGGTTACTCTTTTGGGGTGACATAGAAATGATTTTATGAAATTAAATTTTTATTCTAAAAATATTTATTTATTGAAATTTTTTATGTTGAAGATAAGAATTTTTTTAAAGAGTTTTTGAATTTGTTTTAAATAATAATAAGTAAATTTTTAATTAACTTAATTTTATGGGATGGAATATTTGTTCTTATGAAAATGATTTAGAATGGAGTAAGATGGTTTTAAAGATCAAAATATTGTGGTATCTAAAATGTATTTGTGAAAGTGGAATTGAAAATCCGATTGAAAGTTTGAAAATATTGGGTTGTATGTATTTTTTAGAGAGAGAAAATGTATTTTTTAATATTGTTATTTCAATGGGTTCACACATGAATATGTAATTGTGGAATTTGGAGGGATTATGATATTAGAAGATGAGTTACAGGTATGGCATGGTTGATGGCTATTCGGGGTGGCATGAGAATGTTCAAGTGAGTGAGAACATAAAGAGTACTACTGGTGAGTGTGAAACCAACCGAGTTTTATTAAAATATAAAGTATAAGGCCCGAGCCTTAAACATTACTTAATATTGAGATTTTAACAGATTACACATTGAGGATCTTTTCAGGATTAGAGTTTTAGAGAATTAGATCATAAATCATGCATTACATTCCACATTTAAACAAGGTAGTTACATTAAAGACAATATTCAATTTTTCCATCAATGGAATCATATTTAAAACAAAACATGGATTCTTTCATGAAACATCCTTGACAATATCATCACATTATGTACCTTTACCTTGACATGTGAAAAACATTTCAAAAAATTGGTATGAGCATAAAAATCTCAGTAAGGTATATAAAAATACAGAATGAAAATATTAGTCCATGAATACTTAAGAAACAATGAAATCATACTTTACTCATAAAACATAAGCAATTTAACACACTTCATAAAATCACGAATAACCCATAGAAGTCATAATACATAAAGGTAACTTGAGGCATTCATAACATTCTTATGTAGGTTGTAACCCTCATGGTTACGTTTGGAATACCCATCACAGTATATTTCCTAAATCTCTTAGGAGAAACCTTAGCATTTAACCCCTTTGCATTACCCAATGCATTGGAGAGCTATATTGGGCTCACCCGCCCTTATTTTATCACGGAACCACCCGTCTTCATAAAAAATTCCCAAGAACCATAACATAATTGAATCACATAAAACATGCATAAATGAAACAAAACACTTCCACATTTTAGTCACAAGATATCAATAACACATTGATATAATAAAACATTATCAAAACCATTTTCAATACCAAAATAAAATAAAAGTAAAATATGGTATTTATTTTTCATTATAAAAAAATGAGGTCTTGTAGAGGAAGCTGAAGCTCAAATAATGGTCAAGGCGGCGGAGAAGTCGTTGTCGTGGCATACGTACGACAAAACATTCCCTTTTTTCGTTTAGTAAAATGCTTCATATAAAAAATATTACTTTTGAATAAATGAAAAATTAAAAGGGGATTATACACCGTATAAAGGAATGTTGTGTATAACACAAAATATATCGCAATGAAAGGAGATTGTGATGAAGTCCCTTACCTTGTGTCTGACTTGACTTGATCGTTCTTTAATCTCATGAATAATAAACTTGAGTTAATTTATACTTTCTTAAGAACCGTTTTCAAGTTCATTATTCCTTTTATATCAATTATTACCATGTTATTAACACTATGTAATTATTTACGTTAATAATGGTCGTTTTGTCGATCATTGGTACTTAAGTCAAAATAAAACTCCTTATAATTACAAGTTGTTCATGTGGTAAAATATCCATTATATCCATAATTATATTCATGATTTAGATATCATATATATCATATATATCCAGTATATACATGAATTTATAATTTTACATAACATTTAGAGATAAGAAATGAAATGCACCGTTTATGGAGACGGTAAGTCGTACGTACGCATGAACGATACTTTCATTTCTATTTCATATTTAATGGAATGAAATAATAATTATATAAAGGTATATTATAATTCCAGTATAATATCATATATAATATCATTTACTCCATCCTTTATATGTCCCACATATGGCATTAACGAATCAAATCACTTTGAGGGGGTGGTAGTCCACACTTCCTAAAATGAAGATTTCACATTTACCCATTTTGGAAACCATAAAGGTATGCCATAAATTAAAAATATAGATTCATAATGAAAACATAAACATAATATATATCATATATAAATATAGTGACATCTTAATGGCCACCATCAAAGGTGCTAAAATAAGGTTGAACAATCTTCGTTTCGTGAGGCAGAATTCCGCCATCCACAGAAACAATATGTTCTTTAACCATTAGACGAAGGTGTGTGTAATTTTAGCTTGATTAATTCTCATAAAAACATCCTAGTATATTGAATATACTATTGTTGTTACAAAATAAAGTAATAAAAATATTTTAGGGGGTTAGAGAAGAAAAATAAAACAAAAGAGCACAAGTGAAGACATTACCTTTAAATCGGGTAACTCCTCTTGGTTTGAACCAAAAGGGTTTCATGAAGATATTTATGCCTAATGTAAGTCTTATAAGATTAATATAGATATTTGGAGAGATAAAAGGATCAGATCTTGGCTGGGAAAATGGCTTGAGAGGTGTGGGTAAGGAGGTAGAGGTGGGGGCCTTTTATAAGAGGGAGGAGGGGCACTCTTTGAAAGTCAAGAAATGTTACTTTATATTAAAATGAGTTTCGGATTTTAAATGTCAAAAATTGATATATTTCGAGTATAAGGTGATAAAGTTTCAAAATATACTCATCCAATAGGTTGATGACAAATTTAAGTCTTAGATATTACATTATCTTTTCATTTTATTTAAATCATTCATTAATGAGGTAATCACTGCATCATCATGGTGTCATAAAAAATTTAATTTATTTAGAGTCTAAAAATTATAAAAAATTACTATGATGTAGGAAATATTTTTAAATTTCCAATAAATATTTATAATCCAAGAGATCATTTATGTAGACAAAATTAAAATTTTTTTAATTACCTGTTACATACTTTTGTGATATTCCCCTTTCTTTAAAAATAAAATTATAAAGTGTCACTATCACCAAAATGTGATTCCATGGGGTCCCTAAGTTTGGAAAAAGGCATCCCATGGTCGGCCATGACACAAACAGTAGCATTAGAATACATTTTGGGGTCATTTGTTATTATTATGATATTATTTTATTACCCTTAACTACCCGATTACTAATTAATCACGATAATTAAAGATAATTACCGTCGTTATTATTCATAATGTTCAAAAACAAAGGAGTATTAATTACATAATTTGGAACTTCAGATTCCAAATATGGAATCCATTTTACCAAATTTCAAAAACATAAATTAGAATAATTAATTTAAAAATAATTCCCGATGTCAAAACAAATAGCGGGATTTTTGGAAACAATTTCTATCAAACGTTTCACAATTGTTTATGTCCAATTTCAAAGTGAAACTAATTATAATGACCACCATTGGATTAAATGGTAAAAATATATTATAATTACACTTTAAAACAAATTATAAAGATAATCTAAACATATAATTAAATTAAATGAAAATGAATTTTTTAAGTAAAATGCAGTATTTTTCACTATTCATTAAAAAATGAACATTGTCAGAAAAATACCAAAATTTATTCAAAGTAAATTTCAATGTCCAAATACTAAAGAATAATTTTATTTTTACAAACAGAGCTTATAAAATTGTCAAAATATAGATTTAAAAATTTTTCTCCATCAAAATGCGGTAAAACAATATTTTAAAAATATTAGAGAAATCTACGCTTAAGATTGGATTTATTCTCATTTTAAGACTCTTAAAAAATATGAAATTCATAAAAACAAATAGATAAGAAAATGTATTATTCATTACTTACTTGGTATGTTACATCCATCCCCCCTTTAGAAAATTGTTTCACCGCAATTTATTTACTTATCGAATAAGTGGGGGTATTTATCCCTCATTGCATTTTCATATTCCCATGTTGCCTCTTTAATCATGTGGTTTTTCCACAAAACCTTTACTTGATGAATCACCTTATTTTGTAACACTTTCTCCCTGTGGTCAAGAATCTGGACTGGTTTTTCCTCATAATATAGGTTCTCTTCCAACTGAACTACCTATGGACTCAAAACATGAGATGGATCTGGCATGTACTTTCTAAACATTGAAACATGAAAAACATTTTGTACCTGAGATAAACTCAGAGGTAAAGCCACTCGGTATGCAACTGATCCAACTCCCTCTAGAATTTCATATGGTCTAATGAACCATATACTCAGCTTTCCTTTCTTACCAAATCACATCACACTTTTCCATGGTGAAACTTTGAGGAAGACATGATCACCTACCTCAAAAGAGAGATCCTTCCTCCTATTGTCTGCATTACTTTTGTACCTAATCTGAGTTGTTATCATGTGTTTCTGTATCAGCTAAACTTTTTCTACCAATTCTTCTACCAATTTTGGTCCCATCAACTTCTGTTCACCCACTTCATCCCAAAAAGCTGGAGTCCGACGCCGCTTCCCATATAATGCCTCAAATTGAACCATCTTTATACTGGAATGAAAATTTTTTTTTATGAAAACTCAAACAAAGAAAGATATTGGTCACAAATTCCCTAATAATCCATCGAACAAGCACGTAGCATATCCTACAAAGTCTGAATTGTTTGTTCTGACTGCCCATCTGATTGAAGATGAAAAGCTATACTAAAATTTAATTCAGTACCCAACCACTTCTGAAAGCCTTTCCAAAAGATAGAAGTAAACCTGAGATCACAATCAGATACAATGGAGAGGACAACTCCCTGTAACCTAACTATCACATTAATATACAAATAAGAAAGTTGATCTAGATAAAAATTATCTCATATAGAAATTAAATGAGAAGATTTATTCAAGCGATCAACAATAACCCAGATTGCATTATTACCTCGAGGTGTCTTTGGCAATCCCACAATAATGTCCATGGATATGTTCTCCCATTTCCACTCTGGTACTGCTAAAGGCTAATTCATCCCCTTCGGTAACTGCCACTCTGCTTTAACTTGTTTACAAGTCAAACACTTCACAGTAAAATCAGAAATATCTCTTTTCATTCCATCCCACCAGTAATACTCCCGAAGATCTCTATACATCTTAGTACTGCCTGGATGAACTGAAAACGCAGAACTATGATCTTTACATAACAACTCTCTCTCTTCAACTGTGAATCATACGACACACACAATCTCTTCCCAAATCTCACAACACAATCATTATCAATGTTGAATTCAAACAACTTACCCTTCTGAACTAGCTCTACCTTTTTCTGCAACTCACTGTCTTTCTTCTGTGCTTGCTTAATTATGTCTGATAGTGAAGATTTCACTGATACCAGAAACAAAACAGAATAACATCTTGCACCAACAACATCTATGCCAAATTTCATCAAATCCTTATCCAAAGGATCACGTTCCAAACGTAACATTGTTAATGAGGCATTGCTTTTTCGACTCAAAGCATCATCCACTTTAATTTCTTTTCCCAGATGTTAATGAATTGTACAATCATAATCCTTGATTAATTCTAGCCATCTCCTCTGTCTCATGTTCAATTATTTCTGAGTGAATATATACTTTAAACTTTTGTGATCAGTATATATTTCACACTTTAAACCATGAAAATGATGCCTCCATGTTTTTAAAGGGAAAACAACCGTAGCTAATTCCAAATCATGTGTAGGGTAATTTACCTCATGAGTTTTCAACTGATGTGAAGCATAAGCAATTACCTGATCATTCTGCATTAGGATGAAACCAAGTCCTTTCAATGAAGCATCACTGTAGATAAAAAACTCACCATTCCTGGAAAGTAGTTCCAAAACTAGAGCATTCACCAATCTTATTTTCAATTCTTGAAAACAATCATCAAATTATTTTCTCCAGATAAACTTAACACCCTTCCGAGTTAGCTTATTCATAGGACTAGATAACCATGAAAATTTCTAAAAAACCTTCGGTAATAGCCTACCAAACCAAGAAAACTACGAATATCAGTTACATTTTTGGGTCTTGTCCATTCTTCAACAACCTTTTTTTAGCAGGATCAATAATTATTCCATATTTAGAAACAATTTGACCAAGGAATGAAATTTGTTTCAACCAAAACTCACACTTGCTGAATTTCCCATAAAATTTCTTTTCTCTTAAGGTTTGAAAAATAACCCTTAAATGGATTTCATTCTCCTATTTACTTTTATAAAACACAAAAATATCATCAATGAAAACAACCAGAAACATATCCATGAACTCATGGGAAATTCTATTCATAAGGTCAATGAATACAACCAGTGCATTGGTTAGCCCAAAAGGCATTACTATAAATTCATAATGTCCATATCTTGTACAAAATGCGGTCTTCAAAATATCTACTTCCTTTACCTTCAACTTATGGAACCCCTATCTCAGGTCAATCTGTGAAAAATACTGAGCTCCCTAGAGCTGATCAAACAAATCATCTATTTGAGGAAAATGATATTTGTTCTTAACAGTGATGTTATTAAAGTCTCTATAATCAGTGAAACGTCTCATAGAATCATCTTTATTTTTAACAAATTAGATAGGAGCTCCCCATGGTGATGTGCTAGGTTGAATCAAACCATTCTGTAATAAATCCTGCAATTTCTCCTTCAACTCTAAAAGTTCAATTTTAGCCATTTGATAAGGGGGTTTTGAAATTGGCTTATCATCAAGAACTAAGTCAACAGTAAATTCAACATCCCGAAATGGTATTATTCCAGGTAACTCATTAGGAAAAACATCAGGATACTCATTTACTACTGGAACATCATTAATCTGAACGGTTCCTTTGTTTTCAAAAATATGTGCAAGGTAACATTAATTTCAATATTTTACATGTTTCTCAGCCTCTTGATATGTTATCAATAGTAAGGGTTCATTCTTGTACACAAACTGAAATTCTTTATGAAAAGAAACTTCTTTAGCTCTATAATCAATCTTAGCATGGTAAACAGAGAGCCAATCCATATCCAGGATAACATCAAACTTAACTAGAGGTAAAACAATAAGGTTTTCAAGTAGGTTCTTTCCACAGATAAGGATAGGAATATTCTTATAAATTCTTTTTGCCTCAAAACTTCCCCTAGTGTTTTTACCACAAGTTTAGGAGTCATTTCTTAAGATGTAATTCCCAATTTACTAGAATCCTTTTCAGAGATGAAAGAATGTGTAGACCCCAAATCAAACAACACATTGGCATAATCTAAGAAAAAAAGTACCTGATACCACTTCATTTGCTGACCCAATATCTGTTGAAGTAGTTTCAAAAGATTTCACCACTCCTTTTTTCTTGTATTCTGACTGCTTCCCATCATTTGATCTCTTTTTGAACACTCGTTTGCATAATGACCCATCTCATTGCACTTGAACCATTTCACTAACTATAAATCAAATTTGGTCTTACCATTACCCTGATCTTTTTCAGTGCAATCACGAGCCTTATGTCCCATCTTACCACATCGGTAGCACTTTCCAGAATTCAGAAGGCATTCCCCAGAATGCCTTTTACCACATTTATCACAAACTGAAAACTTAGTTTTCTTACCTTCAAACCTTTTTGAAGAATTCTTCTCGTTCTCCTTCCACCTCGGTCTCTTCTTCTGTTGGTTGTTATAGAACACTTGATCATTGGAAAACTCCATTTCCACCTTCTCAGCATATCGAACAAGCTTTTCATAACTCTTGAACTCATGAGAAGCTAAATCCCTTTAATATTTTGACATTAATACTGAGTAAAAATGATTGATTTTACTATCAAGGTCTCGGATAAAATTTGGAGCAGACCTTGCCAATTGAGTGAACCTTTCTTTATAAACAGCCACTGAGTCATCCGCTTTCCTCAATTCCAAGAATGGGTTTTCCATCCTAAGTCGAACATCCTTAGGAATATACTTCTTGAGAAACATACCTTTGAATTTATCCCAGTCAAGAGCATTAATCTCATCAATGCATGTGATATTTTTAAAAATTGACCACCACTGATCTGCTTCACCCCTTAAACAGTAAACAGCAAGACTAACCTTTTCATTGTCTGAACACCCCATGACTTTGAAAATCTTCTGCAGTGCTTTCATCCACCCTTCATCTATCACAGGGTCAGATGATCCTCTGATTGATGGGGGAAGTTTCCTCATGAAATCTTCCACCACTAGAATGTTCCTCTGGGTTTGATCTGGCTAATCTTGTTCATGGATACCACAACTATTTATTGCTTGAGTCAACTATGCCATTACTACAACAAACTATTCAGTTCCAATTCAGACCATCTCAGGCTGCAGATTCGGAAGGTCATTTCCTTCTATATTCCTTCCTAGCACTGGTTCCCTGTTTCCTCTGCGAAAAACCATTCTGAACAAACATATCTTAGATGAAGCAACATGGTAATCTTCAAATGCTATATCATTTAAATTTGTCCATAAAAAATATTTTTGGATAATAATTTAATAGAATTATAACTCTTAATGTTATCTAAACCGACCTCTGATACCAACTATAAGGTCCCAGCCTTAATCATTACTTAATATTGAGTTATTACAAGATCACACATTGAGGATCTTTTCAGGTTTAGAGTTTTAGAGAATTAGATCATTAATCATGCATTACATTCCACATTTAAACAAGGTGTTTAAATTAAAGACAATATTCAATTTTCCTATCAAAGGAAAATATTTAAAACAAAACATCTATTCTTTCATGAAACATCCTTGACACTATCATCACATCATGTACCTTTCCCTTGACCCGTGAAAAACATTTCAAAAACATTGGATGAGCATAAAAATCTCGGTAAGGTATATAAAAATATGGAATGAAAACATTAGTCCATATATACTTAAGAATCAACTAAATCATAATTTACTGACAAACCATAATCACTTTAACATACTTCATCAAATCATGAATAAACCATATAAATCATAAGATATAAAGGTAACTTGGGGCATTCATAACATTCTTATGTAGTGATTAACCCTCATGGTTACGTTTTGAATACCCATCAAAGTATATTCCCTAAATCTCTTCAGAGAAACCTTAGAGTTTAACCCCTTCTCTTTACCGAATGCATTAGAGATCTATATCAGGCTCACCCTCCCTTAGTTTATCACGGAACCACCCTTCATCATAAACAATTCCCAAGAACCATAACATAATCGTATCACATAAAACATGCATAAAGAAAACATAACATTTCCACATTTCAATCACGAGATATCAATAACACATTGATATTTTAAAAACATTATCAAAACCATTTTCAATACCAAAATAAAAGAAAAGTAAATCATGTTTTTTATTTTTCATTAAAAAAAATTATGGCTTGTAGAGTAATCTGAAACTCAAATAATGTTCACAGTGGCGGAGAAGTTGTTGTCGCCGAATACGTACGACAAAACATTCCATCTTGTCGTTTAGTAAAATGATTCATATAAAAAATATTCCTTTTGATTAAATTTAAAAGTCAAAGTGGTTTATACACCGTATAAAACAAAGTTGTGTATAAAACAAAATATGCCTCAATGAAAGAAGATTGAGATGAAGTCCCTTACCTCGTGTCTGACTTGACTCGATCGTTCTTTAATCTCCTAAATAATAAACTTGAGTTAATTTCTACTTTCTTAAGAACCTCTTTCAAGTTCATTATTCCTTTTATATCACTTATTACCATGTTATGAACACTATGTAATTATTTAAGTCAATAACGGTCGTTTTGTTGATCATTGGTACTTGAGTAAAATAATACTCCTTATAATTACAAGTTGTTCATGTGGTAAAATATCAATTATATCCATAATTATATTCCTGATTTAGATATCATATATATCATATAAATCCATTATATACATGCATTTATAATATTACATAACAATTAGAGGTAATAAATGAAATTCACTGTTCATGGAGATGGTAAGTCGTACGTACGCATTAACGCTACTTTCATTTCTATTTCATATTTAATGAAATGAAATCAAAAGGATATAAAGGTATATTATAATTATAGTATAATATCATATATAATATAATTAACTATATTTTTTATATGTCCCACATATGGAATTAACGAATCAAATCACTTTGAGGGGGTGGTAGTCCGCACTTCCTAAAATGAAGATATCACATTTACCCATAATGGAAACCATAAAGGTATGCCATAAATGAAAAATAAAGAAGCATAATGAAAACATAAAAATAATATATATCATATATAACGAGATTGAGATCTTAATTTCCACCATGAATGTTGTTAAATGAAGGTTGAACAATCATCATTTTGTGAGGCTGACATTCGCCATCCATAGAAACAATATGTTCTTTAACCATTAGAAGAAGGTATGTGAATGTGTAGCTCAAATACTTCTCATAAAAACATCATAGTATATTTAATATAATGGTTTTGTTACAAAATAATTGAATAAAAATATTTTAGGGGGTTGGAGAAGTAAAATAAATCAAAAGAACACAAGTGAATACATTACCTATAAATCGGGTAACGCCTTTTGGTTTGAACCAAAACATTTTCTTGAAGAGTTTTCTGCCTAAGGTATGGATTCTAGGATGAATCATGAGATGTGGAGAGATAAAATGAGTAGATCTTGGCCGATCCAATGGCTTGAGAGGCGTGTTTAAGGAGGTTGAGGTGGGGGCATTTTATAAGAGGGAGGAGGGGCACTCTTGTAAAGTCAAGAAATGTTCCTTTATATTAAAATGAGTTTTGGATTTCAAAGATCCCACATTGATATATTTCTAGGATAAGGTGATAAGGGTTCGAAATATACTCATCCAATACATTTTTAGCAAGTGTACATATTAGATATTACATTATCTTTTCATTTTATTTAAATCGTTCATTGGTGAGGTAATTGTTGCATCATCATGGTGTCATAAAAAATATAATTTATTTAGTGTCTAAAAATTATAAAAAAACTACTATGATGTAGGAAATCTTTTCAGATTTCCAATGAATGTTTATATCCCAAGAGATCATTTATGTATACAAAATTAAAATTGTTTTACTTAGGTGTTACATACTTTTGTGATATTTTCGTTTCTTTAAAAATAAAATGATAATGTGTCACTATCACCAAAAAGTAATTCCATGGGGTCCCTAAGTTTGGAATAAGGAATCCCATGATCGTACATGACATAACAAGTAGAATTAGGACACATGTTGGGGTCATTTGTTATTTTTATGATATTATTTTATTACACTTAACTACACGATTACTAATTAATCACGATAATTAAATATAATTACCATCATTTCTATTCATAATGTCCAAAAACCAAAGAGTTTTAATTAAATAATTTGGACCTTCTGATTCCAAATATGGAATCCATTTTACCAAATTACAAAAAAATAAATTGAAATAATTAATTTAAAAATAATTCCTGTTGTCAAAACAAATAGAGGGTTTTTTAGAATAAGTTTATTTGGACAAATATAGCTGATAAAATTGTCAAAATATAGATTTAAAAATGGATCACCATCAAAAGGAGGTAAAACAATATTTTTAAAATATTAGAGAATTCAATGCTTAAGATTGGATTATTCTTATTTTAAGCCTCTTAAAACACTATATAATTCATAAATAGACATATATAAGAAAATATATTATTCATTACTTACTTGGGATGTTACAGAAAGTCTTTTGAAGATTAATATTATGTGGATTTTTTTATATCAATTGGTTGTGTTCATTTATTTTTCATGATTTAGGATGTGTTTTTTCTGGTATTTTGAGTATAACAAATCTTTTTTATGAGAGGGTTTTGATAGAACAATTTGTTTTTTTCATCATCTATGTTCTCCCCAATAATGATTCAATGGATATTCAGTGTAAAGTTATGGATGATTCCCCATCAACAGGCATTCTAGGTGATAAATCTAATGATTTTATTCTTGTGTTTTGAAAATTGAATCCACCTCTCTTTTCTTTTCAACCATATCATATTTAAGTTGTAGAGTGGATGAAGTATATAGAATGAAAATTCAAGCTTATTATGTTTTCTAAGTCTTAAAATGATAATTTCACCACCTTTATGTATGAAGTAATGACCTGGAAGTGGAAAACATTTGTCTTTAAGAAAAATCCTATGGAAGATCTTACATGGGCGTTTTTCACACCTTTAATCATCCAGTAGTATTTTTATGATGTGGTGACAGTGATAAAGGGAACATTGATGTGATAATTTTATCTGGGTTAGAGATATGTGTTGTAGTGCTTTCATTTCTTCAAGGATCTCAACCCTTACCTTCTAGAGTATGCAACAGAAGATTCGATGAAGGGTCAAAGTTTTGAATTTGGACATCGTACTGATGTGTATTAAAAAGTGATAGAGTTCACTCAAACTTCTATTATAGATATGATGAGGCAAGATATTCCAATTGAAGTTGTGATGGACGGAGTGACTAACATAGTATTACCTCTTTTGGACCCCAAAATTGGTGAGGGAATTTATAATATGGATGTGGGGAAACATCCCAAAGCTATTGGTTCCCTTCATGGGATTAAAAGTCCAGAGGGTGTATCATCGGTCTCATCAGGGCATGGTATTATTGACTGAAATCATTAAGGAATGCTAGATCATTATAATTTTTTTCATGTCTGATTACACCAAACATTATGGATCTAGACATAGGCAATTGAGTGAAGCTCGCACATTATCAGAAATACTCGGGGTGTGGGAGACTATGTTCAATTTTATGTCTGATGTGTTTGGTGGGAGATAGTTTGGGTTTTCTTATAGGAATTTCATCTTGTGTAGTTAATTTGGGTGAGCCAATTCTAATTTTAGTTCATGTTCATCTGATTTTTTGGTTGGTTTTTGTTTTATTTTGTGAACCTTACACTGGGTCCCTCCCCTAACTTCCCCATACTGTGGATTTTTTTCGTCTCTTTGGGTGATTTCAGGATGGTTTAAGCTAGTTGGTTAAAATTTTTTTGGATATGCACCTTGGGTATCAATGTTTTGTCATCTAAATATGACCATATCCTGATTTTTTCTTATAGTGGGGTGCATGTTATTGCCTCACATGTTGAGAATTTGGTTTGTTTTCGAATGTGGTATAGAAGAAAATGGGTTCTTTTGAAGTTACCTACATTTAATTTCTTTCTTATTTTGGTGGACATTGGGATTCTCGGAGTACCCCCAATGATTTGGTTCGAATCTTGGTTGTAAAGGTTCTATATCGAATTCCCTATTTCTTTTTGGGGAGTGGATTTTTTGTATCAAGGAGGAGGTGAAAGTACCATTTGGAAGAGGTTGAAATCATCATAGTTTAAGAGGTTAGATCATTTGGTAATGTAATCCCTAGTATTTGATTAATCAACTGGAATATGTTGTGATTTTTTGGGGGCCGAAAGAATTATAGTGGGGTATAATTTAAAAATGTGAATTTTCATTTTGATCTCTAATCAAGTTTATCATTTGAACATTGGGTTTCCCTCTAGTTTCACTTGTGATTGGTTTAAATTTTGAGATTTGTGGAATTTTATTTTGGCACATAGTCATTGAATATTTTGGTAAAACCATGTGGTCTTATCTAGTAAATTTTTCGAGCCATTGGGTGATTTTGGCTATGGTATCATGACCGACACATAGTTATAGAAAACATGCAGTAAGAATGTGGGAAGACAGTATACCATTAAAGAACAATTCTACATGGTTGAAACATAGTTTAACAAATCATATGACCAAGCCATATGAGCTTCACAAATCATTAAAATTGTTAAATTAATAAACTACCCCCATGTTATTTTCACCCAAAACATCCATTTTCTTCTCCCTAGTTCGTTCCACCCTTGGTAGTCTCCTCTCTCCTTCTCCAATCTTCCACTCCTCTTTAGATGGTAAATATTAAGAGATTCTTCAGGTTTTAGGAATGATTTCTCAAAGTACTCTCCTTTTTTCTCCTCTCTCTCTCTCTCCCTATTTGTTTTATTTTCTCTTCATATCTCTATCAACCATGGTTATGTGAATTTAGGGTTTCTATTTCCCTTGATATATTTTGGAGGATTCGTGTGTTTAGCGATCTTCATAGTGGATCTTGGCTATTGGAACATCTGTGGTGGTATTTCAAGTGTGTGTTATTAAAGCTCCATGAGATTGAGGCAGGATTCCCTTTTCACCTGCCTTTATAATTATGATTCATTGGTTTTAGGATTATCAAACACATATTGTATTCAAAATAATTATGTGTGATATTAGGAATATTTTTTTGGTATGAAAAATGGTGGGTTTATTATTGTTATGATCTATATCATTGTTTTATTCAATTTTTCACACCAAGTGTTTGATACAATGATTGGTTGTATTATGAAAGATATTTTTCATGTATTACTCCTTGAATATCTTTGTTAATAAATTTTTTAAATTCAGAATGACTAATTTGGTTTATTGAAAGGTTTTACAAGTGGTTTTGGCATTAAAATTAGTTTGTATTTATCTTTTTAAAGTGGTTATAAATGTGATGGTGGATTGTGGAACATTTAAAATTTTGTTATAAAATAATTTTACATGTAAATGTTGTCAACCCACTTTAATGGAAATATTTTATAAAATATTTTGAAATAAAAAATGGTTTATTTGTGCCTTTTTGAAAAAAGTGATGATTTTTAAAGAAATTCTTGATGGCCCACTTGCGAGTTTCATAGATGTGGTGAATATGATAATTTTGAAAACTCTCTATAGAAAATTTTCTTACTGTGTTAATTTTAAAATGTGTGGGGAATTCTCTCTATGGAATCCTTCTGACCCATTACATAATGATAAATTAAAAGTTTATGGGTATGGAATCCTTTGTGATCTATGTGAGTAATGAAATAGATTGATCCCTAGGATGGTTCGGGTGGTGCATGTTGTGAGAATTATTATATACATGTATGTGATTTGATGCTCGTTTGGAATCTATTGTCTCATCCTATTCTATAAAATTTACATGGATCACCTGGATTGACTATTTAATTCATTAGAATTATTATTTATCTAGTTTTCTTACACACTAGATAGGGGCCCATAACATGGGGATATATTGGGTTTTATTACAATGGGATTGGTCCCCTCGGTCTATAACATAAAAGGGATGTCCATGCGTGTGGAAATTATTGATGTCATCAAGTGAGTTATGCTTTCTGGGAAAAGTAATCATGTATTAATATTTTTGTATTATTTATGAGCTCCTAGGTTCACCCATGTATATTAAAATATAGTTCCTTGTAGTGATGATTGGTATTCTTGTTGGTTGGTTACACCTATGTGTTTATTTCCATAGACCTTATATGAATTTTGTGGTGTTTTCGTGTGTGAAATGTTTCTTAAGGAAGTGATGTGTAGGTTTTCCTTGGTTTCTATAAAAAATTATTTAAAGTAGAAATGTTTTAAAATCCATTATTCAATTTTTAAAAGTAAGCATCAATTTCCTCTTGAAAATATAAATCTTTCTGTAATATAAAGGAACCTAGATTTAGAATGAGAAGGTAACTGGACAATATTTTGTTTTAAATTGAAAAATATGGAAAATATTAAATTTATATATCATATTTCAAACATGAGTTTTATGTTTTTTTTATTTTGAAATATGTGTATTGTGAATGGATTGTTCTGGAATGTCTATTAAGTTTTAATACTAATTCATTCAATTATTTCTTGTTTTTTAACATGTGATGCATGTTTCATCTTGGTTTAGACCACTATGGGTGATAGTTGGATTTGGTTTCTGAGAGTGACCATCAGGGTCACATGGAGATGTCTGGTTATCATGTGAAGTTTGAGTTTTGTCATATAATCTGTTATATTTTTCATTTTTGTTATAAATTATGATCATTTTGGATAATATTATATTATTCATGCTGCTTTGTTTATACTTCTTATTTTTAGTTTATTTATATATATTGTTATAAATCATTCACTTAAATATTAATTGATTCCCAACCCTAGTTTCCAGCCAATAGGGATTGGGAACATCCTTCAGGCCCTATCGTGGGATGGCTCGGGTGACCAGTTCGAGGTCGACCCGAGTGGGTTAACGACAAATTATTTTATAAGGTTTATATAATACTACTTTAGCATGTTATTCCATGAATATAAGTTGGTTAAAAATATATAATGTTTCATTTTATGTTATTAATTTATAGGTATTATGATTGAAATATTCTGAAAAGTGGAAAAGGTTTTTAACAATCTCTTCTTATTTTGGAATTGTTCATATCAATGATTCCTTGGAAGGAAATCATATTATTTTGTTTTCTAGAAAGACTTATCCTTTAAAACCCTTTGGTTATGAATGTATTTTTCATATTTAATTTCCATTTCCTCCCTTGTTTAATAGAGAATCATCATGAAATTCAATTGTAAATGATACTCATATTGTATCTTCATTTAAATTAGGAACCTTTTTATTCAATAAACATGTTTCATAAAATGTTCTAATTTTTTTATGAACATAAATTGATTCCTAATGATATTTCACATGGGGATTGATCTTATTTTTAATGATTTTTAAAAATAAATTTCCTTATATTTTCTAAAAAGGTCACTTTGGAATCCTTTTACAAAATGTTTAAAAATAATGTTTATTTTTAACATTTATAACATAAAATGATTTTACAAACATCAGGAACATTACTAATTATGAATCATACTTTATATTTATTCACATTTATTTTCATTGAAAAAGACTTTAATAATTTTTCTAAAAAATTTAATTTTAAAAAATATTTTTTAATTAATATGTTTATTTTTTTCATGAATGTTTTAATGATATTTTATTGAAATTTCCATTCATAAAAATAAATAACCCTTATGTTACATACTCTCCACTTGGGATTTTGGGTAAATATAACATTCTTATTCTTTCTATGGATGGTTTATGAGATTGACATGGAATCTATTTCTTTTCATGGATGAATCAAGAAATTTAAGAATAATGATTATTGTTATGTTTAAATGTGAAATAATTTAAATTTTTTTTATTAATATATGTAACATAGACACTATTAATGATTATTGGTGTGCTTAAATAGTTTTTGATGACATTGGAATAGTTTATATGATGAGTGAACCTAGATAGCATTGGTTGAGCCCAATATGGATTGTATAATGGGTGTGGCTAGATAGATATTCGATGTAATGGGTAATTATTATTTTACAAAGATAATTATTTTGAATCGTATAAATATTATTATTCAAAATTTAAAGGATTATCTATAGGTTTTATGATGTTATTTTTTCAAGATTCCATCACATTTTCACTATTTTTTCTATGAATGATTTAATGTATCCCTTGATCAATTTAGAAATCAAATGGATCATGATTATTGAGTCCAATGAATCTTTCCCTTGTAAAATATTTATTAAATGTTTCATTATTTATGATACAATTAATTATGGTTATCATTTTTACTATGTTATGCTATGGAAATATAATTAGTTCTTCATAACATTATGCTCATATTTTTCTCATTGTCAATATTTATTTATTAATGATTATGTATACCATTAATGAGAATATGACCTAACCCTTAATATGTTTCCTTTTGATCATGTTATAAATAATCAAGAGAAATGATTTGTGTCTATAATTATTTTATCATTTGATAATTTACAGATAGATGATATATATCTTTATGTATAAAGATTTTATGAATGTAAGTGGTTAAGAGTTTATCATAATTTTATAGAAATCATAACCTAAAATTTAATTGGGATTTTATGTTATCTAATATTTCATTTTGATTTTGGAAGAAAAAAATTACTTCACAATTATTGGTATGAAATCTAGAAATATAAAGAAATGTTTTCAGAATAAGATCTGGTAGTGTGGGTTTGGGTATTTAAAATTGCTATCTAATCAGGGCTTTGATAACATTGGAGGTTTGGATTTTTCATCATGTTTGGTTATCTTATTATATATAGATAGAATAATAGTTTTATAATTTTGATACTGATCATATGTTCAAGGTTTTAGACATCGCTTTTAACATTTTTGAGTGATATAATATTTTGGTTAAAATTATATTTTGGTATTAATTTTGTTATATTGATGTGTTTGTAACACTAAGGTTAAACATGAAGTATTATTTGAGGAATATTGTGTTTAAATTTTGTGTATATGAGTTGTAATGTTATTTATAAACTTATGGTTTATATTTTCTTCTTTTATTAATGTAATATTTTATATAATGTTATTTTAATTATACAGTTTTAGAAAATGTAAAACCTAAAGGTCTTTTGACATCCTGTCAAATTGAAACGAGCCATGAGGTTAAACCCACAACTAAAGGGTGAAAAGGGTGCATTGCCTACCACTAGCCTATATAATTTCATGGTTAGCATGAAAATATATTTCTACTTAAATAATTTTGAAAATAAGGATTAAAAATATTTTTGGGGCATATTTAATATCATGTAGGTAACATTGGGAATGAAAATTTATTTAGTGATTAAGAAACTAATGTTATTTAAGAAGATGGTAAATATTTTGGGAATCTTATATGATTATGTTAAACATAATATTATAGGATATTATTTTATTAAAAATGGAAGATTTTATTTAATGAACATATGATCATAATGTGGCTTTATGGTGATTCTGGTTACATAAAGAAATGATTATAATATCTCAGAGATTATGTGATTAAAGAATATATATTTTTTGTATTACACATTAAAAGTTATTAGTGTTATTTAGATAAAAATTTACATTTTCCAAGAACGAATATGTGATTATGTACTTCTAAATTTTTATGCATTAATCTCTAAAATCCCTTACCTGATTCTCTCCCATGTAACTGAACTTGATGGGCACAATGAATCCTAAATGGCTCCCCAAACACCAGATGATGCTGACAAGCTAGGGGAACGTAAGGTGTGGTCATGGGGAGAAACTTTTCTCCTGTCAATGTGGATAAAAAAGGAGATATAACATATGAATAATCACTGGATGTAATATATTAAACATTACTGTAGAAATAATAAAAATCAACCATGTCATAAATAACCAACAGAAATTTGTAACTGTATCATATAAAAAATGATTTCCACATGTCTCCATAAAAAGAAAAGTAGAAATATGTGGTAGAAGGAAGATAATGTAATACATCATGTACATAAGAATAACAATTTCTACAATCTATCCAAGCAGCTTGCACACTATACCCATCAACTTCTACCAAGATCCATTCCTAAAGAATGTGAGAATGTCAGGTGTCCAAAGTGGTCCACTTACCCATGTCCACACCTAAAATCATATAATATTCTCATGTAACAGTGACAGCTGAGATAATGTTTGGGATTAATATTAGTATGACACCACCGATGATGTCTAAAAAATATATTATGTGAAAATAAGTGGAATAATATGCTTGTATATAATTGTAAGGGAATGCTTAAATAATAACTCATTCTTGCTTTAGCATCAGCTATTTTCTAAACATGTATTATTTAATTATTTATGATTTAGTTTTGATAGATAAATCTTGTGATGGTACCAAAAAAAACATAAATAGGTCATAATAATAATGAAAGAGGACTTAGGGTGTAACCAAGGCATCGTAGACCTCTGGGGTCACCCAAGTCATAGTAATAACTCATGAAGTCTGGTTATTAGGCATATGAGTCTAATCAAAGGGTAAATCCCAAATAATTTCTCTAAAATGAGTCCAACTAATTATATGGATCTCATCCAAAGAAATCTTGTGTGGACCTAATGGGGTGAATCCATGACAACACATGTCTCAAAACATCAGGTTGAATCCATGGAGTGCATCCAAGGAATTTCAATGTCTAGAAATGATTCAAGAGACTCATTAGTACAATTTATAGGAATTCACAAAATAATAAAAAGACTAGTTTATATTGTGGGTATGCCTCATGGTAATAATCTCAACAAATCAGAATATCCTCAAAGATTTCTCATGAAAATCCAAGGATTTCTCGTGTCCCATGATACTTATTGAGATATAAAGGTCCAAATAAATAGGCACCACATATTAATATCTTTTATTTCATATGTAACAAGTTAACATAATACACATACCCATTCAACATTTAATGGGTTCATTCCATTTCATTTCATTAAAAATTAAATGTGAATTAGGTCATGGAACCAATACCATATCAATTTATTTTTATTCGTGGAAAATTATATTTATAAATTTATTTATGTTCCATAAAATTCATGAAAGATTCTTTAATTATGATGGAACACTTACCTTATTAAATGTAATGTTAGATGCACGTAAAGGGTTCCATAAATAGACCCAACATGTGTCAGAAAAGAATAAATAAAGAACAAACCCTTAATGGGTGGCCCATTTTGAGGTCTCAAACACCATTATTTTCACATGACATTATTAGGTACAAAGAATAAATATTATACAATTGAAATCAAGGTATATTAATTTTAGAGGTATCAACAGATGAAATAGTTGTTCACAAGAAGATATTAATTTATAAATGAATTTAATTTTATGGAAAAGTCCAAAACGACCTACCTTATGCATGTGGTAGGGTCCCCATATAGTATCAACCTGAAGTTTTTTATGATTTATAATATACTAGAATAATGGATGAACACTCTACAAATATGGCATATGAGCTGGTACCAAAACATAATTTTCAAGATAAATTGATATAATGAAACAAGACTAAGGACTAAAGAACTTACTTAGAGGAATCCAATGAGATGATTGAATCTTGAATCAAAAGTTGGATTGAGAATAAATCCAAAAACCCATGTGGAAGGATATTGAGAGCTCGTTGTGGGAGAAAATGGGGTAGTGTTGTTCCCTGTAATTAGATAAATAAAAGAGGGGTGTAGATTATTACAATTTAAAAAAAATGATAAATTTCGACAAGTATCTAGGGTCATGTGGTTCTTCTATATGGTTGGAAAACAATAAATGGACAGTGTTCCTTACACTACCTCAATAACCCCCTTCACACAATTCAAGCACATGTTTTGGGAAACCATACCCATTATGTTCTACTTTCCTAAATAATATTATAAACGCAAAATTATTGTGTGTCTAAGGTTGTGTAGTTAGGCCTAGAGATTTATCCCACTATCGAGGGTTCTAGGATCATAACAATCCCCAAGAACCCATGTTTCCCCAATACCATCACCAAGAAAGAATAATAGGTCCCTAAAATTTCATTAAATTGAAATATAAAGTATCTATACTTCATAGAAAAATCATGTTTTTATAGTCTTCCCCTTTAAATGAAGTCATCCCTGAGTTTCCATTACATTGGGGGTTGAATATTATATTAGAAAAACTATTGCTACTAAGCATGTATACTGGCCTCACTCTCCCAAGTCACTTCATATACATGCCTATTCTTTTGTATCACCCACCAAAAAAGGACATACCATCCTCAGAGACCCATTATGATATTTTTAACAATGCATATTGGATAGTCCTAAAAGAAGCATCCATAACGAATTCAATATCCTCATGATAAAAGTTATGAGACATGTTGGCAAGATAATAGTGAGGATATGAAAAATGGAAGACTTTGTTCATGGAATAGTACCATTGAGGTAATAACAATAGATATGCTGTCATGCTGACTCAATACAAGATATTAAAAGGCTTGAAAAACCCTGGTGACATCTTCCCATGTGCTCATATCTGTCTATGCTTGTTTCTGGGTGCTACCTATAAGAAAACATGACACCAACCTGAAAAAGACAGAGATCATCGATGGTGATCAGAATAAAATTAATAGATAGTATGAGTAGTATAAATACACTTCCAAATTAGCTGCACCTACTCTTATTTATCCTGCATGAGACTAGGACTTTGTATAACTACATCTACTGCCTCTAAAAGGAACAAAGTTGAATGACACAACCTACCATTCAAGTCCGTACACATATCCAAATGAATAGTTTCTAAAAATCTACTATTGTAGGAAAGATCGATGAGATAAATATTCCCCTCCCAAGAACCACTGATGTTCTGGAATCATGCTCCAAGAATATCCTCCAACACTTTTATAGTATGTTTTGACTGACCATCTCTTAGAGGGAGAAAACCTGTACTCAGAATCACCCGTGTGTCCCAAAATCTCGATAATCCATACTAGAACATTAATGTGAAAGGGGAATATCTTTCTTAAATATTAATACAAGGTAAAAAATTTATTCATATAATCTTTCATACGTATAGTTTTCCAAGGTCATCAACTGAAAAATTTTATAGGATTGGAAGTAAGTGGGCTACCTTTGTGAGTCGATCCAGAACAACCCAAACCACATCGCTACCTCAATATTGTAACAATAAAATTCATTGCAACATCTAATTATTTACATTTTTGGGACCATTAAATGTTGTACCAAGATACCATGTCACTACTTCACTACCTTCACATAATGATAGGTGGGAGAACTAGGGATAATACCCACTATCTAGCATTTCATCCCTAGACACCAATACTAGAGATGCATATCTTGAAACATATTAGAGATTCCAGAACGAACTTCCCATTGAGAAGCCAATGTATTTTACATCATCTCATATCTCATGTTTTTAGTAATCTGAATATTACCAAATATACATAAGATCTCATCTCCATAAAAAGACTATCCAAAAGGTGGGTCCCCACCAAAAATAATCTCTCAAGGAACCGAGATTTCTGGATATGAGAACAACCTTTTCATCACCATATCCTTGAGGTAATATGTAATTTCTAGCTCTAAAATAATATATTACTCATGAATCTCATGAAACATTAGATGAATATTGAAAATAAGGGCTATCAATTTCCATTCATATCTTGCTTCCTGTATATCCAGGTCTTGAGTTTTTTTGGATCATTTTATCAGCTACTATATTTCCCTTTCTAGGTGTATAGAAGTCCTGAATATAAAATGATTGAATATTTTTAACCCTTAATCATTATCTGAGATTAAAATCATTTTATTTAAATATATATTCGAGGATTTTTTTTTCAATATATATATATATATCAAATCTGTCACCAATCAGATAATGTCTCTAGAAATGACTTATATAGAAAACTACTATTAGATCAAGGTTATGTGATGTGTAATTATGAACATGGGGTCTTAAAAAAATCCACTATGTAAGGAATAGATACAGGAGGTGGTCCTGGAACAATATTTATTATAAAATATATCAATGCCTCATAAGGTAAACTAAGAAAATCATCTGGGAAAGCATCCTTAAAAAAATCCACAATGTAAGGAAAATATGTCACATGAATCATCCAATCACCCAAGAGAAGGATGGAAATAGGGATTTTCACTCTTCCCAGTCTATGATGTATTTTTCTAGCACTACAATCCTAGATATCCCATTCACCGTTGTGACAATAACTATCACCCTATGGTGATGTAAACAATACCCTTCAATGGTATCAGTCAACATATGTTTGATAGGGGACCAACCAAACCATCCCATGGATGAAAACAAAGCTCATCATCTCAAGGATAAATATATACAATAAGAAATTTAAACATCCTATCTCATGTGGGAAGTCCTGATGTTTGCATATACCCTCAAACTAGACACCCAACATTGTTTCCAAGTTTATATCTTGGAAAAAGTAATGAATTTATAGTTAGAGACATTCCATGGTGAATATAGATAGATAGGAGTGAGATGCACTGGTATCAATTAAAGAGAATATGACAGTACATGATACTAAACTAGTATATCATACAATAAATAATCCTTCACTCTAAACCTTGAGTATTGGATGTTGTTTTTTTAGCTTGCCTGATCTATGAAGATAAGATATAGACGGACTACCCTGAGTGGGTCCTCTCTATTGGTGTTGACAATCATAATACTGGAAAAAATATCCTTGACCTCAACCTCATCATGTTCAGTAGGTGGTACAATAGATTCCTTCATGATGTGGAATAACTAATCCTTTTCTTGAAGGTGGAGATGACATTGATTATCTTCATATAGAATCACATGTAAAGGTATGAAAAAAAACTAATGATGTCCCATTATGCCTCAATCATGACACTCAAGAGGGCATCTATAAAAATATATCTTCAGATTGCCCTAAAATATACACTGAAGGAGCATTATAGAGGTTCTAGTGTGATACTATGACAACCACTTCCCTGATGTGAATCCTAAAAGGTGTTCTTCAATCTATCTGAAGAAGTAATGCCCTATTTGGGTATTGATCCTCTGGGCTTGGTATGATTTCATTCTATCTAATTTATATCAGAGATAAAAGTGTGATTCACAACCCCCAAAAATTTAATCAGGTGAAAAAATTCACTTTTTAGAGGATGGAAGACTTGATCCATTCCTAGAAGCACCCCTCTTGTGATAGCTCATCATTTACTAGAAGGGGTTCAATGTGTTAGAACATGGTAAAACATTTTGAATAGTCCATGATTATCATAAAACCCTATTTATGTTGAATGATCCCTCTATCTCGGTCATCACTCAGCATACGAGGGAAACACTAATTTTAGAAGGAAGTCTAGAAGCCCACCCATATTATACCCTAATGATGGCCATCATGGGTAATCACATCCAACCAGCACTTCAAAGAATTGTACACTATGTGGGTAGTGAGATACCCCTATGGAGCCATCTTACGATGCTTGAAGATAGAAATATTAGCCTCTATACAATACTCATTATTGTGCGTACTTACATCCCCTAAAAAGTTGGGTGGATGCTACTACTAGAACTTATGATTTGGATCATCCATCATAGGTATAGACTATAGAGCACCCTGTATAGATTTCATGAGATATATGATGCCATCTAAAATTTGATATTTAATACTCAGTTCAGGAATAATAGGTTGTGTAATAAATTATAGTACTCTATGTATCACTAGTGGAATAGGTACCACAACCTTGGAAGTATGGTCTTTGCTATGCTCTTGGTGCATGAATTGAGGATTTCATGGTTTCATGGCCTTTCGAATTACAAGTACATGCCTCAAAACAAGATTTTAAAGAATATAGTAACTATCACTATAGTTGAACATGAGAATAAGTTATCACTACACAACCAACTACCCCAACTACCCACTTAAAAGGAAACGGTATTGGTTAGCATTCTTGTTTAATTTACATGGGTTTCGGTATTTGGGAGGGTCAATTGAAAATTTAGGAATAAAAAGGAATTATATTACACATGGAATTCCTATTTATAGTCAACAATTTCATTTATAATTTTTAGTTTACATTTAATTTTTGTAATTCATTTTATACATTTGAAAACATGGAATTAAATAGTTTTTCATTCCATGTTTATTATGTACCATAAAATTTAAATAAAATTGAAAACCAATTTCTTCCAATCATCCCCCGTAAATTTTTCATTCTAATGTAATGAGTAATATATGATTCCTCGATTCAATGAATGACCCTTTCCAATTTATAATCTATATACACCTTATAATTTAAATAGGTATCCATGTAATCACAAAACAATCCTCAGTCATGTAAATATGGTTATATGGATTACATGTATTAAAATTGGCTTCTTAATATTATTCCATCAATCCATATAGAAAAAACTTTTTATATTGATGTTGACACCTTAAATGACCAATTTTCATTCCCTATAAATGTTATTTGTAGCACGAGCATATATAATAACAATGGCTCACCCAACAATAACATGTTTCATAGGAAATATAAGTAATAACATGTACCAATAAGACATGTCATATGCATGGAATGTGAATTCTATGTGCCTATAATGATGACTTTAGTGATGTTTCCTTCCATACTAGGCCAAAATAAAAATATCTATAAATCACATAAAATACAATAATTCATGTGAATCTACCAATGGTTAATGTATATCAACTGTCGCAACAAAACAGATGAACAACAATTTCCCATTCCCAGGAAACCTAGTGTTTACCCCAAACATGGGTTAGCTACTCCCAGGCATGACTTATAACCATGTTCCATCATGTTGTTAATATACTGTATAAATCTCCCAAACAATATGATAAGGAATAAATAAACTCTTATGAAATTTTGTGATATCCCAAACCTCATTAACTCCCATGTACCTAATTCCAATGGCCATATGTCCTGAAGAATGACTCCATATAATCTAGAAAAGTATGACTTGAGTTAAGGACTTATGGTGTGTCAATTGGGAGAGTGTTCCCTCATGTAAAAGATTAGGACATTAGATATATAATAGATGAATAAATAGAAGAACCATTTTGATAAACATGGAAGTGAAAATAATCATAATCAACTATATAATAAATAACAAACTCAATGATGAAACTGTATCATATGAAACATGATGATGGAAGGTCTTTATAAAAATAAAACTAGGAATACATGGCATCATGAAATCAATTTAATACTTATTATATGAAAGAAAAAAAAGGGAAAAAATATATAAAAGCATCTTGAGCACTGACCCAATCATCTACTATGAATATTGCATCCTAAAGAATGAAATAATGTAAGGTGTATAAAGAGGAACTCATCCCCTTTCCAAACATGAGATCAAATAATCTTCCTAGGTACCAAGGGGGGTGAATAAAGTGTGCAAGATAAATCTCAATAGGCCACCACCAAAATCTTATATACAATATCTTTTGTGCTTATTAACTGAGTAGTGTGCAGGAGCATAAATGTAATGAAATGTGAGAATAATAACTCAGATTTTCTTTAGCCTCAAAGGATGTATAAAAATGTATCATTTATTTAATTATTATTTTTTTGTATTTATAAATCAATTTATGGTTCCAACATCTTTGAAATAGATCATAATAATAATGAAAGAGCATCTATGGTGTAACCATGAAATCCTTGACCTCAGGGGTTAACCAACCCATAGTAATAACTCATGTAGTGTATCTATATGGGGTTTAAGTGTAATTAAATGGGCATGACCAAGGAATTACACTATAAATGATTCTATCCAAGTCCATATATCTCACACAAAGTAATCTCATGCTAAAAATGAATGGGCCTAATAGGGTGAATCTATGGCTCAATGTATCCAAATACATCATGATGTAGCTAAGGGGTGTATGAAAGGTATTCTAATATCTATAAAATATTATAGTGAATCATTGGTACAAAATAGAGTTATTCACTAAAGAAGAAAAATAACAAATTCAGTGGTGGGTATATTCTATGACAATTGGATCAATGAATCAGAATGGAATCCTCTATGTTCTCAAGGACTTCCCTTCAGAATCCAAGGTTATCTCAAGTCATAATATTATTATAATTATAATATGGTTCAATTTAAATTTTAACATATACTTATTTTTATAATAGTATATATAATTAGGATCTATGTAACACTCATACCCATGATTCATTTTACTTGTTCATTCCAATACCATTAATTAAGCATGATAAGGTAAATCAGGACATGAAACCAATACCATTCAAATTTATGTTTAAACATGGACAAGTGATATTTATAAATATATATACATTCCATTTCATAAATTAAATATTAATTAATTATGATGATACACTTTCCCTTTTAAAGGTCATGTCAGATACTCCCGAACAATACTATAGATTGACCCAACAATTGTCACATAGGAATAAATGATGAGCAAACCCTATTTGGGTTGTTAAAGTTGATATCACAACCTCCAATAGTTTAATGTGATATTATTAGGTCCATATAATAAAATAAAATGAATTTAAATCAAAGAAGAGGTACTTTAGATGTATCTCCCGGTAGAACTATCATGCACACAAAAGTAAAAAATTTAAACAACTAGACTTTTAAGGAAAATCCATAGACCACCTACATTATTACTATAGTTGATTCATCATCTTTTTTTGACCCTTAGTTTATCCCAGATTGAAATAAAATGGACAAAAAATCCAACACCATGGAATTAGAGATTATGATCTTTCACCAAAATATAATCACCAAGAGAAATAAAAATTAAGAAACCAACCTAAGGACTAAATAAATGACAGAGATGAATTCAAGAAGACCAAAATATCATTAATCATAGGTCAAATAGAAAAGAAATAAACGTACATCAGTAGAAGAAGAATGAGAGATCTTATGAAGAGAAAATAGGGCAGGGCTATCTACTAGAATGATGAAATGAAAACATGGGTTAGTTTATTAAAAATTTAAGGGAAAAGGTAAATTTCCCCAACTAATATGTGTCATATGATTTGACAACATGGTTGTCTAAACCATGTTCCCACCATTCACCTTACACTCCCTCAATAACCCCTTGCATGGTTCATGTGCATAGCTTGGGAAACCATGACCAAAACATATTGTTTCACTATAATAATAACATATCACCCCGGTATGGGCATGTAATCTGAGTCAAATGGTTTGGAAAAACCTTTAGTCCCACTCCTACTCACTAATCACCCATTATATTTTGGAGAAACTGTTTAGAATAGGATGTTCAGTTTCTAGTAATTTTATTCCCTTGTGGGTTCTTCCACAATTCAGGGTTCAAAGATCCAAACAAGCCCCAAACACCCACATTTCATCTAAATACTCACTTGGAATTAATATTATGTACATGAAAAAGAATAAAAATAAAATTTAATGGATGTAAACCTCATTAAAAAACTGAGTTCTTTCACAATATGGGTTGGGGATATTTGGATGAATTTTGACCATAGATCAATGTTGAACTTTGGGTGTTATTTTTGCATATTTCTAGATTAATGTTATATTTATTCTAATTAAGGTTTATTATTTTGATGATTATCTCATATTTATATAACCATTTTGGTTTTATTAATTTATAAAGATAAGATAAATATTTTCTTATCCTTTTTTAGAAGTATATTATCTGATGGAAGTTTATTTTAGGGTATCATGAATAAAAATTTTTTAATACTCATCATTTATAAAGATATTATATTGTGGTCAAAGTAAAGTAAATGATGAAATTATATTTACTAATTATGTATATATCATTATATTATTCAACCATATTCCTAAACACTAGGATAAATATATTAAAATAAAAAAAATCCCTTTTAATTTCTCTTCTACAAAATGATTTCTTTTTTATCACCTCTTTAGTCTATAGTTTTATAGTTATTGACATTCTCAGGATTAATCATTTTTTTGATCAATGATATCTTTCACTCTCCAAAATCTTTTAAACAATATTATTTTCTTTTATATCTATATTTTCACGTCACATTATATTTTTCCTATCTACAACCCTAGTTGTGTGTTACTACAGACAGTATCCACCTTTCCCTCAGTCTCTTTTGAAGAGGAACTTTTAGTAAACAATTTTTGTGAGATTTTAAAAAAATATATAATACTTTAAACATTGATTTTTATTATAGTGTTAATAATTTTGTTAATAAAATTTATAGGGGGTGTTAATTTAAAATCTATAGTTTTTAAAAGGATGACTGCATTCGATAACATATATGACACACACCACCTCGCCTAAAAGGACAATGAAATATTATTATTTCAGTATCACCATTATAACCTACTTATATATTTAGTAATTATTAATAGGATTTAAAAAATTAATATACATATATATAAAGTTCCTAAGAAATAATTTTTTTGATTAATTCTTTAGAAATATGAATCCTCTTTTTTTAGTGAAGTCATTTTTTTCTTAAAAAATTAGTTTTCATCAAAAATTGTTATTATTTATATTATCAAAAAATTATTTTAATTATGCTATCTATTTTTATATTTGTTTTAAATTAACACCTTTTTGATACATTATATCTAAAATCTCTTATTTTCATATTTTCATAATTTTCGGAAATATATGATCATTAGTTGAATAGTGAAGAAAATTATTTTTATTGAAAACTGTATTTTCATTTATATTATATAAAAAGTCAAAACAAAATTTTGTTTACATTAAAAATTATATTTTTAAATTTTTTTAAAAATAAATCAATTATGATTTTTTAATTAATTTTATACTTTAATTTATTATCAAAAATTTGGTAATAAAGAAGACATTTTTTTTAAAATAATGTTTTCCATCATGTATTACCAGTTTGATATTGAATTAAATTTTAACACATATTTCTGTTAAATTATGAAAAAATTGATTCCATATTTGGAATCCAAAGTTATAAATATCAAAAATATTTCAAATTTATTTTTAGTCATTTAGATTAGTAACTATATTGATTTTTGTTACCAAGGTAAATGGAAAATTGGGTAATTATGGTTTAAAATAACATAATAAGGACTTGAAAATGACCCTTAACCTTGATTTAATTTTATTTTATGAGCCTATGTTTTCCATAAATATATAATATTCGGTTATATGACCTTTTAATTCATTTTAGATGTGATTCTGTCCTATATAATATTTTATGCAATGAAAAGTATAAAAATGTCACAAATAAGTTTTTAAGACCTATAATATTCTTATCTTGAGGGTAAACACATGATAGGTTCACTTATAAATATAAATTTTAAATCTAAATGATTTAACATAATCATATTTAGTAATTTTCTTGTTGTAGTTAATAAATTATTACCTTGAATTCTTATACAATGCTGAGAGAGTATTTATTCAATTAATGAAAAAAATTAAAAATATTTATATTTAAGATATTAAAAGTTGTATAATATGAAATAATTAATGGTGTACAAGAATTTTATACTCACATATCATATTAGGGATTTATTAAAATATATTATAATAATTTCATTTTTTTCGTTGATGTTTTAAATTTCAACATAAATGAATAGTTCTAAAATTATTATTATTTATATATTATGAAAATAATAATTTATTAAATTTTATTGAATTATAAAAAAATATAATATTCATTAAATTAATTATTATATGGCTTAAAATATCAATCTCGTTCTATTTAAGGGACTTTCCATTTATATTAACTACAATTACCCACAAATTGTAAAAAAAAAGCATTGTTATTCGGGTAAGTGTGAAATTAGTTAATGGGGTGTTAAAACCAATTGATAATGGTCTAACCATCCCCAATAAATTTCAATATTATGTTTTATTAGTTTATTTAAACCCAAAATCCTCACTTCCTTTAAATAAATTTGTAAATATCTTTATTTAATTTTACATTTATTTATTTAAATTTGTTACGTTGAGAAAGTCCAAGTGTGCCACTCCCCTTTCTTATATAAAGGAAACTTATCTTATAATTTCATCACACTTAAATGATTAAGTTCCAAAAATATCTACCCAAATACTTTAGTATTATCCATCAAGAATTTTTATAGGTCTTACTTTAGCCATAATACCATTTTTATAGGGATTAAGGTATACATGTTAGGATGTTATTCGAAGAATAGGTATAGTTCTCAACAGACCATTTTCATTTTATTTCTTCTCAAAACACCTTAAAATATTCTCCAAAAATAATTATAAAATTATATAATAATTTTTGGATCGAATAAGTAGATATGTATGTCTATTAGATGGAACAATACAAGAGGGGGGTGAATTGTAGGTTTAAAAACCTTTGAGTTTTAGCAACTAAGAGATTAGTTTAAATGATCTTAAACTAATACAAATACAAACACCCACAATTGTATTGAATATAAAAAGGTATGATGTATTGTAATACTACTGTAATGTAAAACAATTGTCTTCAAGATGAACACAATAATAAGAGTAATAAAAAGATGAATGATTCTACCTTAAAGCGTATAGAATCAATCAATACAATATGTAATAGAATGATTTTAATTGAAACAATTACACTTGAAAATGTAAAGAAGAAAGGAAACAATACAAATTCCTTTCTAATACAAGTAACAGTGGAAATGTAAAAGAATTACAATTCTTTTAACCCAAATAGAAGGGTTATCCTTTCACCTAGGATAAAAGGTCTGTCTCGCCAACACCTTGGTGATCCCTCGATACGATGATCAACACGTCTATCTGCCTATCCCCGGCAGCCCTCAATACGATGATCGGCACGTCTGTTTGCCTATCCACGGCAGCCCTCGATACGATGATCGACACGTCTGTCTGCCTATCCCTGGCAGCCCTCGATTTTGTAGGTAATTGGAACCTTTGTCTTTCAATCACATGAAAGCCCTAGATATGATGATAGGACGCCCAAAGCAGAAGAGATAAGTCACAGTGTCTCTCTTTAGGATCTTGGTAGTTCACAAAGCCTCTTCATTCATTTCACCATTCTTTCCTCAGCATCAAATGACCTCCTATTTATAGGCCTCGGGTTCCAATGGTCATATTGCCTCCAACGGTCATATTGAAACAGAAAGCACGACATCGTTTTGATTAGTTTATAACTAACTCAACGACATCGTTTTGTTACGACATAAGATATATAGAAATGAAAAACATGAGTACGATTCATATGCAATAAGTGTTTTTGACTAAGTATTGAAACAAGAAAGTAACAAAAGTTATGAGTAATAGAATCAATACAATTTTCATATTTAGTATCATCAGCATTGTACAATTTTCATGGTAAGTACGATCAGTATTGTACGATATGATATGGTCAGTATGATCAGCATGATCAGTACGATCAGCATGATCAGTACGATCAGCATGATCAGTACGATCAGCATGATCAGTACGATCAGCATGATCAGTACGATCAGTTCGATTAGTATCGTACGATACGATATGGATAGTACTATCATCATTGTACGATACGAGAAACAAAATAGAAGACAATTGTAATTTCCAAAATATTAATGAATGCATTTGTGATTTCCAAAACATGATATAGAAGTCAAAAGAAGACTTTTGAATCAACAATAATACCCCACAAACTCAGATATTCTTATTCCTATTTTATAAAAATATCCATATCTAATCTCCATCAAATGCAAATGGAATCCATCGTTCGTGTGTACGGAGGACTACAACCACATGGACCAATACAATTCATTTTCTATCAACACCCCATTGATTGTTATAATAAGGAAAATAAAGTATATATATAATATAAATTACATATTTATCATTATTAAAAGCTAATTTATCATTTAATTTCCTATCATTCCATTAACTAAAAATGATAATGTCATTCATGCTTACATATGGACCACCACCTCCACGAAGTGATGTGATGTGTTTTTCATCACGATATCACATGAACTATATATATAATTATGTTTAAAAAAATAATATGGTATTTATTAAATAATTATAATTTATTAAAGTTAATATAATACTTATCTTTTTTCAATAATGTTCATTGAAAAATCTGAATGTTACTCCTATGTTTGTATGACCTACCATCTCTAAGACTGTAACATAGTTAATCTTTATTAACAATAATTCCAAATTGGTTTTAAAATAATAATATATTTATAAAAATAGTAATTGTTTCATTAATATAATTATGTATATGATGGAAAATGACCCCTTTTACCACAATCAATACACCAAACCTATTTTGAAATTGTGGACCAAATGTTCTCAATGTACCTGAAATAGAATTAAATTATTAATTAAAAAATTATGTCATCAGGATAAATTAACCAAATATTTTAAGGATAAGGTTTTATACATGTAAACGTTTATTAATAAATCAAATATTTTATATGGGTTTACTATACAAGTGTTACAAGGACATAAATGGATATTTAGGACTCCTGGTAAGGGATTTCATCACAATTTTATTTCATTGAGGCATATTTTATATCAATATAACTAATTTTTTAAGATTTTGTATATAATTCTCTTTATAGACATTATATCATCTATCCAACAAATTATATATTATTTTTCAATTTTAATTATTTTATCGAAAGGGAATGACTTGAAATTTTGCAAGTGGTGAAGGGTTGGTCAACTCAAATTCTTTTTATTGGGTTATGACCCTTTTTCATTGAATTTTTATTCTAAGAGTATGCTTTAATTGATTTATAAATGTATTTATTATTTCCTTCCACTTTTTAGTGGATTTTTTTTACACATTATCTCTTAAATGACTTATTATCATTTCAATGATATGATCTTCACAAGGGAAATTTGTCTCAAACTCCCTTTCCTTGGGACATATGATAATTTTATGCACCAATAATTTTTTTTCTATTTTGAGTATACTACCCCTATAAAATTTTATATTGTCAATATAACAATTTTCAATATATTTTTCGTTTCATTTAACTATATTCTTTCATTGGTCTAGAAGAAACATTTTGGTTAAATTTTTTTTAACAATGTTTTTTCATTTTTTGAAAACCAACCTTTATGTTAATTATTTTTTTATTTTATAGAAATTATACCTAGTCCATCATAATTAAGTTATTTTCTAGACACTAGTTTCCAGACTTATGTTTTCATTTGGAGATCCAAATGACACAAAAGAAGTTAGAAAGAAGAAGTTGTTGATCAGATAATTTATCGTATAATGAGATGATAGATACAAATATGTTTTTTAGCCTATGTAAGAAACAAGTATTATTGGGAAAATCATAATGTGATTTTTTGTACTCAAATTTTCATACTGTGATTTTTGTTCAAGGATTTTAATATTTGGAAAATAATACTAAGATTTTCATACTCATATTTTCCTTCTAATATTTTCATTCTAGGAAAACCATACATAGATTTTGATAGTAATATTTATTAACTAAGGAAATCATACTAATTTATTCATAAGGAAGATTTTGTGATAAGAAAGATAAAGAATCTGATTCACTAATAAAAAAATAGAAATCATAATGATCTTATAATAAAGAATAATAAAAAGAAAATTCCATATGTTTTATTAATATTCAAAGTGATAAAACATGAATTTAAAATTTTCATAAATCTCTAAGAAATATAATTATGTTTGAAGAAGTTAAATATGATTTTTTACATATGAGATATTTTTGGATATTTTTTTATATGGGGAAGAGATGATAGTTTCCATGTTTTCCACCATTGTTTTCTAAGTTTCGTATAAATTATTCCTCAGATAAATTTATATTAGAAACATTTATACAATCTCAAAAGGTAGTGCTCTAGATAATTTGATGTAAATGTTACCATATAATTGAAGAAGAATTATATCGAGAATTAGATCCGTTGTTTCTGATTTTTAGATTGAGAATGAATTCATTATATTGAATCATCGTATTTGGTAAATCAGATCCATAATCCTAAATTATCATAAGAAAAAAAATTAAGATCTTAGATCCATCATATTTATACTCGAACAATTGGATCTAGGATCAAGCATTATCATATTCATAGAATAGGATCCAGAATATTTGTACTCAAAAAATTTGTTCCAGAATCCAGTAACATAGTATTGAAATAAAATCAGATCCAACAAAACCAGAATGAGGATTCAGACTATGAAATTTTATTGTAGATTAAACACTTTTTTATTCTTTTTTTGGATAATTTTTTCTTATAAAAAAACATTGTAAAATAACATGAGTTTGTATAATCATTTCTATTGATAGATAGAATTTTTCTAATGGGAGTTCGAAGAAGATGTATTCACATCTTAATATTGGATTTCCATAGACCCACAATAGTGGCTATGGAAGGATATAGGTTCTCAAAATGAGGTTGAACCTTGTAAATATTTTGTGATTTACTTCCATTCCTACTATTCCATTCATCAGTATTTACTAGAAGTTGATAAGGATATAAATCATAATAGGTTACTAGGGTTATGTTTTTAAATGTATTAAAACTTATATAATTGACAACTGATTCAACCCCCAAATAAGTTGTTATTCTTTTATTTTTAAATTTAATTAGTATCAAAGAGAATAATACCTTTTTAAATCTTTATCATGGATAATATAAATTCTATAAATGGTATTCTGATTACTATATTCGATGGAAAAATTATTATTGATGAAAAAATAGGATGTTTCCTTATCTTCTATCTCTTAGCCTGTATGTTTTTGATGCTAGTACTATTGGTTTTCCATCTATGGAGAAATATGATGCTATTAAATTTAGTAATAAGAGAAATATTAATGTTGAAGGAAATGATAGAAATTGAATCCTTGTATCCTTATTAGAGAATGTTTATCAAAAGGTGATGGGTATCAAAATTTCAATAAGTATGTGGGACAAGATAAAAAGTGTTTCTAAAGGGAATTATGAAGTCAAGGAAGGAAAGATATAAATATGGAATAGTAATTTTTAATACATTATAATGGTAGATGAAGAAACAACTTATTTATACCTCACCATAGTAAATGAAATTGATTCCAACATCAGAGTATTTAGAGATTTCATATACGCTTATTCAATTGTGTAGAAACTAATGAGAATAAATCATGATAGGTTTGATTACTAAATTTATTCTATTTAAGATAAGGATGAATTATCTCCTTGTGAATTTAATTATTATCTTTTTTGTATTAAATGTGGAAAACTCAAATGTTTATAAATAATAATAATGACGAATTTGATTTTGAATCCATAAAAAAAATATAATACAAGATGTTAAAGAAGTTGATTATTGTGAATCTAAAGAGAAATGGGGTGATGAGAGAAATGAATAAACAACATGTCTTATATCAAAGAACTATCAAAGAGGTATAGGAATGTATGGAGGAAAACATCCACACAAATTTTTTTAGTTTGTTGGAATCAGACACTTTTCTATGAATTGACTGAATAAGATGGTTGGATAACATAGTGATGATTCCAATGAAAATCCTTGATAGAAGATGTGGAACATAAATGATAAAGAATAAAATTCATCCAGTAAATAAAAAAAATAAGTTTTTAGGAATCCTAATAAGTATTTTGAGTAAGAAAGTTGAATCAGACTCAACTAACAATAATTATTCTGAAGATGAAAGTTAAAAAAAATCAGAACCTTCATTGAAAAAGTTGAGAAAACAAAAGAATCATCAGAGAGTGAAAAAGGTAGTGAAGAATGTTATTGATAGTATTAGATTATAATATAGCTTCTTACATGTATTTGGAAAAAAAATATATTTCAAGGTGGAAATCATAATGTTAAATAATGATTGTGAAGAATTCAATGAAGGAAAACAAGATGCCATCAACTAGGAGGATGAATACATTTATGATATTTTATATCACAAACATATAATATCCAGAATATGGAATGATAGTTGAATATCATTGTAAGATGATGTATGATAAGAAATATATAGATAACAAGTTTCAATAAAAACTTATTGAGTACTTAATTACCTATTGTAAAATTAATACAAACTTATACAAATCATCAGAAGTAAAATCTAAAACTTCTAAAGTTGTTAAGAAGGCTTAATAAAACAATCATGTGAAATCGTATCTTACCAAAAATATCGTTTAAACTAAGTCTTTTATCCTTTAATCTTTTGGAAAAAGTACTGGAAAATCTTGAGTGGATAAAGTATTTTGAGAAACTAATCGAGTAGATAAAAGTACAAAAATCATTCAAAATAAATGATGGTCCACATCTTGAGCATATTAGAGGAGAAAGATTTTTCAATCCTAAATATGGTTTCTATAGAGAATAATAATTTTTTAATATAAATTCAATATTTTATTATTGTTGCTGGTGTTTTGGACTCTATTGGAACATATCTTATATGTTTTAGAACTAATTATCTCTACCCAGAAGAAGTTTTGAGAAAAATGTATTAAATAGTGAAAGTTTAGTGAGTAACCTTCCTAACTCAAATAAAGATGAAAAGGTGAGTTATCAACATGTATGAATTTTTGGATTATGTTTTTATAATTTGTGATTAGTATTTTCATCATGATGAAATATTTATGAAAATCCTTTGGGATTAAATTCCTTACAATAGAGAAGAAAAGGAAGAAAAAAAGAATAATGTTTCATAAATAGGTTTTGTTGTCAAGGTAGCCTTAAAATAATGTAAAAGCAAAAAATAAGGGATACATGATAGCAGGTTGTCTTTATATATGATAGTTGATATAAAATTATTGAAATGTGTTGAATGATATGATGGAGGAGCAATTACCATTGGTAATGATATTTCCTATAATTTTAGAGGAATAATAAATCGTGAGATTGAAGTTGAAAAGATAAAATCTATGGATGTTTTATTATTTATGTACTATAACATAACATAGTGTATGTCAACATTTTGAACATGGAAAATATTTTTTTTAGAAAATATTTTTGTGTTATCAAAAGTTTGAAATATGGAAAAGTAATTACAGAAGGAGAAAGAACCAGTGGGAATCTCTTTCAAATAGAAGAATCCAATAAATCCTATTAAATGAGTACAGAAGACGAAAAAAATTATGGAAACAAGGACCTGACCAAATTGTAATGTGAAATATGAATAAAATTTATAATGTTTATGCTACTAATAATTTTCTATAATTGAAAATATTAGATGAAAATGATTGTATTACTTTCCAAAAATGAAATGATGACTTAAAAAAGTCATAAAAGAGATTGGATTCAATCTAATAGACCACTTGATCATATTCATTCCAATTTTTTTGGGATGATGAAACATAAATAAAGAAAAATAGAATAATATTTTTTCACTTTTATTTATGATTTCACTTAGATTAAAAACATAAAGTTAAATAAGAAAAAGTCAGAGGCTATTGAAACCTTAAAATTATTTAAGAAAGATATTGAGAAAGAAATTGGGGTTTCCAAAAAGAACATGAGAACAGATAATGTAACCAAATTCAAAAGTGATAACGTTGATACTTATCTATGAAATAATGGTACCAAACATCCGAATTGTTCTCCTTATACTCCAAAAAATGGAGTATTGAAAAGAAATAATAGAAGGTCGTTGAAAATTGGATGAAGTATGTTAATTGAATATAAACATTCCAAATTATTTGGGAGAGAAGATGTTAGTAAAAATGTACATGATTAAAATATATTTTTGTTAATACCAAAAAATAACATGACTCCTTATTAAGTTTTTTAAAATAAAAAACATTATTTAATTACTTCAATGTTTTTGGAAGTCCCTGTTTTCTAAAAATAAAAAATTTGTATTTTATAATATATGATGAGAAAGATGGGGAATGAAATATTATTGGTTATTCACCCAATGAAATAAGATAAAAATGCTAGAAAAATGGTTTATAATAGTTCGGGGACTCATATTAGGTGAAGGTAACTAATAATGAAAGTTCTATAATATTTTTTAGAATGATGAGGACAATACACCATAGAATACCAACAATGGTGTAAGTAATTCAAAATATCCTAATCAGGACTCAAAAGAATTACGAGATCAATAAATTTCATCTTTGAAAAAACAATGAATTTTCATAACATAAAAAATGATTAATATAGAAACATTATTCGAAATCAGAAGTCTCTAATTCAAATAAAAAGAAAATTAAAATTAGCTAATCAGGATTCACCATTATAAAAATTTGAACTGGAATCAGTTTCACATGTAATTGAATATAATGAATTGGTGGATATTGTAAATAAATATTTTGATTAGATTTAAAATAATTAATGAGCCTTGAGAAGTTTCATGAAATAAATAATTACTTTTTTGAAAAGGATATTCACAGGTGGAAGGTGTTCATTTTGTTGAAACCATTTTCCCTATTTCATGGCTAGAAACTATCAGATTGTTTCTTTTAATGGCCCCACATCAGAATTACAATGTTTATTAAGAATATTTCAAGTAATATTTCATAAATGGTGATATTGAGGAAGAAATTTACATTAAAAAACATTATGTATTTTAACATGACGGGAATGAAGAGAAGGTTTTTAAATTGTATAAATTCTTGTATGGGCTAAAACAAGATGGATATTCAAGGTATTCTATGATTTATAATTGTCTAAGAATGTTGAACATATTTAAATGAAAAGTTTATTGAAACTTATATGTGAAATATGATGACTCCGGAACTCTAATTTTAATAGTTTATGTGGATGATATTATTTTTTATGGGGATAGAGAATATTATGATAAATCCTTTACAGAGGAAATATAGAACAATTTTGAAATGTTATTATTAGGGGGGGATTAACTTTGTTCCATGGATTACAAGTTCAATAAAAAGAAATATTCACATTCTTATCTCAAAAAAATTATTCTAGGTAATTTCTAAAGATGTTAGGGATGGAATAATCTGAAGAAGTTTAGACACCTATTTTAGTGATCACAAAGTTGAGTAAAGATAAATTTGGAACAAGTGTGAATCAGAATGAAATTAAAAAGTTGATCAGATGTCTTATTTTCCTTATAGCCTCATGGCCTGAAGTTGTTCATATTGTGACTTTTTGGGACAATTATCGATGTAATCCGAAATAATCACATATGATGGTGGTAAATTGGATTCTCATATATGTCATAGTAACAACTTCATATGGGTTATAATACAAAAGAAATAGTGACATGAAGTTTCATGGTTATACTGATGTAGATTGGGCTGGAGATTGTAATAATGGAAAATTAACCATAAGAGGAACATTTTTCTTGGGTGAATGTTGTGTGAGTTGGAAGAGTAAGAAAAAATGTTTAGTAAAATTGATCTTAGCTGAATAATAATATATTATGGCTCCTCAAGTTTATACCCAAAGCTTCTGGATGAAGGTTCAGCTATAATATTTTCAAGTAAATGTTTATAAACAATTAATGTTTTTTTATAATCAAAGTGAAATTGGTCTTTCTATTAATCTTGTCCAACATTAATGATCAATGCACATGGATATAATGATTCTATTTTTAAAAGTTCAATTTTATATAGGATATGTTTTTCTAAAATAAATTTTACCAAAGTATTAGATTTCTGATTTATTTATAAAATAAAATCTAAAAGAATGTTTAGTGGAATTGAGGCTACAACTTCATGTTCATCCCCATCCATGTATTTATAAATATCATATGTATGCTCCCCCGCCATGATTTGTATTATTTTGATAAATAGGTAGGAAAAGTACCATATTTTAACATTATAATATGTTTTTTACATATATTTTTTAAGAATTTGAAGATGTGGTTATCATATAGTGGGGGATAGGAAAAGAAACGTGAGAGAAAAAGGAAATTTAGAGAAAAAGAAAATTAGGAGAGGCAAATATAAAACTTATACAGTGTTTATCTTTACATGTATGAGAAACATTCTTGTCACTGAGGGATATAATTCCATCAAAATCATTACTTCATCTAAAAATGTGCTGTTCGGACACTCCCTTTTTAGAAAGGCTAAATTTTGAATAATGTCAAAAAAATTAGTTATAAAAATTTCTAAAAGTTGGAAGAATTTTAACAACGGTTGTAAACAAAATCCAAAGTGGGAGGGTGAATAATGATGTGGTTAAAGTTTTTAAAAAAATGTTATTGTATTTTTTGATAACTAACTTTTTTGTTGAAGAATTATTTATTTTATAATAATCGGACCTAGTCAATCATGATGAGTTTATTTTATGGACACAATATTCATGGACTAGATTTTTTTATTGACGTAAACAAGACATAGAAGAATCCGGAAGATGAAGTGATTGATCAGGTTTTTTATTTTATTCTTTTCCATCAACATGACCTTAAAAATAATAAAATTCTAAATGAATCTGATAATGATCGAATTTTCTAAATAGTTTTTAAAGAATAAAGTAATGTCAGTAGTTAGTATGTTTTCATTCATTCTATAACAAATTATAGAATGAATTGATGATCAAAATGTTCTAAAAATCATCCAAATATCATGATAAGATATATTTATAAAATGGTGGACTGTTTTGAATAATTTTTGATTCAAAAAATTAGATTTCCATCGTAATGGGAATTTCATCATAATGACATAAAGAAAAAAGGATGTTGCTGATCCTGAGGAAGAAACAACTCATAAAAGAAAAATAATATAGAAATATTAATACATAGAATTTATTACTATGAATTTGGTATTGGATTTTTCATAATGGGAGAATCGTTCTGAGAATTTCGTACTCAGGTTATATTATCAAGACATTTGTATTGCAAAAACTATACTGATATTTTTCAAAATCATTTTTTTCGTATTGAGAAAATTTTATATAAGTATTCATAATGAATATTTTTTACTAAGAAAGAAACATAATAATATTCACTAAGAAACAAATAGAACTGGTAATGAGCTGATTACAATGAATACTCAGAAAGAAAAGTTCAAATTTTTTATGAATAAATGATATGTTCAAAGCTGAATTTCACTTTTTTATAAATACTAGAGAAATCTAAGAGGGTCTGATAACGTAAAAGTTGATGTTTTAAATGTGAGTAATTATTGAAGATTTAGATATTTGATGATGTATGCATTGTTTCCAAGTTTCCCACCTTTGTCTTCTGAGATGGTGATAAATATTTCCTTAGGTAATTGGTTCATTTGCAAATTTTTCACATGTGAAAAAGGAGGAGCTATTGGCATATTGGTGTAAACATTATTATCTTATTAAAGAATAATTATACTGATCTATATAGAATAATTTTGAGTTTTTTATACTGAAAATGAATTAATTATAATGAATGATCATTTTTGGAAACCATATCCATAATCCAGAATTATCACACTCCGAAAAATATGTCTTGGATATAGCATTATCATACCCAGAAAATCAGATCCAGGATCCACCATCATCATATTCAATGAATAATTTCCAGAATCATCATACCCAAGACTTCAGAAATAGAATCCACCATAATTTTATAGATAATAAATTGGAACCAACCAAATAAGACTGAGGGTGCTATCTGAGAAATTGTGGGGAAGATTCAATAATGTTATTATTCTTTTGTTTGGATTAATTGTTTTATAAATAGACATTGAAAACTGGTGAGGTTTATTATAGTCATGCCTATAGGGAGATAGAAGGATTCTAATGGGAGTTGGAAAAAAATTTATTCACTTATTCATAATATTGTATATCCATAGACCCATGATATTGGAAATATAAAGGATTTAGTTTCTCACACTATGGTCTAACCTTATAAATATTGTGTGATTTACTTTCTTTCCTTTTATTTCATTCATAAGTATTTACTAAATTTGGTATGAATATAAATCTTAAAATTTTTAATGGGTTATGTTTTTAAATGAATTATAACTTATAAAAGTGAAATATTTATTCAACCGCCCATCTTAATTGTTATACGATAATTCGGAACTTTAGGTATTATGATTGAAATGTTACCAAATGGGAAAAACATTATCTTACAATCTCCTTTTTTTTTATATTTCATATGTTCAAGGTTCCTTGTGTGGGGAGGGACTAATCATTTTCCTTTATTTTAATAAACCATAACTATTTTACTATATTTTTTTATGAATATTTTTTACATTTTTAATTTACATTTAATCATTTATTTATTAATGATTCATAAAGAATGTTATATTAAATTTTACTTACACCATATCTTATTTCAGATTAGAATTCCATCCATTTCTTATCATTTTTTTCTATAATTATTTATAAATTTGATTTTATAAACATAAAATAATCCCTAATGTTAAATTTCCGAGTCTATGAAATTTTATTAAAAGGTTATACATTGGAAATTTCATAACATTTTCCCAAAAACGTCACTTTGGAATACTTGAATATTATTTTGAATGGATTTTCTATTTTAATGTTTACAACATGATTGGATTTTCCCAATTTCATAATAATTATTTTTATTGAATCTTAATTTATAAGACTCCAATGTTATTTTCAATTAAATTTATTATGTTAATATTTTGTTACTTATATCTAAAAGTGATTTTTAATATAAAAAGATTATTTTACTCGATAATGTTTTCCATGATACTTTAAAGAGATTTCCATTCTTCAACTTCAATAACCATTGATATTACATACACTCCATGGGGATAAGTGGTAATGATACTATCCAGATTCTTTCTATAGTTCAACTTTTAGATTCACATAGAACCCATTTCTTTCCATGGAATAATCAATAAATGAATGAGGTATGATTATTTTTATCTCAAAAAGTGAAATATTTTATATATTTTATTCATGTATAGTACATAGAAAATATTTATGACAATGGGTGTGCTGAGATATTGTTTGGTTATCCTAACCAAAAATTATACAATGGTGCACCTAGATAGTACTGGGTGAATCAGATATATCTCTAGGAAGAATTTTTGATTGACATGGAACCCATTTAATTCCATGGATAAATCATAAAATAAAAAAACTATGATTATTGTTATGTAAAAAAGTGATTAATTATAAATGTTTTATTCATGAATGATAATTAGACATTATTGAAGAGAATACTTATGCCTATATAGTATCAGTTTATCCTAATATAACATATATAATGGGTGAACCCATATGGTTCAGGGTGAACCAAATATATTTTATACGATGGGTGCACACATATATTTCACTAATGCATTTGTGTAATGATAATGTTTTCCTCATAATTATATTGAAATTTAGTCATATAGTTTTTCCAATTTGTAAGGGTTCTGAAAGGCATCGATGAATATAATATTCCATGGTACCAATACATTTTATTTATTCATGTATGTGTTTTCAATGATACCATTGATCAAGATTGATATCACATAGATCATTATTATTGATTCCAATGAACATGTACCATAGTAAATATTTATTCCATGTTAAATGATTGATGAATCAGGTATTGATAGGTATGAGTTCCCATATGTTATGATCATGGAATATGATTATATCTTCAAACCATTATTCTCGCCTGACTCACACTGATTAAATTTAACTATTAATGCATATTTATACCCTTTTTGATAATTTAGACTCATCTTTTGGATGTTTCCTTTTCCTTCTGTTATGAAGAATAATGAAAATTGATTTTTTCCTAGAAATGTTTCATATAAGGAGAATTTAATTTAATATGACATTAGTCCTTATGAATTTTTCTTTGAATCCAATTTGTTCAGTGTTTTTTCTAAATATATAAATCTATGAACCTAAAATTTCCTTGGCTATATACGTTCTACAATATATCCCTTTGATTTTGTAAGGTTTGAAAGGATAAAACTGTGTCAAAATTATCAGTATCAAAGAAAAAAATTAAATCGAATATTTTTAGAACTAAATCATGGAGTTTGGGTTTAAGGTCTTTATAGTAGGGATTTAATCAAGTTTAGAAAAATTTGTTAATTAGGAGGTTTTCATGTGAGGTTATCTTTTTTATGGTAGATAAAATCAATGCTCTATATGTTTGAGGATAATCATAAGTTAAAAGTCCGAGAGACCCCTTTTGAGATTTTATATAATGAAAATTTTAAGTGATAAATTATATTTTGGGAAACATTTTATTATATTGATGAATTTTTAACCCTTAGGTTTATCATCATGTATTATTTGGTAAATTATGAGTTTACATTTTAGGGACTTAAGTTTTGAGGTTAATTATAACCTCTGTTGTTTATATTTCCTAGTTTGAATATGAAATGTTTTGGGGAACTTAATAATAATTTTATAGATTAAAAAAAGGACAACCTTTAGGATGGGGGATATCTCGTCGCATCTAAAAAGGCTACATCAATGAACCAACTATTGAATAGTGAGATGTGATTAATACCAGTACTAACCTATGTGTTTTCATGGTAAATATGACATTATTCTTTGACTTATTTTTTTGAAAATAAATATTAATACTATATTTGAAACATATGTTTTATCATATTGATAACCTTCATATTTAAAATTTATTTTATGATTAAGTTATTAATTTTATTTCAAAATAAGTTCATTATTTTTGGATCCTTGTATGATTATGTTAAATAGGATATTGTAGGATTTTATTTTAGTTATAAATTTTGATTTATATTTTGAAAGTATATATTATCTCAATATGGATTCATGGTGATTTAGGTTACTTATAGAATTTACTAGCATTTCATTGAGATGATGTGATTAAGGAATATATATTTTTGGTATGAGAATTTAATCGTACTGGATATAATTTAGAGATATTTGTGAAATTTATCTTGGAATAATATAGGACCAATCCTATAAAAATTTATATTCTCTCATATTTTTTAGGAATATTTTGAATAAATTTCATGATACATCTATGTAGAAATTTTGGTTTTGTTTTTGGGGATTTGGAGATCGATGTTGCATTTTATCACTCAATGATTTGTTATTTTTTATAATATATCAGTTTTGGATAAAAGCTTTGGGTTTTGATATTATATAATTATAGTAGAAATAAATTTCCATCATATTTTGAATGTATACGATCATATGGATGTTGATTTTAGTGTTTCACTCACTAACATATCTTTTTAATACTAATTGTTTGGAGATAAAGATTAGGTTGTGGGGAAATTTGATTAAATTATTAAATTGTATATAACATGTTAGTATACTTTTTTCTAGGAATCCATAAATCTTGAAAAAAAATTTAATTTTTTTATCCTATTATGTTCTCTTCCAATGAATCGATTGTCCTTTTCACACCTCATTCGTTTATCATTTTATGATCATTGACTTTGCCATGATCATTTACTTTATTATGATCAACGATCTACACCAATCCAATTTTTTTAGAGATTATTAATTTTTTCCAATTTTTTATTTTCACATCACATTTATGTTTTACTATATAGAAACCTTGTTATGTGTTTCTCTTAATGGCCTTCATATTTTCAATTTTCTCATTTCATGAAGATTTATTGTTAACAATTTTATCAATGTGAGATTTAAAGAAACTTATTTTAAAACTTCAACCTTGGATTACTATTATTGTGATAAAAAATGTGATGAAGTAATTTCATAATGGAGCTATAAAATATCCAGAATTTTTTAAAGAGAGACTGTGTTCTATAGTGTATACGACATGAAAAACTAATACAAAATGAACCATAATGTATCATTTTTATGTATGATTGTTATAACCATTATATTAAATCATAATGTTTTAATATGATTAACCATTTTATGAAATATATTAAAAGGAATAATTAATAATTAAGTAATGATTAATTATAATGATATAACCACTCGATTTTTAAGTAAATTCATTATTTTCGTCAAAAATAGTTTTAATATTTTTTGTGAGAAAAAATAATAATTATCCTCATATTTGAAAAAATAAATTAATGTTATCTAATGGAATTTTTTTATATATTTATGAATATTTTTATTTTTCATTAAATAGTGAAAAACGCTAAATTTTTTTGAATACATTATTTCATTTTATTGTATTTACTAATTCATGTTGAATTTTAGATTAGTTTAAAATTTTTATTAGTTATTTCTAATTTGAAATAATCCATTTATAGATTTTGGATTGAATTTTTTTCTTAAATTTAGTATAAAAAATATATTTTACTTATAAGTAATTTTCTGAAAAATATAATCTATCTTGTTTTGCCGGATTGATGTTGAATTAAATTATGCTACTTATTTTTTTAAAATCTTTATCCAAAATTTGCAATCGTGAGGTCCAAACTTTTTTAATTAGGTACCTTTTATTTTTAGTTATAACTAATAGTAATCATAAAAATTTTTACAACATGGTAATGGGTAAATTGTGCAATTAAGGTTTAAATAAGATGTTTCTGACAATAAAATGACCATAAAAATTGTTTTAATAAATTTATATGATTAAAATTCTTCTATACTGATAAAATATTTAGTTAAATGACTTTTTTTAATTTCTCTTTTCTCGTAACCTTTATAATATTTTATGTATAGAAAAAAAAGTCCACGATTTTATTTTTAATAACTACAACGTTTTTTATCAAATGGATAACTAAAGAATATTTTCAGTTATAATAATACTGTATTTAATCTACATTATTTATCTTACACTGGTAATTTATTTTTAATTTTCTCTGATGAATTTTTTTTATAAATTCTTTCTCAACATGGAGGATTAATTATTCAATTAATTGAAAAATAAAATAAAGGATGTTAAAAATTCAAAAGGCAGTATAATATGTAATAATTAATGTGATACAAAAATTTTATCGATAAAAACAATTAAGGTATTTTTTAAAAGTTTTAATTTAAAGAAGTTATTTTTATTTGATTTAAATTATAAATAATTATTCATTTATGTACATATTTTTCAATTTTATTTACTCTTTTGACCCTCACAGTGGAAAAAGCCTTGTTGTCACAGTATGGGTGAAAAGGGTTAACTATGGGTTAAAACCTCAATTCATCAGTGAAAAATATCCCTTAAGATTTAAGATATTTTATTTTATGATATTATTTATACCCATTATCATATTATACTACAAATTTATACACTTTTATTCCATTTTTACTTTATAAATAATTTATATTAATTTATTATTTTGGGGAATTCTACGAGTGTCCCTCCCCTTTGTTATAAAATAGAACCTCTCCTTCTCATTTATTCACACTTCAAAAATATTCTAGTTTCCCAAATACCTACATTAATCCCCTTCTATAGTCACTAAGAATATTATCTTAGTCTATTTCTTTTAAAATAAGATCCCAAGATGGAATATTTGTAACGAAAAGGGTGTCGTCCTAAGAAGAAGTATAGTTCTTAACATGGCATTATCATATTAGTTCATCTTTAAAATCCAAAGAATAATCTTCAAAAATAATTATATAACAACATAACTATCTCCAAAATGTTGATATGTTATTTTTTATTGTAATAACCAATATCTATATCCAACCCCATGAAATGGGAATGGAATCTATCATTCGTGTGTATGGAAGACTGACTTCTCAACGACCGATGTAATTTGTTTTCCATCACCACCTCTCATGTATGGTTATAAATATATAATTAATTTTAATATATTATATTAATGACATATTCATCATTATTAAAAGTAAATATATCACTCACTTTCTTAATTTTATATTCACTGGGATGTGGTAATATCGTTCGTCCAAATGTGTGGACAACCACCAACACGAAGCGATGTGATTCTTTTTTCATCACCAAATAACTTGAATTATATATATAAATATTTTTAAAGAAACAAAATGTTATTTAAGAAATAATCATCATTATATAAGGTTAAAATATTACCTAACTTCTCTCCATATGGATCGTTTAATAAATGGTAATATTACTCATCCATAAGTATGACATACTGTCTCCATGATTGAACGATAGTTCATTTTTTATAACCATATTTAATTATTGGTTTTAAAATTGTAATTTATGTATATAAATTATTAACATTAAATGAATATTATTTTGGATATGATATAATAATGACCAATTTGTCCAAAATCAACACACCAATGATGTATAGAAATTCAGTACAAAACATCAACAGAGTTCCAAGTGTAGACATAACTGATTATGTAAATAACTAAGTCATTAAAATAAAATAAATAAACGGTTTAAAAATAATGAATTAACTTTTTAATGTTTTATTATGAAATAAAATAATTTATATTAGCTTGTAGTAATAGATTTTAAAAGAAATACATGAAAACTAAGGACTCGAGGTATGGTATTTTATATCAATTTCTTTTTATTGAGTTATATATTATTCCTTTACCCCTAGTTTTGTATTTTTTGTATATAAATCAAATTTTATCTTTTATATCATGAATCAAAAAAATTCAAGATATTTTAATTTTCAATTATAATCATTAATCTAAATGTATTTGAATTTTATGTTACAACGTGGTAATGGATTTCATAAATCAATTTCCTTTCATTGGGTTATTACTCTTTTTCATTTACTTCGTTACTCCATGATTATGGGTGAATTGAAATATATATTGATTTATTATAAATTTTCAATAATATTTTTTTTATTAAAATATTTTCACATATTTTATTTATTAAATAATTCACAATACACTAATATGATATTTTTACGGTACATTCATCTTGAGTTCCCATTCCTTCAGTCAGATGATTATTATATAAACCTATATTATTTTATAAGGTATATATACTTCCAATTTGAAATGTTATATTAATAATAAAATTATGGTCAGTATATTTAATGCCTCATTTTATGTTATTCTTTCATGGTTATTATTATTGTAATTTTATGGAAGTGCCAAAGGCTTTATGCAACCATCTCATTTATTTACGGGATTGTTTTTGTTTAAGGTTCCTTTGGGGGAAATCATATACTCTTAATTTTTATAGTCAAATTTATTAAATTTTTTTATGATCAGGAATATGGTTTACATGTTTAAATTTCATTTCCTACATTATTTATTAAATAAACATCATGAACGTCATTGAAAAAAGATACATATCTTGAATCTTATTTTAGATCAGGAATCTTTCTCTTAAAATAACCATTTTTTCTAAAATATTTAAAAAAATTAATTACTTAAACATTATGAAAATTTTCATTCTATTTCACATGGTTTTGACCTTATTTTATTTTTCTAAAAAATTAATTTTATTAACCTTTTTTAAATTGGACACTTTGGATTTAATTTACAAAAAAAGTTGAAAATAAAGTATATTTTGAATGTTTACAATATGAATATATTTTCATGTCACCGTAATTTTTTTTTAAGATTCAACTATAATTTTAATAATTTATTTTCATTGAAAACTATTTTCATAATATTTGTTGATTTTTATGTTTAAAAAAAATTAATATAAATGTGTATTTTTTCATGATTTTTAGTATTATATTAATATTTATTCCAATCATAAAAATCAACAAAACTTGATTTTACTTAGAATCAAAATGGGATATGTGGTATTTATACTATCCTTATTCTTTGTCTAGGTGGATTATAGGATTGACATGGAAACCATATATTTTTATGCATGAATCATGAAATTAAAGATTAATGACTATTGTTGTGTTGAAAAGTGAGTGTTTTAAAATTTTCTGTTCATGAATGTTACTTTGAAATTATTGATGAAGATGTATAAACCTAGATAAAATCTTTTTTGGTAGATATATCTTATATAATGGGTGTGTCTATATAGCACTGGGTGAGTCCGATATAACTTATAAAATGGGTGCATCCAAATAAAACCTCAATTAATTAAGTAATGATTATGACATCTGAAGAAGTATTATGTAAGTTTATAGTGTTTTTTTCAAAACTTTTGGGTCTTGTATAGGTCTATGAATATAATTTTCCTAGATTCCAACCTATTTTATTTATGATTTTTAGGGATTATTAATTATTCCTTTAATCATGATTGACATCACATAAACCAAGATTATTGATTACAATTAATATTTCTCTTATGAATTATTTATTTAATGTTTAATGATTAGTGATCTACATATTGATGTGTATTAGTTGATTATGTTGTGATCAGAAAATATTATTATGTTATTATACCATTATTCTCATCTTACTCCCACTGATTAAATACAATTGTTAATTTGTATGTATACCCTTACTGATTATTTGAGGTCAACTATCATATTTTTAATTTTCCCTTGGTTATGAATAATGATCAAATATGATTTGTGTCTAAAAAGGAAGCATATCAGTAGAATTTAAAAGTATATAAAATAGATCTTTAGTGACAAGTTATTTAAGAATCTATATTGTTAAATTTTTTTCCTAATTATCCACATATCTAAACCTAAAAGTACCTTGGGAATGTAAGTGATATTACATTTCCTTTTTATACCATATGGTTTTAAGAAAATATTGGGTAAAATTTTTTGGTACCAAATCTATAAATATATTTGTTATGTATTTAAAACAATATTCTAGAATGATGGTTCAATGTATTTTCATTTAGGATCTAATTCATGAACAAAATATACTATATTTAATTATACCTAATTTAATATATGACTGAAAATTAAAATTTTTATTTAGAACACTTTTAGGAAAAGTTAGAAACCATGAGACACTTAAAAGGAAAGTTAATAACTGAACAAAATCACAACCCACATCAACCATGACCCAAGAACACGGAAACATACAACAAGCCCATATCACCAAAACACTACCAAGCATAATATCCATACCCATCACCACATCCACCATAGAAGGCCTCCTCTGCAGTAGTTGATTCCCGTTCAAAAGTGGGATTATACGGCCTTGGGAGATTATCACATTGGCCCAAACTCCTCATTTGATCCAATGGAAGCTGCTCTAGACAAGATTTCATGGAAAAGATATCTTTTTTGAAAGCAAGGATCACCATGGGGTTCTCCTTAGATCCAGCTCTGGTAATCGCCAGATGTGGCAGATAAGAATAATCATTCTGTTTTTTTCATCTTGGAGTAGCCCACAACATTCATTCATCCTCAATCCTCCTCTTTTCCCCACCTTGTACAATATCAATATAGGACCGAAAGCCCAATCCACACCAGTGTTCTTTATCACCCTCATAAATATACCCCCTCTTGTCGAGGCAGTTTTCTAAAACACATTCCGTGAACCCTTTCCATTCCCCATCCTCTGTTTAGGTTTGTTACAATCAATCACTGAAAGGAACTTAACTGCAGTATCATTGTCTCCAAATATTTCTTCCTCCTCGCCCGCAACCATTATCCTTTGTTCCTCAGCTTTTCCTTGAAGATTATTGGAATCTGGGTTAGGAGGCCCTTCCACACCCATATATGTCTCCACATGGCACACATCAACATCAAGATGGTTCACCTGGTAGCCCCCATCAACTTCACTGGTTTCCTCTTGAACAGTGTTCAAACCTACTGCTGAAAGTCCATCAAACATGTTACTCACAAGAAGCAAGGACATGTCCAAAAGATCTGGGTCCCCAACCTTCTTAGTTCTAGAAGAACTGTCTACAACCAAGTCACACAAAACCCCCTCTCTTTCCGCCAGAAGCCCTCTAGCCTCTGCAGCTCCATTCCTATGCTATCCCACCCGATCCTCCATAACGATCGGGTTGGTATCCTTCCCAAAACATTGACTGGGAGGACCCTCCAAATACTTCCTCAGCCTCCTAAACACTTCAGACTCCTTTGGGTTGTCTTTGATCATTATAGCATCCCTCGATCCAGGACCAAGAGTACCCCCCTCAAGCACCATGCTAGCACCCTCAAATCCTCCCTGCTTTAAAAGTCGTGGTGACTGAAGTTCTCCACCATAGCCAACATGACCAAGAACCCCCTCATCCAGACCAGCACCCCCATGGAAAATCATATTTTTTCCCTTAGGTAATTCCTCCCTCATTTTCGAGGCTTGAAACCCCCAACGATGAGTCACCACCTTCTGAGATAAGGGTCTTCTTCGGTAAACATTCAAAGAGTGTCCTAGGCGATTGCAGGATGGACAAATGTTAGTCCAATCCTCATAAACCACCCATTTTTTGCATATTTATTCCTTGTCGATAGTAATCCAAACAAAATAAAAAGGGGTCTGAGATGCATCCACTTCAACACAAACCTAGGGATTAACCGGATAGCACACGACCTTAGTACGGCTATCAGCAGATAAGAACCTCCCGACGAGGTTACCCAATAATTTAATAACATGTGGATTTTGAAAAGGAATAAGATGGTTGGGGAAGCTTACCCAAACCCCCATCGAGGGAAAATCACGTCCCATAAGAAAGTCTAAGGACTAGAACAAGAGGAAAAAACTAATCTTATTTCATCTACAAGGGGCCCTCGACTAGTCTTGGATGAGGTCTACCTATGATTAAAAACGGATCATAATATGGTGGCTATCAAGTAAGCTAACTGTCACCCGTTCTTGAAGGTCCCATGAGGCAACAAAAAATCTGTCAAATGAATCAACAAAGTGTCTCTTTTTCCTGAAATGAGTTATCTGTGTGAGGTTCAGAAGTGGTAAAGTCTCTATCAACTCACAGGAAAAAATTTGAAGATTAGGGAATCCATTGAGAATATTCGGGACTTTTGGGATTACCAAAGCTTTCGGGAAAGGGGGAAGAAAATCTAGGTTGGTGAATGGTCGGAAAGGAAACCCTCCTCTCCCAAGGGACGACGAATCCCCCTCCCCCTCTAAGGGGGGAGGAGCCAGATATTTGGACTTCATCATCACCAACTGGGAACGAGCATCACGAGGGTTTCTCCTAACGAGTTTTCCCCATCCATGTGGTCTAATTTAATATATGACCATATTTATTATATTTTAACATAATTCCTAAATCTAAATGATCTATTCATTTTCATGATTCTAATTCAGTGAAACATTATGTTGACTATATATCATACCATCAACCCACACAGTGTTTTTTATTTTAGTATTTTTTCTCTAACATAGATTGGGTAAAACACTTTTATTTTAAGATATAATTTATATAAATTAGTAATATTATTATATTTAAATATTTATAAACTCTTTAAAAATTATTTCACCATTCTAATGAGATTAATATTTGTTTTTCAATATCCATAATTATTTATTTTTTAATTACTTTAGTGTAACATCGCCAACACATTTCATTTATTTCATTTTACCTATATTATAAAATACTTTAGATTACTTCATCACATAGAGTTATGTAACTATAATTTTATGGAAATAAATAACACGATTAAAAATTGGTAACACTATAAATAAATTTTACAAAATAATATAGACTAATGTTTATCTTCTATGTGAGATGTTTAGACTTTCATAAAAAGTTTTACTACTATATTGGTTCAACAAAAAGTAAGTAATATTTTTCATTTTATTGAAAAATCTTTTAGAATGATTATATAAATTGTAAATTCATTTACAAGCCACCAAAATGAATAATACAAAAATAATAGAAATAAAGTAATAATTTTCTTCCCAAACTTGCTCTTCTTATACTTTGAAATTCATATTTTCCAAAATTATTTAACATTATTATTAACCCGTATTTTCAAATCAGAAATATTAAATGTTCTACTCTGGTAAAAACATTTTGTACATAATTTCCATATTAATTTCAATTTACTATTCAAACAATATTTTTATTGGATATTTATACCATCTATTTTATGTACATTTTTTTAACATGATGAGCATCATATAATTCTAGCATGATTGATATTTATCATTATTATTGTTAAATAAATGGACTTTTGAATCCAAATAATAAGGTTTTTTATGTTAAATATGATCAATTATATTATTATAGCGTTGTAAATTTTTATCACCACCCTTATAATATTCACCAATATCTTTACTGGATTTTTAATTTTGAAAAAAGATATTATTTAAATTAATTCTAGTCATGAACAACTTTTTCTAATAATGATCAATTGTTTTTTAATTATTTTTTTCACCTCTAGTGAATTATTTTACTTTTTCACTTTATTAATGTGGTTAAATGGTTTTTTCAATTCCTTCACAATTTCATATTTTTTTTCTCTTAACATAAACTTATATTTATGGTAAATTCAATTACATTTTATTATCTTTCTTATGTTTAGAGCGATTCACCAAACATTAATTTATTTCATATGGAACTGTTATTTCCATATGAATTTAAACTTACTAATATTTGGAGGATGAAACACCTAAATTCATGTTTAAAATAAATAATTATTCTTCATTATTACTATGTGATTAACAATATTCAATATTCTAATCAATAAATTCATATTAATCAATATTTGAAAAATGATTTCATTTATATATTTTTTATAAATTATTTTATTTCCATTAGAATTGACCATATATATATATTGTGTCATGAAGTTTTCATCACTATATCACTCCATGATGACTCACAATAATCCTCATAATCATCTTCGATAATCTTAGTAATGTTAATAAAAAAAACTAATCAACATGTTTAAAATTGAAAATTTTCAATTTAAAATATAACATTATACTTTTTGTTTTCCCTGTTAGACATCTATGAGTTAGATCACATTATTTTATAAATTCTTACAAGAAGTTTTTATTCAAAAAAGAATTTTCATAATATTTATTAACCAAATATTGAATCATTTCATTCTATTTGAATTCTATGCAAATTTCATTCTGAACAATAATTCTGTTATTGAACGGTGAAATTTTTCTTATATCATATATGGTCAAATCGCATTGTGGGTTATATTATATAAATTTATTTAATTAAAAATCTTCAAAAAATAAATATTTTTATCCAACCATTTTTGTATAATAAAATATATCTTTTTAACAATAATTGAATTTAGTAGGGATTATCCATAACCACATAAAAATATGTAAATATCATTTTCTTTTAAAAATAAATAATTTATTATTTCTCAATTACGAATATGAAAATATTAAAATTATGCATTAAAAATGTTGAATTTTTATTCGATTAATCTAATATTTCCTCATGAAAACTTTTTTGTTGTCCCAAATACCTTTCACATTCCTGGCCCCAAGAATTTTATATTTCATTTTATAAAAAAATATTTATATCATATACTTAATTGCATATCCATCATTCTAAATTTTCATTTTATTTAATTTATTTTACACAACACCTTATAAAATAATAACAGAACCATAGGTTTTAATATATAAAAAGTCCATACCAAATTACAATTTGTTTGAACTTTTAATTCCTTCTAGATAAGATAATTTTTCATAATAATTTTCTGAACACCATTTTTGTACACTAAATTAAATCAAACTAATAGAGAAATCCAATAACAAAATAAAAATTATTCAATCTCTAAAATTAATAAAAATAAATTGTAAAAAAATAGCTAAAGGAAATATTTACTTCTTTAACACCAATTAAGGAGACCACTGTTGAAGAGATAACACAGGAATATCCAATGGTAAATCAATGATTTTTTTTCATTTTTTTCTTTTATAATCAACTATTTAAGTCTTTGAAAATGACTAGATTAAAATTCTACTATAGATAACTAATAGATAAATACAAGTATGAAATATTAGCTGGTAGAAGACAATAAATTAATTGGTATTGTAATCAATGGTAATTTGTTTCCTCTTTTTATGGACCTAAAAACATCCATGTTCATATAACTCACTAATAAAATATAGTGAGTAGATATTTTTAGTTTATGATCTTTAACTATTTGAAAATTAAGTCTCTCAAATTATCAAGTGATCTTGTTCAAATGTGAATTCAATAATTTGTCAATTATCAATTAATATTATATAAATTCCCATGCAATGTTTGGTTTTTTATAGAAAATATAAGTTTGAAATATTATAAAATCCTCACGGAATAATTCTTGATTAGTCCCATGGAGTTTTAATATACTTTAGAAGCGTTTAATATTTTATACCATAAATGGTGAAAATCACACTTCAACATTTTAGAAGTCATTATATAGAGGCATTCCACACTATTTAGATGTCCCCATAATATTTTGGTTAATCTAGTTTTTATCTGGATGAATGATTATAATGTGATGGAAGGAGGAGACACCATAAATGGATTGAATTATATTTAGAGAGTCATCAAGTACTAAACAAAGTAAATGGATTATGGAAATAATTACTGGATTATAAAAAGATATAGAGCGCTGCATAATGAAAGAGTGGTCACTAAAAAATCTCATTCTAGTAAAATGTGGTAGTTACACAATAAAGAGTGAATGATGTTATGAAAATATAATTGAGAATATATTTTAAAAAATGTCAAGATATTAGAAATTATAGAATCAATATTAACTAGTTTTGTGTTTTTTTAAAATAAATAAAATCTCATCATGATGGTGGTAATCAAAATATGAAGAATTAGAGTCCAACAATTTTTCTAATTTTTAGATATTACTTTTCATGTGAAAACTTTGGAATGAAATGGTAATTATTTTAATTAAGAAATAATGACAAAGTTTTTACAATTTTACCGTTAATTAAAAGAATAACTTATGGTGTTAATAAGGTAAATCTTGTATATTCTATTATATATAATTAGAAATATATATCTCTACAAAGAAGAGAATGGTATTAGGGATTATAGAGTATAGAAATGGATGAATTATATAATTTATTATGAATGATGGAGGTTGTTCGGACTGTCCAAAACTCTTAATGATCATGTATTTAAACATGTGATTAATGGAGTATAGTATTTCTATAAATATATTAGTCGAATTATCATTCAAGGTTGGTAGATGATTATGGTGTTAGTTATAGAATTAGTGCATTCTTTAATAGTGAGGAGAGATTTGAGTTATAAAATTTTAATATTGTAATAATAATAGAGTTATAGTGAAACTATAATGAGTTTATAGTTAATAAAAAAACATTTAGTGTATTTTTTTACGTAATCATATCACTGAGTTTTTACTCACTGCAAGTGCTATAGTGTGGGAGAACATAGTGCAAACACATATATACCTCCATTATTATTTATCGTATTAATATTACTTGAGGGATAGAAGAATAAATTTATTTATTGTTAAACTTGATCACTCTAATGTGTTATTTAAAATCATTCATCATTGATCACCCCTCCCTTATGATATACTCCTTATATAGGACAAACATGGGGTGTGAAATCAAATGGTTTAATTTTAATTATTTTTCACTATATGGAAGCCAGGGATGTAAATTTAAATAAAAAATTAGTTCTATTATCTAATTGAAACAAATTTTAAATTTTTAATAATATTATGAAATAATAAATATATTCATATGGAATAGAATTTTACATTTAATTTATACATGGAAATATGGTAAACAATAATATCGTCGCTCTATAAGAAAGAGATCTTAAGAATATATATTTTTAACACAAAATAAAAATTATTAATTATGGTTAGAATTATAAAATTATATATATATATATATATATATACAATGTTTTTCCATGTAAATAATCACATTACTTTTATAAAGAGTTGATAAATATTTTTTTGGTAACAGAAATGGATGAAAATATTAATAGATGTTTTCATTGAATAAGTTTGAGGGCATGATGATTCACATGAACAAATAGGTGGATTCAATAATTTATTAGAATCATGTGATTATGCAGGATAGGTTCATACTTTTTGAGTCCCATACTTAAATAGTGATTATGAATAACATTTTTGAGAATATTTCCACCTTGACATTATCTATTAGGTTTATTTCTTGAGGTCAATGATACAAAGGAGGGTATATTGGATAATATTCATAGTTATCTTCTAATATTTTTAGTGAATACTAATGATGCTAATCTAGGTTTAATGGACAATTCTCATAAAATTTCCATCAATGTCATTAATAATATTTTAGTAGAGGTTTATGTAAAGTTATGTTCCAGAACATATGAAATATAATTCCTCAAGTAAAAATTTTCAATTGATTATATAATGGAAATAGATATGATTTCTAATTTTTAATATATATTTTTTGCAATCAAAACTAATTAGTGTTCTGAGAACTTATTATATGAAGAAGAATATGGATCAACCCTGAAAAAATATTCAATTAAGGTCAAAGGTACGATAAGTATAATTTTTTTAAAAAGAAAGACATAATTTTCCAAGAGTAAAACTCTAAATGGAAAATAATGTGAAGGATATTAAGGATTAAGAAACAACAATGAAGTTATTTTTTTGTTGTTCTTAAAAAACCCAAAAATATAAGAGTGATGTGATGAAATTTATGTTAGAACTGGGGATATAGTAGCACTCAAAGTTTAGTTGGGAGATACCCGTGAAGGGATAGATAATTAGAGAGATAAATTGAAGATGTCCAATGGTAATGTCTGTGATTCCAGAACAATTATAATATATTATAAATAATACAACATCGAGTGGAACATTGATATTGTGAGACTCATTTTTTAAAATCTTGAAAACTCATAAAATCATTTAAGATCTAGTTTTTATAGGAATATCTAGAATGAATTATACATTTATTGACTATCATGGAAATTGAAATGGTTAAATAGATCAAAGATCTTACTGGGTATGATGTTGAAATTTTAAAAAATATTGTCGATAAAGATATATATGTTACTCCTATAATGAAATTGGGAGGTTGGATTCTATGGGCTACAATGAATGTCATAGGGAGACATAGAGACCCAATAAATATGTTGGTGGATATTTTTACTACAAAAATTTCACAATAAAAAGGATAATTTTGAGTGAGGTTTGATTATTTTAATATTTTAATATTTGTTGTGGTTTAAACAGATTAAAGCACTAATTTAAAAATCATTTATATTGTGAAAAAAAAATATATACTAGATTTCCAATTAATAGAGATATTAATTTTTAATATATTTGGGGTTCTAAATTAGGAAATTTGAGTAATGCATAAAATTTGGGTTTCATGATTAAAAGGTACTTCAAGGAACAAAATAATTTAATAATGATGTATAGAAATAAATATTATAATAATTATTTTGACTACTATCACTCTTTGTGTAAATGTTATTTAAAATAAATAGATGAATTACACATCAAGTAAGTGAATAAATTTAGTGAGGGAGACATGAAATGATAGAGGATAGTTGTCTATGAAATTATCTAGTCTTATAAAAACATAATATTGATATAATTAAGTTCATAATGAGGGATAACAAGCATATCTAGAGGAGGAAACATTTTATTATTCCCCAAAAAATGTAACCCAAAAGTATTGGGTTAAGAATAAAATATGGGATAATGATAATGTAGCATAGATTTCATTGAAATCTATGGAATAACATACAATGTTTAATCTTGATAGTGGGTTCACATACCAATGTTAAATAAAAAATATTATATATCCATGAAATACATCAATGATGGATTCCATTAATATTACATTGATGTGGTATTGAAGATAATTTTCTATAGGAATGAAAAAATAGGGGAAAGTTATAAGGAAGATAGATATCTTGGTATTTCAATTTCTCAGTAAAAACATATATTCTGTTTGTAATTTATTTGACATTTATAATTACATAAAGATCACATAGAAGATATTTATGATCCAAGGTAAGGATGGTGTTATTATTTTCCAAGGAAAATAAATTATGAATAATATATATATCAACATTATTAAATTTGAAATTTGATTTACACTTCTTGAGGATGGGTATAAGTTATGGAATAATCCCCTAGTCCTAATGAGAAGACATTCATTGAAGGAGTTAGTTAAATATGATCGATCACATGATATCCCAAAACATATATGTTATTTTATTCACACATGTGATACATTGGAAAAGCTAAATATTATTCATAAGTTTTATAAAAAAAATATAAGATGTCCATGTAGTTATTAGAATTAGTGCCCATTTATGTTTGTGGGATAATGTCAAAATGGTTGATTTATAGTAATATATATTCTATAACATTAATTTATGATTAAAACATTATAGAATTATTGGATGTGATCACTCATAAGTATGTAGAATTTACATATATTACACATTACTAATGGTCATTGATATATATTCTCATAGAGAAAATTTATAAATTAATAAATGATAATGTTATAGATTTTACAAATATAATATTGAGGTATTATCTTAATAATTACCATATAATGAAAACAAATCAATGGAATGCATTCGGAAAAAAATTAAGGTGACCCAAACCTACACTCCTTTTTTCAATTCTGAAATACTTACATTACACATATGCTTTATAAAAATAGAAATGACCCAACATATACATATCAATATTTTAAATTATTTGAATAAGTTAATCATTGTATATCATAAATAATGACATAATCCCACAAACATAAGATTTAGTCTCTTTGAGGTTTAGCCCATAAGAAACTTATTTTATGTTACTTTTGAATATTTATCCATAATCAATCCAAAATAGTCTCCCTTATACACTTTCCATTATTTATACACATATTAATAACCCGTGAATAAACATAAGAATGTTGTGAGATCAATTACTCAAAAAGGGAAAACATCACATCTCTTTTTAAAGGGGTAGATATTAAGCATATGAGAGAAAAGGATCATGATAGAATGATCTTATTAAAACAAATGGAATAGTAAGAGTTCTCATAAGTCATAACAAAGGGATATGTAATCTCAAATGACAAACATTTACAGTGAAACACTATTTTTAGATAATAAACATGATCCATGGAGTATTAAATATGAATATGATGTATAAATATGGAAATATCATAAACATAGGAAACTATAATATTGTGATTATAGATAACTACATCGAGTTCGTGATAATTTTTTTGAATGAAGATAATCCAAATCGTGTTCTATATAATTCTTATGAATATTGATATGTTTCATCATTTCCACCATAAATCATGTGAATGTACCTAATAAAAATTGTGTTCATGATAAATATTGTGATACTAGATAATACACAACCATTTCATGATCAATTTTGTGATAATATCTAATTTTCATTGTGTTTGAGTTAAAAAAGAATTTATGATGAGGTATATAACATCAAATAATGAATTAGAGGAAAATATTTGACCCCCCCAAAAATGATATACCGTACATATGTGTGTCATTTAAAATAAAATATTCATATTTTAAATATCACTAAATCAACCCATTTAAAATATATATTTTACATGAAGGAATTCATAAATCATTTTATAATCCATTGAGAAAAATAAATAGGATTTTATTGTAATGTCTGGGAATAATGTTATGTGCCTTAAGAGTTAATTATTTTATTTTTTGCATTTGTTTTTGAACTATGAATTTTTTCATACTAGTTTTATTGTTTTCAATTAGTTTTTGATTAATATTTCATGGTACATAGTTGATCATATTTTTCTAATAACATGCCAATCCTCCTAAAACTTGTGTTTTTAAAGGAAGAACTTGTGATGGAACATATTTAGGGTTAAAATTAGGTACAAATATGTTTCAATATCTAAAAAACTATGTATTATGTTCATAAAACCAAATTAGCGGTTGAAAAATTGAATGAAAACCCATTTAATCAATCCATGTGGTTCTCAATAGGGGTAGTATTCCCCGCACGGTTGGAACAATATTTTTCTAAACATGAGAGAAAAACATTTGTGTGTGTCTTAATTATCCAAAAATTATATTAAATGGCTATTAATAACCAATTTTTATTAGTTATTACTTTTATTTATTGCTATATCAAACCGAAAAAATACCAACCCTTTCTGGGAGTATTAAATCGCTTCCAAGATCAATTATAGTGAATCCAATGGGGTTGATGATTGAGATTTATGTTATGTGATTTAAAAACCTATGTTCATTAGGAATTTGTTAGAAATATCCATATTACCCTATGATAAATAATAAATATGGAACTCCATTTATGAATCTATTGAATTTTGTTCTACCTAATAATGGAATTTAGGATTGTGGATATAATTGGAACCAAGAGTCAATGTTTCTGCAACATCAAAACATTAGGACCTAAAATGTTGTTGGTAACATATCTTTATATTTATCTATGACTGTGTCCTACCTTTTCGGTGTGGATTCTCCTTAACAATTATCCTAGTTTCTAAAATCATAGTAATTTTTGGATTCTGATAGTATTTTTTGTTGTAAAATTGGACTAAAACATCGATCATTGTCATCATAATTAATTTACACCTAATATAGGTGGAATTTATCATTATCAAATGTTTATTCTGGTTAATAGAATGATATTTTGGTGTGATTGAGTGGATCATAATATATATGATGGAAATTTTACCTTATAAGAATTATGTGTTTATCCCAAGAGACAAATGCTTGATGTTTTCTCACATATTAATTTTTTTGAGCTATGTCTCTTTCAAGATATGATGAGATGTTTAATAAGTCTCCATGTTTGTATATTTATTTTATATATTATTCCTATATCCTATTCATGTGGGAATATTGGTTGATACCTAGAGGTTTTCTTGTTTAGGGGGACGTATCATAAATCGATAGAATTGTAAATTGGAGTATTTCTATAAAGGGTAGGTCTCAAATGTGTATGTGGGATTTCCCTTAATGTGGATATAATTTATACATGGATAGTTTAGATTAATTATAGCATAGAGATAAAGCCATTAGGGCCAATCTCTATGGACTGTAAATATATGTCATGATTTTTTGTTACACTTTTCACTTATCGGTGATCAATTTATTTTCATGGAATGCACTATATATATTATTAAATGAGGTTAACGACCATTTGTTGTATCCTATTGGATTTTTTAGTCCCACTAAACTTGGGTATTTTAGTGTGAATATAGATTTTATGATTTGGGATTTGGTGTAATGAAAATCCATAGTTGTGAGCAAGTGAGAAGGATTAGTAAAAAGATTCTGGGTGTTGTATTATGGAATTTAGGATCGGTTTTGTGATGATGTTTTCCATTAGTATTTCTATACTATAATTTCTACAGAATTTATGGGGATCCTTTATATTATTTTTATTTTATTATTTCACATTAAAAACTATTATTTAATGTTTTGGTACACTATAAGTATTTTTTACACAGATGTTTTAGTTATTATTTATTTTTTAAAAATATTATTATTACCACCATTATATATTCTCATGTTTACCTGATAACGAGGGAATATTACCCAATCAATATCCCTTTTTTCCATTTAAACTAGTTTCAAACCTCTTTCATATGGGTTGTAACACCCCATGATTTCATATTATGTAATTTTCTTTAGTGTAATTCAATCGCTTGCGCTACACACGACACCGAGTTCGAGCACACCACAACTTAGCAAGCTAGCCAGTAAAAAGCAAGTTATGAATAGTATTAACTGAATTATGAATTTTATATACTCCATATAATTTTAATGTCCCTATTATGTGTTTCTTGGACATAATATAAGAACAAAATCAATTTTTTATATAAAAGATGTATTTATCAAAAAACGCAATTTTATCACCTTTTAATGGAGAACCATTTTTAAATAAAGTATTTGACACTTTTTTATATTCAATTTGATGAAATAAACTTCTTCATTAGAATTGGTACATAAAAAATTTAGTTTGGATAAATTTTCAGTGCTTTTATGATAACATTCATATTTTGATGAATAGTGAAAAACACTAAATTTTAATTAATAACAAAATTTTTAATCAAAATAATTTATGGTGTAAAATTAAATATTTAAATGGTTTTGAGGTATAATTAGGTTATAGATTTATCATTTAATCCAATTTGGTCATTGGAATAAATTTTACATTAAAATTAGTCATAAACACAAATCAATCTTTTCATAGTTTTTACTTCTCAAAAACCCGTTTTCTGGTTTTGACAATGAGAATATTTTTTAAAAATTCACTAATACAACTTATATTTTTTCAATTTGGTTTAATATACATAATTTTGGTATTTGAAATATTAAAATTATCTTTGAATGAAATTTTGGCATTTTTCTGAAAACTTTCAATTTTTTATGAATAGTGAAAAGCACTCCATTATTATTTAAAACCAACTTTTTTTTAAATAACTATTTATTTTATTTAAATTTAATTTAAGTAAAAATAGATGCATAATGTCTATATAAATTCAATTTAATTAATTGGAGTCATTTCATAAAAATATTATATGTACAAAAGGCTAGTGACCTTATTACCGTCTTTTTCCCACCTTCTAGGCACATCTGCAAATTTGCATAAAATGTAATTTTACTGATTCTATGGATTTAATTTCAAAAATACAAGATAAATGATTGATATTATTAAGTAATATGTGGTTCATTAAGATTAAAATAAATTTTCATGAATAGTAACTTTTGAATTTTATTTACCATGGTTAAAACTAAATAGGGTAATTAATGGTAAAAATTATATTAAAAGTATCCTAAAATAAGTCTTAATTCTATTAGATAAGTGTATTTAAACCAAAATCACCCATAGGAATAAAATATGATCCTTTTTATGAACTTGTATTTTATTAGGACACTTATAATTATTTTATTTAATGAAGAGTTAAAAGTGTAAAATTCAGTGTTTAATAAATAAACTATTTTTAATGTAGTTTTATGTGTAGAATAATTTCAACTATAAATATTCATTAGAAATTTAAAAATATTTCCCAAATCATGATATGTTATTTATAATTTTTAGACATTAAATAATTAAATTTTTTCATGACACAATGATGATGCAGTAATTACCTAATTAATGAAAGATTAAAATAATTTTATTGAAAATATTAAAATAAATTTAAATTGAGACTTTTGATACATTAAAAGAATTTAATAGGTTATTATGACATGGTAGGTTTGATTTAATGAATTTTTTTCGAAGTAATCATGTTGATATGACTTGAATAGAAAAAGAAAATACTAAATAGTGTCAAAATTGACATAATATTGTTTTTAAAACAAACACTATTTTATTATGTTATATAATAGTCGTAAAAATAGAATGTTTTTTCAAAGGACTCATATAATGATATATATGTTATTAATGAACCACTTGGGGTTATCTTTTTTGTTTATAGTTAGTTTATTAACTATATAATACAAAAATACAAGGAGACATGATAAATGTCAAACAATTTAAGTAAGAGTTAAATCTAAATGATAAGGTTCATATGGTAACCTAAAAAACTATAAAACCTATTGGTTGAGAGTATTTCAACTCATCCCCACCTTAGCCTCGAAATAAATCAATTTGGATCCTTTAGAAACTGAAAATGAATTTATAATAAAATAATATTTTAAGATTTTCTTAAAGTGACCCTCACCTCTCTTATAAAAGGGCACTTCCACTTCTCTTAATTTGACACCTACAAAGTCATTAGTATCAGCCAAACCATACCCAAATATCCTCAAAAGTACTTTAATTTAATCCTAGAGGCCTTTTTTGATCAGTAAGGGAATTTAAGGAGCCCTTTTGATCAAATCAAACAGAAGCACCCGAAGAAGAGGTAATAATTTCATCACCTCTTTCAAGGTTGTTTTCTTCTTCCACATCCACATTATTTGTTATTTTCCATACCAAAAAAACAATTGTAGAACCTTCTACAAACTGTGATGTTATTGTGAATATGGTATAACAATATTCAATATTCAATCCATCCTATGAATGTCTTAGTCGCCATATGTGCATATGTACGACATACAGTATCCACATCGTGGTGTGGTTGTTATTCAACACTTCATTTTTTTGGATGGGTATAATAATGATGTATAACGAATGTAAATAATAAAAATAAAATGTTAATGATTTTTATATTTGATATATCATCCAATTATAAATGATTTCACCTTGAATTGAATGATATTGTCTCTCGTGCATACGTACGGATTACCGTCTTCACAAACACGATAAATTTATTCCTCATCATAACCATTCAAGAATAATATACATTTTATAATTCAAACTGGTAATTAAAAACATAAAATTATTCTGGATATGAATCAAATAAATTATATCACTAAAAAATGGCTTATGTTACCAATCATATAAATGGAAACTAAATAGTTAACACCTGAAATGATGATACTACAAAAATATTGTCAATAAAGCAATATTAAAAGATCATATATGATATCATATTTGTATATGTGGTTCTTGAATAATTTAATAACCATGATTTAAATATTATATTTGAGGTATATTTACCCTTGAATTAGGATAAGTACATGGTATGTGGTTTTCATCTCACTTTTCTTCCCATGAGATTCATGCTATATTTGCCACTATTTCCTTTTGTTTGGTGTATATACTGCATATTGTTGTATAATTTGTGTAATATAGCTTAATTCATGGGTATTTAAATCTTAATTGTATTAATATTTTTTAATGGAGTGTATGTTTCGTAAGTTTCCCAATTGGTAAGGGAACTTCTATTTTCAATTTCAACTCATATGTTTTACACACACTTCATTGATTATTTTACTCCAAAATTATGGGTCAAATCAATATTTATTTTTTATGTATTAATTTCCACTCTCATTTGTGCATACATAATTTTGATACACATAATCACCCCATTTATAAATTCTCAATTCATTGATATGAACTCGATAATGGTAATTTTGACTCAATTTACATTCATTGAGTTAAACAACCATGTCATTGGTTTTGTTTTTACAAGAATATGTGTGATTGTAATCAGATTGATTTACACTGAATATAAAATCATATTGAGTTTATTTATATTTGTGACACATAATTATTTAATTTATTTATCCTTAATTTAAGGATACAGTCTTTATAAGTGATTTTATCTCAATTTACATTCTATTAAGACTTCTTCGTTGTTATGCATCGATTCAATTTTAAATAGTGTGTATACTGTCCCTTGAAATATTATTTCATGAATACATTTATTCTTGTGATATAATATTGTTTTTATTAATTTTATTCCTCAATTATTTTTATTTAAGTGTCTCTCTTTTGGTTAGGAACTCTATGACTAAAAATCCATTTTACAGATTTATTCTTACAAATCATTCTCATTCATGTCCATGTTTTAAATATGGTTTTAAGGATTTATTTATATGTACATGAATGTTTTAAAATAAATTAATCTTTTGAATGTTTCAATGTTTTATGGGATTCTTTGAAATGAAAATCTATTTTTAGCAGCTTCTTGATAAATAGTGAGACATTAAAATGTTTTCAAGAAAAAGGGGATATTTCTCTCAAATATTTTTACTGATTTTATTCATCTATGTCAATATCCTTCATTATTAATGATTGAGGTTGATTTATTGTAATATAATCTCCCATATTGTATTGAATGAGTTATGTTTGACTATAGATGCGCTATTTTTAATCCATTCATGGTTTGTGGTTAAAATATTGACTTTTCATATGCTAGTTTTAATATGAATGTTTAAATTATATATTGATCATTTCATATGAAGAATGCATTTGACTTAGTAAGTGATAGGTGGAGCCCGCTATTGCTCCTTGATGCATCGTTAGGTCTCATGAGTCAAACTAGTGTCGTTGCACAAGGCCTTGAAAAAATCTTATTTGTAGTCTTGGCATGAGGCCTTGACTATGTGGTTATGATGTCCGAAATTTTTCATTCTATCATTATGAAATTTTCTTTTGATACTATATGTGATTATTCGTCTAGTAGAATATCTATGTCAATAAATAAAGGGAATTATTTGATTTATCTTTTTCATTTTATGCAGATGTTTATGTTTAAAGGAATTTTGTTTTAGTCTTATGCATTTATTTAAATGTTTATTCTTATTTATGATTATTTCTGATATATTGTTATCCTTACTAATCATCTAAGATCACCACATTCCTATGTATTATTTCTCCTATCATGCAATGAACTATATTATGATTATCCTGCTGAAATAAGATAAGGGATATAATATTGTTTAAAGAGGACACGATGTTGTTTTTTTTATTTGATGATATAATGTAAAACTTATGTATATATATAGTACATCCAAGTCTACTAAACTGATCGGTCTTTCTGAAATGATTCCTTTTATCGTGCTATTATTATGTAATAATGCACCGACTCAGGGTAATTTGGGTATGGGAATTATAGTTGGCATCAGAGGATGTTTTATACAAACCTTAGAAGCTTGATTTAGAAAAACTCTAATTAGAAAACACTACCCTAAGATAGGAATTGGGGATTAGTAGAGAAGAACATCAAAAAAAATTGGGTATTGTAAATATAATGTGGGTTTTCTAAGAAATACATCTGTTTCTGGATACGAGTAGGTAGAGAAAGATCTGGCACAGATGTATCTAGGAGTGAAAACCCCGACAAGGAGTTTCAGGCTTTACCCAGGGTATCTTGGTACAAGAAAATGTGTCTGGATGAACTCTTTGTTACGGCACTCCCAGGGGATATAATTTGGATAATTCTAATTTTTTTACAAACCAATTTGAAGGGTTTTAATATAATATGAGAATAAATAACCTTGGTTAATCCTATAGTGTTTTAGATTGAAAATAATTTGTCATGATATTCTTTAATGATTTTATGACTCACACTATGATTTCATATATTTTTTAATAGATAGATTCCATGAAAGACATATTAACATTTTATATGATGTATAAGGTAGGAACAATGATTAAAATTAGAAAATAAATGGAATGTTTATTGGCATAAAATTTATCATGTTCATGCCGAAGCAGGTTTCAAAAAACTTGACCAACAACATATATGTTAACCAACTCCCAAACTCAACAAATAAGAGAACGGAGGAGAATGATAATATCTCTAGAAGTGGAAGCCATGACGAAAGGAAAGCTCAATTTCCATCATTCTTGAAATATGGAAGGATACTCCTAGGGAAGTGTCACAATGGAACAAAGAAATGTATTATTTGGGGGAAGAAGGACATAAAGACAAGAATTTATGAGGAAAAATGAATAGTACTATAGAAGAAAATAAAAATGATCCTAAGAATCCAATTATAATCATTTTTTATAAATGTAAGGGACATTGGCATTACCTAAGTCAATTACCTATTCTATAGGATAACCTATAGGTCATGGAAGAAACTTTGTGGAAATAAATGGATGGTGAAATGTTTAAAAGTATTACTGATATTTGTTAATGGGATTACATTGAAAGATTATTCTATTGTATGTTTCACCATGTAATTTTTTATGTGAATATTCTATTTGTGGAAGAATAATATTTTCATCTCTTGATATAATTATAATGAACCAATTGGGTTTTAATGATCCTTGAAATTGAGCCAATTATAGGTTATTAATTTTTGGGATAAAAATGTGATGTATGGGATAACATTTGTGGTTAAATTATGTTATGGTTATTTTGATGATTTTATCACATCTTTGGAATTTTATAAAATATAGTTTTTGAAAATGTAAAACACTCAAAGTGTTAATCTGTCTCATTGGAAAAAATATATGAGAATATAACCCACCACCAAAGTACGATTGAGATTTATCACCTACAACTCGACTACATAATGTCCCTGGTTAGTGTGACTAATTCTTTTTAGTTAAATGATAAAATTAATCAATAATAATTTGATTTGGGACATTTTTTTATATCAAATGGATATCCTTAGTATAGGAAAATGATCTGGTGATTAAGTGATATATGTTATTTTGGAATACATATGCTCTTTGGGAAAAAATATATTCCTAAGGAAAATAGAATACTATGAAATTTCATTTGAGGATTAATAATGGATTTTTTTGAAGAATCTATGTTTTTTATAGAGATTCATGTTATTAATGGAAATTATTAACATATCATAGAGAATATGTGATTTTTTTAATTACACTTCTGTATGAGACTTTAAGAGTATTTGATGTTATTTGGAGATAAATATTAATATTTAATATGAAATACTATGTGATTAAATTCATTTGATTTTTGGATTTCAATCATAGTTTGGATTGTATTAATGGATTTTAAGGAAAATTGTTTATTGATTGGTATTTATTGAACTTTGGGTATTGATTATTCAATTTTGGCAATTAAGATTAGTATTTCTTTCTATAATGTTTTATCCATTCTGGGGATCATCTAATCTTGTAATAACCATTTTTTATTGGTTAGTCTCTAAAGAAAAATGAAATTTTTAGTTCATGCTTTTTGTATTATGTGATTATATAGAAGTTGATACTAGCACTTCCGGTGTGACCAAGCCATCTTAAATATTCATAGTTTAGAGAAAAGATGATTCAGTGGTAGAAATTTATTAAAGGATGAAACTCTTCCTAAAAATTAATAATATATCTTTATATTTTAAGTTAATATTTTAAATAAATTCCTCAACTTTATGAAATGTAAATTAAAATAGAAAACATTGTCCATTTACCTTTCCTACTAGGAATCTAATGATCATTTAACCCATCTCAGGTTTGTGGTTTTCTTGTTGTTAACATTTTCTTATCATGATTTCATTCACTGATAATTACAACTTGACACTTATTTTATCTTTTATATCAATGTTTTTCATCGTGCAATCCTAGTAAGGTTTATCTCGGGTGACCTTCGTACTTCTCTTTCTTTCATTTTAAGTGACAGTTTTATGAAATCTTTTTCCGATGTAGAATTTCAATGAAGTTACAAAGCCCAATTTTAAAATTTCAAGGATGAAATTTCCAAAATAGGGAAGAATGTAATGTTTCAAGATTTCATAGTAAGATATTTTCATTAAAATAATTCAATAGCTTGCACTACACGCAACACTGAGTTCAAGCGTACCACGACTTAACAAACTAGTCATTCAAAAACCGGTAATGAATAGTATTAACTGAATATTGAATTTTATATACTCCATATAATATCAAAATTCATATTATGTGTTTCTTATACATAATTTAAGATCAAATTCTATTTTTTAGATAAAATAAGTATTTTTCAAAAAATGAAATTCTACCGCCTTTTAATTGCGAACCATTTTTAAGTCCAATATTTGACACTTTTATATATTCAATTTGACAAAATAAACTTCTTCATTAGAATAGGGACATAAAAATTTAGTTTGGATAAATTTTCTGTGCTTTTCTGATAACTTTTATATTTTGATGAATAGTGAAAATACTAAAATTTAATAAAAAACATTTTTTTAATGAAAATAATTTATAGTGTTAATTTATATATTTCAATGGTTTTGAGGTATAATTAGATTATATTTTTATCATATAATCCAATTTTTATTATCAAAAGTAATTTTACATTTAATTCAGATATAAACACATATCAATCTTTTCATAGTTTTTACTTTTCAAAAACACGTTTTCTGGTTTTAAAAATGGGAAAATTTCATTAAAAATAATTAATACAACTTATATGTTTTTATTTTGGTGAAATAGGAATAATTTTTTAATTTTAAATATCAAAACTCTCATAGAGTTAATTTTTTCTATTTTTCTGAAAACTTTCAATTTTGTATAAATAATTAAAAACACTGCGTTATTTTTTAAAACTGACTTTTTATTTAAATAACTATTTATTTTATTTATTTTTATTAAGTCAATATAGATACATAATACCTATATAAATTTAATTTATTTCATTTGAGTCATTTCATTATAAGATTAGATGTACATAAATTTATTGAACTTTTTACCTTTTTTACCCACCTTCTAGGCACATCTGCAAATTTGCATATAACGTAATTTTACTGCTCCTATGGACTGAATTTCAAAAATAAAAGATACATGGTTGACCTCATTAAGTAAAATTTGGTTCAATAAGATGAAAAATAATTTTTTGTGAATAGAAACTTTTGAATATTATTTACCATGGTTTAAAGTAAATAGGGTAATTAATAGTAAAAATGATATTATAATTATCCTTACACATGTCCTAATTATATTGGATAATTGTATTTCGACCAAAATCTACCTTAGGAATAAAATATTATTCTTTTCATCCACTTGGATAAGATTACGATATTTATTATTATTTTATTTAAAGAAGAGTTAAAAGTGTAAAATTCAATGTTTAATAAATAAATAATTTTTTATATAAGGTTATACATAAGATAAATTCTACTATATATATTCATTAATGATATGAAAATATTTCCTACATCATGATTATTTGTTTATATTTTTTATACATTATATAATTATATTTATTTATGACATATTGATGATGCAGTAATCACCTAATTAATTAATGATTAAAATAATTGATATTATAAATATTATAATAAATGTAAATTGAGACTTCTGAATCATTCCAAGATCTTTATAGGTTAATATGACATGTTAGGGTTTATTTAAAGAATTTATTTAGAAGTAATATAGTTGAAACATATTAAAAAAATAAATACTAATAGTGTCAAAATTGATATAATTGAGTTTTTAAAACAAATACTATTGTATTAAATTATATAATAGTTTTAAAAATCTAAGGACCATCCAAAAAACTTATATAATGATAGATATATTATTAATTAACCACTTGGTAATCTCTTGGGAGATTATTAGATGTTTATTAACCATATAATAAAAAAATACAAGGAGACATGGTAAATGTCAAAATATTTAACTAATAGTTAAATATAAAATGTAAGGTTAATATGGTGACATAAACTTGTATAAAAACTATTTAATGAGTGGTTTTCCACCCATCACCTCATTATACTTGAAATAAATCTTTTTGGATCCATTAGAAACAAAAAATGAATTTATAATAAAACAATATTTCTATATTTTCCTAAAGTTACCCTCACCTATCTTATAAAAGGGAACTTCCCCTTATCTTAATTTCACACCTACGAAGACATTTTAATTGTCCAAAAACTACCCAAATATCCTCCAAAATACAGTAACTTCATCTTAGAGTCCTTACGTTGATCATAAATCCAACCTAAAGAGCCCTTTTTATCAAATTAATAGTAAACACCCGAAGAAGATGTAATAATTTCACCACATCTTTAAAATTTATCTTCTTCCTCCACTTCATATTTATTTGTTTGTTTCAATACAAAAATAATATATCCAGTAATTTCTACATACTTGGATGTTATTATAAATATGGTATAACCATATTCATTATTCTATCCATCATAGGAATTACTAAGTCACCATATGTGTGTACGTTCAGCTTACCGTCTCCATGTCGTGGTGATGTTTTTATTCAACACTTCACTATTTGGATGGGAATAATAATGATTTATAATTGAAATAAATAATAAATATAAAATTTTAATGATTCTGAATATTTGATATAACATCCAATTATATACTATTTCAACTTCAATTGAATGATATTGTTGCACATGCGTACGTACGGATTACCGCCTCCATGAACATGATGAAACTCCTTCCCCATCATAACCGTTGAAGAATAATTTTCATTTTATAATTAAAAATAATGTTTAAGATCTTAATATAATTCTGGATATGAATGAAATACATCATATCCATAACAAACATGTCTTGTGTAACCAAGTATATAAAGGGAAACGAATCAATTAACACCTGAAACGACGATACTACTAAAATATTATTAACAAAGAAATATTAGAAGATCATATATGATATCATATTTATGTATGTGGTTGTTTTATAATATAATAACAATTATTTAACTATTATACAAGAGTATAACATACCCTCAACTAAGGAAAAGTATAAGGTAAGGGGTTTTCATCTCACTTTTCTTCCCGTGAGATTCAGGCTATATTTGCCTCTATTTCCATTGGTGTTGTGTGTGTATTGACCATGGTTGTATTCTCTGTATAATATACATTAATTTATGGGTTTTTACATCCTCATTTTATGGTCTTTCTTTCATGTGTTGTATGTTTCGTAAGTTAAAAAATTGGTAAGGGAACTTATAATTTAAATTTCAACTCATTGGGTTTTAAGTACACTTCATTGATTATTTTACTCCCCGATTATGTGTGAAATCACTATTTATTTATTTATGTAGTAATTTCCACTCCCATTTGTGTGGATATACATTTTATACAATTAATCACTCCACTAATAAATTCTCTAGTATGTGATATGAACTTGATAAGGGTAATCTTAACTCAATTCCCTTTCATTGACTTAAACATCCAAGTCATTTGTTTTGTTTTTACAATAATTTGTATGAATGTGCTCTAATTTATTTACACTGAATATAAAATCATATTGAGTGTATTTATATTTTTCACACATAATTTCATCATTTTTTTATCCTTAATTTAAGGATATGGTCTTTATAAAGGATTTCATCTCAATTTACATTCCATTGAGTCTTATATGTTTTTATGCACCAATTTACATTTATATTGTGTGTATACTGTCTTTTGAAATATTATATCATGAATAAATTTATTCCCATGATATTATAATTTTTGATTAATTTTATTCCTCAATTATTTGTATTCAACTATCTCTAATTTGGTTAAGAACTCTTTGACTAAAATATCATTTTAAAGATTTATTATTATAAATATTTTTCATTAATTTCCATGTTTTAAAAATGGGTTTAATTATTTATTTATATGAATATGATTGTTTTAAAATTAAAATTCATTTTCAATGATTCAATTTTGTATAGGACACCCTAATTCAAAATTCTATAATTAACAGCTTCTTGATTAATATTGAGTCTTTTAAGTGTTTTCCAGAAAAAGGATACATTTCTCTCAAATAGTCTTATAGATTATTTTCATCTATGGGGGTATGCTTCATTATTATTGATTGAGGGTGATTTATTACAATACAATCTTCCATGTTGTATTGAATGAGTTATCTTTGATTGTAGATGTGCTATTTTTAAACCATTCATGGTTTGTGGTTAAAATATTGACATTTCGTATGCTATTATTAATATGAATGTATAGATTATGTTTCGAACATTTCATATGAGGAATGAAATGAACATATTATGTGATGGGTGGAGATTTCTATAGCTCCTCATTTCATTAGTTCATCTCATGAGACAATCTAGTGTATTGGCACAAGGCCTTGACAAAATCTTATTTGTAGTCTTGGTATGCAGTCATGACTATGTGGTTATGATTTCCAACATTATAAATTCCCTCATTTTGAAATTTCCTATTGATATTAAATTGGATTATTTGACAAGTATAATATCCATGTGAATAAGTACATGGAATTATTTGATTTATATTTTCCATTTTAGGCTTAAGTATAAGTTTAAGAGGCTTCTGTTTTAGTCTTATACAATGCCTTAAATGTTTATTATTATTTATTAATTATTCCTCTATATTGTTATCCTTACTGAGCATTTGATCACACCCCATTCTTAAGTTTTATTTTTACCCAGATGTAAAGAAGTGTATTACAATTAACATGCATGAATAGGCAAAGGGATATTAGAGTGTTCAAAGGGGACACAAGGTTGTTTTTTATTTCATGATGAAAGGTAAAACTTATGTATGTATCTAGTACATAAAAGGCTAATAAACTAATTGTTCTTTAGGGAAATGATTCCGTGTATCATTCCAATATTATTTAATAATGCACCGAATCTGGGAAACATGGGTTGGGGTGTTATATGGGGACACAAGCATGATGAAATGTGAAAACCCAATCTAACCCTTGTTATTATGGTTGGGGTGTTAACAAATTCTATCAGAGAACCATGTTTGATAACTTGTTTCCATTCATAACCATGATTTATGAGAGGGAAGATAAAAAGTATGATTCTTTGGACATGGTATGGGGAACTGTGTTAGTTCCTAGACAACATTATATAGTGGACCACCATGTATCTAGAAATGTTAGAATTTATGTTCCTATTATTTGATAATAATTTTCTTTTAATTCACATTTGGTGATATAAATAATTTTGGTGTTCTAATTTATCAATTAAATATGATTTCAACCATAATTTCATGGAATGTATGATAATATTCCATATATATGTATCTTATAATTGATAGTGCCCAAATAATTAAAATTTCTACTAAAATAATGATATGTTATTTCACTACATTATTATTTTTACGTTCTTTAACATTAGAGTGACTATTCTACACTTGAGTTTATATATAAATAAATATATATGTGAGTAACATGCCTGATCCATAGGCTTATGTTGGGCCATAGGTAGTGTTTAGTATTTTATAACTTGTTTTTATGGGTATAATATTAGGTTGACAATTTATAGACACTTTTTTGAACTTGGGATTTTTTTGGTATTGTGGTTTTATCTATTAAATTTCCCTATGTTGTGATCTATAGTTTTTATAAATGACACCTCAAAGACACATTCAATAGCTAGTTTCAAAACATATTGTTCGTGATGAGTTAGTTGATCATGCTCAAGTGGTTGGTCCTGCAGATTAATAATAAGAACGAACCAAGAAAGGACACTTCTAGATACTGCTAGTTAAGGGAGTAGGGGAACCTGGGATATGATGATGTTGGTAGTAGATACTCATTAAAGAGATGTATTTTCATTGTAAGTGAAAATCATGATACATGTAGTAGATTAGATGGTTAAATCATCCCCTTTTTCTCACGTGGAGGACTAGTTCTAGTACTTTTTTCCAAAGTAATTATGAGTATTACCTATAAATAGGTATGTTATGGCTATCACTGAGCTTGTGTGTGTAGTGAGTGGCCTATATTGATTCAAATGTATCACATGGAACAAGTTATGTGACTCCATCCAAGTGATGTTATTGTAAAAATATTATGATGGGTTTTTCTATTTTAAGGCTCAAATTTTTCTAGGAGTCAATGTTTAAAAGTATGAATTTCATGGAAAATAATTTAGGAACACAATTTATGAACTTGGTTAATACTAACAGTGTAGTAAATGTGTTGTATGAAACTATGATATCTAGTGAATCTTTACAGGTTTTCTAAATAGTGTGACTCATCATAGGACACTGTTACAGTTGATGTTATTTAGATCATAGATACACATGGTTGGAACATGTTTTAACAGACCGTGTAGACTTTTACTCAAAATCGTGTGACTTCTCTGTCCAATAACAGTAGCTATACAGATTTGGATCATAGTTTATTAAATTGTTGGGCTTAACCATTCACTCAGTATGTGATTCAGAAAATTGTAAATTTACATTAATGTCCTTGGTCATTTTAACCTTTAATATCATGTTAATCTATCTTAATATAAATCTAAATTTACCCAATTTTTCTATAGAGTTATCCTCTTTGATCTTTGATGATCTTCTTTAATTATTGGTTGTTCTATCAAAGACATGTATCATTTTGGATTTGATATTCTCCGTTATATCAAGATATATATTAAATCTTCTTCCCCCTTGAACTATTAGAACCTTATTGGAATTTTATTAGTGTATCTAAAGGGTTTTATATGGATTTGATGATATTTAGTATTATTATTGGCGTGTGAAGACTAGATCTACTCATTTTCTAACTTATTTGTCAAAATGGAGACTAGTTTTCTCTATCAGAGAGGTAGGTGTCTCTATATAATGATGTTAACTCATGGATTAATTTATGTTCAGTTAAATTTATTTTGATTAATTTTTTGAAATTTATTTATTTGTTACATGTTGGAATAAAATGGGGGTTTAAATGGGGTTTTCCTTAAAAGTATATTATCCAACATATGTGTTTTATTATATTTCCCAATGATGGATTTGAATCTAAAATTAAATATCATGCTCGATAGAAGTAATAATTTTTTATTAAAATGTTTTTGAAATTTTTAGTATGGTTAATTTTTTTGTTTTGGAAAACATATAAAATTATAATACTTTAGTAAATTAGGTATGGGAATTTTAAAATATTAATGATTGTAAAACCCATATAGATTATGATTGGGATATTGATTGACTATGGTAGAACTTTATACCTACAATATTTATATTATTCTTGGATTAGTGTTCAACTACATGTCATAGAATTTATTCTAATAGGTTAGATCCCACATGTGATTAGATTTGATCATGAAGTTATTGATTTATGTTTGATGTCTCAAATTATTAAGTAATGTAATTTCAATGAACAATTATTCTTATTCCTTTACAACATATTATATAAAAGTTTCATATTTTTTTTATATGTTAGTATTTAATACATATAAAATAACAGAAGGATGTTTTAAAAAATTATTTTTATTAGAAATTTCCTATAGAAGTATGTTTTTAAAGGTAGAACTAATAGATGAATGGTTTTATACATATTATAGATTATTTGGTGGTATTATATTGGGATTATTACTAAAAAACTAGTTTATCCTTTAGGAATTTTTAGATTTATTTTAATAGGACTCGAGAAAAGGGAAGGTCATCGTGTTGTTGGCTGACTTCCCTTGCATGTTATCACCTTCTTAGTGTGATAGAATGGTGGTATTGGTTGGTTACATTGAGGAAATTTTTTATTCGTGTATGGTTCTATTTCAAAAAAAATTCATGTGTATTGATGTTGTTTATGTTTTGATATTTCTATCCATTATTCTAATTGTTACACAATTAACTTATCTCTTTCTTGTTAATCATGATACAAGTTGGGTTTTGGTTTTGATCTTCCACATTTGATGGTTCTTCTTGGGTGAGATGATTTTTAGACCTAGGATGGTTCATTATAAAATAATATTAAATCCATTACCTAAAAAATGTTGATGAAACTACATATCGTGGGTATTGGGTTCATGGAAGTTATATTTTAGGTCCATTTTAATTCAGGTATTATGTGGGGGTGGTTCCTAACTAGCTCACTTATATGTCTGAACTCATTTTACCATGGGTGGTTAGGGAATTTTATAAACCTTGATATTGGGTTTTATGGTTATTTGAAAGGGAATTTAATAGTGGTTTATTTAGATTAACATATTATTCATCATTTTTATATCAGTTATTCATTTAATCCATGTTTTCATATATTTTTTTTAATTTTTGTGAATGATTTGTTTTATTCTTGATGTTTATATTTTGATTTAGGGATTAGATATTAAGATAATTATATATTTTTGATTATGTTAATTATTGAATTACACTTATAAGATAACTTATTAGTCCATGAGATAAAGTTGTAATAATATTTATGAATGTGAATCCTCTAGAATACACTTTCCTGGCAGATGCTTTTACCCACACTATTCATGCTCTGGGTCAGGAGGGTGCTGAAAAAAAGGATGAATGGTAGATCATTTATCAAAGATTATGATGTAAAATCCACTTATTTTTCGTGGTGATATAGGACCACATGAATCCAATGAGTGGATAAAAAGTACTGGAAGGATCTACCACATTCTAAAAAGTCTATAGAACTTTATGGTCTATTTTTTTTACTAATATACTATAAGGACCAGGTATAAAATGGTGGGACTCTATTTTACATGCTATGTTACGTGAGGATATTACAGAGACTTCTATATATGTGCTCTTTAACCAAAATATGTACCCTAAAACAATATAAGTGTCATAAACCCTATAATTTCTGACCATAGAGAAATGGGAGCATTTGGTTATAGAGTATTCCTCTCATTTTTTTTGATTCATCCACTTGTAACTAGAGACTACTTATAATGACTACATCAAATAGTTAGGGTTTTTTTGTAGTTTAATGGATTATATTAACTCATTTTTTATTCTATTATAGTTATATACAATTACTAAGGTGGCTGCTAAAGTGTCTATGGATGACGAAGTGATAGTTAGGATATATGCTATGTTGGTGGCTTAGTTACTATAGGTGGTGGCTCAGTAGTTTTGTTTTTCTCAGAAAGGGAATTTAAATTTTGATAAGTTTACTTAAATACCAATTTCTACTAATTATTTTGGATAAAATAAATTATTTTTCCCTCAGTGTTGGTGGAATGTTCATACTAAGACTAAATATACAACAGTACCCAAGACATGTAATCATTTTGAACAATAATTACACCTTATAAAATTATGTGGGTGATTAACCCAAGGTGGTAGAGTATGATACACTCTTACCGGAATCTCAAAATTTATTCTTGTTGTATCAAAGGGTGGTGGATCTCATTTAATTGATATGGGGAAACATCAGTAGTGAAGAATTATATTAAGGATATGGGACCAAATATATTCTATGTAGTAGACTGTGTGAAATAGAACTATTAAAGATGATTGAATAATATTAGAGGAACAATATTTAATTCAAAATATATGGGTTTGGATTCGTTTGATATATTTAAATATCATTATTTCTTTTTCTATGTTTATTGACATATTTAGATTACATTTCAATTTTATTCCATCTATGTTGGATAATTTTATAGCTTTTAGAAATGTGATGTAACAATATTTTAAAAGTCATACTTTTCAGGATAAGTGAGATGTTTACTAGTTATTGATCTCAATATCTTCAACATTATTATCATCATGGATTGGATGATTAGGGTCAAGGCCCAAATCAACTATTTTTTCATCATGTTTAGTTTCATAGTATTGATGGGATTCCTCATTTCCTCCTAAGAGAATAGGATTCTAGATTTGGGAGAGAGGGTCCCATTGTTCATTATGTTGAAATGATATCATTCCAGTATTTGGAGATATTTCTTAATTCCATTTATTCTAATATGAGTAGTCCACATCCTATTGTAGTGAGTGTGTATTCTATGGAAATACTATATTTTTTTGGGATGTCACTAAAGAGGGATGTTGGGTTCATTATTAAACTATTTCCTAACATGATTCTCATTTATATTCCATTATATTTCTTGTAAAATCATAAATTTAAAATTCATATTATTCTTCTTTTGGATCTTGAGGTAAGGGATTAAATCATCATGGAGTATCACCTTGGGATTTTCATATTCCCCTTTCCCGAAAGGTAAAAAAATAATCAGACTTGGTTTTAGTTACTGAAATATTAAACAAGTGACTATTAGGTGAAAATAACCCATTCTAAGGATTGATGATCTCATTTACGAACTAAGAGGATCCATTTTGTTTTCTAAAACAAATTTTTTATCAGGGTAAGATTAGTTTGAAGTCCAATAATAGGATATACCAAATAAAATATTTAACATCTAGTATAGTAAATGGGAGTTCCTAATTATTCTTTTTTTGTCTCAATAAAGTACCCATGGCATTTACAGACTTTAGTAATTTTATATTTCATCAATTCATGGACTCTTTTTTTCATTTTTGTGGATAGTATATTGGTTTAGTCTAATTCAAATAAGGAATATTGAGATCATTTAAATTTCCTTCTTATAATCTTGAATGAATAATGATTTTATGGAGAGGATTTTAAATGTGAATTTTGGATCAGAGAAGTGGAGTTTCTAGTCAATGTTATACCTAAGTGGTTTATCTAAGTGGATAATTTAAATATTCAAGAATTAGTGTATGAAGATATAACCAAAATGGGTTTTAAATTCAGAACCTCTTGAGTTTTCAAGGCTATTATTGGTAGGTTGATCATGATTTCACAATGAAAACATCTATAATGAAAAAATTATCCCATTATGGTGTGATATTTGAATAGAATAAAAAAATTTAAATATATTTAGAGGAATCGAAATGGAGGTTTAAAAAATCCAATTCTGATTCCACCATAATTAGTTTTATGTTTGGATTTTTTATGGGATGCCTCGAGTATGGGATTGAGGTGAGCCTTTATGTAAAATAGATATGTGGTGGCCTATATCTTTCTCCAATTATTCCTTCATTAGACGATTGATCCTACCAGTGGACTTGAGTTAGAATCCATAATTCATAATCTTACAACCTGGTGCCACTATTTCTTTGGGGCACTATTTATGGTATATAATGATTATAAGAGAGTAAAATCTATCTAACTTTTAGGGATATCAACATTCAATAGAAATACTAAATTGTACATTTATTTGAATAGAAAAGGGGGTGATTAAGGTGAATTTGGTTTGACTCATTTGTTGATTGTTAAGGGTTCAATTTCATTCATAATCACCAGAATCAAGTCTTGATTTTCACTCTGAACAAGAACTCCAAATATTTCCCCCATCAATAACTGGGTACACAACTTATTTCCAAAGGAAGTTGGTCATTTGGGGTTCATACCCAATGGAAATTAGATACTAAAATTATGATAGAGGATGAGAGGTTGGTATCATCACACCTTTTTTTAGGGGGATTATTTTATACTCTGGGACTCTCTTATATATTTAAGATGTGTTACAAAATTTCTTCCTACTCTTGATAAGAGACCTGTTACCCTAAAAATTGATCATAGGTTAACCCCTATTATGTGACGAAGTAGGGGATCTCTTTAGTGAAACCATTTTTATGTATATGAGGATCTCATCCATTTTATAGTAACAAATATTTGCTTATAAGATGAATATGTATAACAAGGCACTTTAAATTTTTCTACCATATAGGGAGGCAGATAATATTCAAAATATGGTATTGAACCATTATGAGGCATCATTTACATCATATTATTTATAAGAATGAAAACCCACATTATTTTTCAAACACATGAAGCTTAAAATACTGTATAAATGACTTATTTCTAGGAACATAAGAATTGGATATTTGATCTCGAGTCTCAAAGATATATCCTACATAACTTGGTTATAGCAGGAATAAGAGTTATAGTAGTTTGATCATGTCTTTGAGAATCATCCCAAGGTAGATTCCCTCATACAAGGAGGTGGTTGTTTATATAAATAAAATCATTAGGGATTATAGACTGAGGTTTCCCTGGACGGTAGAGATTTATGATGTGAATGATATGACTATTGAACCTCCCTTATACTATGTTATCTATGCTCTATGTGAGAAATAGGGTAAAGAATGTAATAAGCCTCACTTCATGTGCATGTGTAGATTATGTGATCATACTACCCTTGGGATGTTATAGTATGGAGCTTTGGCCTTAGGGACACATTATAAAAATTATGGTTAGTTAAGTAATTTGATTCATCAAAGTATAGTTGGCTTCTCAATCTTCTAAATGTTGAGGTGGATTTATTATCCCATTAGAAAGATTGGTACATGATGATTAAAATTATAGAGACATAATAGGTATTACAGCAAAATGGATACTGATTCAAGTTTGTGATAGTTCCTTATAAATTAATCCCATGTATCATAGTTATGGAATGAATGAAATTCCCCATAGTTCAATTTTTTGTGGAATACATTATTAATTTTACCTTTTATGTGGGACATATAATATTATTCCACTAATATTGGATTACATACTGAGGTTTCCCTAATCCTAATAGAGGTTATGATGTGACTGATATGATCATTGCAAATCCCTAAGACCACATGAGCTATGCTTGGTATGAGAAATAAGGGATGGATAATAATCAGTCTCATTGCTTATGTGTGAAGGACTAATGTGTGGGGACTGCCCTACGGATGTTAATTATGAAGCTCCATCCTTATGAGGGTTTGTTATATATCCTAATTATTGAAGGAATCAGAGTTATCATTTTTCATTATGTTAGGGATTATATGATAATTTTTTTCCTTCTAATATGGTATTACACACTGAGTATATACAAGGTTTTCAATTCATGGGATGTCATATTGACCTATCCGGATTTTCTGCATTAGATGCATTGATTTTATGCTAATTATACCTTGATTTTTTGCAGGAAATGCCAAATTATTTCTACCAAACATGTCCCAATACACTCTCATGATCTATATTACTTTTCTATTATACATTTCATAACTTGCAGGGAATTTTGGAAGTTTGGGTCATGATAATGGCTAAAGATTCCAGGTGAAATTTCAACATATTGCTAGCTTGTCTTGGAATCCATCACAAGATCCTTTATGACATGCTTAGAGGGAATCTCATAGTCAATATTATATCCCTAGTGTCTTCTCTAAATATACCTGACACGCTTGGGGGTCATTACGAGAGTCAATGCGACTTATGTGGAAGGTGACACGTAATATATGATGACATGTTTAGAGGACATCATGAGATGGGGATGGCTTGTCTGAGGGATGTTGTGAGGGCCAGTTGACATGCTCGGGTGCTGTCACAAGACCTAGGTGACATGAAATGATATCACCATATAATCATGGTGACATTTATATAGGTCATTGTGAGACTAGGATGGCGATCCAAGAGGGATTCATGATATGATGTTTTATGCACTAGGGTCACCATGTGGATTTCTCTTACGTGTCCAGGGGAAATTTCATGATCCAAATAATATACCAAAGGAGCTTATCTTGACTTGGGAGACATGTCCTGGTGATGTTTTATGACATGGTTGGTTCATGAAATGTTCATAAGGATAAATGTATAAGTTCCTTTCCTATTTCATCCATTTTAAGCCTATGTTCCATCATTTTCATTGAAATTACCATAGAATTTTTATATTCCTTCTTATTTCAAAATCTCTCATGATCCAGAAGATATTAATGATGTTCTTGGAATGACCCTCTATAATTCCTTTATGTGATCTATAAGTGATCATGCAATGTACTTATGCATGCTATAGGATCACTCTGGGTTTTTTATAGATCCTACCTGTCTGGAAGAATTTTTGGTTGAAAGATCAGTTGCACCAAGAAATATGATCGGATGCTTGGGTGAATAGGTGTGAGGTTATAAGGAAAATTATCTCAATTTTTCATGATATGGTTGGGATTTATAGTCCTCAACTCCAGGATTATGTGAATACATTCATGAAATATATCATGAAAATACAGACGGTAGTCATTAGAGGGATTTGATGTCATCCATTTTTGTAAGGTATTATCATAGGCCATTCCAATGGCATTACATGAATTTTAGTAACAAGGAGACCACCCCATAAAATATTCATTGATTGTATTATTTCGAACTAATGGTAAATTTTTGAATCATAATTCCAAGCTGAGGCTCTTCCATATTGAAGGTCCAATATGTCCAAGGGACATTAAGAGATCAGGGTACCTGTGAAAATTCTTTCATGTGATCTTACGACACTTTTATAAGACATTTATTGAGACAAGGATGGATTTCTAGGTTCCCTTCACATTATTAGTACATCATTCCCAAGGGCTTCGCAGGACCATGTTGTAGATAGTCTAGGTGCATTAGATGATTTTTATGAAAATAAAATCTTCCATTCAATTCAATCTTAACATCATGTTTATTTTATATTGTCCATTTTGTTTCATGAGTTCGCTTGAGTGTTTTCAAAGACAATCACTCTTTGAATCTATGATGTGTCGCATGACAAATAAAATGTCCCGTAGATATGAAAAATAACTTTAGGGAAAGTTCCATCTATTTTTCCTTGGATCCAGAGAGGGAGTACAAGATCAACTGATCATGTCAATGGCCCTTCGCATGATGAGGATGACATTCCAATAGGCATTCTCATGGCGAGGCAGAAATGTCTCCAGGGGCATGAATTGTCGTGCAAACTACATAGGCAATGAAACATGTTTTTATGATTCTAATAGCCTCACATAATTCTCTATTTTACATTATTTTCTTATTTTATAATGTTTGGGAATCTCACGAGGATGTTGGAGTGTTTTTATGGAAATTAGTCTACTTAATGGTGATGTGTCACATGATTTTCACAAATAGAAGAGGCTACCACCTTTAATATATTTTCATCCTATTTTCCAAGGATTTTTTTGATGCGTTGTTAGTTTCCTACCAGTTGACCAGATGCAGGACCTGAAGGAGCTTATTTGGATATGACCGGATGATATATTATTATCAAGGGAGCCTTCCCAAGAGTGGAAGAACTTAAAAAAGTGGATTCATGGGATCATTTGATCACTTTTAGTTGTGCATGACCATTGAAATGAATTTTTAATGGTCGTCAAATCATGTGTCTCATGGAGGTTCACATATTCCTCCAAATCAAGACCACCTTATTCTTCCTTTTATTTATGGGCTAAAAAATACCGATATTCAAGTATTTCTTCATTTTATAATTTTTTTCTGCTCACATAGAAGGCATTAACAAATCCTCCCCTCTCGAGGGAGGTATTCATAGAAAAGAGATCGATTATAAAGAATGTAAATGCTACCTGTGGTTTTGGAACTATCTCCAATCAGTTTCCTAGGTGATTATTGGTATTCCATGCAATGTTTGGTATTCCGAAAAATATAGGGGAGCAGGGGGAGAATTCACAAGATTCACTATTAATCCAGAGCTCTTGCGCCCTACTTCCATTGTGTGACCTTATTGAAAGACCTTCCTCGAAGAACCCATCGTGATACCTCGAAATGAGATAGTCTTCAAGAAATCTTCTTTACAAGAATTACATTACCCAGATGCATGCTCGAATCAATCTATAGACTTATATGTAGTATTTCTTTGAACATTGTTCATACATATTCATTATTTTCATGAGGGTTTCACAAGATCTTGTGGATTTCTCGCATGATCCATTGACTATTATATGGATCACGTGACCCTATCATCGTCTCCTCATCACGAGTCTTCTTAGGGGTCATGTGGTTTCAAGTTGCCTTATGTGATGTTGAATAATACAACATATTCTGAATCCAAGTGATTCGAGAGTCCTTTATGTTATTCTAGAATACCATTCTGACTCATATGGTGAACATGATGATGTTAGTTTATGACTTTCATTTGAAAATATTTTATTCTATCTCTCTGACATATGCCACAAACTATTGTTCATATGGACTATATGTTCATAAAAGAGACTCCAATATGTGGAGATTTATCATCCTACATGATATCAATGAAAATATATTGTGGACTATATATATTTTTGTGTAATTTCCATTCATTCATGATTTTCATTATGTTTTACTGATCTGATATTATGTGAATATCCAACTATACTCATCATTTGAATAATATAATGTAAATATAATGTCTTCAACATGAATGATATAATTATAAAATATTATTTTTGATAATTTCTCATGAATTCCCATTACCATGAGATTATTTATTGTTATATCTTCTCCATCCATCTTGAGATCACCTGATTTGTATAAGGATAATTTTGGAAGAAAACATGTCCTGGTGGGAGAGTTCTCAATCTTTTTCAAAATTGAATATCCTTAGAGGACATGTTCATATGGTAGGCCATACATGATTTTCCATTTTTGTGGACTAAATCACTACCATGATGTAGTTTAATATATTTTCACTTGGATCGTTTATTGTTTTAGTTTAGGTTCTTTTGGCTCATACCTTTTAATTCTATAGTTTAGGGTCTCGTATCTCAGACCCTATCTCATTTTAGTTTTGAATATTTTAGCTCTAGACTTTTATCAATGTAGTTTGGGATTATTTATCTTGGATCCTATATCGGTGTAGTTTAGAATCTTTTATCTCAGACCTTATATCAATGTTGGTTAGGGATTATTTTCTCAAACCTTATATCATTTTATTTTAGGGTCTTTTACCATAGACCTTTGGATTAATAGATGTTCAAATTCATACATCCCTGACATGATTGACGATCTTAGAAAATGGTGCAAAAAATCCATGAATGTTCTTAAACAAGATAGGGTGTTGAGTTCATCCATGGTGTTGTTGGGGCTCATGTGTATCAGAGCGTATTACTCGCAAGAAGGATGTGACTCAGATTGGTAGGTCGAAAACCATATGTGTTGGTAGAGTTATCGAACAGAGGTGTCTTCACTCTTTTCCAATGTTCATGGAAGGTTTATAGGGAGAATATTGGTTGAGGGTTAAATACTATAGATGTTAGGTCCAACTGGATAGTTGGAGTGTGAGTAATATAATTCATAACCCAAAATATTGTGTTAGTGAATATGGAACGGTGAAGAAATATTGGGGTTGAACCATACCAACCAATGGTTCTAGCTTCATCCATAGTATTTCTTGGTCTCACAGGGACTGAAACACAATTCTTATAATGAGGGGATACCCTTATATGGTAGTTCAATGTCATTATGTGTCATTAGGATAGTAAAGAAAATATAATCATCACTCCTTATCGAGGGAAATGAGATATTTATGGATACAAAAAATTCTAGAAGATAAGGTTGGTAATGGAGGATAGCTATCTATAAAGGGTTCTCGTTCCATCAGTTAGTTCCAATCATAATTATCAATCTCAACCCCTACAATCTGTGGTTACAAATGACAAGGTGTAGGATATCAATTGTCCATAATGGAGTGTCAAATTATGGCATGGATAAAGGTTACGAAACATGGTGACTTAACATATAGGACATTAAATGCACTCATATTGTTTGTTATGACCATTTTAATCATGGTCTAAAGTGCTCAGGTCAGGAAGATGATAAGATACAATCATACTATGACTAGCCCAAAACACAATGAGGTGTTGAGTTCTGCTATGCTGAAGTTAGGGATCACAATGACTGGAAAATACCTTTTTTCCTAGTGACACATTTTGATAATAACTATAGGTGCATATGAACGATCCATATGCATATATTAATAGTCAAAATAAAGGGTCTATTGAAGTTGGGTACCTTTTTCCAAGGTCCATAGAAGGATTACAATGATATGATGTGCTAAAATCATGAGGTTTGATTTGTGGAAAGTGTAATACCAAAGAAAATTTTGAGCACCCATGAATTTGTGTCACCTCATAGAAATCATATTCTAGCAGTTATAATATGTGAAAAATCATTACTCAAACATTTTCTCAAACCAAGGGTTCTAGCCAGCATAGCCTAGATTTTAGAATGGTTATAGTGTAGAACCTGTGAGGATTATTCCTCCATTATTAATTCCATAATTTTGTCCTCAACTCTGAATATGAAGAGGTTAGCGACTAAAGACATGAACTTTGATTAGGCTTCCCTTTCCAAGGATTCAACCTGAATCGTTTTTTGTCTTCTTCACTAGAAATTTAATGTCTTGAGAACTGGACCATTATGGGCTAGAGATTAAGGTCATATAGATTTGTCCATAGAGCTATCAATTTAAGGTCATTACACATATGGATCAAATGTAGGAGATGATACACAAAGATTAATTAAGATATCTTGTGTCAGCATCACTTAAAAATCCTTTAGAGTGGGAGTTGAAAATGTTTAAAATCATTTCTCTATGTTCATAGGTCATGAGAAATGGTAAGACACAATCATACATGGGATGGACCAGAACACCCTTTTGTGCTGACTTCCACCACGGTGACGTTAGGATCAAAAGGATTAGAAAGAACTCATTTCAAATCCATGATTTCATTGGTTGGAAATTATAATCCCTTATGAATTGAGAGCATTTTCAAATAAAGATATCCATTTTTCTTTGCATATTCTATGATTTTTTTTTGAAAAATTTAGTTGCTCGATACATGAAGTGTAATTTTAGGAATGTGGTTGTTACAAGATGGAAAAATCACCGCTTACTTTGGCATATCGGGGTTAGGATCATGTGTCCCTTTGATAAAGGATGAAATTAAAAAATTTCCTATGTTTTAACATTTTGTAGTGGGGATGTAATTTCATCTATGTTGTGTAATATAATGTGTTAAGGACATTTTCTGTGCAGTTTTAATGTCATCCAATCATGAAATTTTACATGTAGTTTAATGCCCAACTGTAAGGATGTGGGAATAAACATGAAAAATAATAAATGATAAATTATATGAACAAAAAGAATGTAAATAAACCTGAATAAAATTATGGAAAAATGGTCTTTTATGTCTCACCCCCTATGCTTTTGGGATGAATTGTTTTCTTATTGGTTGTTATAGTATGATCCAAGATTTTAGATAAGGGCATCACTACATATCATGTGGTTGTAAGAATAATTCCAAATGTATTTATTGAATCATAAAAACACTATGATGGTATTAAACAAATGTATATGTGGGAATTATTCACATTGATTGTTATAGATGGGCCATGTTTTGAGATTAGAGCATCACTACATATCCTGTAATGATAGGAATCAAGCCACACATAGTTCTTGAGGAAATTTTTTAGTTTTACATCACATGGAATGCATGTTGGTTTCATGAAGTGAGAATGGGTATTATAGATATACATAGGGATGGAAACTTGGGTGTCACTAGGTGTCATTAGATAATAAGAATCAAGCCACATTTTGTTTTTAAAATACAATATTTCTAAGAAAGTATATTCTAAATTCTTTGAGGTTTAGTTTTATGCTTATTTGTTTTGACTAGACATACTGTTGGATGTTTGGCTGCCACTACTCATAATATGGTGTCAGAAATAAAGTCACCCATAATAATTAAAAGGATTTATGGTGGGAGATAGACACCAACAATAGTAGACATCTTGGGCGAGGTCCAAAAGAAATTTTAGTTTTACATCATGAAATGAACATAAACCATGCAGTTTAACATCATTCAGTGATGAATCATGGTTTTAATTTTAAGGTATTTCATTGAAGACCACTATGGTCTTGTCGTAAGATATTATGCATGGTTTTTTCTAGGAATCCCTTATTGAAATTCCAAATATCATGTGAGCTATTTTCAGTGTTAGAAATAAGGAATGGGAAGGGTTCCTCTCACCATATAGAGGTAATTAAGGATAGGAAAGATAATTTTGTATCATGTGGTGATTAGACCAATATATAGGAACACGATGTCCTTACTCATCTCATTGAAATGAGAATCAAGACATACATAGATCTAGAAACCCATATTGTATAATGTTGTTCGGTGAAGATATTATCTTTGAATGTTTAATGTAATGAGGTAAGGGCATAGGTCACTTGACATGAATAAAGATTAATCATTGTGGGATCTATACATTTTTTCATCATTCAGTGTGGATATCCACTGTGCAATTTTACATCATTTGATGACTAGTGTCCAGTTTCACGTCAGGTACTAAGGATGTTTGTTCTATAGTTTAACAACATACAATAATGAAGAGGATCACCTGATGTAAAAGAAAAGTAATATTTAAGTTGGGTCAAATTATAGAGGCTCATACATGAATATGTATCCCTTGATGGTAGTAATCATGACCCAAATAGTTCTAGAAACATGTTATGTTTAATTTCATGCTCCAAGGACTTTATATATGAAGTTTAACATCATGTTGTAATGACATGTGTCTATATATAGATTAATGTATTTTTGTAGGGAGATGATATGCTATGTAGTTTAAAATGTTTCATCTTTGATAAGATATTCATGATGAAAACTAATTAAATTAAATTTCAATAATACTTACATTGGTGGGGGATGTGACATGTTCTCTAACCATCATCGCAAGTGAGAACACTATTTTATGATAGACCTTGTGTATGATGTAAGGCCCTTCCCTTTTGGGGTATAAAATCAGAGGAATATTTCCTGGTATCATGGGTGTACTAAGAGACAAAACAACTTATCCATGGGGAAATTAATGGAGGAGAACCTTTTCATAAATGGATCGTGTGGTATGATTTTTATTGAAATTAAGGTTCTAAAATTTATGAAACCAATTTTTATTGAGCCCCTCCAATTGAAACAAGATCTTTTGTAATTTCTCATCACCTAATAGTCTTACTCAAATGGTTTCTAGAGGAATGAAATATGGAATTATATGGGATACACTACCTCAGTCGCATACACCAATGTTTATGGTGTTACTTGTGTAGCAGTATGTTTGGTGGTATTATAGGCTTATAAAGCCCGGAGGAGCTTGTCTAGTGTGGAATTATTATCCTCATTCACCATATTCTAGAATAAATTTTGTAATGCCTTTTTTATAGCATTTATCACCCCATTTTCCACTACATGATAGTGAGATGAGTGATTGTATTCAATATTGTAATCATATAACAGTTTCTTCAACATGGTAGAAAAGAAGTTGGTGTCTTTTTCCATCAGTATTGTTTGAGGGACTTTAATCCTTTTGATGATATGGGAATTTATGAAGATGATGATATTATTTTTCCTTAATTACTTGAGTGGTATTGACCCAATGCATTTATAAAATAATTATGTAGTTGTAATGATGTATCGAACAACTTAGTTTTGGCTAGGGGATATGGCCGCACAACTGATGAGTACCAAATGAGCCTTTTTGGACCACTTTCATGACAGTGAGAATGTCTCTTTCTTATGTGAATATTAGAAGGATTCGATCGAAGCCACACTTTTATAGGTCCTTCAGTTCATTTTTACACCTTGTAGGTTAATGCTTTTTACATGGCACCAAATATATTCCATTTCAGCTTGATCTATTAGGAGAGCCTTGTTTCAAAGATAATTGATTATTGTATCCATCCATCTAGGGGTGGATTAAAGTTCATCTTGCTCAAGGGTTGTGTTGAATTTAATTATTTCTTCCATATCATAGAAGATGACAGATAATACCTTTCTTCAGTTTGTTATTTGGATGATTTCTTCATCTTAATCATGGTAATCCAAGACTATGGAAGCAATATCCAACACATCAATGTGATCATTATGTGATTGGGAAATATGTTGAAACCTGGGATCAAAATGGAACTCTGCCATTAGTCCGTAGACATAGCTAGTGAGGGGGTGGTTCATCATTTTTTATAGGATTTTATCTATTGATTATCTTTATTAGAATCACTAAATCCAATTTGACATTTATGTATTCTATCTATAGATATAGGTCTAGTTCCAACCTAAAAAAGAGGTCATGATATTTTAAATTTTTATTCTTGTAGCCTTTGGAATGTGAGAAATTGTAGGGGAAAACTACTTTGTGTGGATAGAAAAATAAAATCCCAAAAAAAACCCAATTGTGTCTTGGGGTTTTTATCCATTTTTGAGAGTATTTTGGGACTCGCCATCAAAATACATCTCCTATATTTGGGGAGGGTTGTGGGCATATAAAAACAACTCATCTCTAATATCGGTGTACATGACTAAATTCTATTGGGTAGGATGTACCATGAGATAATCATATAGGGATTTCCCTTCCACTGATTTTTATGATATGAACTGAATGTCATATTTATATATAATGACCTCCAATTGAGCCAAGTGACATGTTAGTATGGGGAGACCATGTCTTTACATGAGTATATCAATATGAAAGATCATATATAATTCACAGTGCTTTAAGTAAAGCCTCATATTTTTGACTAAAAATATGAGTGATAGGAATTTCTTCTCAATACCAGAGTATTCGGTCTCATTGCCTAGAATTTTTCATCTTAGGTAGTAGAGATTTTTCTTTCTCCCTGTATTATTTTTTCATGCGAGGAGGTCACCCAATGAGCATTCCATTCTGACCACATATAAAAAGAGTAGTGTTTTCTCCATTGAATCCATTTCAACTGGATGGTAAAACAAATAATACTTGTGACTTTCAAAGCCTTATTATAAATCAGCATCTCATTGATTGGAAATTCCCTTATTCATATCCTAGGTGAAGTGGATAAATTTTTAAGAGAATTTGGTTTAGAAATGATGAATATAGATGAGGTTACCATAGATTCCCCTTATCTATTTGCGATTTAATGAGGGTGAAATTTATAAAATAGACGTAGTTTTTCTGGGTCAACCTTAATGTCATGGTGGTGTATCAAAAATCCAAGGAACCTCCCTACTATGTCCTAAAAAGGGAATTTTAATGAATCCTTCTATATAATATGATGACACAACTTTTCAAAGATTGTTTGAAGGTCGATGAGTTGATAACATCATTTTCAGGATTTGAACACTAAGTTGAAGACATAGAATTTGGCTATTCTTCCCTAGAATTACACAAATAAATGATTCCTATTAGGTTTATATGTAGCGTAAGTATTATTTAATCCGAAGGGCATGGCATGATTGGAAAAAATCCATGAGGCACTCTTAATACAGTGAATTTCTCATCTAAAGGGTCCATAATTTTTTGGTACCCTGAATACCCATCAATGATGGAACGTTCATGGAAGTTATTTGTTTTGTCAATTAAGAGATCTATAACTGGAAATGGAAAATTTTCTTTCATATAGAACTAATAATGGTGTCTAAAATCTATGGATACCCTAATATTCTTGTTAGTTTTAATGAAATGGGTGATGTTGTCGATCCATCTTGGTTATTTCACTTCTAATAGATTTTTTTTGGTTAAAATTTTAAACTTACACATCTATATTGGTGGAATGAAAGTGTTTCATCTTCCTAGCTTTCTTCTTTAATCTTCGATGAAAATTCCAAAATCTGAGATCGTCCTCATCAAAATATTGATTTAGTATGGGCACTTACTTAGAGTTCCAAGAAAACAAATAGTGAAATTTCTTCATAAATGAAATACACATGTCATGCTTTTCCGGGGGAATGGTGACACTAATCCATGTTGGTTCTAGGTATTGTTATCTTCCCTGATCCACATTCACATACCTATCCCTGGTGGTAGGGATGAATTCCTTGATTACGAGAGGGGTGTTCCAAAGGTCTTACTCATCTTATTATACCTCAGTGCATGTAGAGACATTTCAAGATGAAGTTGGAAATCTGGGGGCTTCTTTGTCACAACTAGGGTGAGAGTGGCCATGAGATGATAAATCATCATCCCCTAATTCTGCATTTGTTGCAGAGAGATGTCAGAGATGGTTGTATTTCACACAGTCTCTAGGTACTGAAGGATCTTGTACTTAAGGGGTATGGTCTATCACCTCTATAATATATATATATGGAGGACATAGTTTCTATCAAGAGTACTCTTCGGATCAATAGGGGTAGTCCCCATGCCATTGGGGGATACAACCTACATATAATCATCCATAGATAGTTGTTTTACGTCCCTTTTACAGACTCCCACACACACATTTTTTTCTCCACAAGTCTTGAAGGGTGAACTATCACCATGTAGTATGCTGACATTTCCATCGATGTAGTATTTCCAAAACTGATGGGATATTGATGGTACCACCATTTGGTTTTGGAGATAAGGCATTTCGAGATGGTCAATATATTTGGTGTCTTTCTATATACCCATTATATAAGTGTCATATTTTAGATCCCCAAATTAATATTTGAGTTTTTTATTCTCGGTAGGGAATTTATCACTCTTATAATACACTTAAATGGTTGGATTTTTGAGAGATATGTCCCATTTACTATATCCCAAATTTTGTAGGGTTTGAAATGGGATGATGTTGATATCAAAACCATTATCAGTCAAATCCCTTTAGATAATGACATCATTCAGTCAACCCAAAACATAAAGGGGTATGATGTTCCATTGGATTTCCTCTTCTAGATCATGGTCTTTAAATGTTATGGCAACCAAGAATTCTAATGGAACTATCTAAAATAATTAATCCTTTGATGTAGGGAAATATATCTTGATATCCTATGGTATATTTAGGGGTCAATGAGTGCCTCCTTGAGTTATTTTAAAATATTAATAACATCTAATATTGAGATATCAGTTTGGATAACTGCTGACTATTTTTAAATTCCAAACTTCAGTGATAGAGTTCATCGCTTCGGGGGATGAGGCTACCCATTTTTATGTGGTTCAATAGTTGAGAAAGTTGAGGTTGAAAGTCCTTGCACTTTTTTGGAGTTTAAGAGAGAATATTATTCAAGTGTAATAGGCCATGCTGAGCTTCCATGTTGTCTGGGTTGATCAGACAATCACAACCCGACTAGGAGATCATGCATGAAAAATAGGCATCAATGAGAACTAGAGGGTTATGGGACACCATTATGCCTCCTTTGGGATTTCTAGAGAACTTAATCATAGGAATCAGTTATATATATTCCCTATGTCGAGAAATTACTGAAATATTCATTTTGACCATGCTCATGTTGTCCAATGTATCCTCGGTTCTGACACATGAGTCCTCCCATTCACCTATTAGGTGTAAGAAACTAATATTCCGGTGCATATTCATCATTGAAGAAGGGATTTTTCAAGGTGTATCATACAAGAAAAACCAAATACGATATCTCCATTCAAAAATGGTGATGATTGGTGAGTCAGTGCCCATGATTCAAATGCTACAGGGAAGAAGTATTTAAGAGTTAGAGATTTCATTGGAGAAGAATATGACTCCTCCTCTTATATTTCATCCAGCTTCTGATGGTCACATCCACCTTTGAGTGGAATATATGATCCATAGGTGTAATATTTTGGGTCTATTTAGCTCTTCAATTTGGGTGGAATGATCTCAGTCAATTATTTTGAATCATGTAGTTGTCGAACATCCACCTTCTCATAGATTGGAATTTTTGGCAATCACATTATTCTTCAAATAAGAAAGGGTTGTGCAAGACACCATCTATGAATAGTTATCTAACACCACTTATCTAGAATCAACCATGAATTGGAGGATATATTTGATGATGATGTAGTCTTAGATATTATGAACCAACCTTCTATAGAAAGAGAAGTAGTAAGGATTATCGGTGAGGTGGACCTAATTGGGTTTCCAAGGATGTAGTAGCTTGAGAATGTTATTTCTCATGGACAAAAAGAAATAGCTGGGGTTTTGTTCATTTATAAATGGTTATTCATCATTAATATGGTCCTAAAATCTCGATCAACCCTAATTCAGTTTTTTTCTATTCAAGGGTGATTGTTATGGTTGTTTCTACTCAACAAGAGGTGTTGGGAGGTTCGGGGCATGACTAGGTTCATGGATTATAATTGTCGCTTATTTAAGGGTGAAATTGGAAGATTATGTCTTACTTAGCCTTTTCTATATGCTGATGGAATGAGTTGAGAATTATATTAGGATTTATTAATGGATTTATTTAAATTTTGGTCCATTTTAGAGAACTCATTGAACACACCATGATACTTCATTGGGATTAGGGTTCCTACAACTTATCCTGGATATTTGAAAAAAAGAGTTCAATAGTCTCTCCTATAGAAGAGGTATTCAGAGTGAATAGGTTAAACCATTTTATCTGGATATGAAGTAAAACACCCATCATGTTTTCATTGTTTTTAGTTCATCTGGTCAACAATTCTCATTTTCCTCATTGTAGAGATGAGCTGCTAAAAGAATTGATGATTGAGGTATTCTCATCTTTGAACATATCCTATTGGAATACTATTGTACCAAACAAATTGGGGCCCTATCACATCCAGTACAAAACTCATAATTTTTTTTGCATCCTATTGATTTTTAGAACACATCATTGGACCCATCGGGAAAAAAAGTGTGCGAGATGTTGATCGGGATCACCTGCTCTATCTTTGGTGGAGAAGGTGGGATTGGAAAAATTGGGTGGTGAAATGTTCCATAAACCCAATAATTATATTGCTTCCTCTTAGGATGAATAGGTGCTTGGATCCCTTCCATGGCTTCAATCTGAGTATCCATTGACTCAATCAAATTATGTTTCTCCAAGGGAACTACTTTTTTAGCTGACTCCCATTTATAATGAGTGGGTGGGGCTCAATGATATTGAACTGGCCTTGTCTCCTATTTATTCTCTATTTGTCCTAAGATTAAAGGATTTCCTTGGTGAGGGAGATGCATTGGCTAGAAAGGAGGTAAATGAAGATCATTTTCAACTTCCCCATTTATGTAGAACTAAGGTATGGATCTGGATCTACTATAATGCTCAAATACCACTCATTCTAGAATATTGACTCTTATAGGAAGAGAAATATTTTCCTCAGCTAGAAGATAAAACCATGTGGGGATAATTCCACTCAGTATCGTTTCATGGTGTTGTATGAATGATTTTATATTATTATCATATTATGGCAAGTGTTCCTCCATGGAAGGAACTTATACTCTTCTATGTGTTGATTTGGTTTTTGTCACACCTTTACCTTTTTTTGGAAGTGCTCCACCATAGATGTAGAAAATTGATATTTCGATGTTTTAGGTTTCAGATCCTTCTCTAGTCATTGGTGTGTTCTGTGTCATTTGGTGTATCCAAATATCCTTCCTATTGAGGTATATTTTCCATGATGTGGACGTCGACATTTTCATCATTACCCATAATATCTTTCATATTGGTAGTGATGAACATTTAAAAGGGGTATTGATAAATATTGGTTTTCTCAGTACAGTGAATGAAATTGGATGATTTTTCATTTCCTTTATTAGGATATTTCTTCAACCCCTTGGATATATTTGGAAAATTTGGCTTTCTACCCCAATGTGGTCTTATTTCCTTGACATTATGCCCCTCTAGTCTTTGTATATGAGTAGTGAACCTAAATAAGTTTCCAGTGTTGATTGCCAAAAATTAAAGGTTAATCTTATGATGGGAGGAATAGATGGGATTCAAAACATCTATATTTACATTACAACCCAAAGAAGATTTATTCTCTCTATGGTGAAAATGATGATGAAAACTCCCCATATTTGTGGGCTTGTGGTTATTCATGGACACAATAGGCATTGAATGACACTATTGTATATGATTCAATGTTTTTATTTGGTTATTTGATGACACCCTGGATAGAAATTGTGATATAAATTCACCAATCCCAGTGGGTAGGGGTTGATATGGAATCACCGTTGATTTTCCCAAGTGACTCTAAGGGGATTAAAACCCATTTGATAGGAATTAATATATAAATGACACGAGCCTACTGGGATAGGGTTTGTTGGATACAACTACATATATGTCTTGAATCCTCTTTAGAATTCATTATCCAAGTTTTGGAGATGATGTTAGATATTACCTCCACATAGAGATATGGGTTACCTCTTGGATTGATTCAATGGAAGTTAGTATTGTGGCCCATTTGATGAAACATTTCTATGCTCATGTGGGAGATGGGTGTGAGGGTAGAACCTGATGGGAATCATTATTTAGATGAAAATGTCTAGTGGATCCCAACATTTCCCTCCTTATATGTAATTTTTTCTCAATTCATTGAGGGGAAAAGTTAAAATATCTTTTGGCTATCCTCTTCCACTATTTGTGATGTCTTTTCATGGTTGAAGCGGGGTAATGTTTTTGTAGTGATCAACTAGCTCATGTGTTTCCTAGTCCCCTAATTTTTCTAAAGGATGTGACAATACATGATGTCATATTTATAAGTTTCTATAATTTTGGGAAAATAATGAGGGGAAAATATCTATATTTCACCCATCCATGGTTGCACAAATTTGGAGAAGCTCTCGAATTCAATTAGAGGATGGTTTTGTGATGCAGATACAAACACTACTTATAAATTTTTCATGATCTCCCATTCATGGATTCTAGGAAATGAAAAGGATTCAACATCTAGCTTACAATAGAGTTCATTGATTTGATAATGGTGATACTTGTATCCTAGATTGGGGATATGTGTAGCCTTCTATCGCTGATGATTTTCCCACCTATTTTGGAATAGATTAAGAATGAAATCTGTTTCTAGTCCATATAAGACCTTATAGTCAAAGGTGGAGTGGGGCCAAAACATGGTGGAGTGGTCGTTTCTGGAAAACTCTCGACATATATCAATATTGGAATCCTCTTTAATATACTAACATGAATCCATTCATTCATATTATATAAGGTTCCTCTTGAGGTCACCTTTTTACTAGGGTGGAGTGCTACTGGATGTTGATGAGGAATTATATATGCTAGAAACCTAATCTGAGAGCCTATATATGAAGGTGTATGGGTTTTGGAAATGTATCTATATGAATGTTTTTGGAAAAGGGGATGATTTCCTTGTCTATGGGAGAAATCACCAAGGGTAGGTTGACCAAGGATGCTTTCATGAGTAGAGTCCCTACGATTCATCTCCACACTACTATGAAGAGGACTATCATGGTAATTGACATATTCTTATTTGGTTTAAGAGTTAACAGACCCTTAGGGTGTTGAAAATATGTCTTTAAATACCTCAATAAAACTATTATTGAGCATATTTGGGATATGAACCCCATTCTGAATCATGGAAAAAATATGCTAAAATGTGTTTGGGAATTTGACAGGGATATGATAATGTGGCATGACGGTTTACAGAACATGTTGATAACATTTTTGTGCATCAGTTTTATTATCCCACTAATGAGATGCTAATGTTATATTTGAATGAACATCTATATTATTGATAGGAATATGAGTTCATCTCAGGGAATTTTCTATTCTCACTTGATAAGCCTACATCAAAATGAGAGTATGAGCCCAATATCAAGTCTATGGAATATTCCACTTTGATTTTTTTTGAAACAATGTGATCCTACATCATGGAATATTCTTATCTCACATGGTGATCCACAGTTAGAATGGGAATATGATCCATTACTGAATATGAATTCCCCACCAGAATATGTCGTTGAACATCTGGAAGGGAAAAAAGAGAAGATTTTTGTCTTGTATTGCCTCATAGGGATGCTGTTGAAGTCATTTGTCAATGGATTTAGGAATATACATATGGATTGTGAGTTATTTTGTAATATTCCAAAAAGAATCACTAATAGGAATATGTGCAAGTCCCAAGGCATGTTTTATTATCACTTGGTTATCCCTAGACAAAATTGTGAAATGAGATTGATATTTGGAACATAGGGTATGTCACTAGTCTTTTTTTATAGAAATATGTGCCAGTCCCAAGGCATGTTCCACTATCACTTGGAGAGCCCCGACTAGAATAGGGATGTGAGTTTGATTATATTCCGTTGGAATGTACTTCATGACTTATTTGGCATGAATGGTCCATTTCCCAAGGAATGTTCCACTCTCACCTACTATGACCTGATTTGAAAGAGAATATTATCCAAGTCTGTTGCATCATCCTTTACCAAAATATGCCAATAATCCTTTTGGACAGGAGTAAGAGTGTTTGATTTCTCTAGAGAAACCACTTGTTCATAATGACTGAAGGGTTGAGCTTCCATAACTATAGGGATATGAATATGATCCTGTACATATATCTTCCTGAGTCCCATAATATTCTGATAGATTTCATGAGATATTACTAATATGTAATAGACTTTTATAAAAGTGTGTGAATGGATTTATGCACACACACATTCCATCTCTACTATATACTGGAATATTTATTCAATGGAATTGGGTATATGATCCCACTTTTTTCTTTCTTTTTTCTCCAGAATAAGCCAATTTTCATCATGCATGGGTGATGGGGTATGAATTTCCCCCATTGCTGATGAAGTAATATGCTTCAATACATGATCTTAGTGAGTAGGGTTATGATCTTGGTCACTACATACTACCAGAATATACCAAAAGACATATTCTGTTGGAGTGGGGATATGATACCACTCAAGGATATCCAAATCCTTCCTCTCTTGTTTTTCTCCCTTTTTTATCATGTAAGGGATTCATAGGTGGTAGTGTGTGAGGTGGTACCCTCAATAGGCGATTCATGGGTACCGATGGGATGGTGCTGGTGGCCATAGTAGAGGGGATCCCTCCTTGGTGGCCAATGTACTAGGAGGGATCCATAATAGACTCCCAAGTTCACCTTCATTACACATTTAATGTGGTTATTATTATGCTCCAGTTATAAGATCCAAAAGAAATTGGTTGTGGAAATGAGGGCCACTGGATTTTCTACATCATTCCTTAGATGATGTGGACTCACCATATTTATTACTTGGATGCCCTCCAAGAAGTTACAAGGGTTGGAATTGTATCACATCAATGGTATTCCCAGACCATTTTGTTCACCACCTCATATTGAAGCATACAAGATGGTGAGGTCATTCAGTGCCCCTTGGGAATTCTATGCATAGTCGACATTCAAGTATAGTCCATAGATAATTACACTGTATTGTATTGGGGTGCTATTTATAAGAACACTATCTATAGTCATGATGACAATATTAAACTATTTCACCAGTTAGTGCAGTATTGTAGGCATTATTCATGATCAATAAGATATGCATGTTTGAAGTAGTAGTCCTTTTATTCATGATCCATCCATTATACTCATGTGGACTTGTCAAAGCGAGGATGAAATTATTTCAAGGGAAACCCAATTTAAAAGGACCAACGATAAGATTTTTTTAGTCTTATCATCTTTTTTTAATTGGATATTCCAACAAAGTGTCCTGATAAGTGGAAATCCCATTATCCTACTATTAAGGGTTTTACATCATCTCCATTTTTTTCTTTGTATAGAATATGAAAAACCTGACAACCTGATGAATGATTAATTAATCATTATATTATTTGAGATATTCAGATTGGGTTCGCTAACATTGTTTCGATGAAAAGGGGGATGATTTTGGTGAATTTGGTTTTGCATAGTGATTTATTATGTGGGGTTCAATTTCATTCAACATCATTGGAATAGGGTTACCAGTATATCCATTAATGGAAACTGAAAATGGTTCCCTTATTTATAAACGGGTATAGACCTACTTTCTAAATGTAAGAGGTTGGTTGGTGTTTCATACCTAAAAACACTTAGGGACTCACATTGTTCAATTGGATGGAAGTTCAGGCACATCAAACCCATTGGGGGGGGATTTTTTCCTACTCCAACACTCTCTTATAAATTTATTAAATTTTCAATAATCACTTCCTCACCCTTATACAGAACTGTTACTCAAACAAAATGGTCATAGGTTAACACCTTTTATGTGAATAAGAAGGGGATCACATTATTGAATCCATCAATATGTATATGGAGTTCTTCAACCATTCCCCATTAATGAATATCCATGTATATGCTCATGTTGGATAACTAGGCACTTCAGATTTTGATGCCATGTAGCGAGGTGCTTAATTCTATGAAGACTGGATTAAGCCATTATTAGGTTTCATGTAATTTTTTAAAAGAATGAAAACATAAAAATTCATTTAACCCAAGAGGAAATGACATTTATGTGGTCACTGAAGAACCATCTATTTGAACATTAGTCTCGAGGACATGTCCCACTTATCCTGGTCATAGAAGTAATCAATGTTATCGTTGTTCGATCACGACCTTAAGACTGACCCCATGGTAGAGTCCTTCCTACGAGGGGGGTGTTTATATCCTAGAACTCAATGGGGATTACATACTAATATTTTACAAGACAATGGGGATTTATGAAGTGAATGATATGAATATATCACCTTATGAATCCCATGTGAGCTGTGCTTAGTGTGAGAAGCAATGTAAAACAAGTAATGAGCCTCTCTACATGTGGATTAGGGGCTTATATTTTGGAACTACCCTTGGGATGTTTTGAAATTTAACTTTGGCCTCAGGGAGGCATCCTACATATCCTACTTATAGATATAATCATATTCATCAATATTTAGTTGGCTTCTCAGTCTGTAGATGGATGGAGTGGAATGATAACACCAATGGAGTTATTGGGTCTCATTGGTTGAATGTATGTGACATGGAAGGGATTACAATGAAGTTGAATCCCATTAGAACTCAGGATTAGGCCTTAATAAGGTTTCCATAGTATCCTAGTTATGAAATGAATCAAATTTCTTATTATTTTATTATCCACAACTTACACGCATTGGTTTCCCTTATATTGATGATCTATCAGATTATACCGCTTAACGGGGCTTACAGATTGAGGTTTTCTTTATCTTGAGATAGTCTTATGACATGAATTATATTATCATTGTGACTCCCTTAAAACATGTGAGCTGTGATCAGAGTGATAAAAAGGGAGGAACAATAATTAGTCTCATTACTTGTGGTGAGAGAATTATGTTCTAGGACTGCCCTGCTAATGTTTTTTATAGATAGGATGTCTTAAAAAGTCATACTACATATCTTAGTTATGTTAGGAATTACAGTTGTCATAGTTAATTCTATATTGACTTATAATATTACATTTCACTTCTAACTGGGGATTACACACTAAGGATGGACAAGGTAACCATGTCTTGGGATGCTTGATTAAACCCTCTTTATTGTCTTCCTACCATGTGTTGACTATCTCCTCAAAATTACTTTATTTTATACTTGAAATTTTAGAGGATGTCGTATTGAAATGTCCAATAGAAATTCCATGATCCAATAGATTTTTCCTATGGACATTGCATAACTAGGATATAATTTATGAAGGTTGTCGTGTGATCAAGGATGACTTGTTTGGAGGACATCGTAAGACCCCGCATGCTTGTCCTATAATATATCTGATCATCCCATATAACAATTTTTTTGGTCATATATTTATCTATTTGACATATATAGGTGTTATTATGAAATATGGATTATATTTTTTGAGGGAATCCTTAGATTCAACATGGCATGTTAGGAGGGTTTCACATGATCCAACCTAACATGTTTATATGACATCATGATATATGGTTGGCATGTGTGGGGGATGTCGCCAGGGAAAGGTGACATGTTTGGGTGATATGAAAAGACATATATGACATGTACTAATATTTCCAAATGATCTAGGTTACATGTCCAGATGTCATTATGAGGCCCAAATGGAAAGCCTGATGGGTTTCATGAGGCTTGGGTGCCATTACCCAAAGGTGTTTCATGACCAGGGAGACATGTCCGGGTGTTGTCACATGACCCAGGTGGTTTATTAGAAGCACATGAGCATCATATTATATTATTGTCACGTAACTCTATCATCATTTATTCATTTTCAGCACTTTTATTGTAACTGCCTTAGATTTATTCATTGTTATCCTTTTTTAAATATCATGTTATCTAGAAGATATGATGGATGTTCTCCACATGAACATCTACAAATCATTCATGTAATCTATGAGTGATAATATGAAGTAATTATATTTGTTGTATGATCACTCCAATTGTTCTCTAAATCTTACATATCAATAAATTTTGTAGTTTTGAGATTAAACAGACCATAAAATATGCTCGAATGACTAGGTGCGCTAATATGAGTTTCCATGGAAATGTCTGTTTATAATTTCTACTGGGGTGGGGGATTGATAAGCCCCATAACCCCTATTATGTGAAACTTTTTGCATCACATATCGCAGAAATCTAGGATGGAATTAGTGGATGGAATTGGGGTAATTTATTTTCATGAGGACTTTTTATATTTCATTTGATGGTCATAGTATGATTTTCAATGACCAGGAGACCATCTCTTCAAATCTTCCTTTATTGGATTATTTCAAATTAATGGGTTATTTCCAAATCTAGCATACATGATAAGGGTGTTCCATATTATTGGGTCGATATGTCCAATGTTCATTGTGAGATCACAGATCCCATAAAAAGGCCATTGTGTGATCTTAGTTGACTTGTATGGAAACTTTTTTGAGATATAGGGGCTTTTCATATGGACTATATGAAATCCGAACATCGTGTCAAAGGGTTTTTTTAGAATATGTTGCGAACATCTAAGACACATCCCATGAGTTCAAAGAATGCATGAGTATCCCATCATTTCGGTATTTATTTCCTTGCTTATTTTATAAGTACTGTTGAGTTTCATGTGTTTTCTTGAGTTTTATCAATGATAATCACTCTCCCCATCAATGGTGCATCATGTGACCAATGAAAGGTCATGTGGAGATGCACATGAATTTCATGGAAAATTATATCTATTTCTCTTTGGAGCTGAAGAGGGAGTACAAGAATGATTTTACATATCTGAGGCCCTTCATAGGATGAGGATGACACCCCAACTAGATTTCACATGGCAAGGTGTACAAATCACCAGGGGCTTGTAATGTCTTGTGTACTGAGTGGGGAATTTCACTTGATTTTTACGACTGAAAGAGGCCCACGTATATCCCCTTTTCTTATTTTATATTCTTATTTTATAAATTTTGGGGATCTCATGAGGTTTTATGTGTGTTGTTGAAGATAATAACTCTACCTATTGGTGATGTTTAGCATGATTTTTATAACCAAAACAGGTACCCGCCTTTCCAATATTATCATCATATTTTCCAAGGATTTTTGGATGGTTTTTCAAGAGACTGATGGTTGGAAAGTCGCATGACCAGGAGGAGATTATCTAGATACCACCTCATGATCACTAATTTACTGGGGAACCTTAGTAATACTATAAGGACTTGTCGAAGGGAATTTGAAAGTTCTTCTGCGGCATGAGCGCATCGCCTGACCACTTTCATGGCCTTCTGAAGGTCATGACATCTTGTATCTCAGGGTGGTTCATGCAATCCATGTGATCATATCCACCTACTTCTTCATTTTATTTGTGGGGGAAAGAATAACATATTTATTTATTCCTTATTTTGTTAATTTAGTGAATTTCATTTGGTAGGCATCAACAGTATCAACATAAATCCAATTTTGATAAAAATTATAATCATTGATGTTTAAATTTTTTAGATGACGTGTTGAGACAAAAGTTACTAACTCAAGACCTAATGAAGTATCATATGAGTGGTCTTTTATGAGTATGTTTACTTAGAATAATTTTGGAGTGGAAGAGGTTAGATGGAAAATGTTCTTAGATTTAGTTAAGGGTAAATCATAATTTTGTGAAAATATTCATATTGAATAAGTAACATAGATTAATTTCTTATATTTATATTAAATCCTCAACAGTGGGGGGAAAATTTGGTATTTATCTCGATATTTTGTAGGTGATTCCGATTTCATAAGAAGGTTCTTCAGTCCTATATATCTAATGAATGATTTGATGAAAAATGTACACCCATCTTGTTGGTTCGTACACCATGTGAATACCAATATGTATCATGATCTGAGAAATTAATATTAGTAGATAGAGATGATGTTTTTTATTGAAGAATTACTATCATGATTCCCTACATGATATAATATTAAGGAAGAGAAGCAGAGTCTGGTTGGTTTTTTCAAAACATTTCTCATTATAGTGTTGAAGTGAGGTGATATATCTATGAAATTCACCATCAGTTTTCCAAGGACACCTTGGTGAGGGATTGAATTTGTGTAATCATCATCTGAAATGATAAATCATTTATCATACTTCTTATTTTGGAAACAATAATGGTAGTGGATCCTGGTCACCAAAATGTCTAGTATATCATAAATATTTTGGGTGTTTCTTCTACAATAGTTTATAATATGGACCCATAGTTTACATCATGGATTTAGAGTGGTTTGTAAGAGGGTACAACCAAATTGATGTTAATCTTAACATCTGACCCTTCAATAGATTTGGAAAATGAGAAATATATTTATAAACATGTTGATTTTATTTGGGTATGAGAACTTGAATTTCGGAGTTTGGGGAAATAATCATTTAGTAAAATTTTCCTATAAAGATAATAATCAAAATTCAATTATGAAATAAACCTTAGAATAGTTGTATAAGTATACAAGTAGATCAAAATTACGTTGGTGTAATTGGGAGTGTAGTCCTCTTCTGGGTTAAGGCTTGTATAATAGATAAAAAATATTCATTTGATAAGAATGAGATTGAAAACAACTCAATATTTTCATAAATTCTTTTCAGACCATCATTTTTTCCAATTAGAGTTTTAATTAGCTGATCATGTCTTTAATAGAGCTTCCCCTCACATCATACATCATTTATCAGGTAAGGTAAGTTGGAATCATGGTTTTATTTCCCTTTTTTAGATCATTGAACACCTTGGAATGTTGGAATATTAGTTTGGATTTCAATATTTATTGATATAGATTCAAAACATTATTCGCAATTCATAGTAGTATAGGTATCAAATTAACCTTCCTAATTTTATTGAATTGAATGATTTTAGTGTTGTTCCTGAAACCATTGTGGTTTAACAACCATCTCAAAATATTGATTTCTAAGAAATGGTAAATAATATTAAAAACATTCCAAAGGTTTTTGTAGTATTTCACTACAGACTGGATAACAATGAGGCATGGGATTGAGAATCATTAATGAGGAAATAGTGGAAATATCTTTTTTTTCTTTTTATAATATTGATTTCTTTTTTGGGGTAGAAATATTTTTTGATACGGATAATTTTGATGCCCACTGAGTGAAAAGTATATTATATTTTTAACATGGTATTTATATGTGGATGTTCGAGACAATATCAATATTTGAAGGTTGAAAATTAATAATTTCTGTGTAAAAATTATAGGAACATGGATAGTACTAACCTTGTGGTAATTGTGTCAAATGAAACTCTATTCTCTAGTGTCATTTTGTATAGTTTGTGCACGGTTTTCTCAACCTTTTTTCTCATTCTAAGAGACCATGAAAAATTATTATCTATGGGAAATAACTATACATGTTTGGTACATAGTTTAATGAACCAAGTATCCTTATTCTAGAAATCACGTGTCTTGATTTTTTGAAAAAAATAGACACACTCTTGGTTCATGGTCTAATAAACCATGTGGAGAAACAATGAAACCCATAAATGATTGTTAAAATTTAAAACTTACCATGATTTACTTGGTTATTTTAGCAATAAATGTAATGTTAATTTCATATAAGTTCAAAATAACCTATCCCTTGTGTCTATATAGTTATCCTCTTGGAACCTTAGTGAATAACCTTCATTCTTTGTGGTTCTGTTCTAGGTATTTATTATTTTTTGTCGAATACCCTATATTCTCTTAGGATCACTCTTGAATATCAATTCGCTTTAATCCATTAGAAACTCATGGAGATATGATTACCATATCCAAAGGTTATGATTGATATTTGATGATATTTCATATATATGTATTTTAGTGAGGACTAGATCTCTTTATTTCCAATCCATGTATTCAATAGAGTCTACATTTTATCCATTCGAACAATATGTGTCCTTGTATTATAATTCTAACTTATGGATTAGTTCATGTACATCTAAATCCATTAATGATAATATATGAAATTTATTTCTTTATTCTATCATGGCATGAAAAGAGGTTTTAAAGGGTATTTTATTTAAAATCGTATATGCACTTTATGCATTTGATAAAATTCTGTAATAATTTATTTTATTCTAAAATGTATTTGATACCATGGGAGGAGTTATTGTTGATGTGAGAATGTGTTTTAAATTTTCAACATGTTTTATTTAAATGTTTTGGACAAAATAGCATAATTTGAACCTTGATTGCATCAGGTGCGAATATATGAATTCCTTAGTGAGTGTGAATCCACTAGGTGTAATTATTTTGAAATTTATCTACTTTGTAAGGACTCAATATGGGTAGGATTATCATTATTTCTAGCATGTTTTTCCTTCACATGTCCCAGAATGTACTCACGTAGTCTAGAGCCCACTTTTTCATAGTTTTATCTATGATGGTATTATTTCACGTGTGGTTTCTAAAATTTGTATGTTAACTCATTTCAATAAATAATTATTCATATTCTATTATACATCCTTAAATATACTTTTCAAATCACTGGTATTTGTGAATATTATATGTATATCAAGAAACCCATGGATTTTTTTACAAAATGGTTTTTAGTGGAATCTAATACAAAAAAAAAGTTCTATTTAAAAACTAGAACTAATAGTCACATTGTGTTAGAGAATGTATATATTTATTGGTGGTATCCCACTTCAAATAGTGGATACATAATACATTATTCTTCTATCATTTTTAGTTCTATTTTTTAGTTCTTTGTTAAAGGGAAGGTCATTTTTTTATTCACCAACATATTTTTGATGTTGTCACCTTATTGGTGATATGGGTCGGTGGTGATAGTTTGTTACATGAAGAAAATGTTTTGTTCTTGTTTGTTTTTGGTTATTTAATTTCCTTGGGGATTAATATTATTTTCTACTAAATTTTCTATTTTTTATTTATTTTTACTCTATTTATTTATCTCTTTCGTATTACCAATGAGACACGTAAAGTTTATGTTTTCATCTTCCCCCGTATGGCAAGTGATCATTGGTGAAAAGTTATTTAAAACTAGGACAGATTGTTACAAGTTGATTTAAAATATATCTAGGTATTTATTAAAGATCATGAAGCTAATGGCTTCATCAAACTAATAATTTTCCAAGGTTGTACTAAAGTATTGGTTTCTAAGAAGGAATATGGTAGTCTTTGAGTTTTTGGTGAATACTGAAAGTTAAAATATATCATTATGAAAAATATATTCCCATTGTAAATGATTGATGACTTAATTGATCAATTAAGGTGATATAAACAGTGTTAAAAACTGATTTTTGTTACAACTACCATCATTTTTGTGTTGTAAACGAAAAAATATAGAGTATAGTATTTATTATTAGAGATGGGCTATACGTGTATCTGATTATTCCATTTAGATTAATGAATTATTGGGAAGAGTTCATAGATCTGATGAAAAATATATTTCATCCACAACTAAGAACCTTTATTAAAGTGTTTTTTGATGACATCTTAATATATTCTACAATATTGTAATCACATTCTAGTCTACATGTTATCATATTGAGTACACTTTGTGCATTTTAGATTTATGAAAAATTATCAAAGTATCATTTTTCGATTCAAGAGGTATGTTTTGTTGGGCACGTGATTTCATAATATGAAATATCAATTGATCTATAGCACAAAGATTCTGATATTTTTTGGGAATAAACAATGGAAATTTTAAATAATCATAGTTTTCTTTGATTGGATAGATACTAGTGTGAAGGAGCCTTCATGCAGTTCAAAAAGAGGTTAACATCACTCTGATACTAATTATTAATAATCCAATAGTTTGGTAAATATTGGATTTTCATACATATGCTATCATCCTAGAATATTTTTTAATAATGAGAGATATGGTAGTGTCTTATATATCACATTAGTTATGAAAAATTGATCAAGAATAAAATACACATGACATAGAGTTGGTAGTTGTGGTTCCTGTGTTGAATTTTTAGTTGCACTTCCTATTTAGTGATTGATTTTTAATATACATAGATTATAATATACTATGGTATATTTTCTCCCTGGGAGACCATAATATTAATTAGAGTCATCTGGTAGAATAAAGGAATAAATTTTACAAAGAGATAGTGCATGCACCTATGAATTGGTATTTTGAAGCAAATTCATTTAACAAGAATATGCGAGAACTCTGAGAGGAGATGTTATAGGATGTGTGGAAGCTCATGGTTTTTTTGGAATACTTGTAGGTTGGTGTAACTGAGGATTGAGGAGAATTGTAATTTTCCACCTCGGTAATCACATACATGTTGTTAGAATTAGTGAAGGCCTATAAAGGATTTGATCTGATTTTTTTCATGATGACTTAGAGTTTGGTGGAAAATAGATCAATAAAAATTTGTGATTTATATGGATATGGTGTGCTTCTGGCTCATGGAAAACTGATGGTTCCTTCATCTATCATACAATAACTGATGAAATAATCTCATGCTTCATTGTGGTTATTTCCCCAAGGGTCATCAAAAATGTATTATGATTCCAAACACCAATTATGATGGGTAGATTTGTAAATATACATTATAAGCTTTGTCTCTAACTTTATCAATTGTCCTAGGATCATGTTTGAGCATAAAATACATGGAGGGTTTCCCCAACAACCTTAAGTGTCTATTTGGATGTGGGATAAAGTACGTATAGACTTAATGATTGGGTTTCCAAGGACCCTGAGAGGTCATGATAACCTTTTAATTATAGTGGATTAGTTGACCATAGTGGATTATTTAATTTTGATCTGGGAGGCTATCTCAGCTGATGAGATTGGAATTATCTATGGTCTGGATATCATGTGACTACATATTTTCCATTCAACCATGGTTTATGATAGAGATGCGTGGTTCAAAAAATAGATTTGACAGGGCTTGCAGAAAGTGATGGGGAATTTTTTAACCTTAGTATGGCTTGTCATCCCCAAACTATTAGGAAATAAAGTAAAAAGACTAAAAAATTACTTGATATTCTTTGGGAATGTGTTATAGATTTTTAGGATCATAGTATATTCACTAGGATAAAGTAGAGTTATCCAATAAAAACAACTTGATGCCTTCAATTTTGATGGATGAATTTTATGATATGTTTTGGAGACCATATCATTCAAAACTATGATATCATGTGGTAGGTTAATATTTAGTTTTTAGGCTTAGTATAGTGTAGTAGAAATAAAATTGGGAGTAGTTGAATCCAAAATATCTATTTATGATGTATAAAATATAGAGATGTTATTATGACTGGAGGAGGTGACCCTTGAAGTTTACCAAGAATGGCTGAGTTTTTCTAAACGTATCCCTTTGGTAAGGGAATAACGATTCTAGGAAAGAAGGAAAATCAGTACCTCAGTATGACAGGTTATTCTAGATCATTAAACATATTAGGAAGGTGTTATATCAATTGAATATTCCTATACACTATCATGGTTTCATAAAACATTACCTGTGTATCAGCTTCAATGGTATTTTCTTGGACCACTTTATATCAATGAATGTGTGAATATAGAGCTATAAGTATGTGAATATTTCTTCTAGTGTCCCTTACATGTTATATATTGATATTATAAGTTTCTATGAGGAAACATTGTACCAATTTTTATCGGTTTATGGTAACATGAATGGAATCAAGAAGATGTGTTGGATTTGGAGTTAGATATTCATGTTTATTTTGGAAATATTTACAGGGGTGCTTATTTAGGATGATAAGTATTTATAGGGGTATTTTAATAGACTTAGATTATTTTATGTTAACTACATGTTAATTCCATCCACTTTCATTTTTTAACAATGAATTATTTTGGATTTTTTACAAGGGTCTTAGGTATGTTAGGGATAATATTGGAGGCCATTTTAAAGGTGCATGTCTTGGTCATGATATTCCAAACCATACTAATCCTATGATAAGGCAAGTAGATAGATACAAAAGCACTCACGGTGGATCACGTATTAGGGTCATGATTTATCCAACTGTTTGGTCTCTCCTAAAAAATGTGATTTGCTCTAGTGAAAAAATACATAGTTAGGGAATGATTTAAAAAAATAGTATAAATAACCATGAGGGTTCCCAAATTAGGTAGTAAGCCTCACACGGTAGGAATATATTTTTCAAAGTATGTGACCAAACTGCACACATGTGTTTGAGATATTTGAAAATCTATTTCATTGTCATTAATTACCCATTTTGACCCATTCTTCCTTCTATTGAAAGATAAATTGAAACTTGATACTCTATAACTGTTTCATGTAAAATTACATCTTTTCAAAATGAGACTTTAGTAGATCCAAGAGAGTTGATACCAGAGAGTTAAAATATGTTATCTAAAAGAATCTTTTATTTATGATTCTATTACTTTTTCCCTTATTCAATTACATTGAATTATAGATTCATTATGGATTTACTAGATCCATGGATAACGATTCCATGAAAAATGAATGTTTTTATCACTGATAGAATCAATATGAGTATATAGTATTTATAATTGGTGCATTGTTTGACTTAAAAAGTTTCTTCCTGAAGATCTTCTCAATTTTGTATGACCATTCCCTACCTTTTGATCATGGATTCTCTAGACCCTGGTCTTATTTTTCTAAATCATAGATGATTGTGTATGGTACTAGGATTCAATGTAGTGTAATTGGACTCTTATATCTACCATTTCATAAAAAATTATTCCTAAGCTATGTGGTCCTTATTATTAGGGAATGTTTACATAGGTTACTAACATGATTATTTGATTGGAATGTTTTATTCTTTTGGACCTTGGATTATTATTTGATTACATGAGAAGTGTATGTGTATATCCTTGCTCCTATGCTTGATTTTTTGAACATAGTTGTATTTTGTATGGCTTATGATAGTGGTTGATATGGATGGATATTTAAATTTTCTCTATATATCTGTATTTATTTCATGTTTTTCCCATATCTTCTTCATTTGAGCATGCAGATTGAGCTATAATGACTATCTCCCTAAGAGGGATGTGTCAGTAATTAATCTTCATGCACATGGGATATCTCTTAAAGGGGAGAGTTTAAATTGATTTAATGGTATTTCTTATTAGGGGTAGTGATTCAGATATTTTGGTTTGACATTTCTTCGAACATGGTGTTGACGTAGGTATATTATGTCTATATGAACCCAACTCAAATGGTTTGATTTTGTAACATACCCTTGGAATATATGGGCCCTATTTATTTTCATGTAACTAACTAGTATATATTATTCATGAATGTTATGTACTGTTGGTGGTATTGTACTAGGTGTTATACTCAGACCCTAATTGGGCATCTCTGTTAGCCCGAAGAATTGATGACCAGTGATCCGGTGAAGTGAAAATGCCTTACGGTGGGTAGTTGAGAAAGATTATTAGGATTTATCTAGGTATTAATGAAATAATTTTGTTCTCGAATGTTTCCTACTATTTTTTATTAGAAAATATTATCCTATACATTGGTACACCATATATGGGGAAAATTTTATGGGTTTTTATTTGTGTGTTTCACATGACACACTATTGTTGAAAAGTTTCGTACGTTGTGTATGTACAACTACAATGATGTTTTAATTATTCTTTATTTGATAACACTATTGTTATCTCTTATATTATATACATTGACGTTTACCAAATACCAAGGTAATAGTCTACCAATGATGTTCATTTTGGCCCTTACCTCTAGTCGATAACATATTGGGTATAGGGAGGTGTGCATGAGGTTGGGTTGTGTCCTGAGCTAGACCTAGTGACTCGGTTTATGGGTTTCAAGTAATATATGAATATATCCATGTGTAAAATTTGGATTGTGAATATTCATTAACATATATGATATTTGACCTTTTTTTATGACTGGATTGTTTATTGTGAAAAAGAAGAATAAATATGCCCTTTTATAAAATTATTGAAAACATATTATAATTTTTTTATTAAGATTTAAATACATCTAGAATGATAAAAAATATAAAAATTAACCTATGAAACGAAAAAACTTTTTCATAAAACAACTTTTATAAAATAAATATTCAATATAAAAAAAATTCTTTGAGAATATATAAAAAATAAACAATTATTTTCAAATAATAATATCGTTTAAAGTCCCTTTTATAATAAAAATTTCTCTTTTTCTAATGTCAACCCATTTATTCTAAAAAAATAAAAGTATTTACTTATATTTCAAATATCACAATGAAATAAAATCATTTATAAATGTCTTCTAAAACTGGAATTGATGATTAGTAGTGATGAATTTCAATAATAGTTAATGTTATAGTAAATGAGTTTTTATAGAAATAATTTTTACTATATGACGAAAGGATGAGTTTACAAAATCTCTCAAATTTCATTTTATATGAGGTTCTAGTAAATGATTTTAAAAATCTTTTATTTAAATTTATATTCAATAATTTATCCTTGAAAAAATGGTTTTCTATATTACATTTTTAGGAAAAGATAAAAATACAAACATAAATGGAAAACACTATTTAATATGTGGAAAATACCATTATTGAAACCCACTTTGTAATGAGAGTGGTAGATATTTTTTTTAATAATATATTAAGATATATATTCTGGATAATATAGAATATATTTTTTTTATTCTAAAATAATAAAGGGGTATATTAGTGAGAATAATGAATATGGAAATGGAATAAAAGGATATCATTTAGAGAGAATTGAATTATTCTTAACATTATATATTTTTTGGGGAATGAAATATACCAATTTAATTCTATGGAAAATAATGATGAAAATAATTTTAATATAATTATTTAATATAAGAAACAAATATTGTAAGACCATAGTCAAATTAGAATCACTATGACTGATGAAAATAAGTTGATTCAGGAAAAGTATCTATGCCTCTTAATACATCTGATTCATAATAATATGAAAGTGAAAACATGAACTGACACTCTAAATATAATAAATGAGGAAATAATAATGATATAATACTTCAAATGGTTACCATAAAAACTGTATAATTATTATATTTCCATAATAGTAAATAGGTCTCATATAATGGAACGTTGAGAAAAATACGTATTATATTCCTATTTAGTACACCGAGTTATAAATTACCATATAAAAATTTAAATATATTAACCTATTGTTTTAGAGTTTTATTCAAATAATGTACCATTATTAAATTATATTAAAATTATTCATTAATTTTTTAATAGATAAATATAAGTTTTTTTTATAATAGTTTTGAAATTTTAATTATGTTTCACCTACTTTGTAGTGGAGTGGTTAAACCCCATTACTAAATATAATGTTTTTCATTTCATAGATCATAAAGATATTTATATTATATTTTTTCAATGATTTATCCATCCCTAGTTTAATTTCATGGAAACTATGTTGATGGTTAATGAGAATGGATCCCGTGTATAAGGTTCTTGAGAACGGAAATTGTGAAGACTTTATTGCAAGTATTATTTCAATATGAATGTATTATGTTATACTGATCCATTATTTTTTTTATAAATTAAAAACAATATTAATTAAAAATTTAAAAAATAAATATCATATATATGAACAAAAGTTATTTTATAACCATTCATGTAATGTTGTGATGAAAATTAATTATGTCACTCGAGGTAAAAGTTGTACCACACATACACACCTATGATGTTTTCATTTTCAAATTGAGGGGAAAGAATGTAGAAATTGATTTTTCCTAAGTGAGTATATAAAATTTTATAACTATAATATTTAATCCTTAAATATCTCATTTAAACTAGCCTCGTAATTTAGTTATTAAAAAGGAAATATGATTCTACATGGAGGCAACGTTACACACATTTTCACTAAAGAGGATTTCGTTTTTAAAAGGAAAATGGTGAAGGTTGATAATGATTATTACATTAACATAATAAAATTATGTATAATTATTATTATTATTTAATTATATATGAATTTTAAAATTTTATTTGGAAAATATGCATTGAAAATAAAATATTTTGTGGAAATACTTGTAAACACATCTAGAACTTGAGCTTCCCTTAGATGAATTCATAGAAAAAGAGGATATAAGGATTTTACATGAATAAAAGAACTTCAAAAAATGGGGGAGGGATAGAGGGTATTATTAGCATATATAAGTAAAAAATTAATTATAAATTTAGAAATTATTTAATGTGGTGGTGGAAGTCTACTTTTTAATGTTTGTTGAGGCGTATATTTGTAAATATTAAAAATATTATTTTAATACCGTGTAATTTTAAAAGGACAGTGCCTCATAAAGTTGAAAATAATAGATTGGGGATGATTACTGGTGAAATTATATATCATCCACACAAATAAGGGATAATATATTGTGATATTTAAGAATGTTCCATTATTTTATATTTTAATATTATTTACTTTAAAAATGGTAACTAATTTTTCAATGTTGGTAACTTATTTTTATGACCAAAAATTAAAATAATAACATTAAATAAAATATATATTATAATTTTAAATATTTAAAACATTTTATAAATTGAAATATATATTGATGAGAGAAAATACTTTTAATATTATCATATATTAGGAGTAAAAATAAGTTTTTGAAAAAAAGTGTTTCTAAAGCATAATAATTATGTAAAGGATAAAATTACCAATTTTTATAATTTTCATAATAATGTTTGGGTTAATATTAATAAAGGTTGATTTATGTGGATTTTAATTAAAAAAATCTAATTCCACCATCATAGAACATTATTAAAAAAATAAATATGAAAAAAACATTATTTGGATAAATGATTACTTATGTTTTAAAAATTTGAAATGTGTTTTAAGAATTATGCGTCCATGTTTTGGAAGAATAATTTAAAAAAATATTTCTTTTTACATGAATAATATTCTTTAAAAGTCATGGATATTTGTAAATAATGTGTTCAATTCTACGATAATGGTATTAAATATATTTTTCACTCTTAACATAAAAATCAATCCTTTAAAAATAATTCAAAAACTTCTTCATAAGATAATATCCACATAAAGAATCAAAAAACGTATTTCTTTCTATAAAAATTAAATTTAAAAATTTTAAAACTTATATTTTAAATGAATACATAAAATTTAACGTATAACTATTTTTATTGGAATGTTATTATTTAAATAAAAATATTAATTTTTTATTATTTTTAGGTACTTTTAACAACTAATTGAAGTAGTGATAATGCATAAATCATATAAATAATTTCTTTGATCATTATTAATCAATAATATATTAATTTTCAAAAAATAAAAATATATTTTCCCCAAAAGGTAATTTTTAGGAAAATGTATTTTAAAAAATAATAATAATTTTATTAGTTATTTAGATTAAAAAATCAATTTATAGAATATCATTTAAAATTAAATTACTTATTATTTTTCTTTAAATATTTTTATATTCATTTACATTTGTTTAAACCCACAAATTCTATGGATATAGAAGAATTTTTGTTTATCTTAGAATTGTGTATCACAGTTTTTTTTTGTTTCATGTAATGTATTCTATTAAAAGCATCTTTTAATTAATTTGAAATTATATATTAGGATATTGTGGAGTTATATTTTACCCGTTATGTAAATTGAATCAATGTAATTCTAATTCCTAACACAAATAAAAATAGACAATAATATTCTTAATGTTGTCCTGAATTGAGATATAATTGATAATTATATAACAACCTCACTAACTTGGGTAACACACTGACACCTATTATTTCATATATAATAAGAATGTATTGATATTTCCATTATCATAGAAAATTTTAACAAATATCCTTCAATAGTTGGGGATTTATGTTTCTACGTCGAAACCTTTCGGAACATCATTTTCCAAATCCAAGATAATTCTTAAACAAAAATGGTTATGATAATAGCCAAAAAATATTATTAAAAAATATCATAAAATTGAAAAAATATTCCTTAGATTTATTATCAAATAACACATTCATTTCAACCAATGATACTAGTAGTATGAATATGATGTAATTAGATCAATATATCACTCAATCATTTTCACCGAATATGTCCATGAATATTTTTTAATTACATTTTCTACCCTAACTAGTTTTATATTACATTCTAAAATTTCATTTAAATCATCTATAATGGATTACAATGAGAAAGTGAACTTCTATAATATATCAGCTTTAAGCTTCTATCTTGGATTGAAACCTTAGGCAACTCATTATGCACCGAGTGAAGATAGATTTGATACTCGACCAACCTTTTCATGGTAAATACCCTAGGGTTCATATATACAGATATTATATCCACTTTTCAATATCCGTATAGGAATATAATTTATATGAAACCATATAATAAAAAATTTAAAAAAAAAATCCATTTCCTACCTTATAATTAGACATATCACTAGTGTTTTTACTGATTTTATCTCAAAATAATTCTAAAAAACACTAAACTAATACTAAAAAACAAACCCTTGATATTATACTCGTCGAGGCACTTCAGACCCGAATTCACAATTCAAATTAAAAAAAATAAATCCTTAAACATAGGGTTCACACCTTGTGTTTTAATAACCCAAATTTTTTGATGTAATATTTCTGTTGTAATTATTTTCAACATAATTGTTTGATGAAAAATCATTATTACAGTGATTGGAGTATGAATTTTATTTCACTAAATTAGTATTGAGGATTATTATGCCAAAAGGTTTGTTTCTAGTTTATCAGTTTCTTTAGACAACTAAATATTAATTGTAACAATTGTGGAGATGAGAATAAGTTAAAGGACATGTTTTTGTATTACTAAAAATGTCACCTTGATCTAAAAAAGTAATGAATTAATGATTAATTTTTGAAAAGGAGGCTATGAAAAATTATGATGGGTTGATGTGTTTGTGATTTCTATTTTCATTGGTAGGGTTTGTATCATGTGGAATATATAGATTTATTTTGATAGAGTTTATATGTAAAATGGAAAGAAATTACCGATCAACATGTGGGATTTAGGTGAACCACTGCTAAGGTTGTCTCTCAGATCATCAATAGTATCGGCCAGTAGAAAGTCGAGGGACATGAATGGAATACCCAGAGATGGAAGTGTAGTGCATGGAACCCATATATGACGATTCATGGTGGGGTTTGAGGGATCCAGCATAGGGTGATTATATCATATAATGGGAGTTTCTGATAATCGATTTCTGGAGAATTTTGGATGCAGCTTATATTATAAGAGAGTGGGAAACCTGTTGAAACATCAATGTGGGATATGATTTCTATGGTTACTAAATCTCCATTTATAAGAAAATATATATAAAACAATCGTTTTCCAATCTAATTATTCTAAACTGTTTGATCATTGGTGAGTGTTATCTCTTTCCCTGTGCTTATCCATGAGATATTGTTCATAGGAATTCATCCATTCCTTGTTGTTTGAGGAACTAGTTAAAGCACCCGATCATCATTTGATTATTATAAAATCTAAAATATGGTGGAAATAATTTGAAATGTTATTCTCATTTATAAAATGATTATCAAAGTAAGGATATAGGGTTTGAAGATTTTTTTTGTTATGGTGATACCTCAGGGTATCTAACTTGGGGCAACAAGAAGTTAATAACAAAAATCTAATGGATCACTATTATTTTCCAAGGTACTACATTGATGAGTGATGTCTATAAATTCCTCAGAAATTCTCATTTGTAGTGTGTTATTTTATATCATGTCTAATGATTTTCTGAGATAGAAATAGAGGTGATCACATGTTCTATTTTTTCAATTAAAATTTCATGCATTCGAGTTCCACATACATGATATTAAGATTCTATTTTTAATTTTTATGGAACTATTTTATGAATAAGAAGATAAACATATAATGTAAGTTAGATTCCATGAACTAGAGTTGATATCCACACTATTGTTAGGTGAATATGTTAGAATAAATGTGTATCCATATTTAGTGAAATATAAAAGGACCAGTGTAGTTATATGTCCCTACATGAAGATTCTGAAAAAAATCTCATGAATTAAAATTATCACCAAAAACCGAGTTAAGAAGTTTAATTATGTTTTTGGAAGGATATTGTAGAAACCGTAAGTATTATACTTTTTGAAAGAGATATATTCACATTATTCATTCATGCTAAGATGAAGATAAAATATGTGAAGGTGTGAATCTTGTTCACATCAAGAGAAGGATATTCACTATAATTTTGCATGACAAGAATAAATTCATCGATATCGCATATAATATTTATTAAATATGTTCATTGAAAACATATAGTGTCCTCAATCATGTTTTTTGGAAGAAAAAACTATGTGGTATCACGTGATTACGCAAAGGAAAATAGTGTGTACTCATACTGTGTTTTGTATGAATGAAGGATATAATGATAGCATATAGTGAGATTAAATTATAAAATAGATGATACATGCAATATTTGTAGACTATTCAGGAAAAATATGATGGTATGTATACATGGACAACATAGAGCATGAATATGTGTGAGATAGTGTGTGTTCATGGTGACATTGTGAGATTTTCTCTAACAGATTATTTTACTCAAACCCATTCATGTTTTTTAAAAGGTAGACCAATGTTATGAATTGATAAGGCCACACAATATATATAGTGAGTGTTAATCATATAATTGTTTATTTTGATTAATAAGATAAAAATAAAGCACAGAGTTTTTAATTTTTTATTGAAAAAATAAGGCACTAAAATATTATAGATTATTACATGCATTAAACATTATCATATAAATATGATAAATGAATGTATGAAGAACAGAAGATGATTCATGTGTATAATAATTGAGTTTAGAAGAATAAATATTTTTTCAATAAAGAAAAGAATAATATGTCTAGTAATTTATTGATAAATCTTTTTTGTTCATTCTATTATTACAGTGAGTTAATTTAAAGGTTCTATCTTCTTCAATTTCGGAGATTACACTGAGATGACTAATATATATTTTTTTATTATACTTTGTGGAATTAAATGAATTTATGTTGAAGTTAGCACGTGAAGAATTAGTTTTATCTAGTCGATAAAATAGGATTATCGGTTTTTTGTTTCTATTGAATCTTGAATTTTTTATGATCTTTCTCAATTAATTACTATTGTTTTTGTAAACAATGATGGGATGATAGTATATATAAGAGTGGAGGTATATCAGTATAATTTAGGTAATGTTTTATACCAACCCACAATGTTTTTACGGTTAGACCTTACAAATCGACTTGTAATTGTTGATTTATTTCTATTAGTGTTTGTGTCTTTGATCATCTCAAACACCAAAAGAACACAGTCATGTACTTCAAGGGAGAACATTGTAATAATACTATTTCTTGTGCTTTATTAATCTATTATCTTGTATGTGTCATATTTATGATTGTGGGGAAGATAATTTCACTCTAAAAAGTGTATATGTTCATTTTATCAAAGGGGTAAATGTGAATAAAAGATATTTGGTAAAACTTGTGTACATTGATTCACCCCCTCCACTCAGTGTACCGACATGATCTGATAGGAAAATTAGTGTGATGAACAAATCTATATATATCTTCACTCTACATCATTTATATAATCTAAACATGCATTCCACAAATAATCAAAAAAATGGATGTTTTAGTGTCCTTGAGGATCCAAAAAAATAAGTGACTAATTTTATAATACCTCTGAAAATTTCTCCATAATTGAACCACACTACACTCCCTTCTTAACTTCTTATTAGTTACATTCATATTTATAACCTGGTAAATATAAATATAATAATAATGTTGGGTAAATTTCTTAGTCAGTTAAAATAAATTAATTTTAAATTTATTTTTAAATGATAATCATATGAGAGAAAAATATGATGAGAGACATATCTTATTAAAACTAAATCGACCAATAAGTGTTATACACATGTTTTGATAATATGATATGTACTCTCTAACCAATTTAAATGTAACACATAATAATATTATGATATAACTAACATTAATGATGGAGTATAACTTAGGAACATAACATACAAAAATAGAATATGAATACACATGGGAAAGTGTGAAATTGTAAACATAGATAACCACTTTGAGTTCACACTTAATCTTGTGAAATTAGACAATACTCATCATGTTCATGATTAATCATATGAACCTAGTTAATTTGTACAAAGTATATGCCCAATATTTTGTACAAATATTATTTTCATCATGTCATACTTAATCTTGTGAACATATAAAATCTACATCATATTGATGCACAATCTTGTGAACATAGCTAGTTTTCATCATGTTCACACTCATAAAAATTATCCAATGATGTATATAACGTTAACTAATTCATTAGAGTGGTATATAGGATTTCACCCATAGATTATCCATAAATATGTGTGCCACCTAAAATAAAGCATTAAAATTAAAAAAAAATTAATTGACCTGTGGAAATTAGAAAGGATTTATGTAGTAATTCATAGAATATTTCACATTCCATCCATAGAAAGAAGGTAAATATACTTATATGAACATATCCAAGTGTAGCATAAGTAATTTAGAAGGATAATTATTTATAGTAAAAAATTTATTATTAATTGATAATTTAATTATAAAAACATGAATAAATATCTCCTTTTTAAAAATAATATAAACTAAAGAACAATATTTTCATGAAAATGAAATAATTTTTGAAATTTAAAACATTTTATAAATTAAAATTTGAAAACAAAAGTTGTTTTAGAAAAAAAATATTCTTTTGAAAATATTCATTACAAAAACATATAGATATTAAAGAATTTTTTTACATACACAAGCCAATTAAATTAATTTGGAAAACATGAATTAATTTTTTGAAAAAACGACGTACTTTTGAAAAAATTAATAATATTAACTTTTATTTTCAAAATCACCAAGAATAAAAATCCTTCAGAAACACATTTTAAGAAATATAATAATATATTTTTAATGAATAACTCTCATAATAGTGAATGAAGCAGTAAAATAGTTTTTTACAAATCATTTTTTCATAATTCAAAAAATAAATTAATACTGACATATTCTAATGTTATTTCCCATGAAGGTGAAGTGAAATATTTTGAAATATTTTATATTTAAATTAATCATCAATAATAGATCATATAAAATTATATTAATTTTTTGAATAATAAATGTGGAGTGAAAGATTAAAAGATGAAATTAAATGGGAAATCCCTTTTAATATGTGTAAAATTACATTACTAAAACCATATTGTAAAGAGAGTTGAAAATAATTTTTTTAATTGTTAGTGGACAATTTATTTATTACTATATGTAAAAAATATTTGGATGTTAGGATAATAAATTAGAACATTTTTTAGAAGAGTAAATATAAATATTGATGAAAATGTTTTTATTTAGAAGGAATATGAATTATTTTTTACATCATTAAATTTTATGATGAAATATGTCCCTAAATTTAATTCCACGCAGAATATGGAGTAAATGAAAATCCTAGAACATATGAAAATGACCATATTAATCCATAACCCTATTTAAATCATTATGAATTAAGAAAAATGTTGTGTAATCAAAAACACTTACCTCTCTTCTAACATTTCATTAAATATATTTTAATTTATGAAACATGAAATTTTTCATTAAATTACCCTGAATAAATAAATAATCCTTATGTAATACTTTAATGTGGAAGAATATACACCATATAAACAAAAATATGTGAATAAAACAAAACGTGTCTTGAACAAGGGTTATTTGAGATGATGCTCTTACCATTAATTACATCATACTAGAATGCACCCTAAATTTATGTTAAAAATATAAATATCTAAATGAATTATTTCAAAACCATATTAAAATATATTATCATATATACTCTAAAATAATAATAATTTTTTATATATTTATATGATACTTATAGTTTAATTTAATCATTTTTTTGTAATTTTAATTCTTTTATGCGTGATTTTTAATGAAGAAATTAGAGATAGTTAATTTATATCATTTTAATAGTTAAATATATTTTTAAAATTATTTTAATTATTATGTTTAAATGATTTATTTATCCACATGTTCATATAATGATGAGTTTGATTTAGGTAATTTCCACATGTAAATTGGTTACATTATAATGAATAATAGTATTTGTGTCTTATTAGAACCATAAAAATATATTATTTTACTCTATATTATAATATTAATTGAAAAAATATATTTAAATACCATCTTTTTATGGAGGTGAACAAAATAAAATATGCCACTCCTTGGAAGAGGAGAACTACTTGCACATAAAAATGAGCATTTTATTTTTCCATTGAATGATCAGAGGGTTGAAATAAGATAATAAATTCAATATATTAATAATTATATAAATAAAATTCTTATTTATTAAAAATATATTTTGAAAAACTCATATAAGATGGTTAGAAAAAATTAACAATGTTTCTTCCTACATGGTGGTATTTCTCACATATGTATAAAATTTGTTTTTATTTTTTTGTGGGAAAAGGGTATGGAGGACAATTATTATTTAATAAAAATAATAAAATTTATTTTAAAAACATAGTGCGTTATATAATAAAGTTAAAATTATATTTTTAAAACAAATATTTATTTGAAAATATATAGGGAAAGAATAGTTCTTATGATGAGAACATTAGATTTTCCTCGGAGAATATATTTGAAATAAAGAACATAAGGATTTTTAGTAGAACACATAGATAAAAACCCTAGGAGAGTTATATTGGTTATATATAGAGAGTGGAGATTTAAGAGGAATTATAATTTTGGTTTTTTATATATAGAGGTGGTGGATGTTCCCATTTATATGTGAAGAGAGTTTCATTTTTTTGTAAATAATCAATATATTATATTAATGTCTTTTCGTTTTTTAAAGGATGGTGTGTGGAATCTAAAAATGGGTATCACATAGCATTTCTATAAGGTCGTTGGCCACATGACCTCAGGTGTACCTCCCCATGTTACATAGGCTACCGACTAGCAGTGATGATTTAATATCGATCATTTGGAGACTATGCCAACTTTATAAAATTATCTCACCAATAGAGATTAATAAACTATATCAAAATGATATAAGCATGATGAGAATAATACAAGTTTCATGTGATGTCTAATAATGTAATACAATGACCATAACTATTGTAGTAGATTTGAAATTCCCAAATAAGTTTCACATGTCTAACGCAAAACAAATAAACAAAGACAACTCCAAGAAGGTTCTAGCACAATGTCTGGTTATCTCATCCATTATACAACCCCAAATCATCCATATAATATAGAGATCTTTCCATTATACTGACTTGCATTCACGAACTTTATTCAAGTACCAATCAGGCTGCCAGAGTAGGGTATGATTACAACTCAATTGGACCCCACCAACAGCATATGAAACAAATATTGTCAATAATAGACTATATTGTTGTAAAATGAATAATGTAAAATGAATAAGTAAATATTTATCAAATTTTTGGTAAATATTTAATTACCTACGTAAATCTCTAGGTTCCCAATGAAACCCACACTATCAGAACCTACTTTGACCCATGTCTAAGTATAAACAATCCCCAAGGAATATCACATATCAAAATAAAATGGTTATAAATTATCAATATATTTCAATTCATGTTACAAATATCTAAAACCATTGTCTAATTCCAACAATTGTTTCCTATAACACCATTCCTAGAACCCCATGATTATTTGGAGCACCGGTCACTATCTCACACCTCATTTATCAGTCAATCACCTATGAGTATTTAGAGAATCAGTATGTGTCCCCCACCCGCTTATCAGTTAATCACATATGAATATTTGAAGAATCTATCTATGTCCCACACTAGTAAATAAATCATTCATGCATATATTACATATATCACATAAATCAAGATTAATCAATATTAAGTCCACTTTTATCACATCAAGTCATTTCATCCATCAAAATTACAAAAAAATCATGGTTCAATATTTTAATCAAATAGAATAACATCAGAAATTAAACAATAAAACAATTTTCATTATTTAAATCATATGACCCATTAACCCATTATGGGTAATCCAACCATCTCAAAATTCTCATTTCTAATTCATTCATAAAAACATTAATTAACCAATCACACAATTTCAATTTCTCATCAATTCCACAATCAAAATATTCCAAAAATTAATTATCCAATTTCTCAATCCCATTCCACTAATTTAATAGTAATAATTACCATAATACAATTTTCCCATATTCAACACATTTTTTAATCACTTGGAAAATCAATTAATCTATTCCATGATTCCATAAATTAATTAGTCCATGAATTTATTAAATTCACATTTCAATTTTAAAAAGTGAAAATTGAAAACTCAAAACACATAAAATAAACTATAATTCAATAAAATAGAATTTTAATTCATATTACCTTCCTCAGATTTTACAATGAATTCTTTTAAATGGACAATCTAAAAATATAAGCAGAACAATAATGATCAGGATGAAGAAAAAGATCAATATCCAAAACATATACCCAAGATTGTATTATTTAGATCCATTAATATAAAGATACAAATCCACTACAAATAGAGGAAAAAATCCCATCAAATGACGATATAAGGAAAATAATGAGGGAGTATGACATATAGAATGAGAATCACTTACTGGGAGAGGTTTAGGTCCATCAATGAATCGTTGATTCATATAAAAAGTAGGCTTAATGAATTTTATATCATCATGGTTCCTTTAAAAACTATAGGAATGTGTTAGGGTCACGTTGGTTTTACTTTCGGTGAAATCAAGGGGGTTTGGGAAATTGTAATCTAATTTTCAGGGGCTTAATTTTCCACATGCATGATTTTCACTAATGGTGCAACTAACTATGCACCTCACTCAGGTGTGTCACATGGTTATCACTAAGACTTTCAAAGTTTGAAAAAAAAAAGTATGGCGACTATAAAAATCACCTCTATGGTGTTCTACAAGGTTTTTTGGGTTGGGATCATGTTTTGGGAAAATAATGCACCAACCATGCACTTCCCCCACTTCCGTTTAAAATTCTATAGTATTACACAAAAATCCACTTGGTAACACCCAAAAAAGATATACCCAAAACAAATAAAAAATGGTAGTTGTAACTAGGCTCGAGACATCTCCAAAAAAGTTTGGGATTATAAAGTCTCTCCACCTTATAAAAACTCATCCTAAAGCTATAATACAAATCATATATGAGAATATAAAGAGAACATATCCGACCACTGAGCCCGAATATCCACTTATCTCTACTAAGTTTCCCTGAAATAATCCCTTGTTTTAACAACGTATAAACTATCAGATTTTTATTTCACCTAAACACATTCATAATGTGATCCACAACATTTATAAGATTACCCTATATAGTGCATCTATCTCAATCCCAATATCATCCACATAAATCAAATTATTAGAGTTCTGGTGATACTTCTAATGCATTTAAACATGAAAAAAAAAATCACGCATTGCAATGTACCTTTATAGAAGGGAAAATCTATATTACATCATCCATATTCACTCCAAAACCTCAATCTATCAAACAAATATGGGTACCAACATTCAATATCTTAAAATACATTAATGACCCAATCATCGAAACACCCAAAAAAACATTATCAACCACTATAAACTCTAGGGTCCATGGAAGTCTATCAACATAGGACATATGGATATACTAAGATATAGCCATATATTTTCGAATAAGTTGAACCTCCATCGAAATCAACAGCATGAGACCTAGTCCTATCAAATCATACTCACTTGACTCATCCAACATAGGGGTGATCTGTATAGCTTACCATAAAGAGAATCATATTGTTCCATCTGAATCGTCACTTGATAATTTTTTTTGAGGGATACTCAATAAGTGAAATTTAATTCACCCATAACCCACTAATGACATACACACATTCTCATTGGTTATCTTTATGTACATGTATCATAAATTTCGACTGCCCAACTATTTTTGTGTGGAATTTTGTACTAAGTAACAACTTATGTACAAAGAACCACCTATAAGACCTTTTATAAGTTTGAAGTTAAAAAATTGTTAAAGTATGAGAGTATAATATATGGAACCTCATTTGTAAGGATTATATTTAGAACATACTTGTATTCTAATGGATCAAATGGGAAATTTCCCATATAGGATAGAAATGTACTAATATTGTAATTTGGTCTAAATACAACCAAATAAAATCATTATTATAAGTTTTACTTGGGATACCAACCACAAAATACATTTTAATGTTACCCAAATTCAATTATAGAATATGAAATGGTGGTAGTAAATCACCTGGTCATTGATTCTTGGCCTTGACCTGTTGAAAACTATAGCATCATGTCACAAATTTTGATATCTCGCTTTTTATTCATAGACACAAATATTTTTAACATTGGTCATGATATATTTTGGTCAAACCCAGATGTAAAATCCACACTGAGGAATAAAATTCACACTTCATCTTCTCCCACATACTCACAGACACAATAACATGTTTCTACAAATAGATGATCTCATCGTAATTAATGATTTAATAAGAAAGTGATTCCCCACCATTAAGTATTTACCTCAAGGACAAAACATTTGGATCATGATACTACCTTTCCCCGATCCAACTAAAATGTTTTGAATACACTCTAATGGACATGATAATAATCTTCCCCTCTCTATCATAAACCACAACATGCATCACAGCCAGTAAAAAGACCATTTTCCACCAAGATTTAGACTCTTAAATGACCTAAGTTTGCGATTTACTGATTAAATCACTAACAACATTGTTTCCCTTATTGATTGTATATTATAGATCAAATTATAATGACTACATATAATCAACCAACATTTACTATCATAGATTTTAATCCCTTTGGAAAAAAGATATACTTTATGCTCTTGTGATTGTTATGCCTAGTAAAAATTACACCCAATAGATAACGTCACAAACACCTGAACGCTTAAAAACCTATAGACAACATGAGGTCTTGTGTAGGGTAGTTCCATTTATGTGTCCTCAACTATCAATAACCATAGGCCACAACTTGATCTCCCTACATCAACACTCCTCCAAGACTTATCATAAAATTTTTATAAAACACCATAATATCATCCCATGGATCAGGTAGGACTATGATTTTTTCCATAATAATGTAATTATTTATCTCATGGAAAGAATTTTCACATGATGTAGACCATTAAAAAATTATAACCTTCTTGTTGAACCCTGATAGATGTGATTCCATGAAGTAATAGTCTAAGTTAAACCTTCAATAATAGCCCAATGGTCCTAGAAAATAATTGATATGGATAGCATTTTTTGATTTCTCCCAAGAAATCACCACCTCATACAACTTTTGGTCAATTGACGTACCTTCCTTTAGAATGATGTGACCCATGAAGTTTAACTAATTGATCCAACATTTACATTTAGAAGACATGACGTATAACATATTCTCTTACAGTGTACTCAGGATGATGTTCATATGTTCGACATGATTTTCATGATTCTTGGAGTACAACAAGATGTCATCCAGAAGAACAAAGACAAATAGATCTTGTTATGGGTGAATGTTTCTATTCCAAATGGACATAAACACTTATTCTACATTCTTCCACCCAAACAGCATCAAAAAAATTTATAAAGGTCATACCATCTTCTTAAAGCAGTATGAGTTATATAAGAAGGTTGAAATATTGACTAATGAAACCCTGATCTCAAGATGATCTGGGAGAAAACAGAAGCACACTTGAACTAGACATATTGTTCATTGATATTGGGTAGAGGGTACTTGTTCTTCACATTCATTTGTTACAACATCCAGTAATAAAAAACAAGAACAAATACATGTCAACCTTGTTTGGAAACAAAGCTAGTGAACCCCAAGGAGACATACATTTATTGATAGACCCCATATCTTTTGACTCTTCTACTAGATTTTTATGATCATAAATCATTGTTTGTTCTTTTTTATATTGTGGAATAGAATCTAACTCATCCCCTAGCCTAATCTCAATTGTAAATTCCAGATATTTTATATGTGTATTCTTGAGAATTCATCCAGAAAAACATATTGGAATCTATCCACTACATGTAGAATGGAATCATGCATTACACCTCCCTTATCCAATAATATACTAGAAACCTAGGTAGTGAATTCTCCCAATTACAGATGATCTGGTCTCTCATGGACCACCTTGATATCCCACTCCCCATGGTGAATATAATTTTCACCCTTCAGATATGTAAAAGTCACTCTCATGTGGTAAAAATATATATGGGATGGGTACTGTACAAACAAGTCCATACAAATATTTAGTTCAAATTATAACATATCCACAATGTTGATATCCCAATGAAAATGATACTCCCAAACCTTGAGAGAAGAACCATTTCATAACTAGATGTATCTCGATAATACTTCCAATAGTGTATCAATCATCATTACCCCAATTAGAAACTCCAATACCAGACTCAAAATATTCCCAATATATTAAGATATAAATTAATGAGAGGAAACACTATCAAATAAGTCACTAGATAGAATATAATATATAATAATAGTATATTTAACTATTTAAAACCTACTCTCACTATCAACTAGTGTAGTTGAACTCCATGAATATTTCATAACCGCTATCCTTGTGATAAATTTTGAGTCTCTTAGCTGCCTCACTCTATAGATAGATGATCTCATTCCTAGAATAACCTATTAATCTTCTGTGACCACCAAAACCAGTTGAAAAATAACATCCAAATTCATATGGGGTGGAAGACACCATTTAAGTACACTGATTCTTCCTATCTCTTCAAACATTACCCATCTATTATGGGTTCTTGGAGAACCTATGTAGATGTAACATCCATCTATAGGATCGTAACCCAACCGATTGCTAGGAAAATATTCTAAAAAAGTGACTCAGACAACCACACTGGTGAAAGATGATGTGAATACCATTCTATGTAACTTACCCTTCCATGGATACACTACATTCCACTACCATGGTCAACAATTTCAAAATGAAACCTCCTTCTCTTAGATTTCATAACTCATAACCATCCAGTAGAATCCAAAATTCCTCTATCAAAATTAACCTCCAGGTTCCCCTCAGAAATAAGAGACCAATTTACCACTTCATAACACATTTTCAGCAGAAATATATTCACATGGGAAATAATTTCACATTTAATAAAATATTTAAACCACATTTTCGTAGTACCCTCACCTCTATCCAATGCTAAAAAAAGCACTCAAAATCAATATAGAAACCATTATAGTCTATAATAGACATAATCCCTAGAGTTAACCTCATAAAATAATAGTTTATCTCTTTTATAAGCATCTCAGGGTTACATATCTCAAATAAATTTTCCTTAAAGTACTTCCACTCCATAGTCTCCAGCAATCTATCCTGATTCTGGATATCCAACTAGTGATTTTCTTAACTATGTAACATTTAAGCATAAAATTTTACTATATTCCATGTAGGAGTCCCTATGAGGTCAAGCATAGTATGAATATATTTAATCCATAACTATGCTTCCTTGGGACAACCCTCTCCTATAAATGTTGGAGGGTTATGCAACTAAAACACCCATGTCAGGTCTGGCATACTCTTCACAACCCACAATGGGTGTCTCTACCTAAATTGTATGAAATGAGATAGGTTTTCATGGAATAAATCACTGAAATCCTTGCCTGGAACTATTTTGGAAGCAGGTACCACTAATGGTAGTTCATTCCCAAGAATAACCTCCCATCATTCCGTCAACAAGAATAATAATGGATGAATAAGTATAAAATTATAAAAACATGATTCAGGAAACATAAAAAACCTTAAAAATTATAGCAATAGGTTTTCACATAATGAAAAAACAATCCATCCATCATTTTTTACCACGCAGTCAAAATCAGCGCACTATCATTGCCCTTAACTATCCTATATCTAGGGAATGTTTAAAAAAGGGTGAACACATTCTCATTAGTTAGGATTGTCATTAGACACCCATTTTTTACATCCTGTATCATTATAAATCTTTAAAGTTGACACTAAGATCCTTTTAGTTCAAATTTACATAATAAATAAATGAACATTCAGATAAAGAAGTCACCACAAAACCTTTTATTCCCAAGTGTTCCTAAAAATGACGCATGTCATAATAGTTCCTAAATTCCTAGAATGATGCATGAATACTCAAATCTCATGTCATTTCAATAAACTAGTCAAAAATCATATAATATCAAAAACAATAATAACATGACACACATGTGCATCACTTTAGATGAAAAAACATCAATCTATTACAAAAAAAATCAATAAAATAATCCCACCCAGGCTACATGGCTTTTAAACTCATACATGGATTTTATACTCCCATGAAGGATTTCTTAACATTGATCTGACTCATACTATTCACATTTCTACCTTTCCCAAATAGTAATAAAAAATAGACAAGGAAAAAATCCCCTTTGATACCATTTTTTAATGTCTTGTCCCAAATTCCACACACTGTTTCCCCAATCAAGTCGGCCACATAACCTCACGTAAGCCACCCCATATTGTAGTGGTTTCCGACTAGTATTGAGTGTTTAATATAGATCATTAGGAGAATATAATTTCCTAATAAAATAAGCAAAAAAACGAAAATAATCCTAAAATATACAATTGACATAACCATAACTAGATTAATAAAACTATAACATAATGACAAAAATATGAATAAAATATCAAAAACAAAACTCTAAACATGAAATAACTAATTAAGTGACATGTGTCTATTGAAAAACAAAAAATAAAGATACAAACAACTACAATTGGGTTATGAAACCATGTATGATTCCTTAATCCGTGATCTATCCCCAAATAATCAACCTAAAAAAGGGATTGTTCCCTTGTCCTGAACTACAAAAAATAATACTATTTAGGTAATGATTATGAATCATGATTATGGTGCCATTAAAACTCAGTAGGACACTACCAATGGTGTCCAAAATAGTATTTAGCCAATAAAATCTTATGTATTTTTATATAGAATGAAGTAAAATGAATAAGTAAACTATTATCACATTTTTAAATAATGATTAATTAACCACACAAATCCACAAGATCAAAATGACACCGATATTATGAATATCTACATCAACCTATACTGTAGTCTAAACTATTTAAAATGGATATCACATATCACAATACAATTATTATCAGTTATAATTTCATTTCAATTCATATTATATAAAATTATTACAACATTTAGAAACAAATATTTTGGGAAAAGAACACGATTTATAGTATCCTATGAGTATTTGGAGCATCAGTCGCTATCTTACACATCATTTATCAGTTAATCACTTATGGGTATTTGGAGCAGCAGTCTCTATCCCACAGCTATATATCACTGAATCACATTTGTGTATTTGGAGAATCAATTAGTGTTTGAAACTCATATATCAATCAAACATAAATATTTCAGATATATCATATCATTCAAGGTTAATAACCATGTAAACATATTTATAACTTTACAATGTTTATTCCATCACAATAATAAAACATTCATCTTTTGACATTGGAATCACATGGTATAACCTAATAAATTCACCAATAAACTAGTTTTAAATATCTAAATCATATATCCCTTTAACCCTTTAATGTTATTCGAACCATCTCACAATTACCATTTTCAATTAATTCATAAACATATAAATTGATCGGTCAAAAGATCACAGTTTTCCATCAATTCTATAATCACAACATTCAACTAATAAAATAATGAAAAATTAATTTAATTCCACCATTTCCATAATCACAATTACCAAAACTCAAATATCCCTAATTCAATGAATTTTGTAAACTCTTGGAAACTAAATTAAGAAATTCCATGATTTGATAAATACATTAATGAATTAATTCAATTAAATTCAACATTAAATTGAAAAAATTTCCAATTGTAATTTTACAGCATATACATGAAACATTAATTAATGTTTATTGGAATTTAATTTAGGCAATGTAACTCAAAATTAAAGACGAATACATGACAACTGAAAATAACCAAATTGAATTAAAATAACCAATATCCCGATGAAGAATGAGATATATATGTTAATATTATACCCAATAAAATGTTGTTTAAATCAATGAATACCTATTTCTCAATCGAATATAAATAGAGGAAAATAGTCTTTCTAAGGATGAGGGAAATGTGAGAGATATGAGTGAAACTATATGGGATGAGAATCTCTTACTATGAGAGATGAAAATCAATTAATGAATCTTATATTTGTTTTGAATGGTGGTTGTAATTCCTTGGATCTTTTCTGAGAGACACTATGATGGGGAGGAGTGAGTTAGGATTGAGTAGGTTCGGCAATATGTGATGTCATGGGGATTTAGGAATTTAAAATCAAATTTTCAATGGTTTAATTTTCCCCACATAAATTTTTATTTAGGGGGGATTAGTTTCCATAATAATGCACAAAACTTTCCACCTCACCCTAAGGTGTCGGACAATTACCACTAAGAGGGTGCAGAGTTAAAAAAAGTAGAGTGACAGCCATGTGAATCGCCTGAGTTTGGGTTCACATGGTTTTCTGGGCTGGCAAAATTTGTTTGGGAAACACATTTTCCAACCATACACTATCTCTATTCATTCTAAAATTCTCCAATATCTCCAAAAAACTCCCCAAGGAAATACCCAAAAAAGATAAACTCAAAATAAGAAAAGGGCACCTCTTACTATGCTCATGACGTCTCTAGAATTGGTCAGGGTCTTACATGGTGCTTTCAAAAGTTGACAAGAATATAGTGGGAATGATTCTGGTATAAGAAATAACTCCTCCACACAAATTTTTTTTTATTTTTACTTTTTTATGAGTTTTTCATTAATTTAATTTTTATCAATACTTATTTTTAACATGGTAATGATTTTTCAACCCTCAGAAAATTATTTTTTAAAAAAATGAGAAAAACTGTATTACGTAATTTAGAAATTATGATCTAAAATATTGAAACCATTTATTAAAATAATATTTCTTAGGGTGAGATAATTTAATTTTATTATTATAACACATTATATGTATAATCCATTTTTTATAAAAGAAAGAATTTTAAAGTATAGAAATTTTGTTTAGAATAAAATTACAAATTTTTAGTATTTTAATAAATTTAATTGGGTTGTTATTAATGAAGTATTGTTATGTTGATATTAAAGTAATGAAAAATATAATTCAACCTTGAGAATAATAAATCAAAATAGAAAGGTGAAAAATATTTTTTTAGGATAAATGATTACCTAATCATTCAAAATCTAAAACATGGGGTTTCTAAATTCAATAGAGAATTTTAAAAATAAAAATTTAACTTAATCCAGATGGTTTTATCTTTTTGATTGGTTTTTATTTTTTAAATTCCTATTTTTTTTTATAATGTAAAAAATTCTATGATATACGTATAAAATGTATTTTTAATTATTCAACTAAAAATTAATACTTTTAAAAAAGTATAAACTCTTAATGGTAAAATTATATTTACATAATAAATTCAAAAATTTATACCTTTTTTTAAAATTAAAATTCAATATTTTTGGAATATAAATAATAAATGAAAATATAAAATATAATGAAAACGTTTCTTGATAAGAAAATGATTCTTTTAAAATACTAATTTTTTATATTCTTATTTACTATTCATTACTAATTGAATTTTTTATAATATATTATTTCTATGAAAAATATATATTATCATCATCAATCAATAATATATATATATCATCAAATAAAAAAATAAAGCTCCGAAAAAGGAAATTTTTTAGAAAATTTTTTCATAAGAATAAAATTATCTTATTAGTTATTAAGCTATTATAATTGATTATTTTTCAATTCATTGATATAAAAATGGCTATTTTATAAACTTTAAAATGTGGTTACGTTTGTTTATACCATAACATTTATGTTCTATTTAATAATTATAATTTATCCTAATTAACATTTGTCCAAGTTTTTTTTTGTTTATTGATGAGTTTGAATGATGCCAATAAAAATAATATTTAACTAAGGTATTTCTATATATAAAAATATAAGGGAAATTAAAAAATGGTTTATTCTCATGGAGGAACCAAATTATATTCAACATAGATAAAATGATTTTAATTGAGAATAAATTTATAGGGATGATTTAGAAGGATGCAATATTGACAATAATTTATATCATTAATAGAGGCTTGTTATGTTTAGTATAATAAATGAATCAATATGATATGTTTTATAAGAAGAATATAACATTGATGTAAATTAAAATATATATATTTAAGTGGTTTATTATTAGAAAAGATATGAAAAATAGATTATTCAAATCACATGGAGAAGAAATATTATTTCACCATTATTGTTTCTTAGAGAAAGTATTATAAATGATTTAAAAAATCTGTTGTAAAAACCATTGAATACCATGATTACTCTATCATGGAGAAAGTGAAATTTTTTAACAATGTAATGAGAAAATTTTTTTGGAATGCGCTTAGATTATGAGAAACATCGATGGAGCATAATGGGATGGTGATGAATCTAAAGAAAACCCCAATGATGAGGCTGTAACATCAGTAGATGAATTGAAGATAATAATCCAGGGAAAAACTAAAATGATGATGCTGTAACATCAAATAGTATTATTGGGTTAACTACCCATTAGCCTTATTACTAATGACCTAATATCTTATGTTCTCACATTGGCATGGAAAAACTGCATGTTCACCCTCTCAATCATCAGAAAATATCCCATGAAACCTTTTAGAATATTATATATAAAACATTACCTTATTCTTTTTAGATATATAAAAAACCCATATAATAATAATAAATCCTTCATATGTATGCCGAAAAAACATTTGATCATTATTTATTTCATCATCTCATAAATTAACCCAAGGAAAAGAAAAAACATTAGTTAACAAATAATTACAAAAATATTATAGTAATCTATATATATAATTAATTTTTATGGTATCATATGAGAATACCCCCATTGATGCATAAAAATACTTAAAGAAAATTTAAATAGATAGAACACAATTTTATAAAAACATTTTAAATATTATTCAAGGATAATAAAAATTGTCCTATTTTCATTGACTGTTTCAATGATTAAAAATACATTGATCAATGTGAATATCATTTTAAATTAAAAATAATTAAATCTTGAAATGTAACATATATAACTAATACTGGATATAATGGTGAGAAAATCCTTTCATACAATAAAATTTTAAAAGAATATTTTTTCACGCTTTTGTAATGATTATAAAAAAGACCCATTCAGAATATAAAAATAAATTTCTTACAAAAGTATATAATAAAATAAAAATATTTTCTAAAAAACATTTTAATATTACATAAATTTATATTATAACTCACATAAATCATTTTAAAGAACATGTATATGGATGATCAAAATTATGGACCAAAAAAGGTGAAATATTGTTGACATACCATAAAAATAATATATTATTAATCCTGAGTACCATTTTTTTTAGAATGCTAAGGGTAATTAAAAATATCATAATTAAAATAAGATATATTAAAATAGATGGTTTTTTGAAGATAAATTCAATACAATATCCAATAATTTCAATTATAAGATAAAAAATCCTAAAAAAGATAGATTGTATGATAAACCCTTACATCATGTTTAAACATACTTCATATGTGATATATCATCCTGTATAATAAAAAAATATTATTATTATATTTTAGAACAATATTCATACATATGATACTATATAACATTCCTTTATAAGTTTAATTACCAATTTATTAATAATTATTCCTTAAAAGCAGTATTCAGGTGTTAAGTGTTCTTTTTTATACATATTTTTTCAATCAGTGATTCCATTCCATCAACCTTTTTTGCTGATTCATTATCTATTGAATCATAATCATTTCATAAATTTAATATTAATTCATTTTATAAAATTTTAGAACCATCTAATTAAAGATATGAATCAAAATGAATTACAACAATTTGTTGAGGTGGTAGAATTCATATATGGATTAAGAAGTGTTTTTTTCAAATAATTGAATGAAAGGAAAGTATACAACAATTTATTAAATAAATCCATGTTAATAATTTCATCATTACAAATCATTTACATATCATAAATATTACATCTCAAAAAATCCACAAAATCCATAGAACTTAATATTTTGTATCCTTGATTATTGGTTACATATGAAACATAATTTATAACTCATGTAAATGTTTATCTAGAATATATACACACTGGACCCCCTTCAGGTTTTCGTTTATGATATAATTATCTTCATAACCTATGGAAAATAAATTTATAAAAAGGTTGGTCTAAAATTATAGTATGAAGAATACAACCTCAATATATAATCAAGGGATAAATCATACACATATGAGAGAACATGTGAAATATATCAATGTATTACCAAATGAAAATGGAACAATAAGAGTTTTTCTTATGTAAAGAAATTTGAAAAGGTAATCACAAATGAAATAACACATACCCTCATATAAGAGCATGAGATAATCACAAAAACATAGAATAAGGAAAATATTTTCATATTCTCATGAAATCATAGATATATAGAAATCATATAAAACATGAAATTATAAGTATAAGTCAAGGATCACCTAATATATAAAAACAACAATCTTAAGTCATAATAATTTTAAAACTTATAGGAATATTTTTTTATAATATCACCTAAAATTAAAATATAAATCCATATAAATAATATTCCCTAAGTGAAGAACTTATTAAATAATTATAGACATTAATATTATATAATGAATGAATTTTCATGAATATGGATTTAAAATGAAGAAAAATTAATTAGATGGATTGGAAAAAGTAAAAAAATGAAACATATGGGGAGTTGTTTTGTGAAATGGGTATGGGGACATTTAATGAATGAAATATATAATTATTTCTATCACGACCTATCCCAGTGGGGCCCATGCCACAACTCCCCATGCCCACCTCCAATATTCTAGGGGCTGGTGACTAGCACCGAGTAGGCATGTCAATAACATGGGAGGCATTTATTATAAACCTGTACACAAACACACACACACCTCCAAGCCCACAAAGTTGAAAAGTAAAAAACTACTAAAAATAGAAATGCATCAATACACTAAAATCCCAACCAATAGAGTACGACAGGAATGTAAAGTACAGCAATGTAAAACCTTAGGCCAAAAGTACAATCCCACAAAAAGAAATTCCTCGACAAAGTCCAACCTGTAAAGAAAGGTACTGGGAATGCAATCTGTACTTGTAGGGACACACCTTGGCCTACTTGATCTCACTGAGCATCGTCCGGTCCTGGTCCACCTAGAGTCCTATCAAAGGCTCACACGTCTGCACAAGACACGACAGGTGCGGGAAAAGCCCATGCCGGGGTGAGTATACCAATACCCAGTACAACACCCCAAAAACCACAAAGGAATACAACAAAGGAGATACCAAAAAATTAATGATACATTCAACTCTACACAGTATATGTTTACAGAAAATATAATAAGAATATCAAGATATACTGATACCTGATCAACTATCGTGAAACCACCACTAAGATCCAGCTCGAAGATTCCACTAAGAATGTAACAGGGAGAACATTCTCCTAGGTCTGAAGAGAGAGAGATACAAAGAAATCGTTCCTGGAGAACTCACTCCACAAGTACTTAAGAATACGATACTTAGATGAGGATCACAACCAATAGATATGGGGTGATTCCAACAACTTAGTTTGAACCAATCTGCTGAGTAGAGGATCGGCGCCCGGGTAAGGTAGGTCACGTCGATACTAAGAACTCTACCTAGGGTACTAGGAAGTAATAGAGGATCCAGCTCTAAGCCTCACAGAGGGGATTCCAACAAATCTATTCAAGAATTCCTGCTGAAGTGATCATACTATTGTACGTAGTAAATGATACTAGAAACCTTCAGTGGAAAGACCAAGGGAATGAACCCTAGGGAAGCTATCCCATGTCAGGGAAGACAAATGGCTCAATCCATGTCAAAAAGGTTACACAGCGTGTAGTAGGGTCACAAGTCGTGTTCCTTGACTCCAGGTATGGCCCGTGTAAAATGGCCCATGACTTAAGGCTTGTTGTTTAAAATGTAACTACACAGTGTGTAGATGTATTACACGTTGTGTCCGAGTGTCTGGGGTTCACTCAGTGTACACTGGCCATGTGCCCGTACACGGCATCAACCTGTGTCGCCCTGCCCATGTAGCAGTACATGGGTTATCTCGTGTATTTGGCCGGGTCTGGCCGGGGAAGGGTATACATGCTGTGTCCTTGGCCATGTACCCAACCCGTGTCTGTGTACTCCTGAAGTACACGCCCAGTGGTCTGTCGACGAACACATGCTATGTAGTCGGTAATTATCCAGAATTTTTTTCATCATCCGCTCACCTCAGGTGGATCTCAGATTCTTGATCCGACCATCCGATCATCACGAAACATAGGATTTCAGTTCTTCCCACCTTTATAGAACCAATTCCATTGGTTTCGTGATTTCGATCGGCCTTAATAATGCATCCTGATTTGCCCGCACAAAAACTCTCAAAGAACGGGAACTCCTGAACCATATCGATTCGTCTTCTGCCATTGCTATCACACCTCCTCTAGGTCATCTCGATGTCATATCTTTGATTTTAGATCATTGCACCATCAATCGGATATGCAAGGATTGATTCCTCCGGAAAAGGTTTACGCGGGGAGGAATGGGAAGTCACCACGAAGAACAGGGAATAATTCTCAGCCAAAAACAAGAGGGACGGACATCGATCGTTGATCGTGATGATCCGGGTTTGTTGCCGTTAGATCAAGCCAAAACAAATCAATATATTTAGATCATGGATGTTTTGATCTCCCGATAAAATTCCCAAATCACACCCTCTTTCATAATGAATGATCTGTAGGCTAATCTGTTCATATATTAGTCTGCATTAACTGTGGGTATTCAAGAACAGAAAAAGAGAAAAATATTAAATGTCCAACCAGGATCCTCGGCATTCGTTGGTGATGATCTAGTCGTCGTGTTGTTGTCGCCGGTGAAACTCGTCGAGAACGTATTCGCCGCGTTGGGAGGTTTTCTCCAGAGCTTCCCAAATACTCTTGGGGAAATTCAGGGTTATGAGATCTGTAACCCTGATCCCCTATGAAATCATTAATTTAAAATGTTAAAATACTTCGCTACAAAAAGATTTAATAAAATATTTTTATTAAATATTTCATTACGGTTACGTCCAAAAACTAGATTTCACCACCGACCTGCGCCAGTTGATATTAGGTCTCTCCTAAGGTAAAATCACTGCTCTGAATGCAACGGTTCCCTCAGATTTCTGATCCACGAACCTGTTCAAGATTTATTCTACTTTTTTAGGAAAACCCCATGCGCGTGTAATTTAATTATTTAATTAAATTCAATCATTTTTTCCAGACTCACCGGTCCTCAGAACTGCATTCCATCACAAACCTGGTCTTGAAAGAATTCCCATTTCATATTAAAATAATACATGGAAAAAAAACCTGCGGCATTACATTCTCCCAAACTTAGGGCTTTATGTCCCTGAAAAGACAAAACAAAGGCTACTAAAAAAGATGTGGGTACTGCACACGAATTTGAGCCTCCCGCTCCCACGTGCTCTCCAAAAGATTCTCTTACTGCCACCAGACATGCACTAAGAAAATAGCTTTCCCACAGAGGATCTTCTCCTGCTGATCCATGATCTCCAATGGGTACTCAGCAATGGTTACTCCATCATCGATGTCTAGCTTACCCCAGTCGATAACATGTGATGGGTCCGGCACGTACCTCTGCAACTACGACACTGGGAAGACGTTGTGTACCCAGTCCATCTGAGGAGGTAGATCCAAGCGGTACGCCACCTTTCCAACTCTACTAAGAATCTGAAAAGGGTCGATGAACCTCAGAGAGAGTTTGATGCCTCGTCCAAATCTTTTCAATCCCCATCGACATTAGACCTGAAAGAATGCATGGTCTCCCTCCTTGAACTCCAAGGGACTCCAGATCCTTTCAGTATAAGACGTTTTCCGACTCTTTGCAGTCCTCATCCGCTCCTGGATGACTTGAACCTTCTCTGTAGTAGCTCGCACCATCTCTAGGCCAATGATTGCTGACTCTCCTGGGTCGGTCCAACAAAGTGGTGACCTGCAATTTTTCTTATACAAATCCTCAAATGGTGCCATACCAACAGTGGAATAATGACTATTGTTATAAGAAAATTCCACCAGTGGTAGGTGATCATCCCAACTACGACCGAAGTCATGTAGCAAGCTCATAGCATATCCTCCAGAACATGGACGGTCCACTCTGTCTGACCATCATTATGAGGTTGAAACACTTTGCTCAAGCGTAGCTGAGTCCCAAAAGCTTCCTGCAATCCCTTCCACAAACAGGATGTGAAACAAGAATCATGATCTGAGACAATCATTGATGGCGCTCTATGAAGTCGAACAATCTCCTCCATGTAGTGGCTTCCCCATCTCTCTACTGAACTCTGCTCTTGTATGGAAAGGAAGTGGGCCGACTTGGTGAGTTGTTCAATGATCACCCAGATGTCATCGTGTCCCCTGGACATACATGGTAAACCCATCATGATGTCCATGGATATCCCATTCCACTTCCACTCTGGCACCTCAAGGGGATGAGTCAAACCTGCTGTAACCCAGTGCTCAGCCTTTACTTGCGGACAAGTAAGGCACCGAGAAACAAACTTTACCACACTCATCTTCATTCATGGATACCAAAACTAACGTCGGAGGTCCTGACACATCTTTTCCATGCCCGGATGCACCGCCAAAGGAGATGTATGGAACTCCCTCATTACCTCCTCCCAAAATGTCACTGGTACTACTGTGAATCCTATGAAAAGAACAACGTGCTCCCGACATTTTAAATATCCATCAACAGCATCTCCTGTAGATATTTGAGCATGTACAGTATCACAGCTAGCATCCTCGAGTTGTGCTTACCTGACTCGTTGTAAGAGTGGAGGGGTAACAACCCTCGACTGAAGGTAAGCTCCCTCATCTCTATCCATGGAGGATAACTGTAATGAGGCCAACTGCCTCATCGCATCATCCAGCAACTGTGAACTAGATTTTCTGCTGAGATAATCTACAACAAAGTTCCCCTTCCCAGGAGTATAAATAATCTCAAATTCATAATCCTGGAGGTACTGAATCCACCGCTTCTATCTAAAATTTATATCCTTCTGATAAAAGATATATCTAAGACTCTTTTGATCAGAGTAGATGATAAACCGCTCACCCATCAGGTAGTGCCACCACATCTTCAATGGGACGACTACCGCTGCCAACTCATGATAATGGGTCACATAGTTCTGCTCGTGTGGCCTCAACTGACGTGAGCCATAGGAAATCACCTCTTGCCTTTGCATCAGGACACAACCAAGCCCAGTTCCTGATGCGTCGTAGAAAAATAAATACTCGACACCCTCTTCTAGCTATCTCACGATTAGGGCGCTCGTTAGGCTCTGTCTCAAATACAGAAAAGCCTGCTGGCATCTCTCAGTCCACAGGAAAGGCTTCCCCTTTCGGGTCAAATCTGTCATGGGTGATGAAATCCTGGAGAAATCAGGAATGAATCTCCCATAGTATCCTGCCAACCCATGGAAACTCCACATGTCTTTCATGGTTTGGGGTGGCTCCCATGATAACACTACCTCTACCTTGGCTAGGTCCACTGCTACACCATCTACTGAGATTACGTGTCCCAGAAAGTGGACCTCCTATATCCAGAATTGACAGTTTGAGAGTTTCCCATACAACTGGTGCTCTCAGAGTGTGTCTAGAACCATCATTAGGTTCCTCACGTGATCCTCCTCGGACGCAGAGTACACAAGGATATCACCAAGTAAGACCACCACGAACCGATATAGATAGGGCTGAAATATAAAATTCATGAGCCCCATAAACATTGACAGGGTGTTCGTCACTCCGAAGTGCATCACCAAGTACGCATAGTGACCATAGAGACCTCTGAAACTCATCTTCGGTATATCCTCGTCCCGTACTCACAACTGGTGATATCCTGATCGTTGATCAACCTTCGAGAACCATCATGCCCCTCTTAACTGGTCGAAGAGGTCATAAATCCTCGATAGTGGATTCCGGTTCTTCACAGTCACCGGATTCAAGCACTGGTAATCCACACATAGCCTCAAGCTCCCATCTGCCTTCATGGAAAACAGCATTAGGCCACCCAGGGTGAAAAAATGGGTCTCATGAATCCCTTCCTCTGTAAGTATTCCGGCTACACTCTCAGTTCACGATGCTCTATAGGAGCCATCTGATATGCTGATGCTGATATCTATGTCGTCTTGGGTTGCAACTCAATGCAGAAATTTATCTCCCAGAAGGGAGGTAGTCTAGGAACATCCTCTGAAAAGATTTCCTTGTACTCAGCCACTACATCTGGAAACTGGAAACTTGTAACATCTTCTATTACAAGTTCTAGGCTAGCCAACTGATGTGAAATCGGTTGTACCTTCCTTCGCACGATTCCATTCTACGCTGCATGTGTCTCCTTTTCACCGATGAAGGAGAACCTCGTTCCATCACTACAGACACACTGCACCCTTCACCTAAAATAGTCAATCTGGGCATGAACTATGGATAGCCAATCCAAACCAATAATGACATCATAAGGCCTCGATGCTACCACCAAGAGGTTCCAACTGAAACTCTCACCTCTAAGGTCCAAGTCACACTGTCTGTAAAGGTGTGTGATCTCTGAATCTTCTTCAGTCAGTGTTTATAAGCGTAAGGTTCGAGTCAATGGCTCAACTGGAATCTCATGGTCTCAAATAGGATAAGCAGTAAGGAAAGAATGACCATCACCTATGTCTATTAGTACGGAAACCAAAGTAGAAAAGACACATATTGTACCTCTAATCATTCTGGGAGTACCTGTGTCATAAGCCTCTGCTGCCTGCTGCTGTCCCTACCTCTTTCCACCAGCACCCTGAACCTGGGGTGGACCGCTTGGGGGAGGTGGTGGTAAAGGGTAAAAACACCAACCACCTATAGCTCCTCTACCACGTCCTCTGCCCCACAGATCTATCTGCTCCACACGTTACCTCTCCCTCAGTGGTCCATCCACTGCTCCCATGTCAATAGTACGGAAGGTCAAACAATCTCGAGCGAGATGTCCCATTCCATCACATTAGTAGCATCGCCTCTCTCGAGGCTGGATGGATATGCCCTGTGAACCCTATAAGTAATATCCTCTATCCTAGGAGCTCATTTGAAAATGCCTCCCATGCCTAGGTCACTGACGTCGGCTCCCTGCTATCGAGTTCTCTGCTCCAGCTCGCTCACTGCTGACAACTGTTGGCTGTCTCTGCTCTGCCAAGAGGCTCTCAACCAACAAAGCCCGCTCGAGCACCCTAGCATAAGTAGGAACTCCCAAAGTGGTGATGATAGCTCAGATGTCTCTGCGCAAGCCCCACTTAAAAGTCTGAGCTCGGAAGTAGTGATCCCGGACCGAATCCATCGAGTACCGTGAGAGGTCGTTATACCATGATTAATAGTCATCCACCATAATGGCTCCCTGCTGGAGCGGAAGAAGCTCCTATATATGTACTTCTCTCAGGGTAATAGGTGAAAACTCCACCCTGAAGAGATGCTCAAAGTCTTACCATGAAATAGTCACCTCGTCGTGAGTCTGAATAATCAAACTCCACCATCACCCTACCGAGCCCTGCAGATGGCATACTGTCAGGATCACCATCTAGTCTGCTAGTGTCCTGACCAAATGGAAGACTCTAGCCACTACCTCAACCCAGTCCTCAGCTTCCTGAGGGTCAGGATCGCCTCGAATCCTAAGGGGTGTCTGTCTCTGAAACTCATGGAGTGCGCTCAGCCTGCGCTCCTCCTCTACTAGTACAGTAGGCACTAAACACTGCTCCACAGGTGGTGGAATAGCTAGAACACCACCTGAAGGTAAAACTAGAGGATATGGTCCCTGTATAAAAGCTTCATCACTAAGGGGGTCATCCTTGTGATTGAGATGCTGGATCCTAGTGGTTTCACATTGCGGAGGCATCCTGTAAAGAAACAAGATGTATCACCATCAGTGATTATATCTGGAGAGCTCACTCAAGAAGGACATCGAAACCACAACCCATTATATATGATTCATGTACCATTATTTTCCCCTATAACTACTGTTCTCTTGTTCTGAGTCAAAAAGAATGTTATTAGAGTCCTAGTGTATGGATACGTCGGCCTCCCTTACCAACACTGGGGTCACTGGCCTGAAATCTGAACTCAAAAAACATAACACTGTTTTCCAAAACCAACTCACTGACTCTCAGTCCTAAGGTAGAACTGACCACCTATGATACCACTCTGTCATGACCCATCCCAGTGGGGCCCATGCCGCAAATCCCCAAGCCCACCTCTAATGGGCCAGGGGCTGGTGACTAACACCGAGCAGGCATGTCACCAACATGGGAGGCATTACCTATAAACCTATACAAACACACACATACATCTCCAAGCCCACAAAGAAGAAAAGTAAAAGCTACTAAAAATGTAAATTAATGCATACAATAAAATACCAACCAAAAGAGTATGACAAGAAAGTAAAGTATTGTAATGTAAAATTCTGGTCCAAAAGTACAATCCCACTAAAAAAATTCTGCAACAAAGTCCAACCTATAAATAAAGGTACTGGGACTGCAATCTTTAGCCGTAGGAACACACCTCGGCCTGCTTGATCTCACTGAGCACCGTCCAGTAATGGTCCCCCTAAAATCATGTCAAAGGATCACTCTTCTGCACAATACGTGACATATGCTGGAAAAGCCCATGTAGGGGTGAGTATAACAATACCCAGTAAGACACCCCAACAACCACAAATGAATACAACAACTAAGATACCACAAAAGAATGATACAGTCATCTCTAGACAGTCTATGTTTTTAGCACATATAACAAGAATATCCAAATATACTCATACACGATCGACTATCGCGAAACCACCACTAAGATCCAGCACGAGGATTCCACTAAGCATGTAACAGGGAGAACACACTCTTAGGACTGAAGAGATAGATACGAAGCACTCATTCTAGGAGAACTCACTCCACAAGTACTTAAGAATATGATATTCAAATGAGGATCACAACCAATAGCTATTGTGTGATTCCAACAACTCAGTCTGAACTAATCCGCTAAGAAGAGGATCGGTGCCCGGTTAAGGTAGGTCACGTCGATACCAAGAACTCTACCTAGGGTACCAGGAAGGAATAGAGGATCCTGCTCTAAGTCTCAAAGAGGGGATTCCAACAACTATATTCAGGATGTCCTGCTGAAGGGATCATACTTATATATGTAGGAAATGATACCAAAACCTTCACAGGAAAGACCAATGGTACGAACCCTAAGAAATCTATCCCAACTCATAGAATACAAATGGCTCAATCCATGTAAAACTGGTTATACGGTGTGTAGTAGGGTCACACGCCGTGTTCCATGACTCCGAGTATTGCACGTGTAAAATGGCTCGTGTCTTAAGGCTTGTCGTACAAAATGTAACTACACGGCGTGTAGAAGGATTACACGCCGTGTCCGAGTGTCTGAGGATCGCTCTGTGTATACTGGCCATGTGCTCGTACATGACCTCAACCCGTGTCACCCTGACCATGTACCAATACATGGGGTATCCCGTGTGTTTGGCCGGGTCTGACCGGGGAAGGGTATACATGTCGTGTCCTTGGCTATGTACCCATCCTGTGTCCGTTTACTCCCAGAGTACACACCCGGTGGTCCGCCGATGAACACACGCCGTGTAGCCTATACTACACGGCGTGTACTCAGGAATTATCCAAAATGTTATTCTTCATTCGCTCACCTCGGGTGGATCTTCGATTCTTGATCTGGCCATCTGATCATCATAAAACTCGGGATTTGAGGACTTCCAACATTTACGAAACCGATTCTATCAGTTTTGGGATTCTGATCGTCCTTGATAACACATCCTGATTCGCCCGCACAAAAAATCTCTAAGAACAGGAACTCCTAAACCGTATCGATTTGTCTGCCTCCATCGTCGTATCACCTACGTTAGTTCATCTCAATGTCGGATCTTTGATTCCAGATCATTTTTCCAACAATTGGATACACAACGATTGATTCCTCAAGAAAATTTTAACTCGGGGAGGGATGGGAAGTCGCCACAATGAACGGGGAAAAATCTCAGCCACAAAAAAGAGGGATGAACCTCGGTCGTTGTTCGTGATGATCCGGGTTTGTCTCCATTAGATCAAACCAAATAAAATCAACATATTTAAATCATGGATGTTTCCATCTCCTGATAAAATTCCCAAATCACACCCTCCTCGCATAACGAACGATCTGCGGGATAATCTGTTTGTAGATTAGTCTGTGTTCATTGTAGGTCTTCAATAATTGAAGAAAAACAATATCAAACATCCTACCTCGATCCGCGGCCTTCATTGGTGAAGATCCGGTCATCGCGTCATCATCGCCGGCAAAACATGTCAAAAATGTCGTTCCACGTTGGGAGGTTTTCTCCAGAGCTTCCCAGCGTCTCCAGGGGAAATTCATGGTTATGAGAGCTATAGCCCTGATCCCCTATGAAATAATTAATTTAAAAGATTAAAATACTTTGTTTCATAATGATTTAATAAAATATGTTTTTTAAATATTTCATTACGGTTACGTCCAAAAACTGGATTTCACCACTGACCTGCGCAGGCCGATGTTAGGTCTCACCGAAGGTAAACTTTCTGCTCTGAACGCAACGGTTCCCTCAGATTTCCTATCTGAGCACCCGTTCAGAAGTTATTAATCTTTTTCAGGAAAACCCCATGCGCGTGTAATTTAATTATTTAATTAAATTCAAAAATTTGTTCAGGGATCACTAGGCCTCTAAACTAAACTCCATTACAAAGCCTAGTCTCGAAATAATTCCCATATAATATTAAAATAATACATAGAAATTAAATGTGATACATTACAATTTCCCATTAAAAAAAATTGGACAAGTATAAATTTGGATAAAATAATGAGGTTTGTCCAAATCATTCCATGGTTAAAACACAATTGATGGTGGTGGGGCAGGACATGAAATAATAAATAGTGCAGTTCTCTTAATTAGGGATTACTTAAAAAATATAATTTCAAAGGGAACAAAGAACATGTATTCTCTAAAAAAATAATGTAAAATACTAGTTATTTATTTAAGAAACCTACATATATAATATGGTATAAATTATTGATAATATTATTGAGGAAATGAGATAAAAATGAAAATAAAGATATCCTATAACCCAAAATTTTCTAGGGTGGTTCAAAAGATCAGTTTTAGTGTTTTAAAATATATTTATTGAAATCTCACGTCCTAAAATTGTAAAATAAAACATTTTTTTGAAAATGGTGTATGTGAAATGTTATTTATACATTAGATAATATATGATTAGGTTTCTATTTAAAATGATCCCCATTTTTTGAAAATGAAATATGTACATTGAGGGGAAACAATCATTAAAGTTGATCTGAATTTTTCTCACTAATTATATAATTTTGAAAAAAAAATTCAAGTTTAATATATTAATGAAGAAGTTCAATATCTATATATATAATAGGGTATATAGTATCATTATATAATAAAATAAATCCATCTTGTAAAACCTTAGTGAAAATTGAATGATAAAGTCTGAATAAAAGATGTTGTGTCAATAATAACCCCTTGAACCATCTATATTTTTTAAATTGAAAACCCATAAAATTAAGAACTTGATTTGGATTTGTATTTATCATATTTTTAATGGATAATTATAATAATAGAAAATAATAAAAAATATATAAACCATAAAAAATATTTGGTTAATAAAAACAATATCTCAATGATGGAAAATTGAGAGGGAAAAACACTTACGTTATTGAAAAAATAAGAATAAAAACTAATATAAGAGGGTTATGATAACATGTTCAAAAAAATATCATGAAATGAAATATATTCATAATAATTTAGGTAAATATGGAAGTGAATACACTATATATAATAAAATATGGTGCATAATATCAAAAAATTCCCATGGAATTAAATATAGAGTCAAATAACCCTTAAAACCACGATACCCAATGAATCAAAATGTATTTAAATAAATAACATTACATGGATCATGAAAACCCAAGAATTATGTGAATATTGTAATATTAAATCATTACTTTGTAATCACACCATATCAAAGGTATTGTGGTTCCCAATATGACATATCTCTCAAGATAATAAATTTATCATAAAGGGCCGCTTATATTAAATTCTAATAAGTATAAAATTATCTAACACCATGAATAATAAAATAATATCAAATATGTTTTGAGACTTATTACTATATATTATGTTTTATACACATAATTTATAACAATCTATCAAAAATATGTCACCCCTTAATGGTGTTGAATCTCACATATTTGTTTTTATATAATAATCATCATATTTTTCAGTAAATAAAAATCATTTATTGTAAATGATTATTTTAATCCCATGTAATTAGGTGAAGTGAGTTTATATGGTTCATGAAAAGGGAAATTTCACTGAACAGGTATATGTGTTTTTAATGATCAAAAGGTAGAATATAAATAAATATACTAAATATTAATAAGACAATTCTGTAATAATTAAAATAATTAAATAACTTATTATTAGATTATATTATTATTATATAAAATTCAATTATCATTAATGATATAATCATTATTCCATCGTTAAAAATGGTTATAAAATTTACCCAAATGAGACAGTGTTTTAATGTTTTAACACTTAAAGGAGTAGTTTTATAAAATCATAATATGGCATTTTCAAAAGAAGAAAATTTTTATAAATATCATTTAACATTATGAAATTTATTCCTAGAATGATCAAGGTAGTGTGGTTATGGAAAATGAAATTCATCATTAATGACACTAGTAATATGCAATTATGCATGATTAATGATTCCATTTATGAAACAATGATATTAAATGAAAGTATATTAAAAATTATATTTTGATAATTATTATTAAAAAATATCAAACCTATTCATTCAAAAAATAATAATACATATTAAGAGGAATGAATTGTAGTGATGAAAAATGAACCACATTGCTTTGGTTGGGTGATATTTAGCACATATAGTAAATCAATTTTGTATTATTTTTATTATTGGATGGAAATGATTGAATAATGGTTGATCAATTAATATAATTAAATTATAGTATTTTAATTCTCTTTTATAATTATATTACGGTGTGTTGAAAATGTATTTTAGTATATTATCGAGAAGAAAATACTATGGGGTGAGTATAACTCTATTCCACCATTCTTCTGGATTTAGTATGTAAAAATGATGTGTAACGTTTTCATAAAAGAGAACTAAACTAATTACACAACACCTAACAAAAATATGGTACCTTTTACGATCTAGGTTGTCTAGAATATGACAACATCTTACAATTTATTGTTGTTATAATAAAATAAAAATAATTAAAACATTTAATTTTATTTATGTATGTGATAACTCATTAAGTGATTACATCAATCTTAAAATTATAAGATATCAATGAAAATATTTTATTTAAAATATATGGGTTGTGAATAAAATTGACTAAGAGAGGGGTTTAATATTAGTGAACTACTTTTTTAAAATATTCATTCTAAAATAAATTTTTGGAAATACTTATAAACATTATTTTGACAATAAAATTGGTAATACCTTTAGAAAAACAACTATTGAAAATATTTTTGTAATTAATTACTCATTTAAAATTATAAACCACTTTGAAAATACCAACACTCAAAATTTTCATTTAAAAAGATCTATTTATTTTTCTGAAAACTAGATAAAATATTCTTGAAACATAACAATAGATCTACCTGAAACTATGATGGGTTTCTTGGGCCTACCGACTTACTGAGGGATAAGTTTACCCCCATCTGCCTAACATATTTTAAATGTTCAAGTGCCAAATTTTTAATAAAAAAATTCAATATTTATTTACATATAAATACATTTTTCATTGGAGTTTTTATTTTTATAACATATTTTCATAAATGCATATATGTTTAATATCTAAATTTATATACACATCCATAATAAAACATCAGATAAATTTGATCAGGTATATTTCAAAACTTCTAGTCATTGTATAAACACCTGAAATGTTGACGAATAATTAAAATTCCTATATTTCATTTAAAATTTTTTTAAAATAATTGTAAATAATAAATTATTATTAAGTAATTATATATTCATTGTATGTGCATATAAAATATATACATAATTTATATAAAAAAACGGTAACCATGAAATCTCAGAAGTTAATGATAATGAATATATCACATTAAATGAATGACACTATTTTTTGTGCATGTACATTACCATAATAAATTATAATTTTAATTGTATAAAACCTAATAAAAATAATAAATAAAATTGACTATGAAAACCAATAAATAATTATCCATTACATATAAAAAATATTATTCTTCAATAATTTAAAATCATCAAAATACACAAGTTTATATAATGATAATAAAAATCATTACAAATAAATTTTATCCTAAAATTCAATAAATAAATATCATGTTATGATAAATAAAAAATTAGTATTTAAATAGAAGAGTTTCCCGAATTAAATTTATCATAAAATTCAACTATTAAAAATAACTAGAAAATTATTAAATATAAATATTTATAACTATATATTTGGAAGAATAAAATCATTAGGATAATATAATTTCTCAAACCATAATTTTTTTAAAATTAAAATTTTCTATTATAAATAAATTTGTACCTAAATGTTTTTTTCATAAATAATTAAAATCATTAACAATAATACAAAATATTGAAATTTTTCATGAAAATTATAAGTATTTGGACAAAAGATAAAGTCATATCTAAAAGATTTCCCACTTAATATAATGTAATGTGAAGGAATAATTATTTTAAAATATTTATTTATCTTACTAGATTCAGAAAATAAGAAAATTTAAATAGAAATTAAATAATTTGATAATAATAAACAAAAGAAATTTTAAATAATGAAAAATAATTTCGCATATAACTTCTTTAAATTTAAATATATAACATATGTAAAATATATAATGGTTTAAAAAACATAGTTCCTTATTCTTAAACAAGTGTCACAATATCATATGTTTTTTAAAATAAATAATACCATACTAATATGAGAATATAGTGTCATCAAATAAACAAATATAATACATCCATTATCTTAGAGAGAATTCAAACAAAATTCGGTCTATGAGTATATTGGGAATATGAGAAAGAACAAGAGTTTTGAGGAAATGAAATTTAGTTTTAGAGAGTTTACTTGATATCTATTTATATTAGTGTTTAGTGTGATGCGTACACTTATTATGTGGAATAATATAAAAATAGTTGTGTCTCAAATCTAAGATAAGATTTTGATTGGATAAAAAATATGATGTTATTTTTCTTCTTTTTTCAAGTTGGAGGAGGTTTTTATTTATGTAATATTTATAATTAATTAACCTTTCGAATTTGATTTTGAAAAAAAACAATATCGTTATATTTTGATGCATGTTTCAAAATGATTGAGATATTTTTTATGTCTCTGATTATTACCGGTTGAAATTGATGTTTGAAATAAAACATCAGATGTAGATATGGATTGAAAATATTATATACTTATTCAAGAAGCATCAATTGACACTGATATACAAAACAATCCAAAATAGACTAAAATGATGAAAATGACATACAAAAACACGGTAAAATTAATTCATGCATTTGAAAAATTTTAAACTGTAATGAAAAATGACATCGAGTTAATGAAATTAAAAAATCCAACATGGAAACCATACATATATTAAGGAATAATGTGGATGAAATAGAATAATTGGGAATTTTAATCCAATTTAAAAATGATTAAAACATTAAAAAATAACTCAATATATATATATAAAATCAGAGAATAAGAGGAAGATGAGATTGCTTCTTCATGAATATCCAACACACAATTTCCCTATCTAAGTTCAAACAATGCTCAGATCCAGTCTTGTTAATTGAATCCTTTGAATAATCTCTATTTCCTCCACTTGAACTCTAAATGGTAGTTAAAGATCCTCACCACCGCACTCGAGCTTTCCTCCTCACTCTGGATATATTCTCTACGTTTTATCATCAAGAATGTAAGACCTAATCACTCACCATATTCCCCCTTTCTAGAACCTACTTCCTCTTTTTGTCGAACATGACTCTCACTCCCCTCTGCCCAAGAGTTTTACGATTTTTCAGTTGTGGGGGAGCTGAAAACATTTAACTTCTTTTTTGTTTTATCATCATTTTATTTTATTATTACATAAATGAAATTAGATTATCATAATTATATTAATATATTTATAAATTTAAAATTCATATTAAATATATAAAATTTATATAAGAACATTCTTACATATTATGTATTTATCATTTAAAAATTGTATAAATAATTTATAATAGTTATGATTTCATATATATTCACAATGTTTAATATTCATATTTTCATATTTTAATATGTAAAATTCATATATTAATATAATAGTTATTCTAAATTTTTATTGAATGGTTATAATATTGTATATCATTTTAGAATGTCAGTTATTATTAATAATATATATATATATTAATGTTATATTTATATATTATTATGAATTTAAAATATGATTTCATATAAGAATATTAAAAAATTACAAGTCAAATAATCACTCTAAAATTTGGTAACACGTTAATAAAAATTATTTATAAGATTATTTTAGTAAAATTATTTTTAAAATAATTTAATAATTAGTAATTTTATAGAGTTTAAATAATTTTAATATGTTTAACAACTGATGAATAATATTAAAATATAAATTTTAAAAACCTTATTTTTTACATTTTTTGCTAAATAATTTTTGATTACTATTAATATTAATATTTTTAATATTAATATTTTTTTATTGATTAAAATAATTATTTAAAACATAGGATGTTACATTATATCTCTCCATTTAATGAAGTTCCCATCCTAATTAATTTATCAAAATCAAAAAAATTACGAAGTTCCATTTTCAAAATTAATAAATGCAGGGATTTCTAAGGGAAGTAAATTATTTAATGAACATTCAATCATGTAGATTTAATTTTTCTTAAATGACAATATCTTATCTCTAATTTTTTCTTGACCATTGATATATTGCCAATTATAATTCCCCAAACCCACACTTCCCAATTTTATATGTAAAAATGATGTGTAATATTTTTTATAAAAGTCAAATGAACTAATTACACAATACATAATACAATATATCACCATTTCTATTCCAGGTTCTAGAGAATTAGAAAATATATTACAATTTATTATTGGTTTAATAAAATAAAAATATTAAAAATAATTAATTTTCTTCACATGTTTCCTAACTCTATAAGTGAATGAGTTCATCTAAATGTGATCAAATTTTTTTTAAGAATACTCTGGTTATTGTTCTGAAAACAATATAAAAGCATTCAAAAAAAAATATTAGGTCAACCTGAAACATTAAAGGTTGTCATGGGCCTACCCACGTGCAAAGGTATGGGTTTACTCCCCATCTTCATTCCATATTTACTATGTTGAAGTGAATAATTTGTAATAACAACATTTTTATCTTTCTCAAAACATTAATATATTTTTTACTATAGTTTTTTTAAAACTCATTTAAATACATTTATATATATATTATATTATATATAAATTCATATATACGTTCATAAGTAAATTTCTAATAAATTTGACAGTGTATATTTCTTTACTTTTTTTCAATGCATAAACATATGAAATGTTAATGAATAATTAACATTATTTTATTTCATTCATTATTTTCTTCAAATCTATGGGAGAGTAAATTATTTTTAAGGAATAATTTACTCAATATATGTGTGAAAAAAATAAATACTTAATTAAAAAGAAACTATAATATGCATGAAATGTTAGAAATTTTAAATAATTTCCATATATTAAAATATGAATGACTCTCATGTTTGTACATGAAATTACCCACATAAAATATTAATTTTTAATATTATATACATAATATTAATAGTAAATAAAATAGATCATAAAAAACAATAAATAACAATTCCTTATAAATAAAAATATAATTTTTAGGTAAAATAATATCATTTATTTATGAATATTTAAATAAAAACAATTATCTACTATAAAAAACATTTGATCATAGGAATACAGAAATAAATAATACCTTACAATATAAAAAGAAATAGGTATTTAAATAGAAGAGTTTCATACAAAAATTGATTCTAAAATACAATAATTAACAATCACTTACCAAATTAAAAATATTAATATTTATAACAATATATTTTGAAGAATAAAATTATTATGATAATATAATTTGGAAAAAAGTAGATGTTTAAAAACTAAACGTATCCCTTAAAAATAAATTCATTCGCAAAATCATTCATTTTAAAATAATTAAATCCATTAATATAAATTCTAGATATGATAATTTTTATCTAAAATTATAAGTCAGTATAGAATGAAAAAAATCATATTTAAAAGAACAACCACATACTATAATGTAACGTGAATAGATAATTAATTGAAAAAAATTATAACCCTTAATAGATTTTGAAAATAAAACATTTTAAATGGTATTGACGTAATTTAAATTTAATAAATAAATATATGTTCGAAATAAGTAAAAATAATTTTCCTTTTATGTTCTTTAAATTTTCATATATAACATGTGTAAAATAAAAAACAACTTCACGAAATTATTTCCGTACACATATCAACATTTCAAAAAACCATACGTGTTTTGAAATAAATAATAGCATACTAATTAGAGAATAAAGTATCATCAAATAGACAAATATATTATCTCCCTTGCGAGAGAGATAATTCAGAAAAAAAAATAGTGTATGAGTATACTGGGAATATGAAATAGAACTTGTGTTTTAAAGAAAATAAATTGACTTTTAGAGAGTTAACATGATACCAATTTATGGAAGTGTCTAGTGTTCTTTTTTAGCCTTACAAAACATAATAAAATAAAAACAATTATGTCACAAATCTAATCGAATATTTAGATTAGATGAAAAATTAAATTTTATTTTTCTTCCTTCTATAAATTGGAGGAGGGTTTCAGGTAAGGCAATTCAAGAATTAATACACGTGTTAAATTGTATATAGATAGAAAACAAAACATATAATCATATTTCTTTTGTGTATTTTAATATGATAAAGGTATACATTTTTTAATTTTTTGATGGTTAGTGGTTGTAATCAATGAAGTAAATCCAAAATCATATGCATATATAGATTGAAATTATTTTCTGCTTCTTCAAGAATCATCAATCAATATCCATAAAAAATATAAATAAAAAACAAACTGGAAACATTGAAAATGGTATAAAAAACATTGTCAAATTAGTTGTTGAATTTAAAAAATTCAAAACCGTTATAAACACTAATAAAGAGTAAAATAAATTAAAAACACTAATAGTGATAGAAGAAATTTATTAAATAATCTAGTGGATAAAATCTATAAATTTGGCATAATTATGACAATTTCAAAAATATTCACACATCAAAAAAATACCAATTTATAGATATGTAAAATTAAAAAATAAGAGGCAACTAATATGACTTTTTTGCAAATAGTGAATGTTAGATTTACTCCATCTGATTTCAAATGATGATAATATTTGTTCTTTTGATGTAAAACCTCTAACTTGACACTCCTCCAACTCGAAATTTGTCCTACGGTCAAAGACCCAAACCACCACACTCCGCCTTGCCTCCTCAATTGGGTCTTGTTCTTTATTCTTTGGTTGTGACCATCAGACACATCATCACTCTCCTTATTCCCTCTTCACTCATCCTAGCTTTCTACTTAATTAAAACTCGACTCTCGGTCACCTCTTCAATCAAGTCTCTTGATTTCTCATTTATGGGGTATCAAAACTAGTTTATCTATTTTTTTATCATTTTTCTATTTTAGTATAAAATAAATGAAATTCAAATATTAGATTTCATTATTATATTTATAATTTCAAATTAAATTTTATAATCTAAAATTTATATAATAATATTCATATATTTATATGAATTTCTTTTATTATTTATTTATAATTTCATAATTTTGTAACCATATTTTATTATCGTGATAATTTAATATATATTCATATCTTTGATATTCACATTTTCAAATTTTAATTTGTATAGTTCAAATATTAATATATTTCTAATTTTATATTTTTATGTAATAGTCATAATATATTTTCTCTTTTTAGAAATTCATTTGTTATTGTTAATATATTTTTATTTATTTATTTAAATGTATATTTATATATTACTCTAAATTTTAAATTATGATATATATTAGAATATTAATAATTTATAAATCAAATAATCATTATATTTGTTTCACATTAATATTAATATTATAGAAAATTATTTTACTAAAATTTATTTTAATATAAGTTAAGAAATACTAATTTTTTAAGAGTAAAATTAATTCTAATATGCATGAATATTTACCTTTTAAAAATATTATTTCTTTCCATCTTTATTTATGAATAATTATTAATTACTATTAATAGTACTATTACTAATATTTTGTTAATAATAAAAGTAAATAATAAAAATTTAGGATGTTATAGTAAAAAAAACCCATGTTTAGAACATTGGATTTCTCTTGTAAATCTATTTAGAAATAGTGAACTTATGCAATCTAATTGAGACCAAATTCTTATGAAATAATAATTGGATACTATGTGGATTCAAATTTAATATTTTTTTGATGATATTTAAATGTATTGGTGTAAAATTATGTGGTGGATGGTATAACCTTTCATAAGTGAAGTGAGGTGTAATTTTGTAATTACCCATTACATTTTAATAAGTATATGGCACTATTAATGTTTCATTCAGTCCAAAACATTAGTTTAATTTTTGGTATGGTGGTTTTAAGAGACTAAAATCCTCGTCACACAAGGGGAAAAGATTCTAAAAGTTTTTTCCTTTTACACTTTGTTAAACTTCTTTTAATTTTTTTACTTATATAGTGGTAAATAATGTTTTTAATATTGTTAAAGTGTTTTAATATCCAAAATTAATAAAATCCTTATCTATAAATTTGAATATTATTAATTAAAATATAAATATAATTTTATAAAATAGCATCTATAAGGTTTACAAATTTCAATAGCGTAATTATAGCATGACATAAATAACATTTGTTTTAAAATTTGTTTTTATGCAAAAAAAATTATTTATATGATAAATATATCATCCTTATATATTTAAATGAAATAAATTCTTTAAATTTGAAAAATTAAAATATTTGTTTCTTTACAATAAACTGAAATATCAATTTGACAATAAGAAAATTTAACTAAAATTAATGAACCAATACTATTTTTAACATGGAATAAAATATAACCTATATATGAAAAAATTCTTAAAGGTTTCAAAAGTTCATAATATAATTTAAAATAAAAACTTTTGACCCTTGAAAACATTTTTGATTAACAAAAATGTTTCAAAAATATATTTTTCATTATTATTTAATGATAACGTCGTAAAATTTATAATTTTAGTAAAAACCTAGTTTCTCACTATTCACCTAAAATAATCTATTTTAGAAAAGTCATACAAAAATATTCCAATGAAAATATTGAAATGATTAATCAAAAAATGAAGTTAATTTTTGTGAAATTATAATTCTAAAATTTATGATCCATAACATCAAATACTAGTGAAAGTAGTTTAAAAAAATGTTTTTTCAAAATATTAACTTTTGTTACTTTTAGTTCATATCAATAACTAATTAGATAGTAATTAAAAATTTTATTATATAATTATTATATCATATCTATAATATATTTATATTCAGTAAATATATTTTAAAAATAAAATTTATAATAAATTAATTTTAATGATTAAAATGATATTGTAAACTTTATCAATGCATTAGTAAAAATAATATCATTTTCTATAAGATAAATCTAAAAAACAATTTGACAATTTAATTCTTAACTGATTTTATCATCATAATTTCTCATTATATGGACTCAACATATCTCTGTATAATATTCAAGCATATGATAAACTCTACTGGCATTCAATGGTGGTGACCCAGCTAGCATGAATCCTGTGTAAATTTCAAAAAGCATTAATTTCACTTAAAATTTCAATCATACTCTAATTATTAGATTTTTCTTGGGGTAGGTCTAGGAAAAACCCCTTTAAACCTATGTCCTTCATAGGATCATAATAAATGATAATTAAAAAAGGATAATTCTACTACTCGATTCCATTTCATTCCTTAGGATTCACATATTTTGAAATATGTATAATTTAATTTATACCATCTAATTTAATAGTTATATTATAAATATTTGTTTGTGTATAGTTCCACGGATGAGAGGTACATAGCCACTAACCTCCAAATCAATGTGGTCCTGGGATCAATTCCTTATGGGAGAAGGTACTATTAAAGTAGTATGCATGCAGTGACACAAAGGATGACGTAGTAAGGCAGTTACGCGGGCATGACACCTAGCGTATTCCTATAGTGACGTCGGTATGGTTCAGGCCTGGTAATTCATATAAGATAACTCATGTACGATTCTGAATCAATAATTTAGGCCAATAAATGCACCTTTGGTCCATATAATTAATTTAATTCCCATTAGGCCTTCTGACCCGAATAACACTGAAATCAGTATGGTCGTTGGATGGGTTATACCCTATAGGGGTTATGACCTATCTTTCTATCTTGTGCATGAGTTTTATTCTTTGTATTACACCCTAAAAAATATTACTTGGATAACTATATATTTTAATAATTTTATTTCAAAATAATATAGTTTCATTTTAGTTTTCCTTTGTGTTTGAAATAACCTATCCAATATAGTATTGTATTAGAAAAAAATTATTTCTAAAATATATAGGAGTTATATAATCCTACCTGGTAATGAAATTATATCACCATAAATTTAGTTATTACATAATAATGTAAATACCTATGATAATTAAAAAGATTTGAATTACACAAGATAAAATTTATAAAGTTTTATCAATACTTGAATCGTAGGAAACCCAAACATTCCACATTATAGGATTATACCTAATATTGAGATCAATTTGAGACAATAGGTTTTGGTTATGTAAAATCAATATTCATATTATATGTTTTTTAATGTGTTTTCACAATCATCTGTGAATTGATTGACTATTATAGTTTGATATGAAATGTAAATTACTAATTCTAAAAAATATTATTCCCTCCATGTGTAGAGAACATATCCATTTTAAAATTCACTTTAAATTAATATAAAGGAAGGATAACAAGTATTACATGTTTTATAATCCAAAATAACATGAATAAGCTTCATAACCCATGAAAAAATAAGGATACCACAAGGATATTTATTTTCAATAGGTCAAAGCTGTTGAAAAAATAGTGAAATAAGAAATATGCAAATCTGGAGTGATGAATAATTTTACTAAGGACCACATAAATATTAATATCCACATAGATAGTAGTTATTGAATATCATTTTTCATGATTCCATGGTATATAAGATGGTTGATGTTTATTTTCATCTTAAACCCATTGATTAGTTCACTAGTTTTCATTATGTCAATATTTATGACATCTAAAGCATTGATTTTCTTGTAGATCATTAAGAATAACATTTTTATCCAATTTAATAAATAAAACACTTCTTTTTCTCTTTGGATACTATTTTATCAATGCCCATATTTATAAAATATAAATAATATTCACATTACTTTGAGAAAACCCCCTAGCTGCCACTTCCAACATTTTCCATGGAATCCATTACAATAATCATAGGATTTGTTACTAAATATCTTATCAAATTAGGATTCTCAATTTTACAAGACCCTCAGTAGAAATTCCCACAATTTACATTAGAATAATATGAATATTCATTATTCAATATTGTATCTGTTTAGGTTTATCATTGAAAAAATCTCTACATTTTATATGGAATACATTACTAAGTAGTTTTGTTATTTAATCCATTCGAAATCCCATGATGAGCTAACAAGAGAGGTGAAAAAAAACAACATAAGAGAAATATTGTAATATAATTTCATATAAAATATTTCTTTAAAATTCATTAATATTTTCCACCATCATAATAATATAATGCTTTTAATTTTTAAATCACACTTGATTCAATACATGTTTATTTATTTTAGGATCTCTTATAAATCATATCATAATTAACTATCAAAATTAATCATTTATAGTGTATTTTAAAGTATAATTGATTAACTAATTCATATCACCCCATGTGTTTATATTCAATTGTTCAGTCTTTGATCCAGTCATCATACATCATGTGGATTTTTATTTTATATCTAATGAGTCTTTTTATTGATTATTTTCCCTTCATGAATATATACCACAACTAAATCCACTTTCTAGTATCTACACATAGACGTAATTTATAAGAGTATATCATATTCTATATATCAAAATACCCCTGGGTAATTGTCCTGTATTTAAACTTATCCTTTGTGGTTTCACTAATGTTCTCAATATTAATCCCCAAAAATAGAAAAATTGATTCCAAAAATACCAAATTCTTTATATTATTCCATGTAATGTGGCTAAAGCGAAAACAATATTTAGTAAACATCATTACCTTAACATAAAAATTATATATCCCAAAAATTAATACAGTCCAATGAATGTAAGGATTAGGATCTTCGAGTACTAGGTAATTAAGCACATTATTTTACATAACCTATAAACATTTTGCTATACTTTCAAAACAGTAGACTCCATTATTCAGTTATCATATTATACACTCAATTTAATAACATAGGTAATAGAAACATAAGAAAGAGGTAAGATTAAATTTAAAATAAAGGTAAAAGAACATCAATATGTCCATATTTATAAGAAAAAATGAATATGATAAAACATGATAATGGAAATAATATATTAAAAAATATATATTGAGTAATAAATATTTTTCATACGTAATGATAGTGGAACACATAATATAAAATGAAAAAATGTATTATGGAATAACTATGTGAGATAAGCATGGAAAAATTTCATAATTTAAAGATATCATAAGGTTATGGAATTATAAATATATTGAAAATATAAGAATCTTGATGCAATAATAACAATTTAAGGTTCATTGCTTAGAAAATATAACATAATGCACTGAGATGACTACCTAAGAACTATAAATGGTATCGAATGATATATAAAAACAACCCAATTAACTAGAGGGATATTGTTCCATCCCCTAGTCATTAGCTACCTAACGATGCCAGCCCGGTGTTCACTATATGACCAAAAGTGTACCTAACCATATTCCAACGGTTTTTGAATAGTACTGTGGTTCTATGATGGTACGATGGGGAGAATGTGTCCTCAATATCATATTACAGTTTTAGTGTAAATTATAACTATCAAATAATACAATCCATATATAATCATGACCTATAAAATGAATAGTGACAAAATAATAAATATAGGACAATATAAAAAATGTTCTATCTATGTTAAATAGAAAATGGGAATAGTAATAACCCATAAATATCTAAAACTCATATGATCCATCTTAGAAGCCCAAGTAATGCTTTAGTCATAAAAAAATTGAAAATATCTAGTCATGAATTCAGGAAGTCTACATGAGTACCAATATCATCCCATATAGTCTGTGACTATAAATTTATTGGAAAATGCCAATGGTGCATGTAATATTTGAATTATGAGTAAGGAATGGTAGAAGTGAAATAAAATACATAAACATTTAAATATAGAATAGTGTAAAATAAATAAAACCATTGATCATCATGTTCCATGATGAAACTAAAGACCAAGTATACGTACATTAAACTATTTAATTTATACTAACAAGAGACCTCCAATCAGTACTTCGGCTAATGATTCCACCTGACTTTAGGTATACCATTCAATATGACAGAGGATGATGACTATCAATGGGTATCTAAGGTAATATAGTGGAGAGACTATACACCATTTATCCGAGTGAAACAAAATCACAAATAATAATCAATTGGATAAACCATCGAAATAAAGAAGCAAGAATATATCATTATAATTACTAATAACACAATATATTATGTTGTATCAAATGTAAAATATAAAAATAAGGTAGTTATACATAAATAGCATATCATATAAATAAAATACCAAATATGTCAAATGATAACAAAAATAAAAGAACCAAACAAAAAATTTAAATTCTTATCTCGGTTAAAAATTGTAATATTCCATTTTAATAACCCAAATAAATAATAAAGTAGTTGGTGATTTCACTAGTCATGTCCTAAAAAAGCTGACTTACTCATATAAAAATTCGAGTACCTATATGGGAGTTTTAAAAACTTATTTTTCCATAAATATTGATGTCCCAATATAAATATTGTTTGAAATCATAAGTGAATAAAAAAGTTTTATTAAATAAAAATAGAAAAATTAATATTCAAAATATCAAATGTTAAATAATCAACCCTAATTCTAAGGTTTTGCATTGAAACCCATGATCAGAATTACCTACATCTTCTATTCCCAGATGTCTCTAAGTATATCATTTTTTCATGCCACATAACTTATCCAAACTATGTATCATGACGATACATAAGGATGTTTTCATTATAAAGATGTGAAAACCACTAATGAGGTAATTTTTAATATGAGTTTCCTAACACCTCCTATGATGGAATCTCTATTTTTTGTATATCAACATCACATATGATGTAATTTTAATTATAATTATTCAATCACCAGCTATATGGGTGTTTTTCTTTACCAAAAAATTCAATTTTATAAATAACACACACATTTATCATAACATATTACGATATCAAATTAGTCCCTATATTACTATTTTTCATCAATACAATAATTAAAATTTCTTGGATAATTTTTCATCCATTTAAAACAAACTCCATTATAATTGTTTCATCCTGTTCATCATTTTTCAAAAAATATATTATATTTTGTACCATTTCATTAACTAATTTAATGGGAAAATCATGTTTAGGGGATCATATATCAATCACCCTCAATCCTATAAGGTTCAGTTCATATTTATCCCCGAATTTAACTTAATTTCATTTTCAAGTTTTCAAGAGGGTTATTACATTCCATATACACATCATATAGGTCAAAAATACATGTAATAGATAATTAAGTTGTGGTGATGCTAGAAGGATGCAATTTAATTAGTTTTACAGTTGAATCTTGGTAGGTCAACTAGACAAAATCTCCCATGAATTTTTATATTATGAAAGAACATATGAATATTTTGGGACTAACAACCTTATACTTATTAATTTACACTAACACATTGTCATACATGGATTTGATATATTATAATTGAAAATATAAAAAATATAAAAATACCTAGAAAATAGGGGAAATTGACATAAATGGTGACAAACCACATGAAAGAGGAAGAAACAAATACCATACCAACACATACTGATAGAAATATCACTCTCTCTCAATTTTAATATATGGTGAGTGATTTGGATGTAGAATGGTTGATATAAAATATTGAAGGAGAGAGGAACCTAAGGGAGAGGGAATCAAATGAGATTTTTTCAAAAGATATAATTCCACCTTCATTATGCAACACCCCTAAAAAATAATCAAAACATAAAAAAAATAAACTATATGGTTTCATGATGTGAACTAATTAATCACATTATGTGTTTTCCCAAAATACACCCCTTTGACCCATACTCAAATTTTATCAGTGTGTGAAAAATATTGTTTTTCTGTGAATCAATCCTACAGCTCCCCAACAACAATATTTTCCACACGGTCCTCCTGAGCTCACTACTATGGTTTCTCCTATTACATCCTTCATCTAAAAAACAAGTTGATTAAAAATGTGGAATAAAATTACATTTATCTATACATTGGATAAGGGTTAGGGATTTATAACACCCATATCATAAAAAATTACATCCATGAGCATGTCTTCAACTCAAAATCGGGCCATAGAAGAAACTGACATGTACCTTGGGCTGAAATACACAAATCCCACTCTAAATCACATTTCTGATATATATGTTTTGTAACTACATAAAAACTAGAGGATTTGTCTAAAAAAATGGATCCCCTTTTAGAAAAATATTATTTTATAAATTTTAATCACCTTAAATGATTTATCAACCTCAATAACTAAATTTCATTAACAACCCCACATGTCAGATCTTGTTCGAACTAATGAGACATGAAAATAACTAACTTTTCTTCAAGGATTTTACTTCTAAAAAATATACTTTTATTTGGGTTTTCACGTGATCCAAAGATGAATTATGTAATGGAAGGTGGTTTCACCCATTGGACTAAACAAACAAACATAGTTTCATCCACTAAACCTCGTCATGAAACAATGTTTTTCCCCTGAATCACTCAATGAACTACTGTAGTTTTTCTCATAATATTTCCAAATTAACCAAACACAGTTCAATGTAACATAAATGATACTTTTCTTGATCTTCACTGAGTCACCAGTCTCCCACCAACATATAATAAGATGACAATAAGGAATAGTTATTATCCTAAGAACCACTGAAACTAGAATGAAATAACTCATCATTTATTTTTTGATCTAAATCATTCACTCAGACTATCCTTTACAATTTTCTCTATAAAAATCTATTTCATACATATAAAGAGTTAAAATCATGGATACATTTTACCTGAAGCATATCTACTACCATAACCTCATTGGCCTATACACTACGACACCGATTATTTCAAATAACTCCACCATGATGCCTACATAAATGACATTCATGATCTCACAAAACACTAACATCAAACCTTATTGGTTCATGCAATTTTTTATATTATCCTATTTCTCACCTAAAAACCCACATCAAAACCCATAGCCTCAATATGAAAAATCTTTATAACCTAATCCCTCACATCAGTATTCACATCAATAAGTTACCCCTAAGAATCAATGTATCATGGAACTAGAATACCCACCAACCTAATTTTATAAATTCAGACATAGTCAGACAATCTAACCATTTTCAAAAATCTAGTGGTCATAAAAAACTAACCCCTAGAATCACAACATTTAAACAAATAAGTCCAATACATGGGGGAATTCAATTTTCTATATGTAACTCATGTTCATGAATCTAAAGTTATTTTAAAAAAAAAACAAAACCCTTCTCATTATATCGTGACTCTAACATTAGTACCTCTATGGGCCTAGCCCAAACAAATTATCATTCAAAATCCTATTAGTTCACAACTAACTATAGTTAAGGCACTTCTTGTTTAACCATCACTTCAGGACACTGTATTCTTCATAAGATCTAACTATCGTGAAACAATAACTCACGGGTAACAAATGTTCACAACCAATACTGCATATGGGTTAAAAATATCTGCATAATTAAATTTCCCATGATCCCAAGATAATTCACATAAAACTTATCGAGACCTCATCTTGTACATCATTCATACCCTGATGCATCCACAATATATAGTAACCTACACATGGACCTAAAAAACTAATATTTCTATAACCATCATAATCATAGTGTTAAGGGATTACACTATATTTCCATTCTTCATCAAAAAACATCTCTCTCACATTTTTCACTACCACTTCATAGTACATCATAGACATATCCAATGGGAAATGTCGGCCTCACTCCATAGGGTTAGGAAAAGCTAAGGAGGCCTAGACCCCACCATTATACACTAAAACAACAAAAGGACCTAAATCATACAGGTCTTTGGATACCAAATATTTATGTCCCAATATTTCCAATCAACATCTTGGGAGATTCATTTGTAACCATTGTGAATTTTCATTAGTTATCATGGCGTCACCTTAGGATTCAGATAACAATCCCAACTAAAACTCCATATCCTACTGATTTTCTCAAAAACCACCCATCAACTTGTCTAATATGTCATTCAAGACTAGTAAAAACAATTTAACAACCAAGATTATCTCTATATGGAAATATATATGTTTCATCATCCCATTACCCAAGTAGGATAAACAAAAACACCACTCACATTGAACATGGAAAAATCATTTCTATTTTTACTATTCACGTTGGTTATAAACATCTAACATCACCAACAAGAAATACATATTAAGAATACATCCTATTTTCACTCTACTATACCACATGAGATAACCAACCTGATTCCTAACCTACCAATCCTAGGCTCTTGCACCTAGAAACAAAACTTACCTTTCTCATTAAATGACAATTAATCTAGCCAAAAGAATATCACTCGTTGTTTCCTTTATAACATGAAAAGGGTAAATCATGAAATATACCATTCTTCCATGTAATTTTTAGGAATATATATAGTATTATTTTTGAATATAGTAATTGTTTTGAAGCAATATTCCAAGTCTTGAATATTCTAAAATTGATATTTTAAAAATATTAATTATATTAATATCACACACACACAATTTTCCTAAAATGTTGAATAAATCATGAATAGAGTCTCAAATTAAAAATTTGAGGCCACCATTATCTTTCTAATGTGGTTATTACCCAAGGTGAAATATAACCTTTTCCAATAATTTGAATTTTTAAAATGTTGTTATGTGAACTAATAATATATAAATGTATTTATTTTTTATTATGGTTTTTCAAGTACCTCAAAACCATATAAATATTTAGTCATAAAATTTTTGATGTTTTAGTTGTATAACTATGAGATTGTGAGTGGGTAATTTGGAGATGCATTGGTGGAAGAAAACAGATCAAGAGATCACATTAGTACCCAATGGGCCATTTGTGCCAATAATATTTGTGAATCACACCAATGACTGTGACCCATGATCATTATTCATCAGTGATTGATTCAAAATAAATGTAGGATATAATATTTAAGTGGACTTTTATAGTTTTATTTTTCTTTGAATAACGTGGATCAATTTCCATTTCCCAAAAAGGTTAAATTCACGAGAGGGGTCGGGGGTGAATCAGGGCATGACATATTAAAATCAATGCCCCTTCAGATCTTGATTAATTATTAAACACAACACACAGCTCCCCATTTCCCATAAAGATATATGAGAATAAATTAATGAATTAACAAGAAAAAAATTTACATGGTTCAACCAAAGTACGAAACATCTTAAAAGTATACAATGGTAATGTGCCATTATACCAAAACCATTAAAATGCATTGTCGTTAAACCACTCAAATCAAACTCACTATCCCTCTTGGTTTCAACCAATCACAATTTTAAATCTCATTTCTCTCTCAAATAAATTGGTATCACTAATCCATCATATGATCATTCTTTTGATCACTTGAATTAATATTTTTTACACCAAATTTGGAATATCATTTTATTCTACATTCATCCACTTGGTGGATGCATATATTCTATAGATTTAATGTAAAATCCATTTTTGACACATTATTAATGATCACTACTTACATAATGATCACACTGTCTTTGTGAGACTACCCAGTTAATCATAAGAATTTTATTTCTTCTATGATCCCTATAAGAGTTTAAAATCTCACCAAATTCATGAAGCACAAATATCATTCACGAATCATACTAATTTCTTGATGTTCTCTTAGCCCTCGCAAAGGTCAATACTTTCAAGAAGCTCACATAGCCTTCACAAAGAACAATACTTTTGTGATTCTTATATTTTTTTTATCACAAATATCATTCATGAAAATAATTTCTCCATGAATGTTTTCATGAAAACCCAATATGAATTTCCATTGTAAATCCAAGTCCATTGGATTTTCATTAAGTTTTTTTATACATAAAATCTGGAGGTAGGAGCCTATTTATAGGAGGTTCTTCCCATTACAAAAGATTCCATCCTTATCATCTATATTTAATGATTCTATTTGAACTTTTTTATGAACCTCCCTATCCTAATGAGGCACCTACAAAATATTCAATTCATGAAGGTGCTCTTAGTTATGGAGATTTATCATATTTCCATCATGCTTCTACGAACCTATAAACCTTCTTGATAACAATATATTTCACAAATATCAATATCTTCATGAGACTAAAACTTTCAAAAAAAATAAATTCCTTTATCAAATATATGAAGATAGAATCACGGAAAACTAATATTAAATTTTTTTTGAGAAAATCTACATTTTTTTAACCAAAATTTTTTTTAAACACAAGGAAACAATTCCAGCTTGTATACACAATTTTCTATACTACCACTAGATAATCCATTCATTTTTATTGGATCATCATCAATATGACCTCTAAAAATTCTATTTATAACTCCAAAATGGTCCCTCAAAACCTACTTTTTCAATAAAAACAAAGATCCCAATAACAGTACAATTGTACCCTGAGGAATTTTTCCCAATAATCCCACCTTTGGGTTTGTTAACAACTATTAACAATTTGATGAAATGTTAAAACTTCATCAATATTCTACCATAATTATCATATTTGAGATACATATAGAGAACAATGATTTACTCAACACACACTCTAATAACATATGATCCATGCTAAGCATGAGAAACAAGAGTATCATGTAAAGTTCATAAATGAATCATTTCATTACCAAAACTTTCAACTAGTTTCACCATGAACTCTATTTGTTTTGATATAAAACATTTCATCAAACATATTTATAATCCTCATATTTAATGTAATATGTACCGAATTCTACTTGTATTATCCCGATTTCATCTTCTCCCACTATTTTCATCGAGATATTTCTCCAACTTTTTCAATGAAACTAAAAGGTCATTACTCTGTAGATGATACATTATAAAGAACACACACCAGTGCATTAGGGAAAAAATATAACTTGGGTAGAGGGTGTCTTAAATCAACATATTTTCAAGTATGGGGAGTCTAGAAAATTCCATGATCTTATATTTGTCACTTAAATTCAACTATGGGTAAGGAATTGATGAAACTTTCTTTAAATAAAGTTCATCAGGCACATAATAAAAATCAAAAATCCAATACTCCACCATCTTCTTGATAAAATGAAAATTTAGTTCAATTTTCCTCATCCATAAGTGATGAACTTTATTTTTCCTAGTATTTGTAACTCTAAAATTATCAGAATTAATTGTGATCAAATACATCAATCCAAAAACCATATCATCAAGTTGTGGTTTCATCCATAATAACATCCTAAAATCTTCAGTAGCCGCAATATATTTAACTTTTTTATGTTCTCAATAAAATTGAATAATATTTATTTATTATCCAATAAATACACTATCTACCAAGATATAATACACCATATAACATTGGTTTTATATCCACTTATGATCTAGCCTAATTTTCAACTATATAGACCAATAACTCCTACTGATATTTATCAATTTCAAAAACCAAATTCCACCATGACCCTCTTATAATAAACTATTATTTTAACTGAATTAATTTTGATTTCTATGGGATTACATGGAAACCATGTTTCCTGACAATTGTAACTATCAAGTACAATATGATTCCATTGATCTCTATGAACCCGGTTACATAAACCATTATTCCTTAATTATCACATTGTAGTTTCATCTGAGAAACTCCCATATTATTCAACTATTTGAAACTATTCATTATAAATATTCACCAAAATTCCTTGGAATAAATTTATTGAGAAATAAATTTTTCATTTTTTCATTATGTCACTATTAAACCAAGGAAAAGGGTCAGTTCACTAATAATTTCCATTTTGAACCCACTATTATTGAATCTTGTGTATTGGTTCGAGTACACATTAACTAATCGACCAAATATTCTTTAATTTATGTATAACATCACCATAATGATTTTATTAATATTAATATTGATATAGAGACTGTAATCAAATCCACCACACTATAAACTATTCTTTTTCTGAAATCAATCATGTCTTCGATACAAATCCCTCAGTTCTTACTTCAACCCATAGAGAGCCTTACTCAGACCAAGAAATCCATTATTCTCTTCCTGAAGTTGAAAACCATCTAGTTTCTCGATATAAAATTATTCTTATAGATCCCAATTTAGAAATAATAACTTGACATCAATCTGGAAAACTTTTAACATGATTATAACTAAAATGGATAGGAATAATCTGAATGTATCTGGCTTCATAACAGGTGAAAATGTCTCATCCACATCAATAACTTTAATATGGGAGTAAACATTTAAAAATAATAATTAGTTTTAGTGTCACATTGTTTTCTATTTTTTATCTTTTTTCAAAATTCCCATGTGGTCCCAAGGATACTCTTATCTGTTGGTCTCAAAAAAATCTCTAGGTCTAATTTTTATCAATTTTATCAAGCTCTTCATTCATAGTATGAAGCTAGGTATCATCTATAACTACTTATTCAAAATAATTTAGGCTCTACCTAAGATAGGAAATGTGACTTTTATAATGAACTCATTATATATGTTTGAACTAGATCATCCTAATCAACCATGTTATTTTTCATTTCAATTTCTACTAGAATCTCTACCTATGTTCGGACACCAATTTGACTTCCTCCTCCCCATCAGTCTCATATTCTAACTCATTTTGTCCACCTCATCTCCCCCTAAATTTATTACCTCATTATCAATTTCTACAGGGAAATATTCATTTTATTTTTTAATAATATTTTCATTCTCTACTGTAGAGACATCATTACATTTAACTAATTTTTCCAGCCTCTTGATGAAAAATTTATGTTCTTTGAATGTTGTCGAGTAGACATAAAATATCCCCTCATCTCCAAATGATAAAAATTTACTATATTTCCTCTTATTAATAATAAAACACTTAATAACAATGATTTTAATGTATATAAATGTTAAATTATTTCTATACAACATATTAGATATCTTATTTTCATCCATTGGAAACAATGAAGCCCTATTTAATATGTACACTGATGTTAGGCTTCATTCTTTCCAGAATTTATCAGGTAGGTCATTTGAAATAAAAATTATTCTGGAAATGTTGTTTATGATATGATTTCACCACTCAAACAATCCTATTTTTAGGATTTCTCACTACTGAAACATGATTCCTTATCTTATTTTACTCAAGATAATCTTCTACATGAATATTTTTTAATTACATACAATTGTCAATATTAGACTTCAGAATATTTTATCCAAACATCCCTTAAGATTCCATATGTAATTTTTTCTAAAATAAACACATCATAAATGTGAGGTGTGAAAAATACTGATTCCATATTAAAAAACACCGATGAAAAGAACATAATACCACTTCTCATCAATTTTGGTTGGAAAGATAGGTCAAAAAACATTTGTATGCACCAATTCATGCACTCTAGGTTAATTTAGTTCATTTTCCTTGTATTAATTTCTAATAATATTCCCTTTTAGAAATCCATGAGATGTATGATTATGATCACATGATAGCATGGGTAGATCTCGAGCTGCATCGCAGGTGACTAGATCTTCTTGTGATTTTTTTCTTATAATGCCAAGTCGTTTATAAAATAACCAATTTTCTTCTACACTAGACAGAAATCACATATCTTCTTCTCCACTCACAAGGTATATATTTCAATTCATGTGTTTCATTTCAAAACAAATTAACCATCATTACTCTTTATGGTACAAATATTCATGGTAATTATTGTTTTGTGAAATAACTCACATGGTTAACTAACACTTAGAAATTTGTCACTGAGACATTTAACAAACAAGAAATCAACAAGTCTCATATCTTTTCCCTCAAATTTGGTTTTTACAAAGACAAAAATCATCATGCCTTCATCATTTCAAAATATGAAAAATCCCTTCTATTAATATTTGAATCTTATAGAAAGATCGTTATTTCTAAACATATTTGATGTTCATCCACTGTCAAGGATCTGTACACTAGAACGATCTAATGCTTTAAGGGTTTTCTCTACAACCACTTCCAACTAAGATATTTTATTTTTAATCCACATCACTGACCTCGTTAATTTTATAGAATGTTGTTCTTGATCTTCCGTAGATTATGATATACCCAATTCATTTATAGTTATGAAATCTTATTTTTCATTTCAACTCATTCACTGATATATTGATCTAATTCCTAATATCACTTTAATGGTTCTTTGGAACATTATTCAATATTTTTAAAGTGAAATATATATCCATGTGTCGAAATACTCCATAATAGAAATACTGACCATAGAAATCATTCTTGGGATTTTGAAATATAATTCGCTGCCTTTGTTTCCCTTATTCCATTAATTTCCTTTTGTCCATGTAATGTATATCTTGAGAATTTCCCATATTTCCATAGAAATAACACATGATATGAGGTATATTAGTGTACATTATAGTTGGACTTGTTCTTCCTTGGGTTCCATGAGTGTTTGGATTTTTATTTGTTACCAAATCAATTTTTTACCTAGGAGTAACCACCTATGGTCTGACAATAATCACCACAACTTTGTATTATCATACAATCCCTATACCTACATTATCATTTGGATTTGACTATATGTTCTATTTTAAATGACCTCTAATATCCACTTCCATATTTTGGGTCTCTTGATTAATCAACTTTACCAATGACATAATAGTTGTCAAGATTCTCTCATAGTCTTCTAATATTCATCACATGTGTGTAAATTCCACATCAACTACATATATATTATTGATTTATCTTTTTAAATCCTTGTAAAACCATCGATTTTTATTTTCTATTCTTCAACTTTGATATTTTACTCAAAAACATTTTATATGTACTATGTAATTGAAGACATAAGATTTTTAATTTAATCAATTAGATGAGACATATCTTCTTCTTTATACTACCTATATAATTCAGCATCATGATCCACTCTAGAGCCTTTCTTCATTTTGGCTCTCCAAACATCTATCTTGTCAATATTAGCTTCTAATTCATCCAAAAGATAACGTCTTCCTTAAAAATATTCTTCATTGTTGTATCTTTTTTACCTTTTTAGGATCTACCTGTAACTAAGACCACAAAAGTATCCCTGTAGTCTTTTCAGTTTTCCATCTCTTCAACCTCATAATCTTCCAATCATTCATTTTCTTATGAAATAATATTCTTATTTTTGATTAATTTTACCATAAAATTTTTGTTACCTATTATATAAGGTTAAAATTTCCATGGGAATTTCGATTTCCCCTTCATCATTATCTTGAAACTTATTTTTTCACCATTATGTGAGATGGAAAACCATTCCTTATCAAAAGAAAGTGAGTGGGGTTTTCCAATTGAACTTTCCTTCTCCTCATTTCATATTTTCATAAAAGAATTAAAGAACTTCATTTGTCACTACTTCTTATTGACCATATTAAATGGTGACCTTTTTCATGGCCTTTAATACAGCCTATTTGATATTACCTTTTCTACAATATCAATATCTTTATTTCTCATCTCGTATGCCAGAAGAGTATTATTCAAGTTATCCAATGTTACCTATATTGGATCTTTATCTATGAGTATAAATAATTTCATATTGAACTGGAGTGTAAGTCTTATAAATATGAAATTAATGACATTTACATCATCAAGAGTATCTCCAATACCACACATGTCATCCAAAACAACATTCACCATACCAATTAATGAATCTATAGAATCATTAAGGTGTATTATTAGATCAAAATACACATTCCATAGAACCTAAAATATTTATTCCCAAATTTTTGTCTCACCATAATGAATATTTATAAAACTCTCCCACATATAATTTTATTAATTACACTGGATCACCTTCAAATATATTTCATTGGATATGTATCCCCATAATAGAATAATTATATTGGCGTGGACATCCAATTTCCTTTTTTCATCTAATGATATTGCAACAATGTATATACTCACTGAAATACCACGCATAATTATGGTAAATACCTCAATTATTAATGAGATAAAGCAGTTCCACATATGATTATTTAGTAATTTAATTTTTTTTATAAAATATTGGAATCTCTTTACAATTGAAAACATCCATTGAAACCCTTATGATAAGAACACTGATGTTATCCTTTGCCTCTAATACTAATTATTATCTCAACCTGGTTAAATACCTATAGGGGTGAACTAGGTTAAGATAGATTAAAACCAATTCCCCTTTTCATCTTGTTTCATCATTAAAAAACACTCTTCTCTTCCTTTCCAGTAGAAATGTTTGACCATAAATGAAATATTGCAGGAGACAGAACAATTTTACTTAGTTCACCCTCACTGGGATACACACAAGGAGAGTACAAATGAAATGTGAATATATACCAAAAAACTAAATATCACTACTGTTAAAATGTTTGGAGTGGGCCCATTATCCCTCATAGTTTACAACCAATCACATTTTGAAAGATCACTACTCTATAAAATAATGGGTTCTCATAACTCCTTTAGATGATTATCATTTTGATCATATGAATCAATTCGTTTTACACCTAATTTTGTTTATCATTAAATTATACTTTCATCCACTTGAAGAATTCTAATTTACCATTGATTTACTTGGAAATACCTATTTAACTATTTAACCATTCTCAATTCTTTGGGAAATCTTACACAAAAATCACGAAACTTCACAATTCTTCACCAGAGTATTTTGATTTCATGGAAATAAAAAAATTAACAAAGAAAACCACATTCAAGAAATATAAAAAATCATTTGTGAATATTACTCATTTTAAAAAACTAACTTTGCTATTGGGAATCTCAAAACATTCATAAAGCTCTTTGGCCTTCATGATGCTCCATAATTTAGTTGTACTTATAAATTTCAGTGAACTAACACAACCTCATAAAACATCATTTACTAAGGAAATTTTTCCCTAGAAAACCCTTAATGAATAACCTCTTGATTAAAAAACTGTTGGGTTTTTATTGAGGTATTTTGTACATCAAATGTCATGGTATAGGCCTATTTATAGGTGATTCCTATCTTTTGTGAAGCACTAATCCTCATCATAAACATTTCGTGATGCTCTTAAAACATGTTTGAAAAAAATCCCTATAATTATAATGTACTATGTAAAATATCCATTTGTGAGTCTTCTTATAGTCAAAGGGGTTTATTATCTTTCCATCGTGGATTTACGAGTATTCAAACCTTCACGACACCATTTTCCATTCTGATGATAAGAATCTCTATGAAATTCCAATATTCCTAAAATCAATTTATTTTCTATATATATGAATTATCACTCCTAAAAAATTCCCTTCATGAAGCTTGATTCATTATCCCAATTCTTGTCCCGAAAATCCAGTAAACACGGGGAAAGGATGCCATCTTGTATACACAATTTTCTATACTATATCTCGAGAATCCATTTCTTTTCCTAGAATATTTTTCAACATACCAAGTAAAAAATATCCATATAACTAGAAAATGGTCCGTGGAAACCTACTTTTCCTAAAAACCCAATCGACCCAAAAAACTACAATGTTATAATTATGGATTTTTTCCCAAAAAATTTGCAAACAAGAATTGATTCATTCATCAATAATATTTTTATTTTCTGGTCAATTTAATTATAGATTGTTTCTTATTCTATTACTTTCATCTATTATTCAAAAATACAATGAGTATAATGTGAATAAATTATGTGGTTTTTTCATCATTTTTATTATCGGTTGTTTTCTCCCAATACATCACATATTCATAATTGGAAATTTATTTATCCATCAATTTGATAAATTCTAGTTATTTTATCAACACACAACAATTATTCATTGTAAAAGATTGAAAATTAATTTGTGGATCAAAATTGAAGATTCAGTTAGGGTGAAATGATGTTAGAGTATGATTGAAGGTGTATAGGAATGAAATCATGATTACTATTCATCCTGGTTTTATGCCGGACTAATGATTCAAGGTGACAATTTTCAATTTCCTAATGGACTGATGCCTGATTTCTGTTGAATTATGATGGAGAGGGTTGGTCGATGAAGATATTTGATCACCAATGTGTATTTTAGTGGGATTGGTGGCCAATTTCATGGGTGATGATTTATAAAATGGAATAAATGATTTAAAAAACCTAATGATACATGGAGTGTAGTCCATAGTTACCAAACTTGTGGGTCCTCTATCTATGGTGATAGGGTTTCAAATTTTTTTTAAATAGAACACATAGAGTGGTACATAACACACATAGTGTGACTTATTTCTAGTGTAATACTATGTATTTTCGAGGGTAAAACATCTTGGGTTTTGAAAATATGCCAAACAGCATACTCAAACATGGCCAGAGTACATGGGTCTAGCAATCTACTTGAACACGACTGTGGTACCTGATCCAAGAAACGTACATGGACATGGCCTAGTTTACATGGTCATAACCCAAAGTACATGGTAATATACAAATGTTGTGGGAATATTTTTGGTGATATATACACACTATGTACCCAGACATCACATTCAAGGTTTATTTAGGATTACCTTCCATGTGATATGGTGATACATATGATGACCATGGTTTGGCTAAACATTTTGTGCAACCCTAGTACACAAAATGTACTCACTCTTATGGTTTTATTACCACTTCATTTTTTCTATATACACTAGTTTCAATTTAGTTTGATACCATGATCATTTCCCATGAGCTTACAATGCAACATTATACCCCCGACATAGGATTGTGATTACCTTTATGGTATTGTGATTGGATAATGTTAAATGTCTCACTATTTCAGACCTAGCTGGGATCCTCTACCATTATCAGGTAGGGTTCATGGTATCAGAATTACCACCATATATAGGGAAATGAACCCTTATCTAGTGTGATGATCCAGTAGGATTTTTTTTTGTGCCCCCAAGTTTCCCTATGTGTGATACCCTACCTAGATTAGGATATCTTCAATGATATATAGAGAAATTATTGGTGGGGTCCAATGATCCTGACCCCTGTATGAGCATCATCCGTGATTTCATAGTTCATGGAGTAAGCACTCTCAAGATTAGTGTAACAATGATGCCTCAAGAAGTATCATTTGCATTGTTTTATTGGCTGAGGTCACTTGATATTGGTTTTCTGATGTGGGTATATCATTATATTTTTTTCTCTTATCTTATTGATGTATCTTGTATTGAGATAACTACTCTTGATGGGGGTGTTCTACTGGATATTGTTATAATTACCCTAGTATGAATTTTTTTAATAGGTTTACTGTATTTTGTAGATAAAAAACCATTTGATTGTGTCCAAGGAGGTCCATGAGTTGGAGAAGTTATACCAGGCTAGAAAAAATGAGGAGTACAATACTGTTACATTTGATGGTTTCCCCTCCCTATAAGTCATTTGGATACATTTTTAGTTTTTGTGTTTCCTTCTATTTGGAAATATTATTAATTTACAAAAATTATTGTCATACTATGATTTGTGATAGATGTTGTGCATAAATTTAGTGTAAGTATTTTTTTAGTTTATCATCATTGAATGGTATTGGATATGTATGCGTGTTCACATGTACATAAAAAATACCTCCAACACATGTGTGAAATACCAAATAGGTGGAAATTTCCAACCCATGAACTATTGGATGTGGTATTAGGTTGTCACATTTGGCTCATCGCTAGCCATGCGGGACCCATTGTGTCAGTTTGTGAAAGAGTGGAATCAACATGTTGTTCTACCTATAAGAAAGAGTGTAGATTCTTGTGTAGTTGTGATACTGGTTTGGGGTTCATTACAATAGTGTTAATGTGTTTTGTGCTAATATTTTAGTCCAAGGAGTACAATATTTATGTCACAGTTGAGTTACCCATTCACCCCGGCTCTTAAAACCTTCTTTTTAACTTAGTACAAGTAAAAATTGGTTATAGGGAAAACATTGGTACATTCATCATATTGTAATGTTTTTTGGATTCCATGTGCTTCTTGAGTAATCTACTTATATTTACAAATTAATCTTGTTTCATATTGTTTTTTTTTCATCATTTATCAATGAAGAAATCCATTTAACATTCCACTACATGATAATGAGGTTGATCCACATAGTGACAAACCATTAATATGTGGTTATGTATAAGAGTAGATACATCTGGTTGGTTTGTCAGTTATGACACCACCCATGAAGTTGAATTTATAACTTCAATAACTAGTTAAGGATGGACACAAGACGTCTTTACATATTCGGATTCAACATCAGTGACCTCCCAGGTTATTGGGTGAGGTAGAACCCCAGTTATCTTAGTATTGTATAGAGGTAGTCACTATAGTTTTACATGTTTTGAGGAAACCAACAAATAAAATGGATTCCCTCATTGAATGTTTTCCTTAGGGATCCATTTGGATATGGGGGTGCTTGGTGGTGTAGTCTCGTGATGAGGAATCTCTCTCTTTTCTAGTCATTTGTTGTATCTTCATGGAGGTGTTTTATATATCCACATTATGATTAGTATACATCATGGAACATATACATTTATATAATGGTTGTTTCACAAAGAAATAATATCTAGTGAGGTTTAATGATCTCTCATGATACTCCATGGACATGTATTTTGATATTTATTTTATATAATGTATATTTAAGTAGGTTCTATATAGGGGTATTATGGATTTTTTTATACCCACTTATTTTGGAGTGCTAGTGTGGTCTTTAGCAGTGGAGATATTGATGGAAGGGAAAACGCCAATAGAAGGTGCTGGTAGTGTGCACACTAAAGATGAGACAACATCAAAAAGTAACTAATGAAATCAATTATGATCTAGTTCTGTACGGCATAAAAGAAAAAGATCATAGGATAGAGAATCATTTGTTCAGTGCACACAGGATTGCTCGAGTTAGCCGAGGTAGAGATGCTTCTTATCATGTGACGGTTGGGGGTATCTTTCTGTAGATTGTATAGCCCATCATATAGATGATATGGATAAGGTAAATGAACCACCAATGTAGAGACAAATTCTAGAGTATGGTGGTTCACAGGGTAGTGGATGTGGCGTATGAGTGGGTAAATTAGTAGGAGGTGGAAGGTGATTTGTCCTATTGACCCCACCACCCCCAGGTGGTCTACACCAAGCTGAGGGAGTTGGTGTTCAAGGGAGGGTAAAAATAAAGGTAGTGGAGGACTATAAACCCTAGGATATAGGGATGATTTGTTCTATGATTATTTTATTCTCAACATTTTCTCTATAATTAATTGAAATTGGTGTTTATGAATCTATCCTTTCCACTTCCCTGGATCATGAATTGGAGATTCTATTTGAGCACATAGCTCCACACCAGCACATGTAGACTTAAACATGAGATGAATCAATGAACACACACATATGTTAATGGTTTTAGATTACACCCAGAGATGATATATTCTTATAGTATCTCTTTGTACTTGGGATGAGGTCATACATGATCATATTAGGTATGGAATGGATATCCACAACTCATGCTAGGACAGACTACTTTAGGTGGAGGATTCAGTGCGGCTAGGATTATGGGACAATTTTGTCCATCATGGATGATATGGAGACCCATGAAGAGTAGTATGGGCTCATACGAATGAGACTGAAACCGATTACCCATATGTTGGCTAGAATGAATCTTTTACAAGTGGATTCTATGGGCTACTAGTTTCCTATTATTTTGGAGGATTATAAGGATAAATTTCCTGATGATATTATAAGTTTACATCCACACTGAGATTTATAATTCTACATTTACATACATATTGGGATGAAATAGATATTTTTTCCAACTTGTTGGATATCTATGATAGAGATTTGGGAGCTGATGGTGTAGTTATATGACCTGCAGAGGAATTGATTTGTGGGATCCAGTGGTTCCCTTGATCATCCCCGGTATTGTTCTCCAAGATGGTGGATAATATATTGTGTTTTTTTGTGTGTTTTTTGGGCATAGACTAGTTGAAAATGATAAATAATTATCAACTATGGTGGATTGAATACCTCTTGATTAGTTGATATGGACCTGATGGTTCTCAAATATTGACATCAAATTAGTCTATCTGCAGTTGAGGGTAATTGATAAGAATATACCAAATATAAAATTATGATATTAATATGATCACTATGAGTAATTAGTGATTCTTTTAAGTACAAATAAATACACAATAATGTTCAGGAGACTCACTAACTATATCATTTAGCCTTCTATAGACCTTTTTTGTGGTCTTTGTTGACGATACCCTTATATAGTTGGTATCCTAGGAGACACATACAAGTAAATATACGATGTTTCTAAGAAGACTCTAATTGAACCATATTTATTTGAAGACATAAAAATATATAATTTATGAATCATTATTTATAATTTTAGGGAGATTTCCTGACTGATGATGTTGTAATGTTGGGCCCAGTGAAGGTTGATGAAGTGTTATCTTAGGAGCCAAACAACTATGAGATAGAGTTGTAGAGCTTCCTTATGTTATTATGCTACTGGGGAAGATTTATGACCAATTAATCAAGGATATCGACACCAATGGTTTCACTAAAAAAGGGGTAAGATTTTTTTGGATAAAGATGCGCCAATAGACATTTCAGGGGATGAGGAAGATATTTAAAAGTATTCCCATCGTGAGATATCCATAGGAGGGCATCAAGTACAAAGTATTTTGTGATTCCACATCAAAGAAAATTGAATTTTTTTTTTATGAAGATGTTTTCAATGATTTCTTATGGGTATTTATTGTTGATATAGAATGAGAAATACTATACGACCCATGTTCTTAAGTTGGTAACAATGGTCTTAGTTATGATGATATGGAGACACTACCTTGTGGGAGAGTGGTCTATCATATACTCTATCATTAAGTGTCACAAGTATATCTTCTATCAGAATAAATTATTCTTAATTTATTATTGATGGAAATATTTTCAATAATATTATGAATTGATATAGCCTATACTCTTGTCAAGGGGAATGTGGTGGTATTTTCTCTCAATAGGATAACATATTCGCAGTTGTTGAATGAGGATTTTGAGAAATTAACCTCATTGTAATTGTAATTAGTGGAAAAGTGTGGTTATCCATATCTATAATGATTGTTTTTATCAGGAAAATTCTAAAACGTGGTATGGAGGATTAGTAAGTAAATTCCAAATGTGAGACCTTAAATAACCATATATGTAGTGGATGTGCTCTGAATGTATTTCATGAAGGTGAGGATCATGTTATCCATTTATAAAAATGATCGATTGTACCCATTAAATTGTAGGATGATGTGATGATGGAGTTTTATATATATCATTTAGAGGTAAATCTAGGTGTTATAATTTTTTACAAGCGCCTATGGTTTCCATTTTACTGATCATGAATAAAGAAATTTGTTGTATAGTTATTCTCTCAATAACACACAAGTCACCAGGTAAAGGATGAGCACCATGTTCCGGTGAGTTTATCACAGTCCCTTGAGGTACCATATTTTATATGGGTTGGAATTTTTATAGAATTTATTATAGTCCTACCACCAAAATCTAGAATAATCTATTTCACTTGGGTGGTAATAGACCAGATCACCAAGTCAACCCATATCCTAGATATACAATTGCATAATTGAAAAGAGAGCTTTAGTTGACTTTATATACATGATATAGTCAGGAATCAGAGAGTTTCCTTGATGATCATTTCAAACCATGTTTCTCACTTCATATCATGATTTTGGGGAGGATTTCTGGAAGCATATGGGACTTAGTTGAATTTTTGAATAATATATCACCCCTTGAATGATAAACAAATTGAGCGAACCATTCTTATTCTAGATGAAATTTTTTGGGCTCTCTTGTTAGCCGCTGTTTGTAGTTTAGAGGATCCCATTACCTTGGAGTATTTTTCATAAAATAAATATATACCATTCAACCATTGGTATGAATAATCCTTGGATTTTTATAGGAAATCCTATAGGTACCCACTATGTTGGAAAAATCGAGGTGAGTTGGAACACATGGGACCATAGTTGGTGTGAGATATGATAGAGAAGTTGCATGTTATCTATGTGTGGATGAGGAATATAAAAATACATTATAAGTTATATAAAAACTAATTATGGAATACATTGGAGTTTTTGAAGTGATACCATGTATTTTTGAAGGTCTCACCTTGATGTGGATTATAAAGATTTGTCTAGGTTGGAATGTAATATATAAGATTCATCAACACTTTCCAAATTCTATGTAGATTCATGGAGGCGGAATAATGCATAGAATTACCACTATAGTTAGATTGGGAAAAAGAAGACTTCCACATATAATTTATAAGGAGGCATATGTATTGTACCACGTGGTGATCAAAGATTGTCCAGGATAATATCATTCATGGTTGATCAATTCCATTGGTGCATGTTCATTGGTAAGATGGGAGTCTTTAAGAGATCACATGTGAGTCATAGACCTAGATACAAGCTCAGTACCCACATCTTTATGAGAATCCCATTTCTATTTTCTGAATTTAATAACCTATCGTGGGGAAAATGTAATTTATCAGATTTTATTTCATGTAAATATTTTAAATACATATGTTAATATTTTTGTAGCTACACTCTAAAACAAGGAATGATTTGAAGGCCCAATAAGCTCGATATGGATCGTTTTGGAACATGGATTCTTTTAATATCACAAGTTCGTATCATTCCAAAAAATAGTGGAATAAATCTTGATTAGAGTCTAAAATTATAAATCTAAGTTCACAGTTGAGTTCATAATTCATGTTTTATTCTAGGTGTGACATAACCTTTGTCAGTGTTATAAATTTATTAAAAAAAATTCACGGGACCTAATAAATAAATAAATGAATTTATATATTTATTTTATTATGGTTTATTAAGTGGCATGGAAACCCCTATAAATATAAGGATATTAGATAATCACATGGCTATTCATATATCTCTAAGATTGTGAGTGGAGACTGTGGAGACATTTGGTGGATATCAACAAATCAATAGATTAGATTGGTACCCAATATATCATCTACACCAAGGGAGGTTTTGGATATTTCCCAACACTTTTATGTATGATAATTATTCATCCATGAGTGATCCAAAATCTATCTAATAATTTTAACATATGTATATTCATCCTGATTTTTTCTCCCATTTGATACATAGATCAATTCCAGAAATAAGAATATATTCTCATAACAATTGTTGATTTAGTAGATCGTTGTTTCTTGATCCTATTATATTATCAATTCTAGGATAATGCATCAAGGATAAAATTAAAATGTACAAGAATAAAACCTCGTGTTTATGGTTTATGGATTCCTCCCATGTTTTATTACATGTTCATCATGAGGAATTTCTTTAGACCACGGTTCGATGAATGTTGTGTATTTGATCACTGTATCCCCCTTATCTAGTGCAATGGATCGATATCGTCATTATGGTTAGATAATGACGATTTATATTGGGTGAAAAATTGACAGAGGATGATTAGTGGTGGATCAGAATGGACCATTGATTCCACACATTCTTGTTTTGACGCGTGATGGGTGGTGTGAGGTGATGGTGGTTGATTTATGAGAAGATTTTTGATTGGTTTCCAATGAATGGTGATGATGAGTATCTGGTGACATAATTCTGTGATCATTGTTGAATATTCTAGTAGGATTGGAGGATGAAGGCATTATAAAATATATGGGGAAGAAAATATTAGATTCTATAAACCCCACATGAAATGACATGTAATCTACAGTTACATGAGATATAGGACCCCTATCTACGACATTAGGGTTTCTACAATGGTTTAGGATCACCTTCCATGTGGTTCCCACAACATTTTATGTGAGATATGGTCAGTGGGATGAAATTTATATCATAGTATGCATGGGAAGATGTTCTAGTACACAATATTATCCATATAATTGGACATTGGGCTTGCCCTGCATAGTGTAATACTATGCATGCCACACCCGATTTTGTTTCTCTTTTATTTTCATGTATTGGTTTTTATTCGGTTCATTGAAAATTAAGATCATTTTCATTAGTGATGGATGAGATTAATATTTAGTTTTGAACTTCTATATATGTTTAATCACCCTAATTTGGGTTCCCCATTGCTTGTTTAGGAGTTTCTGGATAGAGGGTGGTTACTTCATGATTTGGGCCAACTGTGAGCCCATTTCCAATTTTAAAAACCAAATATGTTTCTTTTATAACTATTTGGTTTTTAAACATTTTTCACCCATTCCACTTCATAATCTTCCTCCACCGATATATTCAAACCACCATATCCTTTTGGGTCCCTTAATAATTCATGATCATGGTGAATTTAGGTTACTTATTTAGGTATTGGGCCGGCCCCTGGGCCGATTTTCAATTAAGAAAAAGAAATTTTTTTATTTTATATAATTTTCATTTATTAATATTTTTCAGTGATTCCACATCCCACTCAAATCCACAATACCTATCCACACCCACATTATCTAGTTTACCACTTTGGAGATCATTGGGATCACATATTTGGTCAATCATTCTCTCGTTTCCTCAAATCATCCTAAATTTAGAATGTAAATCCTTTCATCCACAAATCATTACATTCCTACTCTTTTTCCTACTAATATTCTTTATCTGGTTCTTATAGACCTAATGAGACTCTACAATAAGTTTCATGCCATTACCTTCTCTCTATGGTGTCATATAAAATGGATGATGAAAAGTTTTCTAGGTGCAAAGGTGAGATTCCTTCTCCTTTATCCTTCCTCTTCCTCCTTGTTTCATTATTTATTGGTTTTATATTGTCCCCTAGAAATGATAGACCTATGGTTAGGTTATACCATAATTTTTATGGGGTTTATATTTGTTTATTTCTGTTATTTATAGTTTTAGGGTTTATAATCCCGCAGCGGGTGATTTCATGTGTCTGTTTCTAATACACCAAGGATTTGAGGTAGGATATCCCTTGTAAAATACTTTATCATTTAAGCTTCATCATTATCATACTGTTATAACATAATTTATATGATATGTTCTGATGTGAAACCTTTATTTTAAAGGCTTTTTTGTGAAAATTGTGTTTTATGACTTATTTTGTTAAAAATATAGTTGTTTTGGTATAAATGTGCACTCCTCTTGTTTGATGAATTATTCCATGAGATTTCGCACTGGGTTTATGATATTTTGAATATGTTTCAGTATCTTGAATAAATTTATGGCATGAAAATGGTATTTATCCCTTCTAAGTTCTTAACTTAAGTTGTTTTGTTAAAGAGTTCATGCCATGTGTACGGTAAATTTCCCGGTTGTCATTTATGTGTCTAGTGCAATTTAAAATGATTTTTTTGGATTTATAAATACATTGGTAGAATTTAAGAAATTATTTTGGGATCCTTGTATTAGTTTCCAATTTTTATTTTCTTTTACAAATAAATGGTTTTTGGTTTACAACATGTTTTGGCCCGAGTTGCCGAAAAATGGCATGTTTCACATTATTACGAAAATGGTTGTGTTTTGATTATGTAACCCGAGTGTTTTATGGGATTTATGAATGTTGTTTGATTCTGTAAATGTTGTGTATACACCTCTTCAATAAAATTTAAATTCATAACTTTTTCAAATGTTAGTTTTGGGAAAAAATTTAATGTGTCGTTTGGCCTTTCCTAAAAAAATGAAGAATGAGTGTTTTACTTGTATATACCATGTTGTGTCAATTGTGATTGTTTTATGGTTCATGCTATGATTTTATAAAATGTTTTTAGGGCTTCCAAATATGATTTGGTATGGTATTGTGGTGTGTTTATAATTAAAATAGTATTTTTGAATGAGTTCTATGTTCAAATCCTCAATACACAACTTGAAATTGTTTTATGAAGATTTTTAGTGGTTTATTTATTCGTGAAAGAAATGTGAAGAAATTTTATGGGATATTTTTTTTTATGGTTTGTTAATGGAATTTGGATTTGAAATGTGTATATGATTTATGTTTATCTTTATTGAGCACTAAAGGGAATCTCGGGTATCTAGGTGGGTGGATGTGTACTAGTATGCCAGTGATTCTGTGGGGTTTGGCCTCTATTCCACATGGTAAGTTTGATGATGAAAACACTAAGTAAAATATAATGATGATGATGTTTGGGAACCACTAGGTTATGTGTATTCTCCCTACTAGTGGATCTTGTGCATGAGAACAGAAATTTATTATGGTTACTTTCACTGAGATACGAGGTACCTGGGGCTCACAATTAACTAGTGCATAGGGGTGTTCCCGTGACTTGAGCTCATTGGCTCTTTGGAAATCACTGTCGGCATACAGTGTGTTTGGTTGGTAAATTCAGTAGCATGTGTGATTTATCTAAAACTATAAATTCCTTAAATCTTCCCTCTTGAAAAATATTTTCATTTTGAAGTTTCACCTCTTTGAAAAATTGTTACTAGCATTATTGTTTATAAAACATGCAAGTTTTCATCTGATAATTAGTTTATCATAGAACCCCATTTAAAAAACATATATTTTTATCTTGTATTTAAAACATGAAATTGATTTTTATTTTAGTTTAAAGGATGTGAATTTGGAATATAATATTTGGCTAACCTACTGAGCTTTAATGCTCACGCCTATAGTCTTCTTTTGTTTTTAGCCCTTGTACAGGTTTCAGCATGAGTTCGATCACCTTGGGAAACGTGTGATAATTTTTTTGGAGATTGATCAGTGGGGTCACATGTAGTTAGTATGTTATCAGGGTTGGTTAGTTGAGTTGTTGTTTTAGTTGTACTTTCAGTTTCATATACAAATAATGTTCAATTTAATTTTTCTATAAATGTATTTTGGGTTGTCCATTTCATTCCACTATTTTTTTTTTGATTGTTAGTATATGGGCAACATCGTTCCCTTGTGTACTCTTTTGATTCCCTTGGTGCTTGTCTCTATCTTGGGAGGATCAGGACAACCTCTCGAGACTTGTCGTGGGCTATCCTATGTGACCGATTCAGGGTCGACTCGGGTTGGTTCATGAAAAAATTGTATCACAGGAGGTCGGCTCTTAGAAGACATTTCATTTTAGAGTACCCTTGTTATTTGGGGGATGTCAATGTAGATTTAGTAGGATTGTTGGGACTTTATGGGTAAGTGTGGTAAGAGTGTCACAAACTCTTTCTTTTTATAATCTTCGGGTTTCCATGGGATGTCTGGTTTTATTATTGTCCTTTGTTCTTGTCGATTGTTTGGTGTTGGGATATGACAAAGGGAGTCTAACTAAGGGAATCTGTGAGCTTTCAGGGCCTTGAAAGCCATGTGGAGCTGGGGCATGGTCCTAATAAGTCTCTATCTGTTGGTATTGTGTTCTAAATATGGCCACCAACCATATGGTCAAGTCACCCACCAACACTAGTTCCCTTTTTTGGGTTTCTTAGACATTTATTGAATTATAAATTTTTGTTTTGAAAATACTTGTGTGAGAATTATGGAAATTGGTTTTAAAGAATTATTGGATTTTAAAAAATGAAAAAAGTGTTTTCAAAAATTAAATATAAGAATGGTTATGGAAAGTTGTATTTTTTTGGAAAAAAAATAGGAAGTGGAAATGATTTAACGGGATATGATTATCCAAAATCTAAACTTGTGGTTTGTTGGAATAAAATGTTTTGAAAGTGTGGATCATTTTGAGGTGGTTCTAAATATTCGTTTTAAATGGGGTGTTTTGGGATGTAGAAATGTGTTTGAATATGATGAATTAGTTTTGTAAATTGGTTTTTAGAAGTTGGTGTTTTCCTAGAAAGGTTATTAGTCTCAATGACCATCAGATTATGAAAAGATACATTGCTGAATTTTAGAAAATGGAAAGCGGTTGTTTGGAGTAGCTTGGTTGTTTTGAAATTTGTAAAAATTAAAAGGAGAGGGTTTTTAAGAAAATGGTTTTTGATGAATTGTGGTTTGATTAGTGAAATATGAAAAGGGTTTTTGACTTGTTGGTTGGTGTTCCTTTTGAAGGTACATGATTTTTGGAATGATGTTGTTTTTCTTGCATTCGTAATTTTCTTGGGTTCTTGCATGAATGTTTTTGTGGATATATGGATGAATGGCCAGTATGGCATGGTATTTGAGTGATCGGGATGGCACGTAAATGTTCATGTGAGTGATACTTTATGAAACACCATTGGTGAATGTGAAAATCCACCAAGTTAGTTTATTATTTTTCAAAAGTGTTTTTAGCTGAAAAAGTGTTGTGTTTGTTTTGAACTAAAAGTTATGTGGATGTCTAATCCTATTTCTTAGAAGTTTTTTCTATACATTATGGTTCCTTATGATATATAATTCATACTCTTATTGCATCTTGATATGGAATCTTGTTGGTGGCTCAATTTTGTGGTAATGCTCAGTGGGTTTCTAAAGAAGTGTTGGATGTTGTGATGTGGCCACAGATAGTTCTATGTTTTCAAGCTTTCCTATTGATAACCCAAAGGATTATTTCTCATTTTCCACAGTCTATATCCACCTCCTAAAATAATTCCTCATCCTGTTAGTTGAAATAAAGAGATGTTTGGGATCGATTTAAAGTGCTTCCATGTCATGATAATTTATTTGGACATAGCATTTGTGTTTGGTGATGTTGATATGATTCCATGTATTCCTTGTCCATTCTGGCCCTCGTTCAAAGTGAGACAAAATTTTAATATGAATCTATGAGTTCCTATTTAGATGAAGGTATTTTGTTGAGGATGTGAGTTTTTTTTTTTGAGTGTTGTGATCCTTAGCACCCCGACTGTGGTGCAAAAAATGCTTCATGAATTAGGGCTCCATCCATAGGCCTCAGAGTGAAGCTTTTCACGCATCTAGGAAATCTCCAGAGGTGTGAGGAGCTTGACCAGGCTCCTACCTCCACCATTGTGGTATGTTAGTTTCTATGTCTCTATTTTTCTTCCTCATCACTATAAATATCCCTTTTTATCAACACGTGCGGTGGACTTAACCCTCACACAGTTTCTATGGTTATGCCTTCATTAATGTGGGTTTTCAATCAATGTCCATGTGTGGACCACCTGTGAAAATCTAGTACAGTCTTGGTGTTACCTATTTATAGTTGGAGTGTGTTGGGTAGTTCCTTTGTTTCTTTTGTGGTTTTAGTGGCCTAATTATTGGGGCCCCTTCCCTCCCCTCCCTGAGTGGTGGGGGTCTGGATCTGTGCCGAAAGTGTTGGCCCAGTTCTTGTCCCCTCTGTTTGGGAGTGGGTGGTTTAGATGTTCATGTTATAACCTTCTTAACATGGGATAGTATGTTGTTTTGGGGGAGTTTTGTTGAAATTTTGAAAGTGAGGCCCAATTCTAGTTAATTTTTAGTTCTTGTTTTTTCATTAATAGTTGGGTTATAATGGTGGGAAGACCCACCATAAGTCTCGTTAACTTTTCCTCCTAGGAACTTGTCTAGTGCTAGTTGTTTATTAATCGTGGGAAGTCCATTCTGTAATCCCGTGTATTCTTTTGTTTTCTTAAGTTCTATTTAGTTTGGGTGATTATTGGGTTTATTGGGAGAAGTCCTAACAATCAGGTTCTTGGCTACGTTGTGGAGGTGGTGGCTTGATATTTCCATTGATTCTCAGGAAATGGTTGTGAGTAAGTGTGTTTTTTTTTGAGTTAGAGGCTGAAAATCCATTGCTTTTTGTAGATATTTTCATTTATTGAGAGGTTGGATCATGTTGATAGGTAATCCTTAGGTGTTTATCTTTCTTCTAGAAAGTGTTATGGCTTTACGGGGTTGGAAATCCTTAATGGTGGGGAGAATTGTCACAACCAATTTTTTTCGCTTTTATTTTCATGTCTTGGTTTTTATCTGGTTCATTGAAAATATGGATCATTTTCTTGAGTGTCTGATGAGAATAATTTTGAGTTTTGAACTGCCATATATGTCTAATCACCCCAATTTGGGATCCCCATTGTTTGATTAGGATTTTTTGGAGAGAGGGTGGTTACATCATGATTTGGGCCAACTGTGAGCCCATTTCCAATTTTAAAAACCAAATATGTTTATTTTATAAATACATTCTTTTTAAACATTTTTCACCCATTCCACTTCATACTCTTCCTACACTGATATATTCAAACCATCATATCCTTTGGGACCCCTTAAGAATTCATGATCATGGTGAATTTGGGTTACTTATTTAGGTATTGGGCAAGCCCATGGGCCCATTTTTAGTTTTAAAAAAATGTTTCTTTTATATCATTTTCATTTTTTAATATTTTTCATTGATTCCAACTCCCAACCGAAGCCAAAATACATATAATCATCCCTAGAATCGATTTTACCACTTTGGAGCTCATTGAGATCACATATTTGTTCGAAAGTTCTTTGGTTTACTCAAATCATCCAGAATTGACAAGGTAAATGATTTCATCCATAAATCATTCCACTCGTAATATTTTTCCAAAAAATATTCTTTTACCATTTCTTCCTGACCTTAGGGGACTCTCCAATAAGTTTCAATCCCTTCCATTCTCTCTAGGGTTTTAGATCTAATGGAAGACGAAGAGTTTTCTAGGTGGAAAGGTGAGATTCTTTCTACTTTATCCTTCCTCTTCCTCCTTTCATTATTTCTTGGTTTTATATTGTCCCCTAGTCATGATCGGACTATATTTCTATTATAACATTATGTTTTATGGGGTTTTTGTTCATTTAGGTCTGGTATTTATGGTTTTAGGGTTTATAAACCCGTGGTGGGTGATTTCGGGTGTGTGTTTCTATTACGCCAACGATTTGAGGTAGGATGTCCCTTTCACAAGTCTATATCATTTATGTTTCATCATTATCATATTTTTATAACCATATCTACATGATATTTTCTGCTTTTAAATATTGATTTTAATGATTTTTTGTGAAAATTGTGTTTTATGACTTATTTTGTTAAAAATATAGTTGTTTTGGTATAAATGTGCACTCCTTTTTGATAAATTTTTACATGAGATTTCACACTTGGTTTATGGTATTTTGAATATGTTTTAGTAGCTTGAATAACTTTATGGAATAAAAATGGTATTTTTCCTTTTTAAGTGCTTAACATAAGTTATTTTGTTAAAGAGTTCATGTCATGTGTTCGGTAAATAGCCCGGTTGGCTTTTATGTGTCTAGTGAAATTTAAAATGATTTGTTTGGATTTAAAAATAAATTAGAACCACGTAAAAATTATTTTTGGATCATTTTATGACTTTCCAATTTTTATTTGGTCTTACAAATAAATTGGTTTTGGTTTACAACATGTTTTGGCCCGAGTTGCCGAAAAATGGCATGTTTCGCATTCTTATGAAAATTATTGTGTTTTGAATATGTAACAAAAGTGTTTTATGGGATTTATGAAGGTGGTTTGATACTGTAAATGGTGTGAATAGACCTCCTTAATAAAATTTAAATTCATAACATTTTCAAATGTTAGTTTTTGGAAAAAATTTAAGGTCTCGTTTGGCCTTTCCTCAAAAAATGAAGAATGAGATTTTTATTTGTATGTACCATGTTGTGTCAATTGTGATTGTTTTATGGTCAACGAAATGATTTTCTTAAATGTTTTTAGGGCTTCCAAATATGTTTGGGTATGGTCTTGTGGTGTGTTTATAATTCAAATAGTGTTTTTGAATGAGTTTTATGTGCAAAGCCTCAATACACTCCTTGAAATTGTTTTACAATGATTTTTAGTGGTTCATTGATTCGTGAAAGAAATGTGAAGAACATATATGGGATGTTAGTGTTTTTATGGTTTGGAAATGTAATTTGGATGTGAAATGTGTATATGATTATTGTTGTAACTTGATTTAACACTAAAGGTAATCCCTGGGGTCTAGGTGGGCAGACGTGTACTAGTATCATAGTGATTCCGTGGGGTTTAGCCCCTGTTTCACATAACAAGTTTAATGATGACAAAACTAACTAAACTATGATGATGATGTTGTTGGGGGACCACTAGGTTATGGGTATTCTCCCTAATAGTGGATTTTGTGCATGATAATGGATATTTATTATGATTACTTTCACTGAGATACTACGTACCTGGGGATCACAACTAACTAGTGCCTAGGGGTGTTCCCGTGACTTGTGTTCATAGTCTATTTTGTACTCACCATCATCATACAGTGTGTTTGGTTGGTAAATTCAGAAACGTGTGTGATTTATTTAAAACTATAAATTCTTTGAAGAATAACTCTTGAAAACTATTTTCATTTTGAAGTTTCACATCTTTGAAAAAAATTTACTAGCATTATTGTTTATAGAACATGCAAGTTTTCGTGTGATAATTATTATAGAAAAAAACCTCATTTTAAAAACAAACATTTTTATCTTGTATTTAAGACATGAAATTGTTGTTTTTTTAAAGGAAGTGCATTGGGAATAAAATATTTGTCTAACCTACTGAGTTTTAATGCTCACGCCTATAGTCTTCTTCTATTTTTAGCCCTTGTACAGGTTTTATCTTGAGTTTGATCTCCTTGGGTGACGTGTGATAATTTTATTGGAGAGTGACCAGCGGGGTCACATGGATTTAGTATGTTATCAGGGTTAGTCAGTTGAGTTGCTGTCTTAGTTGTACCTTCAGTTTTATATATAAATAATTTCCACAAAATTTTTATATAAATGTATTTTGGGTTGTACATTTCCTTCCGCAATTTGATTGATGGATTATATATAGGAAAAATATTTCCCTTGTGTGCTCTATTTAATCCCTTAGTTCTTTTTTCCATCCCGAGAGGGTCAGGAACACCTTTTAGGACTTGTCACGGGCTGGCCTAGGTGATCGGTTCAGGGTCAACTCGGGATGGTTCGTGACAATGTGTGTAGAGGGGTCATATGCATACTGAAATGGTACATAGACGTGGGTATGGAACACCATGTACTAAAGTGGTACGTGGTCTTTGATGTGGTTCTACATGCCACTCTGGGTTCTATTTCAATACTGATGTAGTACACAGTGTAGGGTTTGATCTGCATAGTGATGTGTTATGTGGAATGCTGAATTGAAGAAGCGTCCTAAAGCCTGTGGTTCGTGGGGAATTCATCTGCGAGGGATATGGTATATGAAGGCACCAATTAGGTTCATGTTTCACCAATTATTATTATTTTACTTCGTTTTGTGGTTCGTGGCTGGTTATACATACCAAAATGTGGTTCTTTGTTCTCACTTCATCATTGATTCTAAATCGAAGTCGAAATCATCTATGTATCCAAATTCACTCTTCTAGCTTCAAGGGTCTCATTCATGCTCTCTTTCACCCATCTTTGATTCCTTATATTTTTAGTTTATCTTGTTCTAATTTTATAATCAATTGGGTAAACCATATTTGTAGGAATGCCGAAAAATTTATGGAAACCCATTTAGATATATCTCATCCCATAATATACTCAACTAACTGGGGTTGGAAGAGGTTGTGGTTTTCAAGACATGGTTCAAGGATCCCTAGAATCTTACTTTATTCAAGAATGGCTTAGTTTATGGGATGGTATATGGATGGATTTTCTACACATGATTTCACTAATGACAAGGTTTGCAGCATCCATGGTTTTCTAGCCATTTCCCTACAGACCAATGCCCTAAGGGTCCTTCCATGTATCGATGGTTCACGATTCATATACCCCGTGAACCTTTTCTAGTGATAGTAAATGATTGACTAAAAACCCATGTAAAATTTTATTTCGTCAGGTTTCTTAAAAAATATGAAAATAAATTTTCATCGATTTTCCTTGATAAACCCATATGAATGTATTTATCTCTCTGCAATATTTTTTGGGAGTATTTATATCCCTTTATAACGTTTTCAAGACCCTACAATGATCATATGTTGTCTTCAAATAAAAAAAATTCAATCCCCTAAATTCCAAATTATGTGATATTTATGTTAAAAAATCATTTCATTTTTTAAGATAACATCAAATTCATTTATAGATCGAATAATTATATTTATAGGATGAAATTCCTATAAAATTCAATCGAATAAGAATGATGGTCTTGATATGAAATCAATGTTCCATTAGTTGTTTCCACTTGTATTTCAAAATATAATTATTGGGTATAGGTATGAACCATCCCAATACATTTAATGATATAAATGAATTCATAGGACAGTGATTAAATAAGATACTTTAATTTTTAAGAATCCCTATCACCACCTCAAATTTATCATTCTATCTTCAATTCCTTACTAAAATCAAAATGGTTTGTGTCAGTAACAAACATTATCAATCCATGTGATCAATTATATAATCATGGAAATAATTTATTAAATTCCTAAATCATGTTACATTATTTTCAATGTATGAAACATTCGATTTAACCTAGGTCATTTAAGGCCATAATATAGTCAAATCCCTTGTAACTATTCATAATAAAAATGTGAATTAACCCATGAAAATCGAACAAGGGTGTCAAACTAAGTGAACAGTAAGGGTTCTTCACCATGCAGTAGCATGATATTAAATATATACTATACTAAATATTTTTTAGGTTATTACCCCTTAATTAATCTATGTCCCAGCACATCATGTTATATTATTGAGACATTTTTTTTTCTTATATGAAAACCACACTCATTTATTAAAGATAACACATAATGTTCTCATATACATAGTATTTTTTTACGGGTTCTCACTAATGTTTTACCATCTTAGATTCCAATGGTAATTAATCCTTATATGGAACCAAATACAATGACTGAAAATATTCATATATAAATATTAAATATTCTTAGATAAATATTAAAAACATAACATTATAATCCATGACTGAATAATATAGTTATATTTTATTTTGAATTAAGAATACAAAAAAATATTTTAATAAAATATCCAACTAATCTTTCATCGTGTTATTCATAAAATCAACCCTTCACAAAAAGATAATACATAAACCCTATCTTCCATAAATAGGGAAAGGAAAATGAGAATGGGTGATCACATATTAATAGGAAGGGTAAAAAATGGAGATATCAATGATCAATTAATCATAAAATGAGTATAAGTGTATGAGAACATGAGATTAAAATTTTGAAACATACGCAGTATATCATTGATTATAAGATTGAATCATGGTATAAAGATTAATATATTATAATACATGAATCATAAATAAATATATGATAAAAAGACATGAGTGGATAAAATATTAATAAGACATAGTTTTGTAGATTAAACCTAAGAATATAAAATCATTTCCTTATTTAAGGATACCATCGTGGACTATGATATTGTATTTGGTTTACTCCAAATTATTTCATATCCTTAGTCAAATATAGTCCCTCATTGAACTGAGTCCCCCCCCCTTAATTTTCTTATTAACTCATGAGATATACGCCATTAACCACTTATTTGGATTCTTATAAAATTATACGATAACCCTTCATATAATCATAATAAATTTATATGTTTTTTAAAAGATCATAAATAATTCATAATATATCATAACTAGTGGAAAATATGTGGGTTTAACAAACATTTTAACAATTCATCCTAAAAAAATCTATGAAAATTAAATGGGTTTCATTATAATCAGAATATATCATAGGAAATAATAATTATGGTATCCTTGGATCATATCCTGATAAATTTATAATTAATTATAATATTGGTTATCATAAATAAATATTCTTTCAAAATATCAGTTGGAATATTTATTGAGAGACATACCCATTTCATTTTGGAATCACATCACTAGTATCTAAAAATTATAATGTATTATGAAAAACAAATTCAATCAAAATAACCACATAAAATTATAATGGTTGTTTCAATTATTTGAGTGATCAAAATGGTAAAAAATACTATTAATATTTCATATATTAAGACAGTATTCCATTTTCATTCTTGGAAAAATTTTATATTTTACTCATTTATAAAATGAGAAGAAGAATATTTCTTAAACGATTTTTCAAAAATTAATAAATTGTTAAAAAATAAATTATAAAAATAATTTTTTAATATTTAAAAAATTCATGAAAATATTTTGAATTAAATATGAACCATTTTGAAAAAGATTCTTTACCCAAGAATAAATAAAGATCATTTTTCATGAAAATATTCTCTACAACATTTAAATAATAATGAGATAAAAATTTAAATATTACATGAAAATCATATGATTACCGAGAAGAAAGTAAATAATTTATATAATTTATAGTTATAACATGAAATTTTAATGTGGGAAAAATAATCATAAATAGTCCTCATAAATAATGATATTTTGAAATTAAACCCTTGCATGTTTGGTTACATTCAAATAAATTCCTTATGAAAGATATTACATTATTTTGACACGTAAATCCATATAATATTCTTGATAATAATTAAAAAAATATTAATAGGTATTATATATTCCTTATATAATAAATAATAATTTAATATGACATGTGTCTCAAAGAAATAAAGGTGTAAATAAATGTGTTACCTCAAGTTTAAATTACATTAAGAATTCTCTAACATCCCGTATAATAAATTTAAATACATTTTAATTTTATAATAAAATAATTTACACACCTATAAAATTATATGTAATCCAATTGTAAAATTTTATCACCCATTTACAAATAATTTATTATGGAAATCATTTTTCTAGGTGTTAACCAATTTGATTTTAATGGGATTTTTAGTTGGGTAGTTACTATCTATGTAAATTTATCATGGTTCTATAATACCCAATGTATAAATCATGATATAAATAAAATATATATTAATTATTTAAATATATATAGTCATCCAATAAATTTCAAGATAAAAAATTTGTTTACACTATCTATGGAGGTGGTGATTCGTATATTTGAATGAAGAAAGTTTTCATTTTCGAATTAGAACATAAAAATAATGATAATTATTTTAGAAACAACATTATATCCTAAATAATATATATAATTATATATATTCATTAACAAATCATTATTACAATATTAGAAAAATGGAATTGAAAAATTAATCACATCGATTCATTGTGGTGGTAGTCTACATGTATGCATGAGTGATGCTATTCATCTCCAATAGATTGAATGGTAAGAAGGTAGAAATGATATTATAGTTTAATAAAGATAATTATATACTAATTCTAATATATATATATATATATATATATATATTAAACCCATCATTATAATTATCCATGAAATGTGGTGATGGAAAACTAATTATATCATAATGTGGACGCGGTTGTTCACAGCAACATACGAGCGATACTTCTAATTCCCATTTGATAAAAATTAGGTAAAATAATGGCATCTACACAATCATAAAAAACATTTCAATAAATATTTTATATTGAATTTATCATATTATTATGAATAAAATATATTTTTTGTATGGTTAAGAAGAAATAAATTGAACGAGTTATGTTAGGACGATTACTTATTATTCAGTAGGCACAATTTAGATTCCTTCTTAAGGATTCTTGGACAGATCTTTCAAGAAGAAAAGAACCCATAATTCATGGAAATGGATGTTTAGAATGAAATGTATTAGTTTTGGATCTATATAGATTCCTAAATATGGTGTGAATTATAGAATTTAGGGGTGTTAATTTATAAGTGGATGAAAAGACACACATGGAATGTTTTCAAAGATCAGGACATAATAATTTCAAAATCAACACAATTGATTTAAAATAGATTGATTTTTGAATGTCAGATAATATAGAGTCTAAATATGTCTATAAAATATAATTTCATTAATTTTAATTTGAAAATATCCCCTTATCTCTTATTTAAACTCACTAGTAAACACGTGCAAACCTTAACCACACGGAATATTTTTACTACTTTTCTATTCATTTTAACAAGAAATGAATTTGAAAATGTATAAAACATGGAAATGAACATTCATAATATTTAATCAAATTTATAAAATAAAATTTATATACTTTTTTGGAAATAAAATTAAATTTAAACATTCAAAACATGATGAAAAATGGTTTTCTCGATTTTTTAAATGTTATAATTTTTTAAAAAAATATATTAATTTAATTATAGTGACTTTAATTGGAAAATAATAATATAATATATATTATTTTACTTCTATAACATATTTTAAAGTGTGAATTTTTAAATTATTTAAATGAATTTTAAAATTTCAAAGAATATCTATATTTTCCACTATTCATCGATTAATTAATATCTTCAAAAAATTATAAAAAATTCACAGAATGTTAATTATGATATAATGATTTAAAAAAGGATTTTTAATATTTCAAATAAAATTTTTATTGGTGGAAAAATAATTTATAATATTTTCTCCAAAAACTCAATAAAAAAATATGGATTGTTTTGAGGTATATAAAAACATTACTCGAAATTGGTTAGTAATTTATCGACATAATTTATTTATCTCAAACCATTATAAAATATTTTAAAAATTATATAATTATTATTAAATCCTAATATTTAATTAATAATTTTTAATGGTATAATATATTATTGTTTTTATAGACTTGGGGTTTCGTTTATCAGATGGTATCATGGAAATTAAATTTAATTGAATATAAATATATAATAAAATAAAAGAATGTTACAGTAGTGATGATTTATTTTTAAAATATTATTATCATGGATTTTTAGAGAAATTGATTACTTTATTGAATGTAACATTATAATCAAATAATATAATTATTCTTTCTTCAATAATATAATCTATATGGAAATATTGACATTAGATGTAACCAAATGTTGACATTTTTAGCATTAAAAAATACAACAGAAAAATACTCTAAAAAAATTTATCTTTAAAATAATTTATTAGAATACAGGAATTATATTTACCTAAAAATTTTATTACACAACTAATATGTTAAATATTGAACCTCTATTAAGGGTCTTTCAAATGTTACCCCCACATCATGATAGTTTTTTAATTATCAATCAATCAATATAGAAAATGTCGATGTGAAAAATATTAAGTTAATTACCAAATATAATATGGTCAAAACCATACTATATAGTTTAAATAAATATTAATAATTATCTAAGTAATATAATTAATGAATTTAAAAATTAATTTATTAAGGACATTTGGTTTTCCCAAGACATATGTGACTTGAGGTCAGGGTTTTTCTTCACTCTTTCTAATTCTTGATGATATGTTCTCAATGAATCTCCGTCTAGCTAACTTTCACTTTATTCATTTAATTTATTCATTTATATAAGCATTATATATATTTATTTTAATTATAATATTCTGTTCTCCCTTCCTTTTTCTTAATACATGTAATTAATTATACAACTCCATTCCAAAATTTTATTTATGTTATACTGAAAAATTGAACATTTTTATACTTCTTAATTTTTCATGTTACACTCGTAAAATTATTATATATAATATATAATTCCCCAAATAACTCATTTTCGAATTATAATTTTCATACTTTTAGTTTATTTAATACTTTATGCTCTGATCCCATTTTAATATTTTTTCCAATTTTTCATGAATATTTAAGAGAATTTGTTTCATTTTATGCCTTTTCATTTTCATTTCATATGATTTTTCATTCACATTGGAATATATTTAGATTAATAATGATATTTTTTTGAAAAATAATGTACAAGATAACGTAATCCAATATTTTGTTTGAATAATTCATGATACATTGATGAATAAATATTTATGTATTTATTATATCATATATTTATTACTCATTGGTTTATTTCATTTGAAAGAATTATGAATTTTCTTTTCTATGTGGTGTGCATATACATATTATATTATTATGCAATGGGAATTTATTGAATCATACATCACCCCAATCGATGGGTTAATTATTTATATCTTATAGGATCGTTATGTGTGTGTTAGATATGTTTATTCTTATCCATAATGTTATTAATGATATTAGTAGAACTGGACTCATTAAAAATTTTATGATATCTTTAAACTGATCTTTGACATGTGTGAATGATAACATGATTTATATGGTGCCCCAATTTTTGATTATCATGATAATTTTTCTTCTTTACATAGAATTCACTTTGAATTTTAGTATCCTTTCTTTTTATATTTCCATTCCATGACTTTTGACTCTTTTGATGTCTAATTTCATGAAAACTTCATTTTATCATGTTATTTTAATTTATGAACCACCTATCCTCTTATTAATATCCCTAGGATATTCTAGCCTATTATATATGCATTGTGAGCTCTATTATAATGGTAGAATAAGGGGGGAAAGATATATAGATCAGGTAAAATGGTTTTATTTGTTTCTAATATTCCAAAGAATCTATATCTCTATATATTGTAGGGTTTAATTGGATATTATTATTTCAAATGATATAAAATTACTTCCATGGAATATGGTTCATTATTATATGTACACCTGGAAACTGATTCCATTCTTGGGAATGTCTAAAATATTCAAATATAGTTGGTGTTTGATAAGAATTAACCGAACTAAACTAAATATAGACTAGTACACAATCAAAAAAAAGGGTCAAATTCCAATAAAAACCCTTCTAACACCATATCACATCACAAAATTTCTTCTATATATTAACAAGGACAATAATTGATACCTTTATATACACAACAAATGATAACATTATCAGAAAATAATCACACAATTTATTTCATTTAATTTAAAATGACTAATTATACATTCACCTTTTTTAAACATATATAATCTTGTAATAAATATTAATTTATTTACCAAAACTACAACCTCCAAATAATTTATTCCAATTAATATATATTTATTCCACTGAAATAAATTACCATGATGAAATTTATATTTACTTAGGGTTAATCTATCCTCAGTTGTCTTTCTTCAAATCATTTATTTATTCTGGTATGATTTTATTATTTTATTTCATTATCTCTACATCTCAAATAACCATCACAAAGAAAACAAAAAATCCACCACCATTATCATAGTAATACACCAACATATTTACCCATAGTAGTAAACAAGAATCATCATTATTTTTACATTATTTTTTATTTACCAATTTATGTTCATCATAATAATATTTATTCATAAAATTATCCATTTTAAAATATTTAATTCATTCTTATCATCCAAGTATTTAACATAATTTAAACTTGTTTTTGAATTTCAATATAATAAAAATTGAACTCCCCAGTATATCTCATAGTACCACTAGGTGGGGGTGAATTAGTCTAGGATATTTTAACCGAATTTTATTCAATTATCCATTTCCACATTAAATATTAAAACCTCTTTACTAGTTATGATAAAATTATCTTGTATATTTTTTAAAACTTTGAAGATAATTAAAATTTAAAATGTAAACAGGGAAAAGAACATGTTATTATAACATGGTTCGATTTTAAAGCCGGTAACTACTCATTGTTGTTTTTGTTTCCAATAGATGACATAGAATATATCACTGGTATATGAAAGTGTTTATATTGGACGATATGATATCATTCTAAAAAATATTATAATTTTTTATATTTTTGGGGAAATTATTTGGAGGGTTCCGAAACTACTTCCATAATAAACACACAATATCTAAAGTGTTTATTTATACTCAATCCTTCTATTTTTCGATCTCTCAAAGATCACTTTACACTATCCCAACTAGTTTAAATTGTTTTTATAAATTAAATTAGAAAATTATTTTTCATTATGTTTATTAAACTCATCAGATTATTCCACAACAAATGATAGTCATCATATGAGCCTTAATAGTATATTAAAATCTAAAATTTCTCCATTTATGGAGAACTAAGCATTAATACGTTATACTAGATTATAATGTTTTTATTACATACCAATTCATGTAATTCAATGTTTGGACCATATATAGGATCATAATATTTTCCTTACTCACAATATTATGGAATAATTTTACCTAGATTATCTTCTTCTTCACACATATTAACATTTATAACCACATCAACATTTAGATGAACACTTATCCTACACACTAAAATTTGGTTTCCATACATCTATAAAATTATCACTAAATCTTCTAAAACATCCAATTATTTCATCTTAACTCTGATAAATTATAAAACATTCCCTTATAATTATTTGAATAAGAAGATATTTTGAAATATACATATCAGGATTTCCTATTTCTCAATATAAAATATTTTCTAGAATAAACAATTGAGCATAACACTTAATTATTAATATTAATATCACTATAATTTATTCTCAGAAATTTCTCTTCTCATTTTATATATTTCATAGTATACATAGATTTATATGAAATAGTGAAATGTTGGATTTTGGAATTACTACATTAGAGTTTCCACCTATCTCAATTTAATGATATTTTCCTATTATAGCTTCTTAGTAACTCTATAAGACCAAAACATATTACATTCTATCTTCTATCAGTATGCATTAACATTTACCCAAATGTCATCATGAATCATGGATTTAGAATCATGGTTTATAAATATTGAGGTAAATAATGGTCATAATTATATTTAATTTCATCAATTAAATAATATAGTATTCTATAAATTCATTTTGATCTTCTCAAATATTCAGATTCCTCTTATATAGCCTTATGATTTTTTAAAATAATCGAAAAAAATTATATGGTTCAAAGTTATACCTTTATAGGATGAAGGCATTATAAAAAATCTACTAAATTAAATCCCATTCCATTTCAATAAAACTCATATTCATAACCTATATACTTCTTGTATTTTAAACTTCAAAACATCATTAGGTTATATTCTCATCAACAACTAATTTTCTAGGCGTGGAAAAATTATTATATTGAAAACAAATTCTAATATTAACTCAATGATATTATTACATAAATTGGGATCTTCTATAGTTAATATTCTATATAATTAAATATATAGGACATAAGTATTTCATTCATTGATAATTCTACTAATGAACATCACTATGAATCATATCATATTGGTTCCCATCATTTATTCTTCCTATAGACTCCATTGAATTTATAGTCTCCAATAATACATTCTATATTCTAAAACGTCAATATTTTATTTAGTTGAATATATTTGGATAAATTTATTTATATTGTATATAACTCATCATCCAGAATGTTATAATTATTCTAGATTCGTTTTTTAGAAATTATTCCTTATGTAGAAGTCACATGTTTCTCTCATATACTTTCAAAAGCTACCATAATCATATTTTGAGGTACCAAGATCCTATGTAATATAGTGATAAAAAATGGGTTGGTATATCACACACATGGGAGGCTTATGTAATCTAAAAATAGACTCACATATCCAATTCATGACGTATCAAAAATCATTATCCAATTATATATATATTTATTTATTTATTTATAATGATATGTGTGTAATGTTACAAATGAAAGTGATACATACCAGCATCAAACAAATAAGAAAAATGAATAACATAGAATATTGATGGGAAAAATACAATCCCAATAGCCATAAAGGAAGACTAACAACTATCTATGGAAAAGAGTCTCTCATAATCAATAGATCTAGAAATGAACAACTCATATGACTAAAATATAATGGTACCACCAATACTAATCAAAAACTACATCCCTAAGGCCTTTAAGAGTTAACTTTGAATGATCCATGTCAATCCCTCTATCAGCGATCCATTTCCAACCTCTACATCGTCTAAATTGAAACAACATATGTGGCCCTAAGTATTATTTTGGGATGTTTAAAAACATAATCATTATAATTACCCAAAAACAATAATGGGAGTGTGATGAAAAAAATTAACATGATTCAAGGAAGTGGAGTCATTTACGAGGAAGAAAATAAGTAAAAACAAGAAATCATGTAATTTCAAGATTCTTGGCACATGGGAGTTGTTGATTGGATATGGGAACATAAATCTAGATATGTCTAAACACTAGAGTAGTCATGAACATTAATAATCCCCAAACATCATTATTCCAAACCTCAAATTCCTCTATATATATGTATATGTATGTGTTATGTACTTTTTAAGAGTCCATGAATTATAATGTTTATATACATTAGCAACATAACATGTAAAATGAGACCCCTTGTATGTTAAAGAACTAATAATGTCAAAGAATTCATTATTGAATCGGATTCTAGTACCTATGAAACCCCATGAAACCTAGAAGTGGAGTTAGCTCAACCATGACGAATGGTTGTTCGATGAGGTATCATGTGCTATAGGGGGGAAATAGATGAACAATGGTATGTTCACATGAGGTACTCTAATGAATCAATGTAATATTTTAAACATCTAGAACAACCAAATTAACTTTTCCAAATAAGGTCTTGATCCCTAAGCCTCAACAACCTATGTATTCATTCCGCCAAATAATTTTAAATTATCCTTATTAAATGGGTGTGGGTGAGATAAAAACTCTAGTATAGGATCCATGTTCCATTATATATTTATATATCTAAGAAATACAACTCTACATATATAGGATCCTTGTTATATAAATTTTGTTGAAATAGAAACTCTCTGATTATATAGTTATTGGATTCTTAACCTATATACAAAAGTAAAAAAAGTAACCCCTGAGAGGGTATTAGTCACAATGGCTGAAATTCCTACTCCACTTAATAATAATGAGTATTAAATATGAGTTTAGTTAAATTATAAAATTTTAAGGGTAATAACTTGATTATTTATTAGGGTACATTGTGTGTTATACTATGTCATAAACCTTGTTATTCGCAACCTATAAACATGAAATGAAAAGGAAAAATACCTGTAATATGTGAATATCCATATTACATAAAGCATCGGGTGTAGTAATTCTCTTGTACCACTGGCTAAGTCATTTTCCACCTAGTTGTATATATGGTCTTTCCTTGTCCTATACAACATGGGGGCCAGACAGACTACCCTTGGTTTATACTCCCTATAGAAGCCATGTCAAACCAGTGAGAATCACGTGGTCCATGGTACCTATGCATATTCAAATTATATTTATCTCAACTAAAACCCCTGTTTTAGTGAAAATATGAATTATATGGTATATGTTTTTCCAATCTATAAGACTTTTAGTAAGGAAATTTCCAAAAAAAATGAGCTTCTTTCTAGAGCATCACCTTGAGAATCACTACTAAATTGACATCCCATAAATATATTCACATTAATACTATATCCACATTTACCACAATTAGTGTATTTCCATTAGTTTTATTTTAGAATATATCGTCAAAAAATCATTTTATCATACCCCCACCCCTGTATAATATTAATCATCTAGCAAAACCCAAATCATGATACTACCATCTACTCGTAATTATATGGATTCCTTTAACCCGCATTAATCATTATTAAAGACAATATTTTTATTGTTATACCATAATAAATGATATCTAGAACTGAAAAATGATCAAATAATTGATTAGTTCAACATCGATTTTCAAACTACTGGCAATATTTAACAGTTATAAGGGAAAAATTTAGAACGGGAGGAGAAATCCATAAAATAACAATATAATGAATGAAAATTTTTCATGCTTAATTTATTCATCATTAGTCGATGGAATAGAAGAGGTGAGAAAAAGTAATCATTAAAATAGTGATAGTTATAAAAAACATAAACCAAATAAAATAATAATATTATAGTATTTTTGATCCTCAATTTAAGATAATATTTTTTGGACTAATCAAAAATAAAAATGAATTCCAAATCAGGAATAAATATAAAAAATAACAATATCATGGGTAGGTCAATAATTGGTTTAGAAAACATTCACATAAGATATATTTTATGATTTCCCTACATTCATCATCAACTCTACGAATTTCCATGATAAATCAATGTTGATCCCCAATCGTGATTCCAAATGCCAGAATCTACACCAATAGGGAACTCTCTCTCCCTATCCCACAATTATAATCGTTAACATTAAAAATACTCAATATTATACTTTGATATGTCTAAATAGACAATCTCATTTCCAAAAATTAAATAAATTATATCTCTTAAATTAAAACTTTTAACCATTTATAGGATTTGGTGTTTTTTCATCACCCTGTAACATAATGTGAAAATGACATATATTAAACCATATATAAAACCCAATCAATGGATTGAACTAAATGATTTCTTATCATCTGAGACTACTTACAAAATATACATGGGATTCATAAAAACCCCATTATGTGTTGAATAAAAATAATATAATTTTTTTATTACACTATTTTTGAGGTCATAAATAATTCCCATTTCCATATTGACTCAAATCTAGAGTAAACCCCATATTATTAAACCAAAATAACCCTATAAATTTATTTTGTTGGTTATCATGTCATTTAAAAATACCTTTTTACAACCATTATGGTCTCCGGTCTAAAAAAATCACTGTCATTTTGAGTCCCAATTAGGTAAAATATCTGGAAATGACATTCTCCCCAATTTTTATTTTGTATTCTAGAAATGATAAAAACTAGGACATAAAATAAAAACCTTAGGATTTAACTCTTGGATAATATACACATCATAACATCAAACACCATTGAAATTGAGATGTGGGCTCTAAGAAAAATCAATTTTTCATTACTTACATAGGAGAAAATTTCCCTTGATTTGGAAGTATACCAACATCATTCCATATTAAATCAAGAAGAAATAGAGGCATGCTTATTCCATAATCATGAATTAATTTTCCTCAACATTAATTTCACTAGTTTCCCTAACTAAAGGGATGGAATAAATCTAAAATGTCTCTATCTTTCTTCCTCAAATGATAATTAACCAGATCAAACATGGTGGGAGAACCCTACCACCCCAAACAGTAAGAGTTATTATTAATGTTTTTCATAATTGTAATCCCATCAATATCGCACTATCTCACAATGATATTGACCAAAAATCAATGTAATTGTCATAAAAATATAAGGTTTTAATCTTATCATGTTATGAAATGGGATCCTTATCCCAAAAATAACAATATGATATATTATCCATCCTCGTTAATGTGTAGTCTAGCAGAATCATGATGTTGAAGTCCTAAGATAATTGGATGGATTTTTTGACAATATGTGTTGAATATCATTGTTAAAAATATAATATTTGATGGTTTCTATGAAAAAATAGTAGGCCTTGTAATTTTTTTGCAAGAGGAAAAAAAATTTGATGAGGGATCAGAATTCCATAATATTGTAAGATTATTTATATGTATTTTAATGATCTTTATAAAAACATTTTGGCTAGATTATGAGCCACACTGTCCAAATCAAACTAAAACATGTGGGATGGGGACCTCGACCATGTGGGGGAATTGTCCCATGCAGCCTGCTTGGAAATACATTAGAGTTCCCAGTCTGTATGAGTTCATAAATATGCATAAGGATTGCATGGGGCGTGTATAGAACTCTAGAGAGTCATCACTTAGTGAATACCTAGATTTTTTTGTGAGATGAATCATATTGTGGTGTGTGGCACATTATGTGATGGTTGATGATCCCCCATAGTTAGCTCAAATAGTGTAGTAGTGGAAAATGATTAAAATATGATAAAGACATACCATAAGTTTGATGTGGGATTCACACTAATAATGCACTATTCAATCATTATTTTAATGTCATACAGAATGTAAGACAGAATATTCGATTGATCTCGACCAAATGATCAAGCCACATTCATCTCCAACCTCTAGTGATGCTTGAATCCAAATAATTTCAGGAGTATATTTATTGACCTCTATCAATCAAGCCTTACCCTAGAATTACTGTTTTTATCATGACATAATGAGAAACCTAATATTATTTCATGCATGATACATTTTTATGTAATTAAAAGATAGAGAATTACAAACATTTAGAACAAAATGAAGTTTCAGTTGGGATATTATGAGTACACTGTTCATGCATGTAGTTGAGCTTATATGTGCGATGAATAATATGATTTTCATCTCATGAATTTTTGGAATAATACATGAAATAAAATAAAAATTGATCCATGAAATTCAGCGTAACTATTTTGATGACCACCAAAATCATTAGTGAGACATGAAAAAAATAAAAAATGGATTCTTGAAGTGGTATATTTCTCATATCTAACTCGGTGATGGATTAAACCACATTTTCTTTGGTTTCTTTCAAAAATAATATGAAGAGATTCTAATAATTCTACTTCTAATTCTTTTATATTCATCGTTTTCACGAAAATAGAGAACTATGAATTATTTTTCATCAAGAAATGCATTGTTTCACTCAGCTTTTGATCACATGAGGAAGATGCGATATCACACGAGCATTCCACTCTTTTGAAGGACATATCAACATATCTAAAAATAATATTTTTTGGGAATATATAAGGGATATAATGATATCCTTTGGTGTATTTTTATGTTTTTTGAGAATAATGTGAGAAGGCCATGTAAGTGTGTTCATATTGTGTTTTCATGAAGTATGGTCCATCATGTAACAGAGACACTGAACATAAATAATAGTGTGCACATAGGAATAGTGTTAATGAGTTATATAATTATTCTAGAAGGTGAAAAATATAGAAATATTAATAAAGGTGTTGAATATTTCACAACCAACCATGGAATGGAGTTCCTCAATATGAAGGTCATGTCCAGGATTTTAAGGTGTAAGTGGATTTCAAAGGCACATACAATATATTTGGCACAATAATCTACAAGGTGATATTATATGTGACTTTTATAGAAATAATTTTTTCCCTTTAATGTAATGTATAAATGAAGTATTTTTAAGGGATGTAAACCTAAGGGAAATTATTCTTGGGAAATAGTAAATCTACTATAAAATTTGTAAGGGTTGTGAGCCCTAGAAAGAGTTTCCTATCCTAAACAAAAAATAAGTGAGATTAGTAACTTTGGTGTGCCGACATACTTTTTGGTGCATTCTCTCAAGTTTATCCTATTGCGGTGAACCCAAAAAAATCTATTTCGCATTATGATTTCTTTATTTCATTACATTTTTTGAATCATCACTATACAAAGATGGTAGGAATTTAAGATCATAATAAAAATTAAAAGATCTAGTAGGTTAAAATAAACATTGAAATGAATATTTATACCATGCTTCACCTCTTATCTAGGTGTCTATGGCTCTTTTAGAACTACCACATGATGCTTCAACTCTAGCCTTGTCACCAGCAATCCCATGGGTTTTCCACATTCCCTCCTTGATATCCCAAATAATCACATTCTTATTTGAATAAATCTAGATAAGTTTATCTCCTCTCTTTTGATAATGTTATTGATGATAATTTCTTTATAAAACCCACCTCAGTTGGCTAATACACCCCAATAAACTTCTCATTAAGTAAAGAAACTATACACTATTTAAAATGGATTATACATACTATTCATATATCACTACATTGTTTTCTCCATACCCAGAGAATGAACTTTTTAGAGTGAAAATCATTAATAAAACCCTAAGTGGAATTATTCCTCCACACAAACCATGTTTTCAAAGGAATTGGTATATCTAAATAAAAAAATTGGGAAAAAGTAGCATAATTTTAATTTGATTTCCCTCAAATAGATTCTCATAATAATACTTATCATGTAAACTAATGGATCATCTTTATCCTCATGTGGTAGAAGGAGATTCAACTTCCACCATCAAGGAAAAACCTTCATATTTCCAATCTAAAACCATAGATCATACATGAGTACTTTTTTATATCATACCTATATTTTCCTTCTCAAAAAAATATGGTTTGAGGAAACCCCCATTCACCATAGGTGAGAAACATATTCCTTTTATAGATATAATTCACTACATAAAGACATTTTCTCACATTATTTCATCATTTTTCAGAAATAGATTCAATTGTTAGATAATTCCAACTGATATGACATGGTTGTCCTACATTGATCTTTATAGCCTCTCTAATATCAGTTTTTAATGGAGTAATATACTCTATGAGTCTTGGTTTCTTACCATAAGAATTTAGAGGCCTTATGGGATGCATAATAAATCTCTAAAATCTTTTATTTCTCTAACTAAATCAAAAATAAAAAAAGATCAAATAATTCTAGATATGTGGGTCAATGCATACACCAACATCATGCCTAGGGTTGACCATTTATCACCACTAAAAAGTCTTTCCCCCATTCCATATTACCCATAGGAATGGATTTATTTTTTCCAAACACATAATTCAATAACCCACACTCACTAATATGTTGATAAGATAACTAATTTGAATTTTTTTGGCATCATTGAAAAATTTGAGGGCTCTTGATAACTACAATAGAAATAAAATTCCACATCTACACAATTTAGAACAACATAAGGATACCCATACCATAAACCAACACTCACCAAAATGGATACCATTACAAATCTTATATCTTTTAAAGGAACATTCAGAAAGGCATCCTCCTCTATCAAAGGTAAAATCACTGCACTAGAAGGATAACTAGATAACCCTCAATATTACATAGAAATTTAAGGATAACAACATCTAGCCTATTTTTTTAATATATAATCTATGTCACAGATGTATGGAACTATGTTATTAAAAATTGACCACACATAAATATTATAAAGTTCCTTTAATAAATAAATAATAGTATCTATTTGATTCACTTTAGATGAGATAATAGTATAAGAATCCAATATGTGTTTTATCTAAAACTCAAGTCATCATTAGTCCATGATGGTCTCCATTTATATATTATTAGAAAATATGTGTGTCTATATCAAGTAAATGTCTCGATCCACCATCGATGACATGTAATTTCCATTTACTGTACTACTTTAGATGTATTAAAGTAAAAATATAACATTCTATGAAATCTACTGTTTTATTCTACAATAATTTCTATCATTTGAGAGAACTAAAATTTATATGGTATGTGTGGAATCAAAAAAGAACCAATCCATATCTCATAGAATCTATATCTAGAGTCCCATATAATCACCAATCTCAAATAAATACATTGTAATAATTATCCAGAAAAACACCTCACTCTACCTCTTCAGTTTGGCATGTAAATAACATGGTCGTATCTACTTGTGAATGGTTCAACATCCTCTGATGAGAACTATATCATATAAATGTGATAAAACACTAAAAATAGTATGTAATCCCCATCATGATTTTGTAATTTAAATCTCTCACTAATATTTAATGATCACATATTAGATGTTCAATATAGAAATCTAAATTTGAGGGATTAACTCTTAATGAGTTGGTGTAGGGAGTTTTAGAATATAGTTGATCCCTTATCATGAAAGGGATAGTCACACCTCACATATCATGAAGACTATACTATTTAATTCCTATAAATTATCCAATTTTGGAGTATTTTTATATAAATAAGTGGAAACTACAATATGTTCCACGAGAAATATGAAAATCAAGATCAAGTGAATAGAGGGTGTATAAAATCATGGTGTGAGATGAAATATTTACCATTCATAAAAAATGTATCATTATCCACTGTCATGTTGTGAGAGGTCCATCTTTGGGCTTGATATAATCTCAACCCTACTTCAATAAAAAAGTTTTATATAAATGTGTGGAACACTATAACTAGTAGGCCTCACAAAATGGTTTGAGAATATCAGGATTATCTAATGAAAGAAAGAAATAGAAGATTATAAATTACCAATATATGATGCATGTACTGACTGACATATATACACAATCAATTGCTTTGGTTTTTGGGTCAACTAATCGGTTACTAAAGTCCAATAGAATGGAAATATCAACCACTTCAGTAACGGTCGAACATGGGTGGATTTAAATATACTCTTTAGGATGCCCCAAAATTATAAAGGGATCATGAATAAATAATGAAGAAAACATCAGAAACTTAAGTTATCCTGGAAGTGTAAAATAAGTAAAAACAGATAAACAATTCAATGCAATATTCATGGAATTAAGGGGTAACCAAATAAAATTTAAGGATAGTTATCAATCTATTCCCAGACACTCTAGGTATTAGTGTTGTTTAGTAGTCTTGAGCTTCATAACTCCAATCCTCAAATTCCACCTCATATTAGTAGTTGGAGCTGTTCAAAACACATGAAATATCCACGAAATCTGATTTTAATATCCATCGACAACATCATTTATCAAATACAATCCCCAAGCATCTAATTATCTACATTATTTATAAAAGTCAATATTTAACATGAAATAAGAATCCACTCCACCTCTAGATTACAATAATGGGTTTTTTCTCAACCCTAAAGCTTCCACAACAACTGAGGTAGTGCACACTACCTATGGACAAAGGATATATCCATGAATGGTCATATGAGGTACTCATGTCCCATAATAAAATCTAAAATATCTCATATATCCAAACATGTTATACCCTACTGGATATCATTATATAATCTAATGTAAACTATGTATTCATTCCCTATGATAGTGTTCAAGGATCCATAAAACATGACTATGACTGAAATAATGACTCTAATAGAGGATCCATATATCATACAATCTATATAGATGGGCTAAATACCTCCCTATATATAGATGATTTCTACCACCTAAATGTCTGTAAAATACTAACACTATCAGAATATTTAATAGATCATCCCTATCAATTTTTACATGAATAAAATACCTATTATCTAGAAGGATCCTAGTCTTATTGAGTGAAATACCAACACTACCATGGATCAATTAGGGGTAAATCCATGTTTAAAAAACATATCCAAATTCAAGGGTAAGAGTAAAAAGTGTCATCGGGGTACATGATTATTATATGAATTTACCCAACTGTACATTCATTGATTCCTAAAATGACATGAATATTAAAACTACATAATATTTATTTACTATTACCTAACATGCTGTAGAGGGGATTTTCACTCTGTAGGTTCCAAAACATGAATCGTGTCCCACTGATTGGTACTTGTACTGTGGGGAAGAATACATGATTTGTTGGACACCAAGTGTACTCTAGGAATGTACAACAAATATATGATAAGATATTATATCAAAGATAAAATGAAACTGGGTATCACCATTTAGTGATGTGTTCTTTTTCTCCCGAAGAAACCCTATAACTGTGCAAATCCATATTGCACAATGTGTGTTCTTTTAAACTACATACCATATAGTTGTGAAATTTTAAAATGATTATCATCATACTATTTCTTAGCTCAATGTTCCACATTTTTAGTTATATTTACAAGGTTTCCACTCATGAATCCCACAACCATATTTACCTCCATTATTTCCTTCAAAAAATTGGATTCTGACCACCATCATAAAAAAAATACCATCATCCCCTCAATGGGGTTGATCCATCATCCACCATGCCCCATATTACAATACCACCATATCCCAATACATTATATGATTAAAAAAGATACTAGTAACTAATTTTCGATATAAAAATAGATTGGTTTAGCCGAAATGGTCAACCAATTGGCCAGGAAAGGCACTAGTGATGAATGTGTGCCGAATAGGGGGAGAAATCCATTAAACACTGATGTTTTGAATGATAAATGGTCATGTTCAATTTTCCACCACTTATTTAATGACATAAAAAGGAAAAATAAAATTACCGCTCTTAGAACAAAAAAATTATCTAAATCAAAAAAAATAGATCATAAATTAATATTCTTGGTGATCATTGATTTTAGATATGATGGCTTGGGGAAAATCTGGAATCATAATGAAATACGATGTGATGATAAATCCAAAAAACTAATCACTGTGTCAAGGATTGTTATATCATATGTGGAGAAATAATATTTAAGATATATAGTTTAGTATTTCACTATATTCTTCACCACCACCATGAATTTTAATGACCAGTCATTATAAATTCTCAATCATATGCCTCTTTGCAATCGTTTATGCTACTAGAAGCTCCCTCCCACCATACCAAAAATATTTAATGTTATGTATCTGAAAACAAATATTCTCCTAAGTTATGTTTATATGTAAATGAAGAAAATAATATATTATGTTAATATAATTTATTAATTTAATTTATTTAACAATCTACAACCATTTTTGATTATTCATCACTGGATTATCCATTACAAAATAGGGTTATTTCATGGTATGGGTAAACCTACTCTCTAGATTCATTCAATGTCTAAATTTTCCCATCCTAGAACCCATTTAACAAATATTGTAACATCCCAGGTAAATAAAGAATATTACTTTTTCATATTTATTAATATTTGTGAATAAAATATTAATATTACTTTAAAGGGAATGCTATACTCGATGGTGTACCCAATACACAACAATGAGTTTCTTTGAAATCTTACGTTGCACTCTAATAATAAAATATTATTATTTTAAATTTTAGTTAGCGCCTAGACGTTGTATTAGCGGGAATGAATATAAATAACTAAAATATGATTATATATGTTTGTTAAAAGTTTTTACATTTATCTAATAAATGATAAAGGCTTAAAATAAGAGAAGAACTCAATTTTAAGCATAAATACTCTAATATTCACTAAAAGGTCGATTTATCGCCTTTGGATGGAGAACCCTCTTTAAAATTGTTTTTGTCACTCTTATATTTTCTATTAGACCAAATTAAATTATTTTTAATAATCATGACATCAAAATTTACTCAGTGTAAATTTTTGGTATTTTTCTGATAAAGTTCATTTTTTTAATGAATAGTGAAAATGTTGTATTTTAATTCAAACCCTCTTTTAAATATAATTTATTTATATGATTATATTATCTTTTGAATTCTTTTTAAAGTGAAATTAGAATATTTTTTTACGATTTAATCGAATGGTGGTCATTGGAATTAATTTCACATTGAAATTAGACTTAAACTAGTGTCAATCTTTTGATATATATTGTTTCATAAAAACATGCTATTGGTTTTGACAATGGGAATTAATTATTAAATTAATTAATTCAACTTATATGTTTTGAATTTTCTAAAATATAAATCATTTTTTAATTCGGAATATCAAATATAGCTTTGGGTGAATTTTTGGTATTTTTCTGAAAAACTTCTATTTTTGATGAATAGTGAAACCACTAAGTGGTAGTTAAAAACTGATATTTCGTTTAAATTAAACTTTACCGGTTTTTTGAATTTAATTTAAAAAATACGACATACATGGTGGTCATTAGGATTTAAAATTTGGTTCAATGGGATTAAAATAAATTTTTTGTGAATAGTAACTTTTCAGTTTTGTTAATCACGATTAGAGGTAATTAGATTAATTTAAGGTAAAAATAATGTTTTAATAATATTAAATGACCTTGAAACATGTCCTACACTTATCGGATGTGTCATGGCTTACCAATACAATCCATGGGTCAACTTTGGGACCCCATTGATCCACTTGGGTAAGAAAATGACATTAATAACATTTTTTTAAAAGTTAAAATAAAAATATCACAAACATGTATTGTTTTACTAAAAAAAATTTAAATGGGGTTATACAAGTCATATTTTTTACTATAAATATTAATTAGAAAGATAAAAATATTTCCTACATCCTGATTTTTTTTTATAATTTTTAGACATTAAATAAATTAACTTATTTATGACACCATGATGATGCAGCGATTACCTCAATTATTTAATGATTTAAATAAAACGAAACGATAATGTAAAATCTAAGACCTAAAATTATCAAAAAAACTATTGGATGGGTGTATTTCTAACTCTTATCACCTTATCCTAGAAATATATAATTTTGGGACCTTTGATATCTGAAAATCATTTTATAATAAAGTAACTTTTCAAGTCTTTCCCAGAGTGCCCCTCCTCCCTCTTATAAAAGGCCCCCACCTCTACCCCCTTACACACACCTATAAAGCCTTTGGCTCGACCAAAATATGCTCATTTTATCTATCCACATTACTCTCCTCATCCTAGAAGCCTTCCCTTTGGTATAAATCTCTTCAAGAAACCCTTTTGGTTCAAACCACGAGGAGTTACTCGATCTAAAGGTAATGTATTCACTTGTGTTCTTTTGTTTTATTTTGCTTTTCCAACCCCCTAAACTCTTTTTATTCCTTTATTTTGTAACAAAACTAGTATCTCCAATATACTAGGATGTTTTTATGATAAATATTCTTGCTACACTTACACACACCTTCTTCTAATGGTTAAAGAACATATTGTTTCTGTGGATGGTGAATTAATGCCTCACGAAATGATAATTGTTCAATATTCTCTTAACCCCTTTAATGGTGGCCATTTTTATGTCACTATATTTTATATATGATATAAATGGTATTTATGTTTTCTATATTCTTCTGTATTTTATATTTAAAACAAACCTTTATGCTTTCAATGTTGTGCAAAAGCGATAATTTCATACGAGGAAGTGTGGACTACCGCCCCCTCAAGTGATGTGACTCGTTCATGAAATACATGGAATGTATAAAGAATGAAATTAATGAACATATGTGACCTATATAAAATATATTATACTGTAATTATAATATATATATCTCTCATTTATTTTTAATTCCATTAATATGACAAAGAAATGAAAGTAGCGTTCATGCGTACGTACGGCCTACAGTCTCCATGAACAGTGCATTTCATTTCTTTTTATATCCAAATGTTATGGAATTGTATAAAATGAATATTTAATGGATATATATGATATTTTAATCATTAATACTATTCTGGAGATTATTTACTTATAACTACATGGACAATCATTTTCAAACAAGTTCATTTTTGACTCATGTACCGAACATCGACAAAAACTTCTGATATGAACTCACATTATTAACCAATTATTATAAAATTATAATATGTGAAATGAATTGAATAGTAAACATTAAAGTATTACCTTAAGAAATTACAAATTGACCAAATTTTTTTATTCAGTAATATAAAGAAACGAACAAGACAAGTCAGACTTGAGCTAAGGGATCATACCTCTCTCTTTCTTTTTAAGTACTCTCTTTTATGTCATTTCTTTTAGTCTCGTCTTTAATATGTTTGGGGGTGTTATTTTATATTCCTCACACTGTAATTTTTATGTTCATATTATGAGAGACCCTATTTGATCTCATAAATCCATTTTTGGATGTTTTAAGTGGCGTTGTTAGGCTGCCGAATTTTCGTAAGGGATTTCTTATCTCACTTTTAATTCTGTGAGATTTCCATTGTTCGCCACTTTTTTATTTCATGTGGTGTATTGGGTATTGCCCTTTCATATGTATTATCATGATTCTATTTATATTAATGGTATTATGTGATTAATTTTGTGTTTATTATCTTTTGGTCATATGACTCAATTGATCACAACGAGTTAAGGGGTTTTTACCTCACTTTTGGTTCCTATGAGATTCATGCTACCTTTTACACTATTTCCTTTTGTGTGGTGTATTTACTGCCCATGATTGTATTCTTTGTGTAATATACTTTAATTTATGGGTATTTACATCTTCATTTTATGACCCTTCATTCATGGGGTGTACGTTTTTAAAGTTACCCAAATCGGTCAGGGAACCTTTCACCCTCATCTTTTTAAAAGACTTCTTTTTGTTAGGTCTTTTAATTTACATCTTCTTATGTTGGGATATGTTCTTATTTCTGTAAATGATTTTTTCAAGTTATGAGATACCCTTTTTAAGTCTCATCAACTCATTTTATGAATTTTGAAGTGACGTCCTTAGGCTGTTGAATTTTTGCAAGGGAACTTCATAACCCAATTTTGATTCTTTGGGTTAAACTTGTATTCCTTGAATATGTCGTTCTATGAATATGTTTGAATGACCATTGATTATTTTACACTTAATATCCACTTATATTTTCTGTATTATTTTGTCACACATAATTATGTAATTGATTTATCCTTAATCAAAGGATATCGTCTTTGTAAGGGACTTCGTCTCAATCTCCATTCATTGAGGCATATTTTGTTCTAATACAAGAATTTCTTTTATACGCTGTATAAAACACCTTTGACTTTTCATCTAATTCAAAGGGAATATTTTTCCACAAAGTGTTTTACTAAATGAAAAAAATTAATGTTTCTTTTAACGTATGCGGTGACAACGACCTTTTCCACCGCCACGATTATTATTTAGTCTTTGGCTTCCTCAACAAGTCGTAATGTTTTTAAAATGAAATAAATACCATATACTATTTTATGTATTTTTGTATTGAAAATGGTTTTGATAATGGATTTGTTATGTCAATATATTTAAGTGATATATTGTGATTGAAATATGGAAATGTTTCTTTCCATTATATTTCTTTTATGTATTATGATTTTGTAATGGTACTTGGACATTTGACGGGTGGTTACATGATAAACCATATGACAGGTGGTGCCATGAATACCAGGACAGGTGGTCACGTTATAACCTCCAATGCATTTGGTATGGAAGTCGTCTGTATGGCTATTCCATGTAGTGATATGTGTGGAAGTCGACCGTATGGTTATTCCATTTAAGTATGTTTATATACCAAGTAATCTTTATATGTTATGTGTTCTTTAAATGGGTTTTATGGTAATATTTTGGTTACAAAAGGGTAAGTAATGATCTTTTATTCAGTGAAGAGTATTTACTACTTCATAAAGGTGAAAAGTATTACTTTGATAAAGTATTCATGGTTTACTTGTTGTTTTGAAAAACTTACATTTTTCCTTCTTTGTATATCCCTTACTGAGCTTTTTATTCTCATCCCATGTTTTTTTGAAATGTTATTCAGAGGACATAATGTAGAATAGGTTCAAGGATGGTATCACAAAAAGACATTCTATTTAAAACATGGAACAAGACATTTTTATTTTTAAGAGTTTTTATTTTATGGAAACATATTAGAAGTGTCTACATTGTAATATTTTGAGATCTAAAAGTTATGTCCTAATTCTCTAAAACTCTAAACCTGAAAAGATAATCTATGTGAATTAGTTATTTAATTCATGATTATGTAATTTTTTAAGGTTGGGTACTTATAGTTGGTATCAAAGGTTGGTTTATATTACTTTATAGGTTAGAGTGTTGTTTAATCATAAGTGAAAATTTTTGTATAACCATAATGGGTTGTATATTAGATGGAGCCATTGTGTTTTTAATGTTATAATAAGTTTGAGATAACTTGGATAACTATTTCTTAGTTTTTATCTTCCTCATTATTATATGAGTATTTTACTGATATGCTCACACTGACCTTTTTGGTTTTAGTAAATGGCTGGAACTAGCAGGCACCAAAGTAACAATAGATGTGAAGGAAACTGTGACAGTTTTTTGAGTGAGAAACCGAATGATATGGGAGCTACAATGAGAAATCTTGTGTTTATCCTCAACCGACTATCTGGAGGCATGATTGACCACCTAAACCTTGGTGATTTTTATAAGGAATCATTTATGTGAGAAACAAATCCCTATGGAAGTTCAGGTAATAATCATAATGGTAAGTGTGTTTAAAAACCTATGTGTCAATGATGTGGAAAGAAACACCTAGGAAAATGTTTCAAAGGGACAAAAATATTCTATAGATGTGGAAATAAAGGTCATAAAGTGAGAACCTGCCATGGAAAAAGGAAGCATCCAGTCTACTCGAGGAAAGAGAAAGAACTTCTTTCTGAGGGATCAAATGAATGTTTTAAATGTGTTATGCATGTTCATTATGAAAACATATGCCCTAAGAAGAAGTTTCGGGAATAGGATCACCAAGATGGTACAAATATTCGTTTACAATTACCTAATTCCATTCCGATTGAGGATGAAGAAACTGAAAATGACCAATCAAAGGTATGGATTATTTCTTAACTTATGTTTTCTTATTTTGGAATCTTAGGATATGATTCATGATTTTGTTTTTAGGAAAGAAGTATTTCAGAATAAGTTGTAAAGGAATGGTTAATGGATCATAAAGAATGTTTAATGAGTAATAAGTCAACATATAAGGGATTCAAGAGTTATGGTAGATTTTAGGGTTGTGAAATTCTTAAAAGTACTATGTCTCTTTTGATGATGGGGTTACATTAGAAGACTTTTTATAGTATGTGGAACCTTGATGTTTGATATATGAAATTTTTTTTTCAAGGAATAGTTGTATGTTCTTTTTTAGACATAGTTATAAAGAACCATTTGGGTTTATATGATCCTTACTTTTCAGGTAATTATGGGTTATTATATGTTAGGATGGAAATTGAAAGGCATGAGATAGAATTGAGGTTAAATTCTGTTATGGTTATTTTTCATGAATTTATCTATTTTGTGGAATGTTTTGAGAATTATATAGTTTTGGAAAAAGGACAACACGCAGACCGTGTGACAACCCATCGTGTCGGACAAATCTGTGGGAATCGAAGACACAACCAAAGTGTGATTGGTATTTATCACCAACCACTGGACTACGTGAAGTCCCTGGTTAGTATGGCAAATACTTTTTGGTTATATAATTTTATGAATCAATAATAAGTTGATTTTGGGTTATCTAGGAAAATATTTACCTATTATGGAGGATATATGATTAGGTTAATTACTTTTCAATATGAGACTTTAAGAGAAACTGATGTTATTTAGAGATAAATGTTATTTTTTGTACCATGGAAGACTATGTAATTAAATCCTTCAAAGAATTGGGTTTCAATATTAGTTTTTTTTACTTTGAAGAATTTTATGGAAAATTGTTTATCAAATGGTCTTTATAGAAATTTGGGTTTTGTTGGAAAAATTTTGGAGATTAATAATAGATTTTCTTTTTATAATGGATTATCCTTTTTGGGTATTATCTGATCTCGTACTAACAACTTTGGTTTTGGTTTTTTTCTAAAGACATGGGAAATATATAGTTCTCTTTTATGGATTAGGTGATTCTCTATATGTTGATTACAGCACTCTTAATGTGAACAATTCATCCTAAATACTCGTCTTTTGGAGGAAAAAATGAGTTTGTGTAAGAAATCTAGTAAGAGATGAAAGTATAAACGACAAGAAAGTATGTTTCCTTGTGATTTAGTTAAGCTCATAAATAAATTTTTCAATGAAAAGAAACCCAAAACAAAAATGTTGTATGTTAAATTTTCTTACTGGGGAATCAGATACCGTTTAACCCATCACAAGTTTGTGATTTTCTGGTGGATAACATTCTTTTAATCATATTTTCTATAACTCTCCATCAGAACATGACCCTTTGTTTTCTCATCCATTTCCATGTTTTCCTACATGGAATCCTAGTATGGGTTAACTCGGGTGACCTTTGAACTTCCTTTTCATTCTTTTAAAGTGACAGTTTAATTTACTCTTTTTCTGATGTGGGGTTTTCAATGAAGTTTCCAAACCAAATTTTAAAATTGCGAGGATGCAATTCCCAAAAGGGGGGAAGGATGTAACATCCCAGTTAAATAAAGAATATTAGTTTTTCATATTTATTAATATTTGTGAATAAAATATTAATATTACTTTAAAGGGAACGCTATGCTCGATGGTGTACCCAATACGCAATAACGAGTTTCTTTGAAATCTTACGTTGCACTCTAATAATAAAATAATATTATTTTAAATGGTAGTTAGCGCCTAGCTATTGTATTGGCGGTAATGAATAGAAATAACTAAAATATGATTTTATATGTTTGTTAAATGTTTTTACATTTATCCAATAAAAGATAAAGGCTTAAAATAAGAAAAGAATTCAATTTTAAGGATAAATACTATAATATTCACTAAAAGGATGATTTATCGCCTTTTGATGGTGAACCCTCTTTAAATTATTTTTGGTCACTAATATATTATATTGGACCAAATAAAATTCTACTTTATTATTGGGACTTGAAAATTTACTTTGTGTAAATTTTTGGTATTTTTCCGATAAAATTCATTTTTTTAATGAATATTGAAAATGTTGTATATTAATTCAAAAGCTATTTTTAATATAATTTATTTATATGATTAGATTATATTTAGAAATGTTTTTAAAGTGAAATTAGAATATATTTTTACCATTTAATCCAATGGCGATCATTGAAATTAATTTCACTTTGAAATTAGACTTAAACTACTGTCAATCTTTGGATATATATTGTTTCATAAAAACACGCTATTTGTTTTGACAATGGGAATTAATTATTAAATTAATTAATGAAACTTATATGTTTTGAATTTTTTAAAATAGACATCATTTTTTAATTTGGAATATCAAATATAGCTTAGGGTGAATTTTTGGTATTTTTCTTAAAAACCTCAATTTTTGATGAATAGTGAAACCACTTAGTAGTAGTTAAAAACTGATTTTTCATTTAAATTAAAATTTACCACTTTTGTGAATTCAATTTCAAAAATCCAACATACATGGTTTTCATTAAGATGTAAAATGTGGTTCAATGGGATTAAAATAATTTTTTTGGGGAATACAAACTTTTAAGTTTTATTAATCGCGATTAGAGATAATTAGTGTTATTTAAGGTAAAAATATTGTTTTAAAATTATGAAATGACATTGACACATGTCTTACCCTTATTTTATGTTTCATGTCCGACCAAGAAAATCCATGGGTCAACTTGGGTACCCCATGGATCCACTTGGGTAAGAAAATGACATTAATAACTTTTTTTTAAAGTTAAAATAAAAATGTCACAAACATGTATTGTTTTATTAAAACAATTTTCACATGGGGTTATGCAAGTCATATTTTTTACTATAAATATTCATTAGAAATCTAAAAATATTTCATACATCATGATTTTTTTTTATAATTTTTATACATTAAATAAATTAAATTATTTATGACACCATGATGATGCAGCGATTACCTCAATTATTTAATGATTTAAATAAAATGAAAAGATAATGTAAAATCTAAGACCTAAACTTGTAAAAAACCAATTTAATGGTTGGATTTAGAACCATTATCACCTTATACTATAAATATCTAATTTTGGGACCTTTGATATCCGAAAATCATTTTATAATAAAGTAATTTTTCAAGTCTTTCCAAGAGTGCCCCTCCTCCCTCTTATAAAAGGCCCCAACATCTACCCCCTTACCCACACATCTCAAGCCTTTTTATCGACCAAACTCTGCACATTTTATCTCTCCACATCACTCTCCTCATCCTAGAATCCTTCCCTTTGGCAGAAAGCTCTTCAAGAATCCCTTTTGGTTCAAACCAAGAGGAGTTACCTGATTTAAAGGTAATGTCTTCACTTGTGTTCTTTTGTTTTATTTTGCTTCTCCAAACCCCTAAACTCTTTTTATTCAATTAATTTGTAACAAAAACAGTATATTAAATATACTAGGATGTTGTTATGAGATATATTCTATCTACACTTACACACACCTTCTTCTAATGGTTAAAGAACATACTGTTTCTGTAGATGGCGAATTACTGCCTAACGAAACGATGATTGTTCAATCTTCTCTTAACACCGTTCATGGTGGCCATTATTATGTCAATGTATTTTATATATGATATATATGGTATTTATTTTTTCTATATGCTTATGTATTTTATATTTAAAACATACCTTTATGGTTTTGATGTTGTTCAAATGTGATAATTTCATACGAGGAAGTGTGGACTACTGCCCCCTTAAGTGATGTGACTCGTTCTTGAAATACATGGAATGTATAAAGAATGAAATTAATGAACATATTTTACCTATATAACATATATATTATACTGTAATTATGATATATATATATATCTCATTTATTTTTAATTCCATTAATATGATAAAGAAATGAAAGTAGCGTTCATGCGTACGTACGACCTACCGTCTCCCTGAACGGTGAATTTCATTTCATTTTATCTCAAAATGTTATAGAATAGTATAAAATGAATATTTTCTGGATATATATGATATTTGAATCATTAATAATATTCTGGAGATGATTTACTTATAATTACATGGACAGTCATTTTCAAACAAGTTTATTTTTGACTCATGTACCGAACATTGAAAAAAACGTCTGATATGAACTCACATTATTAATAAATTATTATAAAATTATAATGTGTGAAATTAATTGAATAATAAACCTTAAAGGAGTAAATTAAGAAATTACAAATTGTAAAAAGTTTATTATTCAGGAATATAAGGAAACGAACAAGACAAGTCAGACTGGTGGTAAGGGATCCTACCTCTCTCTTTCTTTTTAAGTACTCTCTTTTATGTCATTTATTTTAAGCTCATCTTTATTATGTTTGGGCATGTTCTTTTATATTCTTAATAATTCAATTTTTATGTTCATATTATTAGATATCCTATTTTATCTCATAAATCCATTTTTTGAAGTTTTAAGTGGCGCTATTAGGCTGCCGAATTTTCGTAAGGGATTTCTTATCTCAGTTTTAATTCTGTGGGATTTCCATTGTTCGCCACTTATTTATTTCATGTGGTGTATTTTGTACTTCCCTTTAATATGTATTATCATGATTATATTTATATTCATCGTATTATGTGATTCATTTGGTGTTTATTATCTTTTGTTCATACGGCTCGATTGATCACAATTAGTTATGGGGTTTTTACCTCACATTTTGTTCCCATGAGATTCATGCTACCTTTTCCACTATTTATTTTTTTGTGGTGTATGTACTGACCATGATTATATTAATTTTGTAATATACTTTAATTTATTGGTATTTACATCTTCATTGTATGACCCTTCTTTCATGGGGTGAATGTTTTGAAATTTACCCAAATCGGTAAGGGAACCTTTTACCCTCCTCTTTTTATAAGACTTCTTTTTGTTAAGTCTTTTAATTTACATATTCTTATGTTGGGATATGTTATTATTGCTTTAAATTATATGTTAAAGTGATTATATACCCTTTTAATCTCTCATCAACTCATTTCCAATATTTTGAAGTGATGTCGTTAGGCTGTCGAATTTTTGCAATGGAACTTCTTAATGCAATTTTCATTTTTTGGGTTAAACTTGTATTCCTATAATATGTCATTCTATGAATATGTGTGAATGACCTCTGATTATTTTAAATGTAATATCCACTTATATTTGGTGTATTATTTTTTCACACATAATTATGTAATTGATTTATCCTTAATAAAAGGATACCATCTTTGTAATGGACTTCATCTCAATCTCTTTTCATTGAGTCATATTTTGTTCTAATACAAGAATTTCTTTTATATGCTGTAGAAAACACCTTTGAATTTTCATCTCATTCAAAGGGAATCTTTTTCTATGAATCATTTTATTAAACGACAAAAAGGAATGTTTCTTTTAACGTACGCGGTGACAACGACCTTTTCCGCCGTCGCGAGTATTATTTGGTCTTTGGCTTCCTCAAAAAGTCGTAATGTTTTTAAAATGAAATAAATACCATATAAAATTTTATGTATTTTGGTATTGAAAATGGTTTTGATAATGGATTTTTTATTTCAATATATTTAAGTGATATATTGTGATTTAAATGTGGAAATGTTTTCTTTCCATTATATATTTTTTATGTATTATGATTTTGTAATGGTACTTGGACATTTAAAGGGTGGTTACGTGATAAACAATATGACGGGTGGTGTCATGAATACCAGGATGGGTGGTTACGTTATAACCTCCAATTCATTGGGTATAGATGTCGGCTATATGTCTATTCCATTTAGTGATATGTGTGGAAGTCGATCGTATGGTTATTCCATTTAAGTATGTTTATGCCCCAAGTTAACTTTATATGTTATGTGTTCTTTATATGGGTTTTATGGTAATCTTTTGGTTACAAAAAAGATCACTAATGATCTTTTATTCAGTGAAGAGTATTTACTACTTCATAAAGGTGAAAAGTATTGCTTTTATAAAGTATTCATGGTTTACTTTTTGTTTTGAAAAAATAACAATTTTCCTTCTTTGTGTATCCCTTACTGAGCTTTTTATTCTCATCTCAAGTTTTGTTTTGAAATGTTTTTCATAGGACATAATGGGGAATAGGGTCAACAATGGGATCAAGGAAAGAAATTCTATCTAAAACATGGAACTAGACATGTTTCTTTTTAAGATTATTTATAATATAGAAACATTGTAGAAGTGTCTACTTTGTAATCTTTTGAGATGTAATAGTTATGTCCTAATTATCTAAAACTCTAAACCTGAAATGTTCCTTTATGTGAATTATTCATTTAATTCATGATTATGTAATGTTTTAAGGCTGGGTTCTTATAAATATTGTATTTTTTTCAAAAAACACATGTCAAAATTGGAAAAAATAATATTATTATTACATTATTTTGAAGGATACACATCACTCCCACTTCTATATTGGCTCATCTAAGGGGTAAACCCATTATTATTGAGCCAAAAAAAACCTAATATTTTTATTACTACAAAAACTAGAGTTAAATGAATATTCTATACTCATTAATGTCCATAAAAATAAAAAAAATCATGTTGATCATAACTATGGTATAAACCATGTATAATACAACCACATTCTCTATTAAGTTTACATATTCAACATAGATCTCATCAACAATACCGTTCTCTATAAATTTCACATAAAACCCCTTATTATCCCTACTACCAATATTATATTACATGTTGTTTATTAAGTGATAATATAGGAAATCATTTCAGTAAATATTAATTAATTTCTCTACTTTTGGTCTTCATATCATCAATCATCATAGTCTTAACTAGTATAGCATGTCTACTTCTAGTGTAAAAATTTCTAGAACTTATTTATATATGATATCATTCTTTTACCTAATATTTCATCCTGAATAATGATTTCTTCTCCATCAATCATGATATTTTTCATTTTAAAAGGACACAAATCATATTCATGATTCTACCTTTTTAATTCCCCTTAAAAACACCCTTCAAACTTTTTAAAATAGGAAACAATTATGTTATTATTAGGTTACACATATATGGATATTGAGATATTCCATTCATTAAATGTTTTTAATATCTTAAGTAATTTAATTGATATATTTACTAGATTCTTTATAAAATAACTGTTCCATATTCTTTCACACCTCTAACGCTATATTTATGTTTTAGAGACTATTATGTATGTGAAAATAAATCTTAAAATTCGTCAAACATTTTAGAGTAACATATATGTAGATAATTAATATTTTGTTTTTATTATTTACATAATAAATATTATAAACAAATATAACATATTGATTCCTTTTTAAATTATTATATAACAAAAAACAATAAATTTTTCTGGACAATAAAAATCAAATCTCCAAATAATGCTTAGTAAATTCCAAATCATGATTTATTAACACATTTAAAATATATAAATTCACATGTTTTGTATGGAAATCACTCTGATTAACTCATACATAGTTCTTGGGGTTCCCCATTCATTTTTAATTATATAGAAGTTTACTTATTTATGTTCAATGTATCTTGAAATATTAATCACTATGAATAATCATTCATACACCTAATTCTAATAACAATACTTCCTTATAGATTACTCATTTTATTTAGAACACTAATTCAATCTCATTCCAAAATACATGTTACAAAATTATAACATTATATGATTTTAGAAAAACCTTTTCTAAAAACTATAAATTTTTATTAATTACCATTATAACTAGTTTAAAAGTAATTAAATATACAAGGCAGATTCATATTATGTTAACTCAGTGAATTATTCAAGAATTACTATCCAAAACAAGAATATTTCAATATTACCGAATTAAATCGTTCTGACCTTTAGCTTATGGACTCTTATCATCACTATCATTATCACTAATCTTATAAATTATATACTCTATGACTTTACCAACAATTGAAAAAAAACAACACTGATCATCATAATGTATTGAGTTATTTAGAAATTAAAAATCATACCTATACTTTACAAAAAATCATGATGAAAATATATTATCATTAATAAATAAATCATATTAGACATGTAGGAATTATAATTATATTTTATTTCTAATTAAATTGATATTCTATAACTAGGAAACATAAATTTATTTAATCGAAAAAATTACATGGTATATCAAACTTATAAAATTAATAAATAAAATTTATTTTAAACCACCTACCAAAAATGAAGACTAAATTAAAAACAACAATATGAAAAATAAACCAATGATCAGTCACTAATGAATAAAAATTATCTTCAGAAAAATCATGGACAAAATCCATTCCCAACCCTTTGACTAAAATACACAAGTACTATTCATCAAAACGTACATAGATAATTGAAAAAATGAAACAATAAATAATATATGAAAGGGAGGAGAAGAGAAACATAGATAAATACAAATAAATAAAATAAAGCTAGAACTCAAGGTTTTGTTAACATATAAAGCACACGTACATAATGGAGGAAACCATGTAGAGATAATCCAAACATTGACTAGCCATATTTTTAGAGAGTGTTAAGAGGATCCTTCCTACAAACATTATGTTGTTCATATGGAGAAAGAATCAGATGGTATGTCAAAAAGGAATATTATTCATTATGGTCAAAGAAAGTTACTATTAAAATATAAATTGAGTTATTCTGTAGTAAAAGTGGTTAGTTTTAAGAGGATACTAGAGATCAATAGTCACCATTGCAAATAGAGGACATAAATTAATATATTAATTCATTACAAATTTCATGCCTAGTAGGATAATTCAATTAAAGGGGAGTTGGTATCTCATATATAATGAATTGGATTTGAATTTGATCATAGAATTTATAGAGTGTTAATTTCTATGATTATTAATTACTAACTGAATTTTCAGAATAAATTTTATTATTTTAACTTTTAATTATAATGGATGGAGTATAAGTGTTTATCCATTTTATGTTGGAAACATTTTCCAAAAAAAATTTAAATTTTTGTCTCGTTTTTTATATAAATTTTCCCACAATAATAATTTTAGGTGTTTGTTCACTTGTGTGTGTATGATTTTTGACTATGAGATTTGATTAGGGGTGACGATTTATATTCGATCGTACAATAATTTTGAGCAATTTGTTCTATATTTCCTTGTTCATTGTTCTTATCATCTACACTCAAGATATTTGGGGATTAAATGTGGGGGAGGATTTGTAATAAGTGTTGATGGATCTTTCTTTTAAATAATTTTTCATTATGAACACACAAATATGGCTTATGTTTTTCTCACTATTTCCTGATTTTATTTATTTTTTTGTCGGATCTTTTAAAAATTAGAAGGCTTTCCTTTAGAAGATGATATCATCCCGATAGATGAGTTTGATAGAAATTAATTTTTCTTCTGAGTATTGATGTTGCAATAATTAATTATTTAAAATAATCAAGGAGTTAAATTATATGGAGAAAAATGAATAAATGAATAAATAGTAATGGGAATTAAATTTTATGATGTTATTAGGATTGGTGAGGATTTCATTGTTATAGAATATGGATATCAAAATTTGGGAATTTGAAAACCATGGTTATGCTCAAGAATGTCCTAGAAAATATTTATGAAAAGTGAATAGAATATAATAATGTGTTTTTTATAGATTGGTTATTCAATAATATATCATCTGAAGTAAGACCAATAGAAGATCATGTGATGGGTTTCAACATGATCTAAGGAAATATCAAACGATTTATGTTTAGTTACACTAATTATATATAGGATCTTATTTGACTATTATCACTACTAATGTCATGGATTTTATGGTAACAAAAATGGTGAATTCCTGTGGAAAAACTAATTTAATATTTGAGTATATACAAAATTTGATCCTCAATAAAGAACTAAGATGGAGGTTAGTCTAAATGATATCAATTAATGTACTCTACTAATAATAATTAGTAAGGTACCCCTAGAAGAAATGTCTGAAGGAATAATAAAATGATATATCTTGAAAATGAATTAAAGTTTAGTAAAGTACTCCAACAACTATATGATTGATTCGTGTTAATAAATGATACATCATTAAAGATTACAGATGTTGCAAGATATTAACTAATAGTTACACATTTAGAAGTTAAAATTCCCTATATTCAAAGGAGGTAGGTGACAAATTATTACATAGTTTCTACATTCTGGTGCATTGATGGTTGATTGAGTCAGAAAAATCATTACACTATGTAGTAGATCATGGAATCACCATAGGATATGTGTTTGTAAATTACATCAATGCTCACTTGGTGTTTGAGAATGATGTGGATATCACAGTAAAATGTGATGTTAATTTATTTTATGATAAACAAATGATTCCTATAGTTTAATGCTTTTATTTATATCCCATGTCATTTAAGGAGCATTATTTTTATTGGATAGGTAGGTGATGTAGGATTTGAGATTAGCATTATAACTGTATTTTAGTTGGTGACTCAAGGTTATAGGGTGGTTATGTTAGGAGTAATTTATAAGTTCTTATATCATAACTGTTGATTAGATAGATTATTTCATCTAAAAGGAATGATGATCATTAGTCTATTTATTTTAAATTACATTCTTAAACCCCTCAGTTATAGGAAAAATAAAGGTATAATTAAAATTATCATATTGAATCCTGATCAAACTAATCTTGGAATTTGTGAGAGTTTTGTTCTATGAAAATAGATAATGGTTTCATTCAATATTATTTGATGAAATCCCAATCTTTCACACCAGAAAGTATATTTTTATTATATTTTATTATTTTCTTGGGGTTTGACCTTTCGGTTCTGGTTTGTGTTGAGTCTCAGTTAAAATATTTTAATTATGGAGTTTTTGGTCTAGTTTTTCACCTACACATAGTTAGTGTTTATTTTTTGGGGTGAAACCATGTAGTTGGTGAAAGAAAAGTGGGTTTTAAATTAATTTTTTTCCCAAACAGTTTTCTTTTCATGGCATATGTATAGTTTTTCCATAAACATGTAGGCCAAAGGAGAAACTTGCAACATGTTTTTAGTGTTTGAGGCATAGTTCAAGACTTTCACATGGTTTTTCCTAAGGATATGGAAATTATGAGAATAGGATCAATCATTTGATAGAATGTTTTTTCATTTTTTGGCACATGTTTTCCCAAACCCTTTGTCCATACTATGGGAGTTTCCCTTCTATAGAGTATGGTGTGCATGGTTGGCGCATGGTTTGTAAAACTGTGCAGCCAAACTATGTGACTTTACAAGATTCTTAAGAAGTAGAAATCTCAACCTTTCCCATCTTTAGTTTTAAAACCATTTTGGGTCTCTTATCCCCCATTCTTTATAGGCACACCATGGGCCTCCCAAATCTCCCTTCTTCTTGGATCCTCCTCCATGATTGAGGCTTATTTATATGATTATGTTGAGTTTCTATTGGATTTTCATATATTTTTCTCCTCTTCTCTTCCCCTATCTTATATCATTATTATCTCTTGGTTGGAATCCCTCTTGGATGACCCTTAGTTATAGAGGTGTGATATTGGATGGGGTTTCTTTTAATTTTAGGGTCTTGGTTTTGTTTCTTGGGCCTTATTCTTCCATCTATTGGAGTTATGTCTAAATCGCAAACCATTAAGGTAGATTTTTCCTTAAATTTAATTTCAAAATCAAACTATTTAATTCTTGTTTATTATTAAATAATTTATAAATGTGTTATTAGTTCATGTTTTGTACTATTTTGACTTTTTAAGATGTATTCTTACTAAAAATTTGACGAAAATTGGGTTTTCAAAGGATCTTTTTATATATATATATATATATGCTTACAATGTGTTTAATAAAATTACAATTGGGGTTTTAAATTGAATTTTTGTTCACTGTGTTGGTTATTAGAATTGTTTTGGATTTAGTAATTTTTATTTCTTAAAAATTGAGCATACTATGTTGTTTTTATGCCTTTATATGGTTTAATTCTCATGTGTGAACCCTTATGATGGGTTGTACTCTAACTTGGGATCCATTAACTGAATTCTTAATAATATTTATGGTGTTCCTTATTATATTCTAGTGAACATGGTCATATCCTTATGTTCACTTGGTTTACATATGCGTTGTCTCACACATATATAATTATATTTTCTTAAAAATGTTCATTTTGAAACCAATTTTCAAAAATCTTTTCTTCCATCCCTTTCCCTCCTCATACAATTTACCTTCCATCATCTAGATGGTTCTCTGAAAAAATCCCAATGATCTATAAATGGACATTGGATTCTAAATGAATTCAAATGTGGGATTCATATGTTTTTTTTCTCATTCTTGTCTTATTTGGAACCTTGAAGTATGATTTGGAGACCACTACATGTAAAAGTTTCATTTAAAATCTTCCAATCATAAATAATTTTTTCACCATTTTTTGGACTAATTTTTTTATTTGATATTGTGAATGCTCATTTGGTACCCTGATTATTTCAGAAATAGGTTTTAAACACATATAACATTTAGTCCTTGTTGGCACCATTAAAGGTTCTTTGTATAATGATAACCCCTATAGCCATCCTTCAGATGAATGTGCCTTTGCATTGATGGTGTCAAGGATTGGGAAAGGAATACACAGTGGCATCTATGTCTTATGGTCTATTCCATGCATGTGATGAACTTTTTATTCTCATTCATACTATTATCAAGATATTCTAGGATGTCATCAAGAGGTTAAATTAACAATTACTTTCTAGTCCTGATTAGAAAAATTCTATTCTCAATGATATAGGATTGTCTAATTGGGATTTTCTACAAGTGATGCTTTTTTAGAACAGAAAGGATGGATTTTGACTACAGAGGTGCACCATATGTTTGTAGGTGGTTCCGAAATGAGTGAATTTGGGTATCGATTCAAGGGATATTTCAAAAACATCAATGATTATAGATTTTTATGTCAATGTTTTATTTTTTATTACTTTGGTTTGCTATTCTAGTATTAATTTTCAACTTTTTATTGTATAGTTTTCTTAATTTATGTTTTTTTGGTTATATTTCATTCTTTTCATTTGTTCTCAAACTAGGTTTAAAAATGAGACTTTTTTAAATTGAAGTTTATGTTTTGTTTTCAAATTAAGATTTTATCAAAGAGATGTTATTTGTTTTAAAGATAAAAAACCATTTTTTCTAAATTTATTTCAAAATATTTTTTATTTAATATTTATTGAATGAAAATATATGGATTCTATTGTGATTAGATATAGAACTATTTTATTCTAACACCTTACTTGTGCTACTTGACATCAGTTGACATGATATGTTTTCAATGATCAATTTTCTTTTGTATTTCTTATGTATAAGGTTGTTTTTATGGATTTTAGTGGCCAAGTGGTCACATGGAGATAATGTTTTCATCAGTGGATTATGTTGCGAACCCTATATTTTTTTTATTTATTTAATTTTTCATAGGCTATGTCATTTATATGTTAATTGTTTTTTATTCTTATAACTAGTTTCCAAACTGGGAGGACCAAGAACTCCTCTCAAGACATGTCGCATTCCAGCTTGGGTAGCCTATTCGGAGTCGAACCTGGAAGGTTAATGAAGAAAATTGAATCAAATGGACCCTTTGTTATTTAGGGAATATTTAGTTTTTAGATAGGGTTTTTTGGGACTCCAATGGTTTGTATGGTAGAAGGGTTAGGCTATATTACTCATTTTGAGCCTTGAGTTAGTAAGGGTATCCTAGGGCTTGAGTATACTATTTTTATTTTTTTAGATTTAATCCATTGGTTCTTGTTTGGGTTGTGTGATCTGGGGAATGAAAATGGTGTTGTACTGGTTCTACAGATAAAGCTTTCACTGTGTAGTGATTGATTTTGAGCCCGAATGCATAGTTGAATATGCTTCTACTGGATAATACATTCTTCTGTAATATAATGATATACCATGTGGGTGGGTTATGGATCTCCTATTGATTTAAATTATTTAGGTTTGTTTTTTATTGATAATTTTGACTAGAATTTGGATGATGTGAGTCTTTTTGGAATAGAACAGTGTTTATGGTGAAATGTGTTTCAAAAGGTATCATATTATAGAAACATTGTCATGTTTTAAAAAGTTATTTTTGATCATTGAGTTGGATTTTAAAATTATTTTTTGTATTTTCTTGAAAATGGACTTGCTGTAAGATGGTTTTGGATATTAAAGTGGAAATATTGATTTTTAGATGAGGATTTTGGTTTATTTTATGATTATTTAGTTTAAGAGTTTCCATTTTTATTTATAATTTCCTTTTATGGGATGAGTTATAGCTTTTTTTTGATTGGTTCTTTTTTTATTATATTATTAATATTGTGTCATCTATAATGTTTCCAATGGTTTCTAGTGAGTCTCATCCACTCTCTATCCCTTCCAAGAAAACTAGTAGGGTGGAAGAGTGAAGATTTACTCAAATATTTCCCATTTTATGTTGTAATAAAGGTTTTTTAGAGGATTTGGAATGTATTGAGGAATTCTAATGGGTTTTAGGTCATTAGTAACACCCATATCTATGAGGTTGAGAGTTGTTCTTTGTTTATTTGAGGTTTTGAGTTTAAATAAGTATAAGGTGATTGTACAGTTATCATTTCAAGATCGGTTATCTTTGGATGTTTTTAAGACCAATTTTATTTGATGGTTCATACATGTGCAGGTGAAGGTAAATAATGTGTTAGAGATATTGAGTATTGTGTAAGGTAAATAGGTGGTGAAGGATAATGTTTTCTACTTCAATGATAGGGTTTCTTTTTATTTTGAGATAACATTAATGGTTTTGTTGATATATCCACTCATTGTATAGGGTCCTTTCCTAGAGATTAAAGATTGAGTAATCTCAACTGGGTAAATTTTCATTGGTAAGATAATGGTTGAAGCATTTTTATATGATATGGTTCCTATAGAGTATTCATTACTTGGTGGAAATATAGTTTCTATTCGTTCTCATGAAGGTTTTTTATCTATTGAAGTACTCAAACATGATGAAACTATTTTTGAGAAGTCTATTTTACTGGTTCCACATCCACATTTATCAGAAATCATTCTCTTGTGCTTTTAGTGTTGCCAGTTCTGGAATTCAAATACATCTTATCATAATACTCTCAAGGTGTGTCAATGTTATGGACATTTGGTTTATCTAGATAAGTTTTAAAAGTAGTTTTTCTAGAAGAGTAAATCTCAGTCGGTGGTTGTTATCTCCTGAAAGCGGGGAAACAGATTCTTTAATGCACTAGGGCTCCATCCAAATTCCCCATAATGAATATTATTAGGCATTAAATAATTTTTGTGTATGGGGGTGATGGAATATATTTTGCCTCTAATGTTGGGGTGGGGATTTTTTGACACACCCATATTTTTTCTTTTTTCTAGAATGCATTATTTCTCAAGATGTATTTTTATGTTATTTACATGGAAATGTCTCAAGTAATTCATTATTCATGGGAATATTTGAATTCATAGTATTTTCATGTAATGGTTTTGGTTCTAGGTGTTTTTTACTTATACAAGGTAGTGTTTTATTGAAGTGGTAAACAATAGTTTGGATCGATGTTTTTTTCAATATAATTGGGAGTTCCCATGTTACTGCCACGGTGTTGGTTGGTTTTGGTAGTGGGAGGACCCTTTGTTCTCCTCTTCTATGGGTATTCTTCTTTATTTTTTCTCTATTTATAGTCTGGTGTGACTTGGAAAATTTAAAGGTCGCACTGAGGATCATGTCTCATTTGGATCTGTTTATTTTTAGGTAATAATCTTGTTCCTAATTTGGTTGTGTGACTTCATGGGGGAAGAATGTTTTTTTGTGGAGAGAATTTTCACACCTCTGGTTTTTTTTTCTTTTACTGTTTTTTATTTTTGACCTTTATATTAGGGTTTCAGTTGATTCATGATGTCTTTTTGAAGTTTTTGTGTTTTTGGTATGGTTTTTTCATGTTCATTGTTAGTGTCCACTTTTTGGGGAGAAACCATGTTGTTGGTGAAGGAAGGTGGGTTTTCAGTTCATTTTATTCTTACTTGGTTTTACATTAAAGTCCTACACACAGTTAGGAATATACCAGGCTATCCAAATGAGAAACTAGGCAGTCTATTTGTTATGTCAGGGGAATTTTTTACAACTTTTTCACAGTTATTAAAAGATGTGCATTAATAATTTTAGGAGGCTCTATCATTTGATAGAGCTATATTACATGTTAATAGGATAATTTTCCAAACTGTTTTTCTAGATCATTAACATAGCACTTACTTCTTGTGTGGTGTGCATAATTGATGCACTACTAGGAACACGGCGTAGCCAAATCTTTTTATTTGACTAGATTCATACAAAGTTATACTTACATATTTTCCCTTCTTTAGCTTTAACCCAATTTTGGGATTCTTCTCCCTCATTTATCATAGGTGAACCATGGGGATCCCAAAACAACCTTCTCATTGGATCAACCCCCATAGATGGGGCTTCTTATTTGGATTAAGGTGATTTCTTCTTAGAATTTGGTCTCTTTTCCTTCTCTTCACTTTCCACACTCTTATTTGTTGGTTCTCTTTGGATTGGGATCCCTTTTAGTTGAACTTTAGGGATTGAGGGATGACGTTTTATTGTGTTTCTTTTTATGTTAGTGCATGTGGTTTTTTCCTTAGTACTTTTTCGTCCTTCTATGGAGATTCATTTCCTTAGACCACCATTTCAGTAGGTGTTTCAATCTATTTCCATTACAAATTGTACCATTTGATTCTATAAATTTATTAAATAATTTCTAAATGTGTTTTTCATGATTTTTATGTTCTTATTAGTTTTTTAAGGGGGTTTAATGTTGTAAATTTAAAAATAATTACGTATTTAAAGGATCTATTAAGAAAATATATATATATATAAGGTGTTTGATAAAATGATAATTGTAATTTTAAAATGAATTTGACTCCTTTGGAGGGGGATTGGCCTTTGTGGGTTTTCGGTTAAAAAAACTCTTGATAATCTATCTTATTTTTTGGTTGTGATTATTTTATATGGGTTAGTTTCTTGTCTGAATCCTTGTGACAGGTTGTGATGTGGATTTTGAACCTTTAAATAGATCCTTGGGTATTTTGTATTATAATTATTTTTATTTTCTTCTAAACAAGGAAATTTCTATAAGTGCACAAGGTGAACATATGGGTTCCCACACCCACCTATAATTATCATTTAGATAAACTTACAGCCTGAACCTAGACATTAAAACTCTCTTATTCCAACGCATTCTTCCCTCCACCACTTTTACATCTTCATTAGAAATGGTTTTTTGAAAAAATCCAAATTTTATCTAAATATACATTTATTTATAAAGGAAATCCAATTTGATTTTCACATGTTCATTATAAATATGGTCTTTTTTGGGACCATAATGTTTGATTTGGGAACAATCGACTTAAAATTACTAGTTTTCATCTGTTAAACATAAAAATTATTTTCACCTTGACATTGAAATTAGCTTTGTATTTGAGAATGTTATGACCTAATTAGTACATTGTGTTGTTTTAGAAGTTTTTTTTAAACTAATATGAAGTGTAGGTTTGGTTGTCACTTTGTAAGGTTCTATGTTTTATTATAACCCCAATTTCCATCCTTTTGATCATAGCGCCTTCACATAGATGATTTCAGGGATTGGGCAAGGCATGCATTGTGGAATATGTGAGTAATTGTTTTTTCCAAGTGTGTGATTTCCTCGTAATTATACATTATACTATTATCATGGGATTCCTAGATGTTATCTAGAGTTTAAAGTAAATATTTCTTTAAATTCATGATTATAATAATTAGAATGATCTAAGTAGAGGATAGGTCATGAGTTCATTGAAACTAGTGAGACTAGTTTATAGAAGCCCAGTTGGTTATTAACTATAGAGGTGTGTGATATACCAAAATGTGGGTCCAAACCGAGTTCTTAATGGTATATTATGTAGGAATTCTTATTAAACACCCATGATTGCATATCTATATGTTTCTATTTTATTTTTTTAACACATTGGTAATTAATTTTAATAGTACCTGTATTCTTATTCATTTTCTATTGTTTTTATTTCTGTATTTTTTGTTATATTTTCATCTTTTCATAGGTTCTCAAATTGGTTTTAAATATAAGAAGAGAAATTAAAATGGAAAACTATGTTTTTTCAAAGTTGGACTTCTGAAATGCGATTTTTTTTGTTTTAATGATAGGAACACTGTTTTTATTAAATTTTCTAAAAACTACCATGTATGGACTGTTTTAGGAAAAGAGATATAGGTATTAATTATTGCTTACCTATTAAGTTATTTTGTTCTCACATCATGTATATGCCACTTGGTATAGATAGACCCATGTTGTTTTACAAGTTCGTCTTCTGTACTAGATTCCCTGTGGAGTAGGCTAGTTTTATTGATGGCGGTGAAAAAGGGATCACATGATGATCATGTTAGATTTGGACTAGTTTTAGTTTTGTTTATGATTTTAGTTCTTCCATTTTGTTCCATTCCTATTAAATTTGGATCTATCGTGTATCTATTTTTGTTGAGAAGATTAATCTATGTACCATGTGTTATTTGTTTTTTATTAGATATTTAATGGGATAAATCATTACCAAATTTTATTTTATTGTATGAATGAAACTGTTCTGTTGACAATGAGGATCGGGAATTCATCTCAAGAATTTATGGAGGTCAACTTGGATCACCACTAGGGGGTCAACCTGGGATGGTTTGTGACACAGTGCAAGACATGAGAACTTACTCAGGAAATGTAACAATTTCTTAATCATTTGATAAATAAATATCATAATAACATATGATAATAATATAATTATTAATTATTAATTATTAATAATTTAAATTTATTTATAAATAGAAAGATAATTACAGACATATGACTCATAATATTTCAAAATTTACTAGAAGAAGAGTTCTTGAATTATAGGTTCCAAATGCATGATTTGTAAATATATCAATATTTTTATGTAATAATTATATTTCTAATAGATAGATAATTATTTTAATAAAACTTAAGTTCATTTTACAATCCCTATAACTAAATTACATCATAATTTCATTTTTATTAAAAAATGTTACCAATGAAAATATAAATTTCTATGGAAAAATGGTAATTTTTCAAAGAATAGTATTTTAAAAAAAAATTATTTTCACCATAATAAATTAAATTGATCACATTAAAAATATTAAAATATTATATTTTATAAATTTGTGATCAAATAGAATAAAATTAAAAAAAATTGACTAATTTGAAATAAATTTAAGAATTATTGATTTTTTAAATAATATATTTTCTACAAATTATTTTTTTCAATATATTATATTTTATCCTGTAAAATTAAATTTTATATAATATATAAATTGCTTTATGAAAAATTTAATCTAAATATATAATAAACACATTAAATTCTAGTATGAGTGGCTATATGATACTTTTTACAAATAACTAGTTACCATAGAAAATTATTAATCTTGGAAATATAGGTTAGAGAGAGGAAATAAACAATTACATGAATTTTGTTAAATATAAATGGTGTAAAAATATTCTATATGAAAGTTTTTAGATTTCAAATTTATACCTCAATATATCACTATCATCCCATTACTTATTTCACTTAACTCCCTTATGAGTCCACATTTACCTCTTACTAAACAGAAGTTTCTAAGGAAATGTCCCTTTTCTTCACATATTAAAGGAGACCACTTCTAATACGAATCACATCCCTATCCTATCAAAATATCATGATCACTATTTACCTCTGGTTTTCCCTCGTACTAGTCTCTCTAAAAACTTTTTATTATTCAAAATAGTTCTTATAAATCTTTATAAAGCTACATTGCGGGTAAGGGTTTATTATCCTCACTATTCCTTTTCGATTTCATCCTTTTTTATTTTCTAATTAATATTTCTTTCATATACATCCATTTTATTTATTCTATGTTACAATCAATAATTATATATAATATTAATGATATATCTCTAATTCTGTATCATTATACCCTTTTCCTAACGTATTATTTTCCTAATGTAAGGGTTTTTAACCACTTCCCAACCATTATTTTTGAAATTAATATATATAATTTTACTTAAATTAAGAATATATATTATTCATTATTTAAATATATTCTTTATCATTTAATCAATAATACATAACCATTACCTCCCATTTTACAACAGTCATAAACTGTTGTAACTCTAAAACAAAATATAGCCATAAAACATCATATTCTTTATAAATTAAAGAGTTTGTAGTTTTATAATATTTTCATACATGTAATGATATATAAAAGTTTATATTGAGTATAGAATATATGCACTAAGGGATAATATCCCTTAAAATGTAGTTTTTTTACTCGATCTTCACTCAGTGCAAAATTTTGTTTCATAATTGTATACCTGGTTTGACACTCTTGGTGGATATGATTTAGATGACTCGTGATCTCTTTAAAAACAATAAAGATGAATTATATTTTATTGATATATCTATACCATGAATGTAATCTTTTCTACTACCTTTTTTCATTCCATTTATTTGGGTGATTTTTATTACATTTTGAGTGACCTGATGTTTCTATGTTGATTATGGGATATTTTCCTAGATATACTCATATTTATATTGACTAGGGAATGTATTGATATTATGTATATTTTTTATTCAAATGTGGATGTCGTTTTATACTAAATAAATTTTATTATTAATATTATTTTTATTCATTTCATTCCTATTAAGAATGAATTAGACTTATTATGTGGTAGATGTGGCCTGGAATTATATTTCCCTTTGATGCTTTAGTTGGTTTCCAAAAATAAACTAGTTTGGATAATTTAAAAATTAATTAAGTATTTAAGTATATTTTCATGAAATTTTCAATTGATGGATTGTAATATGACTTGGAACAAGGCTATGAATCAATGTAAGGTGTCTTGTCTTGGGCCCAAGAATGAAAAAATTAGGATTCCTAGAATTATGCTTTCAATCTCTATAAAATCAATTGTTGATTCCATTTTATTATATATATTGTAATTCTATCCATGTATGTATTATTATATTTTTTGTAAACATAAATTTTATTTATTATTTATATATTATTTATTCCATTATAATGTTATGATAGATTCTATTATACACTACCCCTTATTGAGAATTTGTACTCACTATTTTCTTTATTCTTTCCTGTTTCCCTAAGAACCTATGAATACTCCTATAAATGATGTTAGGGATTTTAGGGATAAATAATATTGATTTTATGTTTTCATAAGATTTATATTCATATTTAATGGTAATGAAATAATTATTTTTATATTTTGTTTACTTAGACTAAACTATTTGGACATTTTAATGTGATCTATGTATTCTAAATAATTTTATTAAAATAAAAATTGGATTCAGGTTACTAATTTTTGCTTGGAAATGTTTTTATCAACTAATTTTAGGTGATAAAATAGATACATTATTTAGAATAACATAGTTAGATTAAATAAATCTATGAAAAAATATTAGGATGTTATAGAAATATTTCTAGATTATATGGGGATAATTCTAATAAATTCATAGAATACTATTCTTTGATTTCTAATTCATAGTTTTGTTCTTGAACTAATAATTTATATTCAATTAGATATATAAAATAAGGTAATGAAAACATGTCAATAACAATAATTAGTGTAGAGATTATCAACATGATTAAATCAATGAAGTTGGTGTTGTAACTGAGAATATTATTAATATGTTAGGAATGATAAATTAGGTCATGAAAAATAACCTTACCTATGTGGAGTAATCATTTTCACATCATCATTATGTAATAATATTGGATATCTGTATTTTGTAACTACTATTATATTTAAATGGGGCCATTCACCCATTTGTAGTAGCGAAATATATCAATTATTTAGAAAATATATGCCCTTATTTTGTATGGAATGAATAAGGGAAGGTTATCGTAGTTATATATAATGTAATGGGATATTCTAATAAATTTTTGTATTTAATTTAAAATACCCCAATGAAGGATGTGATAAAAATAATTGAGTGGGAATCATTTATAGTGATATTTCTTGATAAATATTTTCCTTATGAGAAAAGAGTTAACCATTAAAATAAAATTTGTTATTCTAAGAAAAAAATGTATAGAAATCTATTCCAAAATATGAATCTTACATTATAATTTTATCAAGAATTATTGTAGAATATATACACAAATGTAAAATAAATTAAGATTGCTTCATTTATTTATTAAAACCAATTAATTAATGTTTAGCAGTATTTCACTCATTTTTATACTATCTCTAGATTATGGTAACTGATATCAAGACTAAAAATGAGTTATCAAATTAATATTCATTCAATCCCATGGAAGAGAAAAAAGTGTGGCCAAAAACCATGTCGAAAATAATTTGACAAAGGAGAAGAAGTCAAGGCTGTAATTTCCATCATGAAATATATTTTGGAGAAACAAAATGATAATTTTTCTAAATGAAAGTGAGTTTTTTACAAGTGTGGTTATATGGTTTATGAATCTCACAAGTTATTGGGAAAGAAAAATATACAAAATAGTTAATTCTAAAATTTCATTGAGATGTGGAAGAATTAAAATCAATTCCCCAAGCATTAAGGAATCTACCCTAGAATAATCCTAAACAGAAAGCCCAGGACTATGTAATCACAGAAACAAAAGTAAAGGCCCCACGTAATTTTATAATAGGTAATATGATAATCAAATTAATGTTAAATAGTAATTTTTTGTAATTTGGTTCTAGGAACACTTTCATTTCTCATTATTTTTCCAAAACATATTTAATTATCCTTTGATGCCATAAATGTAGATTTCTTTGTTAAAACTCATTGTGTAAATATTATAACCAAAAAATTATAATTATCAACCCTATTAAAATTAATAGATATTATTTTATTATAAATATGTTCATTTTAAAAATATTTTATTAGGACATAATCCTTATTCTATATTATCAAAATATTTATATTATGAGAATTTATTATCGAGTGAATAAGATTACAATGTCTGATGTTGTAATAGAGACTCTTCTTAATAATAAAGAGACTGCATTATCATTCCATGTTTATAACCACTTTAAATTTCACACATGAATTATATTTTGTGAGAATATGAATCAATGAATGAGAATAGTATCTTTTGATAATGAATTTACCTATTGTTGTTTGCTATATTTGTTTTTTATATGAGGAGTTTTCTATATATCTAACTGATTTTGGAGTTTAATTCTATATTGATTTTATCCCCAATGAAAATTCTATATGTAATACTCATATAAGAATGGTTTTAGAGGAATTTGTTGTATTACAATAAAAATTAAGAGAGTTATATGATATGGTATTTATATTACCTAGTGTTTCAACATGAGGGAAAATTTTAATTTTTGATAAAGAATGATGGTCTACGAGATTATTCACAGTTGAAATGTTAATTATATGTTAATATTGATTCATTTTTTTGGATTACCAATTCACCCTCAGTCTTCATGGATTTAATGAATTGATTATTCAAGGATTATTATGATAAATTTTATATGGATTATCTTTATTATATTTTTGTCTACTATAAGAAATATGAAAACGATGAAGATTATTTATGAATCATCCTTGAAACACTAAGGGAGAAGGAGAAATATTGGAAATTCGGTTGGTGTTAAATTTTTATTTCAACAAGAATATTTTCATGTTCATATTATCTCAAATGATTGAATATTCTTTGACCCAATGATGAAAAAGGTTGTGCAATAATGTCAATTCATAAAAAATAACCAAGATATATAGTTTCTTTATCACATAACGATTCTATCAATGATTTTTTAAAAATTATTCAAAATCAAATAACATGATACTCAATATGACACATAAAGGATACAAATTTAAAAGGTAAATGGAATGGGAAATAATATTCAAGGAACTAAAGGAGACATCAATCAATTCAGCAGTAATGAGTATATCATTTCTTAAATGAAGGATTTATTACATACATTAATGCATCAAATTAAGGACTAGTGTTCTATAAAAAAATTATAGAGTTATTGGTTGCACATCTAGGGAATTTATGACCAAAGGTAAAAACTATCAAACTCAAAATCTCAATATGAATGTTGTAAGAATTGCATTGAAAATAATGTGGGACTTTCATTATGGTAAAATATTTTATATATATATATATATATATATATATGGATGATAAATTTTGGAAGTATACAATAACTCAGAAAGTGATCAACATTATAGAAAGGTTGTGGCTAGAACTACAAAAAGTATATGACTATAAAATACAATAAAAACCTTGTAAGGAATGAAAGGTGGGAAATTAATTTAGTAGGAGGGATCCTGATGTCTTATAAATGATGAGTATTGACAAGTATCCAATATTTATGGATTAAAATTGATGGATATAAAAGTTAAAAATGATGAATTGAAATTATAAATTTTAATAGTAATTGAAAAAAAATTGTTAGATAATATTTATATGTTTTAAAATGGTATAAAGGTTTTACAAAAATATACTAAAGACATGGACGAGTGGGGATTTATAGGAATCACCTATAAATATGCTGGTTAGATGTTTGGAAAGAGATAATGTCTACGATCAATACTAGGGTTAAAGAGTAAATTACTATATGAAACTCAATGATCTAAATTTCCAAATAACATAGTAGAATAAATATGTATATGGAACATAGATGGTTATCTGGTTGCGAAGGAATATAAATCTATTTACCAGGTTCATCCAGCCTTTGGAAGTTTTGGTGAGAGTTATAGTCAGAACTCATTGTTTTGAATTTTCACCGCAAAACATAATTATGAGTGATTTTATTCATGTCAAAATAATAACGACTTACATTTTAGAACCAACACAAATACTCACCACTAATGGAACGGAAGAACAAACCTTAATTTTTATATAATTTGGGCCATAGCCAGACTTATGGAACTATGTAGAATGTTATATATAATCATGTAACTATGTTGGGGAATGTACATTGGAAGAATCCAATGTTAAATGAAGAGAAATAGGATCTTAAAGAAGAAATTGGGATATGTTACCCTCATTTTTTCATTTATTTATGTACACCACAAATTTTGATGATTAAATTATTTAATGGTGGGAATGTAAGATATTAAAACAAATTAAGGTAATTTAATCATTATTTATTCACATTCCTAATAAAATTCATGAAATAATTATTAATATTGGGATTTATAATTAATGATTACTATAGTCTATCATTAATTATTTAATTTTAATTTAATTACACAAATATATCTCAGAATAAAAGTAGATTTTCTACAAAAAGAGTTTTCATGTCTCTGGTGCCAAATGTGTGATTTAAATTATCAATATTCTTTTTTCTTAAAAATATTACAAAAATATAGAAAAATATATTTATTAAAATATAAATAATAATTTTAATAAGAATAACTAAATTATTTAATGTTAATATTTTATAAAAAAAATTGAACATAAAAAATTTTAAATTATAAGGTAAAATAGTTATTTTTTTAATAAATTATTTTTCTAATAGTTATGTAGTTTTTCATATTAAATTAAATTGATAAATTATAAAAAACAATATGCAGAAATTTTTAATTGTATAAAAAAGAAAAAAATTATATATTTTATGATTGATATGAAATAATATTAAGATTAAAAAATATTTAATGATGATATTTTTCTATATAAAAAATTTATCTATATATTATGTGTTCTCATTTAAAAGTTATTAATTAAATATTTAACAAGTGATTTAGATTAAATTTAATTCCATTTTAGAACCAAAAATTTTAAATTTTGTAAGAGTGGTCATCATTTATTTTTGTCAAAAATTAATTACTATGGTAAATAGATAAATAATTAATAAGGGGTTAAAAGATAAAATTATTATAGATAAACATTTGTCAAAAATACATGCAAAGACACCATATAAAATGGATTTTTTTAGTGTGAAATTAATACCCACATGTATAACCCACATCCCCTTACCTAAAATACCAAACTCGAATGTGATTCGACCTTTACCACCAACCTAACATAAGTTTCCAATAAACACCAAACTTCTTTCCAAAAAAATAGAGACCACTTCTAATCATTAACTCATTGTAACGCCCCGACCCCAGTTACCCGGACTCGGTGCATTATTTAAATACATTGGCATGATTACAAGGAATCAAGTCCCGAAGGACCGATCAGTTTAGCAGTCTTAGAAAAAATAGATCACATACATTAATGTTACATTTTCACTTTAAGATGTACAAAACAACATAAATAATCTTTATGAGCTCCATTATTCCCTTGTCTAATGTAACACCCCAGGATTTCATAGTGTGTTATTTCTTAAAAATAATTCAATAACTTGCACTACACACAACACCGAGTTCAATCACACCATGACATACAAAAAAAAAGCCATTAAAAGAGGTCATGAATAATATTAACTACATTTTGAACTTTATATAATCCCTATAATTTTAGAATCCCTATTATGAGTTTCTTAGTCATAATGCAAGAACAGATTCATTTTCAGTATTGCACTTTTATCAACTTTTAATAGTGAAACCTTTTTAAATAAAATATTTTAAACTATCTGAATAAATTGGGACATCAAAAAATTTAAAATGAAACATCTGAAGCTTCCACGGTACGCTTTCCTTTGAATAAAATAGTAGCGTGTGTTGTACGCAACCTTGAGTTTTAACACACGCCACAACCAATCAAACTAGCCGTTATGAATAGTAATACATAAATTTTGAAATTATATATATATTATATTTTAAAATGGACTTCATTTTTGGATTCGGAATATCGAATTTATCCTAAGGTGAAATTTTGGTACTTTTCGGATAAATTTCATATTTTGATGAATAGTGAAAATTACTAAATTTTAATTAAAAACAACTTTTTTAATAAAATAATTAATAGTGATAAATTGTGAATTTGAGTGGTTTTAAAGTATATTTAGAATATATTTTTACCATTTAATATAATGTTGGTCATTGGACATAATTTTACAATTAAACTGAACATAAACAAGTGTCAATCTTTTGATAGTTATTACCTCTTAAAAACACGCTTTTTGTTTTGATAGCGGGAATTATTTTTAAATTAATTTCTGCCAATTCTGTGTTTTGAATTTAGAAAAATGGATTCCATATTTGGAATCAGGATGTCCAAATTGTGTAAATAGGTAACTTCTATTTTTAGACATTTTGAATAATTACTGTGGTAAATATTTTATTTACCATGGTTAAGGGTAAATCCGGTAAATAAGGGTTAAAAAATAATATTATAATAATACAAAATTACCCTAAAACGTGTCCTAAAATTATTGGTGGACACATACCCGACCGTTGGCATCCTTGGGTCGATTTGGGGACCCCTTGGAGCCACTTGTATGTGGTAGGGACACATTATATTAATAAAGTTAAAATAAAAATAAAAATGGCATAAGCTTACATCTTTTAGAAGAACAATTTTTACATAGGGTTATACATGTTGGATTTTCGATTATAAATATTCATTAGAAATATAAAAAGATTTCCTACATAATTATATTTTATTTATAATTTTTAGACATCAAATAATTTAAATTATTAATGACACAATAATGATGCAATGTTTACCTCATTAATAAATCATTTAAATAAATAAGATTATAATGATTAAAATATTATCTAAAACCTGTCCAATTCTTATTGGTTGATGTTATTTAGAAACTTAGTCATCTTATCTTCTACCTCAATGATTTTTGGACCATTATAAACCGAATATAATTATATTATAAAGTAATACTTTCACTCTTTTCTAAAGAGCCCCTCCTCTCCCTTATAAAACGAGACCACTTCTACTCATTCGTCACACCTCTCAAGCCACTTGGCTCGTCCAAAACCTGCCCACATACTCTCCCAACTTATCTCACTACAACCTAGAGGCCTTAGTTTGATCAGAAATCCAACCTAAGGAGCCCTTTTGATTAAATAAAAAGGAAGAACCCGAAGAAGAGGTAATGTTTTCACCACCCCTTTTCAAGTTCCTTTCTTCTTCCACTTCTTCTTTATTTGTTCTTACCATTCTAAAATAATAACTCCAGTATCTCACATATACTGTGATGTTATTATAAATATGGTACAACCATATTCAGTATTCTATCCACCCTTTGAATAACATGTCACCATACGTGCGTACGTACGGCTTACCGTCTCCACGTCGTGGTGTAATTGTTATTCAATATATTATTATTTGGATGGGTATAATAATGATGTGAAACTCATGTAAATAATAAATATAACATGTTAATTATTCTGTATATATGATATAACATCCATTTATATATTATTTTAATATCAAAAGAATGATATTGTCGCTCGTGCGTACGTACGGACTACCGTCTCCACAAACGCGATAAGATTCATTCTCCATCGTATCCATTCAAGTATAATTATCATTTGATGATTTAAAAATAGTATCTAAGGACTTGATATAATTCTGGATATGAATAATATACATCCCATTAATAACGAATATGGCTGACATAACAAAGAATATAATGTAAAATGAACTGGTTAACACCCGAAATAACGATAATTCCAAGATATTATTAACAAATCAATGTTAAAATATCATATATGATATCATATTAAAGTAAATGATTCTTGTATTATTAAATAACAATTATTTCACCATTATATAGGAGGTAAACCTACCATCGACCAAGGAAAAAGTACAAGTAAGGGATTTTCTTATCTCACTTTCAATTCCGTGAGATTTCCATTGTTCGCCACTAAATTATTGAAAGTGGTGTATTGTGTACTGCCATTTGATATATATTATAATGATTCTCTTTATATTCATGTTATTCTGTAAATCATTTGGTGGTTATTAACTTTTGGCCATACGACTCAGTTGATTAACGTGGTAAGGGGTTTCTTATCTCACTTTTAATTTCGTGAGATTTCCATTATTCACCACTTAATTATTGCATGTGGTGTATGTGTACTGCCCATGATTGTATTCATTGTGTAATATACTTTAATTTAAGGGTATTTACATCATCTGGGTATGATACTTCTTTCATGGGTGTATGTTTCGTAAGTTTCCTAATCGATAAGGGAATTTGAAATTTCAATTTCCACTCATTTGGCTTTACGCATATTTCATTGATTATATTACTCCAAGATTATGTGTGGAATCACTATTCATTTGATTATGTCATAATTTCCACTCCCCTTCCTGTGGATATACGTTTGATACACATAATCACTCCATTTATAATTCTCAAGTCATTGATATGAATTTGATAAGAGTAATTTTAATTCATTCTCCATTTGTTGAGTTAAACATCCAATTCGTTGGTGTTGTTTTTACAAGAATATGTGTGAATGTCCTTTGATTGTTTTACACTGAATATCCAATCATATTTAGTGTATTTATATTTTTCACACATAATTATGTCATAGATTTATCCTTAACCTAAGGATACAACCTTTATGAGAGATTTCATCTCAATTTACATTCCATTGAGACTTCTTTGATGATATACACCAAATCACTTTTATGTGGTGTATATAATGTACTTTGACATAGTATATCATGAATCCATTTATTCTCATGATATTACAAAGTTTTGATTACCTCAATTATTTGTATTCAAGTGTCTATTTTGGTTAGAATCTCTAACCAAAATACCATTTTTAAATGTTTTAAAGACTTATTCATCTAAACCTTTCTCATTAATGTCCATGTTTTAAAAATGGTTTTAAGGAATTATTTATATGGACATTAAAGTTTAGAAATTAAAACTCCTTTTAAAAAGTTTCATAGTGGTATGGGACACTTTGATTCGAAAATCTACTTTTAAATGGCTTCTTTAAAAATAGTGTGACTTTTAAATGTTTTCAAGAAAAGGGGGATATTTCTCTCAAATAGTTTTGATGATTATTTTCATCTATGTCAACATCCTTCATTATTCTTGATTGAGGTTAATGTGATAAAATACAATCTTCCATATTGTATCGAATGAGTTATGTTTGACTGTGGATGTGCTGTTTTTATACCATTCATGGTTTGTGGTAAAATTATTGACATTTCGTATGCTACTTTTAATACGAATGTTTATGTTATGTTTAAACATGTTCATATGAGGAATGAATTGGACTTAATAAGTGACGGGTGGAGCCCGCTATAGCTCCTCGATGCATCGGTAGGTCTCATGAGACAAACTAGTGTCTTGGCACAAGGCCTTGGCAAAATCTTATTTGTAGTCTTGGCACGAGGCCTTGGCTATGTGGTTATAATAGTCTGGCATTATGCATTCCATCATTATGAAAGTGGATATTGATATTGCATGTGATCATTCAACTAGTAGAATATCCATGTGAGTAAGTAAATGGCATTATTTCATTTTACCTTTGCCATTTTATGCTGAAGTTCAAGTTTAAAAGGCTTTTGTTTTAGTTATAAATTGCCTTAAGTGTTTATGCTTATTTATGAAAGCTTCTGCTATAATGTTATCCTTACTGAGCATCTGAGCTCACCCCTTTCAATGTTTTATATTTTTCCCAGGATTATGAAGAAGTGATTTATGAATGACCTGCAGGGATAGTATGAGGGGATATGAAGACAAGATGTTTTTTTTATGATGTAATGTAAAAATTTATGGATGTATCTAGTTATTCCAAGGCTACTAAACTAATCGGTCTTTCGAGACTTGATCTTTCTCGTGATCATGCCAATGTTATGTAACTAATGCACCGACTCTGGGTAACTGTGGTCAGGGCGTTACAGTTGGTATTAGAGGAAGTTTAGTACAAACCTTGGTAGCTGGATTTAGATAAACTCTGATTACAGCACGTAGACCTAAGATGAACTTTGAGGATTATTATAGAAGAACTTCCTAGAATTTTGGTATTATAGAAGATTTTGAGAGTTTTCCGAGCAATACATCCCTGTCTGGATACGAGCAGGTAGAGGTGGCTCTGGAACAGATGTACCTAGGGGTAAAACCCGAAAACACCGCTTTGAGCTAGACTCGAACGGGAACTGGTGCACGACAACGGGCCTTGCTGCACTCTTGGTTACGACACTCCCGGGGGATATGCTTTGGTAAATTCACAAGATTAGTATAAACCATTATTAAGGGAATACAAAAAAAATTCCCCTAAGAATATATGTCGGCAAATAGGTAGTGGATAACCTAGATTTAAACATAGGGTACCCCAAGTTAGGATATATTGTTCAATTACAAGATTATCCCATTATATCTAATTTTTTACATTCTTATTAGATAAGTATTCAAAAACCCTAATTGTATTTTCTTTTGTTAGTTGAAACATGGAGGGAGCAAGATCACGAACAACTCTTCTCTCTCTTCCTGAAGAACTACTTGCAATTATTATCCAGAAGTCATGCGCAGACGATGTTGAAACTTTTTCAAATGTCCAAGTTACATGCAAACAGCTTTATGAGACATCCAATACCTCTAGCATTGCACGATTCTTTCAAGGATCAAGTACCGACTATGGGATAATGTTGCGCTCTCAACTTTCTTACCACGCTAAGCGTGGGAAGTACCATCAGGGTCTTTTCAAATTATTCACTTTATCTCAAAATTACGATGCACTAAATGATTTTCTAGATGCTTCAGAAGAGGGAGACCTTCGAGCAGCCTATATGTATCAAATTATATATTTATGTCTTTTGGGATATACGAAAACTGATTTACGAAAACCTTATTTTGAAATATTTGAAGATGAATCAGTGAGAATTTTTCTAAAAAAACATGTTAAAGACGATGTCTCAAAATTATATATAAGAAATACCTATTTTTTTATGATGCATTGATGCATCCATTGATATAATCCAAAATGGATGAGGAGTTTTTGGGTAAAGGAAGTAGATGATTTTGAAAAATTCTTGAGGTACCATTGTGACACATGAACGCATTCTACCAAAATGCAAACCCTCCTAGTCTCTCTAGAGTTCATGTTGTGATCCACATATCTCTAGTAACAAAATACATGCCTGACCCAACGCATGTACTCACCTATGAAGAATTATAACTGGAACCCGATCTATCTTATTGTGGAGAGACTATCAGAATTCTTCATACCAAAGATCAAGTGTTGCGAAACCGGATGACTCGTCTGGTAAAAGATCTATGGAGAAATCATAAGATGGAAGAGGCAATGTGGGAACCCGAGGAACATATGATGAAGAACCTATGTGGAAATAAATGGATGGTGAAATGTTTAAAAGTTTTAGTGCTCTTTATTGATGGGATTACTTTGGAATAATTTTCTCTTGTATGTGTAAACCTGCAATTTATCATGTGAAAATGATATTTGAGGAATAATTATCTTTTCTGTTGCAGATATAGTTATAAATAACCATTTGGTCTTACATGATCATTGGGTTTGAGGAAATTATAAGTTATTATAATTTGGGATGAAAATGCAAGGTATGAGATAAGATTTGTGGTTAAATTATGTTATGGTATTTTGAGGAATTTATCTCATTTTGGTAATATTATAAAATATAGTTTTTGAAAAAGGACAACACGTAGACCGTGTGACAACCCGTCACGTCGGACAAAGCTGTGGGAATCGAACCCACAACCAAAGTGCGATTGGGATTTATCGCCTACCACTGGACTACGTGAAGTCCCTGGTTAGTGTGACTTTTTTATAGTTAAATGATTTTATTGATCAATAATAAGTTGATTTGGGTTCTTATGTATTATCAAATGAATACCCTTGGTATAGGAAAATGATTTGGTGATTAAGTGATAAATGTTATTTTGGAAGATGCTCGTTTTGTTAGGAACACTATATGCCCAAGGAAAATAGAATACAATGAGGATTCATTTGTAGAGTAATGGGGGATTTTTATCTATGTTTTTATTGTTGATTTATAGTGATTTGGGTTATTTATGGAAATGATTAACCTATAACAGAGAATATGTGATGATGTTAATTACTTTTAAGTATGTGACTTTAAGAGTATTTGATGTCATTTGGAGATACAATGTAACATGGGAGACTACATAATCAAATTCTTCTATGTTTTGGGTTTCAATATTAGTTTGGATTATATTAAAGGATTTTAAGGACAATTGGTTATTGAATGGTATCTATTTAACTTTGGGGTATTGTTGGTTTAATTTTAGAAATTAAGATTAGTGCATATTTATCTCAAGGAATATCCTTTTGGGGGATCATTAGATCATTCACTAACCATATTGGTTTTGATTAATCTTCAAAGACAATGTAAATATATGGTTTATCCTACATGGATCATGTGATTCTATAGAAGTCTATTCTAGTTCTTCTAGTGTGACCAAGTCTTCTTGAATACTCATCGTTTAAAAAAAATTGAGTTAGTGGTGGAAATTTATTAAACAATGAAAATCTACTTAAAATTTAAGTATATCTCATAATGTTCTTAGTCAATATCATAAATTAATTCCTCTTCCTTATGTAATGTAACTTTAAAAAAAAATTTGTCCTAGATGGTACATTAAATCATCACTAATTTATGGCTTTGGGATTGTTGGCCTTTTCATAGACATGTTCTCTACCACTCTCCATCAAATAATTGATGGTTATATTTCTCTTCCATATCCATATTTTCCTACATGGAACCCTAGTATGGGTTATTTTCGGTAATCTTCATACTTTCCACTTTTTATTTTAAATAGAGGCCTCATTAATTCATTTTTCGATGTGGGATTTCAACTAAGATATTTTGAAACGTCAAAAATGTGTTATCCCAATACCCTATGTTTTCTTGGACCAATGGTATTTCAAATCATCATATATTGATGAGTTTAAGGACCTCAATTTTATACTTGTTTGTGATTGATGACCTCAATCACTACCTATAAATATTTACGTTTTTCCTCCAATTATATGTCTCTAATTGCCACCAATGTTCTCCTAATCGAGATCATAATTTGGTGGTGACCCTTTCGTTTCTCTTTTCCATATATTAAGACTAAAATTTAGTAACCCAATTTCTGATGTGGGTTTTCCCACAAATATATTTTCTACTTTCAACATTTTATTTTCGAAGAACAATTTCAAATTGCGAGGACGCAATTTATTTAAGGAGGGGAGAATGTAACACCTCAGGATTTCATAGTGTGTTATTTCTTAAAAATAATTCAATAACATGCACTACACGCAACACCGAGTTCAATCACACCATGACGTACAAAAAAAGCCATTAAAAGAGGTCATGAATAGTATTAACTACATTTTGAACTTTATATAATCCTTATAATTTTAGAATCCCTATTATGAGTTTCTTAGTCATAATGCAAGAACAGATTCATTTTCAGTATTGCACTTTTATCAACTCTTAATAGTGAAACCTTTTTAAATAAAATATTTTAAACTATCTGAATAAATTGGGACATCAAAAAATTTAAAATGAAACATCCCAAGCTTCCACGGTACGCATTCCTTTGAATAAAATAGTAGCGTGTGTTGTACGCAACCTTGAGTTTTAACACACGCCACAACCAATCAAACTAGCCGTTATGAATAGTAATACATAAATTTTGAAATTATATATATTTTATATTTTAAAATGGACTTCATTTTTGGATTCGGAATATCGAATTTAGCCTAAGGTTAAATTTTGGTACTTTTCGGATAACTTTCATATTTTGATGAATAGTGAAAATTACTAAATTTTAATTAAAAACAACTTTTTTAATCAAAATAATTAATAGTGATAAATTGTGAATTTGAGTGGTTTTAAAGTATATTTAGAATATATTTTTATCATTTAATATAATGTTGGTCATTGGACATAATTTTACAATTAAACCGAACATAAACAAGTGTCAATCTTTTGATAGTTATTACCTCTTAAAAACACGCTTTTTGTTTTGACAGCGGGAATTAATTTTAAATTAATTTCTGCCACTTCTGTGTTTTGAATTTAGAAAAATGGATTCCATATTTGGAATCAGGATGTCCAAATTGTGTAAATAGGTAACTTTTATTTTTATACATTTTGAATAATTACTGTGGTAAATATTTTATTTACCATGGTTAAGGGTAAATCCGGTAAATAAGGGTTAAAATATAATATTATAATAATACAAAATTACCCTAAAACGTGTCCTAACCTTATTGGTGGACACATACCCGACCATGGGAATCCTTGGGTCGATTTGGGGACCCCTTTGAGCCACTTGTATGTGGTAGGGACACATTATATTAATAAAGTTAAAATAAAAATAAAAATGGCATAAGCTTACATATTTTAGAAGAACAATTTTTACATAGGGTTATACATGTTGGATTTTCGATTATAAATATTAATTAGAAAGATAAAAAGATTTTCTACATAATGATATTTTATTTATAATTTTTAGACATCAAATAATTTAAATTATTAATGACACAATAATGATGAAATGTTTACCTCATTAATAAATCATTTAAATAAATAAGATTATAATGATTAAAATATTATCTAAAACCTGTCCAATTCTAATTGGTTGATGTTATTTAGAAATTAGTCATCTTATCTTCGACCTCAATGATTTTAGGACCATTATAAACCGAATATAATTATATTATAATGTAATACTTTCACTCTTTCCTAAAGAGCCCCTCCTCTCCCTTATAAAAGGAGACCACTTCTACTCATTCCTCACACCTCTCAAGCCACTTGTCTCATCCAAACCCTGCCCAAATACTCTCCCAAATTCCTTCACTACAACCTAGAATCCTTAGTTTGATCCGAAAGCCAACCTATGGAGCCCTTTAGATCAAATCAAAAGGAAGAACCCGAAGAAGAGGTAATGTTTTCACCACCCCTTTTCAAGTTCCTTTCTTCTTCCACTTCTTCTTTATTTGTTCTTACCATTCTAAAATAATAACTCCAGTATCTCACATATACTGTGATGTTATTATAAATATGGTACAACCATATTCAGTATTCTATCCACCCTTTGAATAACATGTCACCATACGTGCGTACGTACGGCTTACCGTCTCCACGTCGTGGTGTAATTGTTATTCAATATATTATTATTTGGATGGGTATAATAATGATGTGAAACTCATGTAAATAATAAATATAACATGTTAATTATTCTGTATATATGATATATCATCCATTTATATATTATTTTAATATCAAAAGAATGATATTGTCGCTCGTGCGTACGTACGGACTACCGTCTCCACAAACGCGATAAGATTAATTCTCCATCGTATCCATTCAAGTATAATTATCATTTGATGATTTAAAAATAGTATCTAAGGAATTGATATAATTCTGGATATGAATAATATACATCCCATTAATAACGAATATGGCTCACATAACAAAGAATATAAAGTAAAATGAACCCATTAACACCCGAAATAACGATAATTCTAAGATATTATTAACAAATCAATGTTAAAAGATCATATATGATATCATATTAAAGTAAATGATTCTTGTATTATTCAATAACAATTATTTCACCATTATACAGGAGGTAAACCTACCATCGACCAAGGAAAAAGTACAAGTAAGGGATTTTCTTATCTCACTTTCAATTCCGTGAGATTTCCATTGTTCGCCACTAAATTATTGAAAGTGGTGTATTGTGTACTGCCATTTGATATATATTATCATGATTCTCTTTATATTCATGTTATTCTTTAAATCATTTTGTGGTTATTAACTTTTTTCCATATGACTTAGTTGATTAACGTGGTAAGGGGTTTCTTATCTCACTTTTAATTTCGTGAGATTTCCATTATTCACCACTTAATTATTGCATGTGGTGTATGTGTACTGCCCATGATTGTATTCATTGTGTAATATACTTTAATTTATGGGTATTTACATCATCTGGGTATGATACTTCTTTCATGGGTGTATGTTTCGTAAGTTGCCTAATCGATAAGGGAATTTGAAATTTCAATTTCCACTCATTTGGCTTTACGCATATTTCATTGATTATATTACTCCAAGATTATGTGTGGAATCACTATTCATTTGATTATGTCATAATTTCCACTCCCCTTCCTGTGGATATACGTTTGATACACATAATCACTCCATTGATAATTCTCAAGTCATTGATATGAATTTGATAAGACTAATTTTAACTCATTCTCCATTTGTTGAGTTAAACATCCAATTCGTTGGTGTTGTTTTTACAAGAATATGTGTGAATGTCCTTTGATTGTTTTACACTGAATATCCAATCATATTTAGTGTATTTATATTTGTCACACATAATTATGTCGTTGATTTATCCTTAACCTAAGGATACAACCTTTATGAGAGATTTCATCTCAATTTACATTCCATTGAGACTTCTTTGATGATATACACCAAATCACTTTTATGTGGTGTATATAATGTACTTTGACATAGTATATCATGAATCCATTTATTCTCATGATATTACAAAGTTTTGATTACCTCAATTATTTGTATTCAAGTGTCTATTTTGGTTAGAATCTCTAACCAAAATACCATTTTTAAATGTTTTAAAGACTTATTCATCTAAACCTTTCTCATTAATGTCCATGTTTTAAAAATGGTTTTAAGGATTTATTTATATGGACATTAAAGTTTAGAAATTAAAACTCCTTTTGAAAAGTTTCAAAGTGGTATGGGACACTTTGATTCCAAAATCTACTTTTAAATGGCTTCTTTACAAATAGTGTGACTTTTAAATGTTTTCAAGAAAAGGGGGATATTTCTCTCAAATAGTATTGATGATTATTTTCATCTATGTCAACATCCTTAATTATTCTTGATTGAGGTTAATGTGATACAATACAATCTTCCATATTGTATCTAATGAGTTATGTTTGACTGTGGATGTGCTTTTTTTATACCATTCATGGTTTGTGGTAAAAGTATTGACATTTCGTATGCTACTTTTAATACGAATGTTTATGTTATGTTTAAACATGTTCATATGAGGAATGAATTGGACTTAATAAGTGACGGGTGGAGCCCGCTATAGCTCCTCGATGCATCGGTAGGTCTCATGAGACAAACTAGTGTCTTGGCACAAGGCCTTGGCAAAATCTTATTTGTAGTCTTGGCACGAGGCCTTGGCTATGTGGTTATAATAGTCTGGCATTATGCATTCCATCATTATGAAAGTGGATATTGATATTGCATGTGATCATTCGACTAGTAGAATATCCATGTGAGTAAGTAAATGGCATTATTTCATTTTACCTTTGCCATTTTATGCTGAAGTTCAAGTTTAAAAGGCTTTTGTTTTAGTTATAAATTGCCTTAAGTGTTTATGCTTATTTATGAAAGCTTCTGCTATAATGTTATCCTTACTGAGCATCTGAGCTCACCGCTTTCAATGTTTTATATTTTTCCCAGGATTATGCAGAAGTGATTTATGAATGACCTGCAGGGATAGTATGAGGGGATATGAAGACAAGATGTTTTTTTTATGATGTAATGTAAAAATTTATGGATGTATCTAGTTATTCCAAGGCTACTAAACTAATCGGTCTTTCGAGACTTGATCTTTCTCGTGATCATGCCAATGTTATGTAACTAATGCACCGACTCTGGGTAACTGTGGTCGGGGCGTTACAGCTTAACCCTGCATATCAATCACATTACACTTCTTGGAATCCTGGGAAAAATAAAACATAGAAATGGGTGAGCTCAAATTCTCAGTAAGGGTAAGCAATACAGTGGAAACTTTCAAAAATAAGAATAAACATTTAAGGCAATGTATAAAACTAAAACCAAAGCCTTTTAAACTTGAACTTAAACATAATATGGAAGAAATAAAATTAAATAATGCCATTAACTTATTCACATGGATATTCTACTAATTGAATAATCACATGAAATATCACTAACCACTTTCATAATGATGGAATGAATGATGCCGAACTTTAATTTCTGTGTCGAGGCCTCGTGCCAAGACCTAAGGGATAACTATAACCAGAACCCAACCTGGAGAGCCTCTATAACCTGACTCCATCCCAGAGTGCCTCTAATAACCGGACACCAACCCGGAGTGCCTTTAATAACCGGACACCAACCCGGAGTGCCTCTAATAACCGGACACCAACCCAGAGTGCCTCTAATAACTGGACACCAACCCGGAGGGCTTACTTTTACTGGTCCCCAACCCGGAACATACTAGTCCAACACATTCATCTTAAGAAGGGGATGAAATATAACATAAACATTCATATTAAAACTAACATACAAAATTTCAAAACTTTAATCATAAACCATTAATGGCATAAAAATAACTCATCCATAGTCAAAAATATCACAAAACCTTAAATACAATATGGATGATTTTTATCATAATAAATCAACTTGAAACAAGTTTAAAATTTATGAACGGATGTTGACATAGATGAAATCAATACTATTTGAGAGAAATATCTCTTTTTTTGAACTCATTTAAAAGTCGCATAATTATAGAGAAAACCTCTATTTTGAAAATATCTTTATAATCTTGTGAAGGAATATTCAAAGGTGTAATAACCGCTGAGAATAACCGCACCCGCCATATAAGCTAAAAAAAGACATTCTTACCTTAATTTTGTCAAAAAGGTTAAAAAGGACCTTGTTTGGAAAGTGACGTAAAGATTCCTTTATAAACCTCTTATAAAAAGTCAAAAAAGGGTATAAATGTCTTTAACTCATATTCTTGTAAATAGTAAAAATGTTTTGAAAAACGTTTTTAAGAAACATTGATGTGGATGATAAAGAGATCCCAGTATATTATTATGTATATACAACCTCGGATAATGAAGAGATTACGAAATAAACCCTTACCAATTTGGTAACTTACGAAACATACAACCCATGAAAGAGGTATCATACAATGAATATGTAAATACACATAAATTAAATTTTATTAAACAAAGAATATAATTATGGGCAGTACATACACCACACAAAAGGTAATGGTGGCAATATGGCATGAATCTCACGGGAATAAGGAGTGAGATGAAAACCCCTTACCTTGCACTTTCCTTTAGTCGAGGGTAAGTTTAACCTCCTGTACGAAAATCTTAGTATGTTATTAAATTATAACAGAACCATATTAATATTTATGATATCATACATGATTCATTTATGTCTTTATATTACCCATTTAATAATAATTTCCATGTTAAGTTAACATTTCAGGTAATAATCACTTTCTTTATCGTACGTGCTTTAACTTGTCGCTCTTGGTTTTATCACTTAGATCATGATTTAAATACATCTAGAATATAAAACATGATAAATATGTCATATATATTTAGAATATAAATATGTATAATAGACATATATATGAAATGGAAAACACCGTTTATGGAGACGGTAGTCCGTACGTACGCATAAACGCTGTTTCTGTTTTCATATAGTATTGAACGGAAGTAAGTGAATAAGATATTTGTAAGAACATAAATCATTATATATATATATATATATCTCTCTCTCTCTCTAGTAGCATTATTATTTCATATATTACATACTTATTAGTAATATATATTTTTATAATCGTCGATTAATGGTGAACTTGGAAATGAATCTCATCGCGTCGTGGAGACGGTAATCCATACGTACGCACGAGCGAAAATATCATTCTTTTGATATTAAAATAATATATAATTGGATTTTATATCATATATACAGAATAATTATCATGTTATATTTATTATTTACAATAATTACAAATCATTATTATACCCATCCAAATAATTATATATTGAATAACAATTACACCACAACGTGGAGACAGTAGGTCGTATGTACGCACGTATGGTGACATGTCATTCAAAGGATAGATAGAATATTGAATATGGTTGTACCATATTTATAATAATATTACAGTATATAGGAGATACTGGATTCATTATTTTAGAATGGTAATAACAAATAAAGAAGACGTGGAAGAAGAAAGGAACTTGAAAAAGGGTGGTGAAATCATTACCTCTTCTTCAGATTCTTCCTTTTGATTTGATCAAAAGGGTTTCTTAGGATGGTGTTATGACTAAAGGAAGGACTCTAGGATGAATTTAGGGAAATTTAGAGAGTATTTGTCCAGGGGTTTGAAGAACCAAAATGATTTGATGATGTGAATTAATGAGAAGGGTGAGTGTCCTTTTATAAGAGTGCTGAGGGGAACCTTTGGAAAAGATAGAAATATTATTTTATAATAAATTCATATTCAGTTTATAATGGCTCCAAAGTGGATTATTTAAAGGTTAAGGTGGGAAGGGTTCTAAAACTACTAAACCAATAGAATTTAGACAGTTTTGGGTCATTATATTAACCTTATCTTTTAGTTTTAACACTTAGTTAATTAGTTTGACACTTACCATGTCACTTTGTATTTTTATATTACATAGTTAATAAACGTAAAATATACATCCGAGAGACCCCCAAGTGTTCCATTAATGATACAAATATCATGATATAAGTCTCTTTTCCGAACATTATATTTTTAGGAATTTAATATCAATTAATAATATAATATATTTTTAAAAAACTCTTTTATGTCAATTTTGACACTATTCAATAATTAACTTTTCTAAAAATCATAAAAGAATTATTAATTCAAAAAAAAGTTACTTAAATAAATCCTAATATGTCATATTATCCTATAAAATTATTTTAATTCATTAAAAGTCTCAAATTATATTTATTTGGGTATTTATAATATCAATTATTTTAATTTTTTACTATTATGGTAATTACTAAATCATCATTCTGTCATAAATAAATTAAATTATTTAATGACTAAAAATTATAAATAAAATACCATTATGTAGGAAATCTTTTTATCTTTCTAATTAATATTCATAGTTGAAAATCAAAAATATATAACCCTATGTAGAAATTGTTTTTCTAAAAGATATATGCTTATGTCATTTTTGTATTTATTTTAACTTAATTAATGTAAAGTGTCATTATCACTTACAAGTGGCTCCATGGGGTCCCAAAATCGAACCAAAGATGTCCATGGTCGGAAATGTATCAACAAATAATGTTAGGACACGTTTTAGGGTAATTTAGTATTATTATAATATTATTTTTTAACCCTTATTTACCAGATTTACCCTTTAACCATGGTAAATAAAATATTTACCGAAGTAATTATTCAAAATGTATAAAAATGAAAGTTACCTATTTATACAATTTGAACATCCTGATTCCAATTATGGAATCCATTTTTCTAAATTCAAAACACAGAAGTGAAAAAAATTAATTTAAAATTAATTCTCGTTGTTAAAACAAAAAACGTGTTTTTAAGAGATAATAACTATCAAAAGATTGTCACTTGTTTATGTCCGTTTTAATTGTAAAATTATGTACAATGACCAAAATTGTATTAAATGGTAAAAATATAATCTAAATATACTTTAAAACCACTCAAATTAATAATTTATCACTAATAATTATTTTGATTAAAAAAGTTGTTTTTAATTAAAATTTAGTAATTTTCACTATTCATCAAAATATTAAAGTTATCCGAAAAGTACCAAAATTTCACCTTAGGATAAATTAGATACTCCAAATCCAAAAATTAAGTCCATTCTGAGAGATAAAATTTCTAAAATTTTAAAAAGTAGGTATTACTATTCATAATGGCTACTTTGATTGGTCGTGGTGTGTGTTAGAACTAGAAGATGCGTACAACACATGCTACTGTATTATTCAAAGAGAAGCGTACCGTGGAAGCTTGGGGTGTTACATTCCCCCTACTTCAATAAATTTCAACCTCACAATTTGATATTGTTCTTTGAAAATAAAGGTTGAAAATAGAAAATATCTTTGTGGAAAAACCTACATCGGAAATTTGGTTAATAAAATTTAGTCTTAACAAGATGAAAAGAGAAATGAAAGGGTCACCAAAAAATTATGATATCGATTAGGAGGACATAGGTGGAAATTATAGACATATAATTGGAGGAATGATGTAAATATTTATATGTAGTGATTGAGGTCATCAATCACAAACCAGTTTAAAATTTAGGTCCTTAAATTCATCAATCTATGATGATTTAAAATATCATCGGTTGAAAAAAACATAAGGTATTAGGATAACATATTTTTTACGTTTCAAAATATCTTAGTGGAAATCCCACATCGAAAAATGAATTAATGGGGCTTGTATTTAAAATAAAGAGTGGAAATTATGAAGATTACCTAAAATAACGCATACTAGGGTTCCATGTAGGGAAATATGGATATGGAAGAGAAATATAACCATCAATTATCTGATGGAGAGTGGTAGAGAACATGGCTATGAAAAGGCCAAAAATCCCAAAGCCATAAATTAGTGATGATCTAAGGTACCATCTAGGACAACATTTTTGTTCTAAGTTCCTTTTCTTAATGTTGAGGAATTTATTTATGAGATTGGCTAAGATCATAAGGAGATATACTTAATTTATATTTAGAGTTTTATCCATTAATAAATTTCTACCACAAACTCATCTTTCACCCCAAAACATAAATAAAAAATAATCTATTTTTCCTAATCGTATAGGGTTCCAAATATAATGAATTTATAATTCACATATCAGACCCTTTATGTAAAAAACTACATTATACCATCCATGAACTTCATGTATCACAATGGTAGGCAATAAATCCCAATTGCACTATGGTTGTGGGTTCGATTCCCGCAGCTTTTTCCGACACGACGGGTCGTCACACGGTCTGCGTGTTGTCCTTTTATAAAAATCCAAAAAAAATAACCTTTCAAACTTAATCCATTCCAACCATTAGACTTATCCAAACTACTATTATCCAAAATCACAATCCAAAATTTACAAGGAAGTTAAACATAATGAGGATCCTTTTTTCCAGGTAATAACATGTGAACGCCTTCCTCATATATTCTTTTACAACACCGCAACATCCTGAATTACCAAAATCAACCATCTCTTATTCCAAAATCACTGCCTCAATATTAGGACCATATTAAGGTTTATCTTTCCTTCAACCATGTAATTTCAAAAAAAATTAACTCGTTGTAGAGTCACTTTTCTTAGTACCATAAAATCTCATATCCTTAATTAAAAAGTACTGTAGTACAATCCTTATTTATTTCCAGAACATCATTGATACAACACTTAAATGAAATAATTCTAAAATAACAACATAAGAACACTAGTCATTCCTCTTCATCTGTGGTAGTATCATAACATGATTATTATCCAATAACATCATTTGTGGTATTGTCTGATGACTGGGACATTGGTTCGCGTAGTGTCCAAACTCCTTGAAAATGAAGCACTGTACATTTGAAACCATTTTCTTACACTTGTAGTCATGTACTTTGTGCCCTTTTCCTCCACACTTATAATAACCTCTCATTCCTTTCAAGAAAGTTCCAGGGTGTTTCTTCCCATAGTTATCACTATGGGAAAATTATTCTTTTCCCTCTTTCCATTATCCATATTTCTCTCTTCCGTCCTTTTCTTCTCTTGTTTACCTTCAAAGCCATAGGACTCCGAGAATTATTTACTCATCTTATCAACACATGATACTATTTCTTCATATGATGATAATACGTGGGAAACTATTTCACTTCTAAATTCTGGCTTAGGACAGCGAAAGATATGATCCTTCTTACTCTTTGGATCATACGTAATACTGGAGTTCACATTCCTTCTAATGGGCACCATTTCTATACAATAGCATAAACTAGTTTAGTTTATGAATTGCAATGAATAATTACCAAACATGTAAAATACCTAACACAAATTGAACAGTTTATGGATATAATCCATAATCATAAAAATGTTTTCTTTGAGTAAGTATATACTCATAAGCCCTTCATAATGGTTTGTAATGAAAATGAGAATTATCCTAAGCATATCCACTGAGAGTGTCATAACCAAGAGTGCAGCAAGGGTCGTTGTCGTGCACTAGTTCCCGTTCGAGTCTAGCTCAAAGCGGTGTTTTCAGGTTTTACCCCTAGGTACATCTGTGCCAGAGCCACCTCTACCAACTCGTATCTAGACAGGGATGTATTGCCCGGAAAACTCAAAAAATATCTACAATACCAAAATTATAGGAAGTTATTCTATACTAATCCTCAAAGTATATCTTAGGGCTATGTACTCTAATCAGAGATTATCTAAATCTAGTTTCCAAGGTTATTGCTAAAATTCCTCTGATACCAACTGTAACGACCCGACCCCAGTTACCCAGAGTCGGTGCATTATTTAAATATATTGGCATGATTACAAGGAATGAAGTCCCGAAGGACCGATCAGTTTAGCAGTCATGGAATAAATATATCACATACATGAATGTTACATTTTCACTTTAAGACATACAAAAAAAATCTTTATGAATGCCAGTATTCCCTTGGCTTAACCCTGCATATCAATCACATTACAGTTCATGGAATCCTGGGAAAAATAAAACATAGAAAGGGGTGAGCTCAAATGCTCAGTAAGTGTAAGAAATACAGCGGAAACATTCAAAAATAAGAAGAAACATTTAAGGAAATGTATAAAACTAAAACAAAAGCCTTTTAAACTTGAACTTCAACATAATATGGCAGAAATAAAATGAAATAATTCCATTTACTTATTCACATGGATATTCTACTAATCGAATAATCACATGAAATATCACTGAACACTTTCATAATGATGGAATGCATGATGCTGAACTTTAATTTCTGTGTCGAGGCCTCATGACAAGATCTAAGGGATAACTATGACCGGAACCCAACCCGGAGAGCCTCTATAACCAAAATCCAACCCGGAGTGCCTCTAATAACCGGACACCAACCCGAAGTGCCTCTAATAACCGGACACCAACCCGGAGGGCTTACTTTTACCGGTCCCCAACCCAGAACATACTAGTCTAACACATTCATCTTAAGAAGAGGATGAAATATAACATAAACATTCATATTAAAACTAGCATACAAAATGTCAAAACTTTAATAATAAACCATTAATGGCATAAAAATAACTCATCCATAGTCAAAAATATCACAAAACCTTAAATAAAATATGGATGATTTGTATCATAATAAATCAACTTGAAACAAGTTTAAAATTTATCAAAGGATGTTGACATAGATGAAATCAATACTATTTGAGGGAAATATCTCTTTTTTTGAAATCATTTAAAAGTCGCATAATTATAGAGAAAACCTTTATTTTGAAAATATATTTTTAATCTTGTGATGGAAGCTTCAAAGGTGTAATAACGGCGGAGAATAACCGCACCCGCCATATAAGTTAAAAAAAAGACATTCTTACCTTAATTTTGTCAAAAAGGTTAAAAAGAACCTTGTTTGGAAAAAGACGGAAAGATTCCTTTATAATCCTCTTATAATAAGTCAAACAGTGGTATAAATTTCTTTAACCCATATTCTTGTAAATAGTAAAAATGTTTTGAAATACATTTTTAAGAAACATTGATGTGGATGATAAAGAGATCCCAGTAGATTATTACGTATATGCAACCTTAGATATTGAAGAGATTATGAAATAAACCCTTACCAATTTGGTAACTTACAAAACATACAACCCATGAAAGAGGTATCATACAATGAATATGTAAATACACATAAATTAAAATGTATTACACAAAGAATATAATTATGGGTAGTACATACTCCACATATAAGGTTATGGTCGCAATATGGCATGAATCTCACGGGAATAATGAGTGAGATGACAACCCCTTACCTTGCACTTTCCTTTAGTCGAGGGTACGTTTAACCTCCTGTACAAAGATTGTAGTATGTTATTAAATTATACCAGAACCATATTAATATTTATGATATCATACATGATTCATTTATGACTTTATATTACCCATTTAATAATAATTTCCATGTTAAGTTAACATTTCGGGTAATAATCACTTTCTTTATCGTACGTGCTTTAACTTGTCACTCTTGGTTGTATCACTTAGATCATGATTTAAATACTTACAGAATATAAAACATGATAAATATATCATATATATTTAGAATATAAATATGTATAATAGGCATATATATGAAATGGAAAACACCGTTTATGGAGACGGTAGTCTGTACGTACGCATAAACGTTGTTTCTGTTTTCATATAGTATTGAACGGAAGTAAGTGAATAAGATAGATGTAAGTACATAAATCATTATATATATATATATATATATATATATCCAGTAGAATTATTATTTCATATATTACATACTTATTAGTAATATATATTTTTATAATCGTCGATGAATGGTGAACTTGAAAATGAATCTCATCGCGTCGTGGAGACGGTAATCCGTACGTATGCACGAGCAAAAATATCATTATTTTGATATTAAAATAATATATAATTGGATTTTATATCATATATACAGAATCATTATCATGTTATATTTATTATTTACATGAATTACAAATCATTATTATACCCATCCAAATAATAATATATTGAATAACAATTACACCACAACGTGGAGACGGTAAGTCGTACGTACGCACGTATGGTGACATGTCATTCAAAAGATGGATAGAATACCGAATATGGTTGTACCATATTTATAATATTATTATAGTATATAAGAGATACTGGATTAATTATTTTAGAATGGTAATAGCAAAGAAAGAAGAAGTGTAATTAGAACGGAACTTGAAAAAGGGTGGTGAAATCATTACCTCTTCTTCGGGTTCTTCCTTTTGATTTGATCAAAATGGCTCCTTAGGATGGCTTTCTGACTAAAGTAAGGCCTCTAGGATTAAGTGAGGTAAGTTGAGAGAGTATTTGGGCAGTTTTTTGCCGAACCAAAAGGCTTTTATGGTGTGAATTAATGAGAAGGGTGGGTGTCCTTTTATAAGAGGGGTGAGGGGAAACTTTTGAAAAGCTAGAAATATTATTTTATAATAAATTCATATTCAGTTTATAATGGCTCAAAAGTGGATTATTTAAAGTTTAAGATGGGGATGGGTCGAAAACTACTCAACCAATATAATTTAGACAGGTTTGGGTCATTATATTAATCTTATCTTTTAGTTTTAACACTTAGTTAATTAGTTTGACACTTACTATGTCACTTTGTATTTTTATATTATATAGTTAATAAACTTACAATATACATCCAAGCGAACCCCAAGTGGTCCATTAATGATACAAATATCATGATATAAGTCTCTTGGCCTAACCTTAGATTTTTATGAATTTAATATAAATTAATAATATAATATTTGTTTTAAAAACACTTTTATGTCAATTTTGACACTATTCAATAATTGACTTTTGTAAAACCCATAACAGAATGATTACTTAGAAGAAAGTTAATTAAATCATTTATAATATGTCATATTATCCTATAAAATTATTTTAATTCATTAAAAGTATAAAATTATATTTATTTGGGTATTTATAATATCAATTATTTTAATTTTTCACTATTATGGTAATTACTGAATCATCATTCTGTCATAAATAAATTAAATTATTTAATGTCTAAAAATTATAAATAAAATATTATTATGTAGAAAATCTTTTTATAATTATAATTAATATTCATAGTCTAAAATCCAACATATATAACCCTATGTAAAAATTGTTTTTCTAAAAGATATATGCTTATGTCATTTTTGTATTTATTTTAACTTAATTAATATAAAGTGTCATTATCACTTACAAGTGGCTCCATGGGGTTCAAAAATCAAACCAAAGATGCCCATGGTCGGACATGTATCAAAAAATAATGTTAGGACACGTTTTAGGGTAATTTAGTATTATTATAATATTATTTTTTAACCCTTATTTACCAGATATACCCTTTAACCATGGTAAATAAAATATTTACCCAAGTAATTATTCAAAATGTCTAAAAATAAAAGTTACCTATTTACATAATTTGAACATCCTGATTCCAAATATGGAATACATTTTTTCAAATTCAAAACACAAAAGCAGCAGAAATTAATTTAAAATTAATTCCCATTGTTAAAACAAAAAGCGTGTTTTTAAGAGATAATAACTATCAAAAGATTGAAACTTGTTTATGTCTGGTTTAATTGTAAAATTATATACAATGACCAAAATTGTATTAAATGGTAAAAATATATTCTAAATATACTTTAAAACCACTCAAATTCATAATTTATCACTAATAATTATTTTGATTAAAAAAGTTGTTCTTAATTAAAATTTAGTAATTTTCACTATTCATCAAAATATTAAAGTTATCCGAAAAGTACCAAAATTTCACCTTAAGCTAAATTCGATCCTCTGAATCCAAAAATGAAGTCCATTTTGAGAGATAAAATTTCTAAAATTTTAAAAAGTAGGTATTACTATTCATAACAGCTACTTTAATTGGTCGTGGTGTGGGTTAGAACTCGAAGTTACGTACAACACACGCTACTGTATTATTCAAAGAGAAGAGTATCGTGGAAGCTCGGGATGTTACACTCATTACCTTCCTCTCAAAATTTATTGATCATGAATTCCATCACATTTCAAGGTAAAAATATCTCTAATGATATGTAAGGGATCTAAGGAGATCTTCTCATCCTTTAGGAATCTACATTCCAAGTAAGGTTTCCAATCATATTATTTCATTTCATATTAGACTTATATGTAATAATGGAATTTATAATAATTCTTCACATTCTTTAATAATTTTTATTACATGGAATTACCATCCATTTGACATATTATTAATTGTATATAACATATTCCCTTATATATTAACCTTTTTACTATGATATTATTATGCCTGTGTAAGGGTTCTTAATCGAATCTATATTATTATTTATACTCCTTTTTTATATTTACATTTATTTATAATGATATGTGTTATTATGATTCATTTATAGAAATTTATTATCATGTCATAAATTATAAATGACAATTTAATTGCGTTTTAATTCCATCATAATTCACTATAATGGTCAAACCCTGTTGTAGTTATAAAACATCATATAATTCAGGTGAAGGAGAGTGAGGTTTTCAAGAAATTTCATACCTATTTGGATAAAAAAAGTGGATGGATGAACAATATTAGATTAAGTAAGGTTAAAAATATTAAAAATGGTTTTTAGGTATTAACAAGATCATTGATCAGTTAAAATATAGTCACCCAATCATCGAACCTCATTTGACACTCCAAATTAATATGATTTGGAAGACTCTCAGAATCGTTTCAAAACATTATAAATGATTATTTCGATTTTATATACCTAAAAAATTAATGTATTATTCTTTAATTCCTTTCTAAAATTCCATAAATAATTATTATTTCATTTTCCTTTCTAATTTCCATCTGTTTTTTAGTTTATTATATGATATTCACTAAAATAGCCTAATTTTCCATGGATGGGGAAAATCGTAATATTGTATATTTATTATTCTAATGTGGATGTTTCTTTACTATGAAATGTTGATTATATAATGGTTTTTGATTAATTATCTTCATATGTTGAACATAATGAATTTATTAAGTGTATGGTGGCTAAAAAAGTTATATAACTCGATATTTCTTTATTGGGGATCTTGAGAAAAACTAGTTTTGGTAATTTAGTGAATTCCATCCCATCTATAAATAATTTCATTACATGAGTCCTTATCTATGTGTAATATTTATTAGCAAAAGGCCTTCATAGTATGTATTATTTCTTATAATGATACCATAACTCATAGATTAAGATGTCCAATATTATGCATTTTATCACTATGTAATATGTTATTATTTTCCATGTGATTATTTATATTTCCCTGTTATCCATAAATATATTAATATAATTTATATAATAATTCAATATATCTATTCCTATAATATTATTTTTTCTATTATTAAGAAATGATAACTTTTACTATATGATAACCTTTACTAAGTGACTAATCTCAAAATTTTATTCATTTTTTATTTTTCCCAAAACAAATATGATGACAAATATGTTTTACATGTGAAATTTCTAGGAGAAAAAATAATTATTTTTGTTTTCAAATGATGTATCATTAGTTTTCAATGAAACGTGACAATAATTTATGTGTCTAGCTTCTTGATACTTTTAAACTGTTAGATCTCGAGTAATGTAATCTCGGTATTCTATACCATTGTAGTAAAATAACCACAACATCAAGGTTATTGAAGGTGTGGTGTTAAAAATATTGGTAAAATGTTATAACTTTTTTACTCAAATTTTTTAGGACATTTCTAGTTAGATATTAGGGTTGGTTTCATTAATTTTCAACATTCAGGGATGTAGCAACAATAAAAGTATGTGTTTACATAATGAATCATAATATTGATTTATTTTTAGTATTTATGTAGTAGATGACTATATTACAGAGGGATATATGTCATGAAATATAATTTCTATGTGATGATAAGGGTGGTAGATCTAATTGATGTGACATTTTAAATATCTATCAGAAAAAGTGGATTAACTAAGAGGTAACTATTCCTAATACATCTTAATTGAATGATGTGGGATAAATGATATACTAGTCATTTTAATAAAATTTGTAATGTATGAAGTTAAAATCATTAATGACTAAGAAAATGTTTGTGTAAGGGGTCACCACCATAGAAAACATGGTCAATTAGAGACATTCTGGACTTATGTGATAGAATGTTTCAAAAAAACTATTATTTGATAAGAAAACAAACAATTTACTTCTAAAAATTATTGAGAGACTTGAATATGTTCAAGCGGGTTCTATGTATAGTCATAATGTTGACTAAAAAGAAATTTAATGATTAATTATTGGAAAGGGAGATTAAAATTTTTATTCTACCATGGTTAAATGAACAAGGAAGGATAAGAAGCCAGAACATTCTATTCAATGATATGGTTATGTGGAAGAACCTAAACATGTATTAAAATTAATTTTAGATCATGTAATTAACTAAAAACATACTATTTTATGTGAATGAGGGAACCATAAAAATATAAATCTTTATGAGTTCAAATTAATTCAATTGAAGTCTAGAAGTTAGAACAATGAAAGGTGTTATACAAAGCTCTTAGGTAGTTGGGTATCATGTGAGAGCAATATACACTAGTGCAGAAAACGTTTTTTACGTCACCATTTTTTACGTCGGTTATATAAAACCGACGTCATAATATGTAAAACGAGGTTTTTTACGTCGGTTAAGAAATAACCGACGTAAAAACCTGTGTTCGGTACACATTTAACGTCGGTTATACAAATAACCGACGTTATTAATCTCGCGGCTTCGTTTTTTACGTCGGTTATTTTTATAACTGACGTAAAAAACGCGGTTTTCGAAGGCCCTTTCACGTCGGTTATTGAATAACCGACGTAACAAACGCGGTTTTTGAAGACTTTTTGACGTCGGTTATAAAATAACCGACGTAAAAAAAGAATCCGCAGATGTTTTTGACGTCGGTTATTCCATAACCGACGTAAAAAAACGCGGATTTTGAGCCATTTTTTACGTCGGTTAATATATAACCGACGTAAACAATGAATCGGAGGAAGTTTTTTACGTTGGTTATTGAAATAACCGACGTTATAAATGTTTTTAAAACAATTATCACGTCGGTTATTGAATAACCGACGTGATAACTCAATTAAAAATTTACCCAGACCCGTGGATTGTCATTCGCGAGTTTACCTTCGACAGTCGCGACTCGTCTCTCTCGCGCGTAAACCCGAATCGGCTCGTCCATTTCGTTGGTTTAGATTCGTTTTGCGATCATCGTTTCTCATATTTAATCTCCTCGGATCAATCATCTAAACTCGCAGCACTCAGGTAATCCTCCCACTCGTTCGTTTTTTTTCGCGGATAGTAAATATATATGTGTTGTGATTTTTTTGTTGAAACTAGCTAAGATTCTTCGATTGCGAACCCTTTTAACTCGTTTTGGCACCATAATCTTATTTATCATCCCTAGATCTATTTGTTCGACTTGCAATATTGAGTAATTTTATGATTTCACTAATTTTTCATCGTTTTCTATAAATCCCCGAGAGGGTTGGGGCGTGTCCATTTGGATGGGTTGCCCTTTTACAGTTGTTACTACTTTATTCACACACAACCATGGCATAGGTGCATGGATTTGGGGTCGGGGGGTGTCCAGGGGGGTTTACAAGGGGGTGGGTGGGTGTGGGGGGCTGTCCAAGGGTGTGGGTGGGTGTTGGGGGGTGTCCAGGGGGGTGTCCAAGGGGGTAGGGGGTGGGGGTGGTGTCCAGGAGGGGTGGGGGGGCTGTCCAGAGGGTTGGGGGGTGTCCAGGGGGGTGTCCAAGCAGGTCGAGGGTGGGGGGTTGTGTCCAGGAGGGGTGGGGGTGCTATCTAGAGGGGTCGGGGGCTGTCCAGAGGGGTCGGGGGGTGTCCAGGGTGGTGTCCAAGGGGATGGGTGGGTGTGGGGGGCTGTCCAAGGGGGTGGCGGCCTGTCCAGAGGGGTCGGTGGGGTGTCCAGGGGGGTGTCCAAGGGGGTGGATGGGTGTGGGGGGCTGTCCACGTGGGTGGCGGCCTCTCCAGAGGGTATTTGGGGTTGTCCGGGTGGGTGGGGGGGTTGTCCAGAGGGTTGGGGGATGTCCAGGGGGGTGTCCAAGGGGGTAGGGGGTGGGGGGTGGTGTCCAGGAGGGGCGGGGGGCTGTCCAGAGGGGTCGGGGGTGTCCAGGGGGGTTTACAAGGGGGTGGGTGGGTGTGGGGGGCTGTCCAAGGGCGTGGGTGGGTGTTGGGGGGTGTCCAGGGGGGTGTCCAAGGGGGTAGGGGGTGGGTGGTGGTGTCCAGGAGGGGTGGGGGGGCTGTCCAGAGGGTTGGGGGGTGTCCAGGGGGGTGTCCAAGCAGGTCGGGGGTGGGGGGTTGTGTCCAGGAGGGGTGGGGGTGCTATCTAGAGGGGTCGGGGGCTGTCCAGAGGGGTCGGGGGGTGTCCAGGGTGGTGTCCAAGGGGATGGGTGGGTGTGGGGGGCTGTCCAAGGGGGTGGCGGCCTGTCCAGAGGGGTCGGTGGGGTGTCCAGGGGGGTGTCCAAGGGGGTGGATGGGTGTGGGGGGCTGTCCACGTGGGTGGCGGCCTCTCCAGAGGGTATTTGGGGTTGTCCGGGTGGGTGGGGGGGCTGTCCAGAGGGTTGGGGGATGTCCAGGGGGGTGTCCAAGGGGGTAGGGGGTGGGGGGTGGTGTCCAGGAGGGGCGGGGGGCTGTCCAGAGGGGTCGGGGGTGTCCAGGGGGGTTTACAAGGGGGTGGGTGGGTGTGGGGGGCTGTCCAAGGGCGTGGGTGGGTGTTGGGGGGTGTCCAGGGGGGTGTCCAAGGGGGTAGGGGGTGGGTGGTGGTGTTTAGGAGGGGTGGGGGGGCTGTCCAGAGGGTTGGGGGTGTCCAGGGGGGTGTCCAAGCAGGTCGGGGGTGGGGGGTTGTGTCCAGGAGGGGTGGGGGTGTTTTCTAGAGGGGTCGGGGGGTGTCCAGGGTGGTGTCCAAGGGGATGGGTGGGTGTGGGGGGCTGTCCAAGGGGGTGGCGGTCTGTCCAGAGGGGTCGGTGGGGTGTCCAGGGGGGTGTCCAAGGGGGTGGATGGGTGTGGGGGGCTGTCCAAGGGGGTGGATGGGTGTGGGGGGCTGTCCAAGGGCGTGGGTGGGTGTTGGGGGGTGTCCAGGGGGGTGTCCAAGGGGTAGGGGGTGGGTGGTGGTGTTTAGGAGGGGTGGGGGGGCTGTCCAGAGGGTTGGGGGGTGTCCAGGGGGGTGTCCAAGCAGGTCGGGGTTGGGGGGTTGTGTCCAGGAGGGGTGGGGGTGCTTTCTAGAGGGGTCGGGGGGTGTCCAGGGTGGTGTCCAAGGGGATGGGTGGGTGTGGGGGGCTGTCCAAGGGGGTGGCGGCCTGTCCAGAGGGGTCGGTGGGGTGTCCAGGGGGGTGTCCAAGGGGGTGGATGGGTGTGGGGGGCTGTCCAAGGGGGTGGATGGGTGTGGGGGGGCTGTCCAAGTGGGTGGCGGCCTCTCCAGAGGGTATTTGGGGTTGTCCGGGTGGGTGGGGGGCTGCCCAGAGGGTTGGGGGATGTCTAGGGGGGTGTCCAAGGGGGTAGGGGGTGGGGGTGGTGTCCAGGAGGGGTGGGGGGCTGTCCAGAGGGGTCAGGGGGTGTCCAGGGGGGTTTACAAGGGGGTGGGTGGGTGTGGGGGGCTGTCCAAGGGTGTGGGTGGGCGTTGGGGGTGTCCAGGGGGGTGTCCAAGGGGGTAGGGGGTGGGGGTGGTGTTTAGGAGGGGTGGGGGGGCTGTCCAGAGGGTTGGGGGTGTCCAGGGGGGTGTCCAAGCAGGTCGGGGGTGGGGGGTTGTGTCCAGGAGGGGTGGGGGGCTGTCCAGAGGGGTCGAGGGGTGTCCAGGGGGGTTTACACATCGATTTGTTTTATATTTCAAAATTGTTATATTCAAATTATGATTTTTTTCATATAAACATATATTTGTCTTATCTAAAAAATATATATATTTTTGCTATTTTTTATAGGTAATAATGAGTCGAAGTTGGATTACGGCACATCGAATGAGCAATGAATATGAGGAAGGTGTTGATGCCTTTTTGGAATTTGCTAAACGAAATGTTCCAAGTAGTGACATTTTTTTCTGTCCATGCCTGAAATGTCTGAATATGAAGAAGTTGAAAAGTAGAGAGATAAAAGATCATCTGATTTGTCATGGTTTCAATCCGAGTTACAACCCTTGGATTTGGCATGGCGAAACTGGACAGAATGTCACTGATGATAATGAATCGCAAGATGGTAACTCCGATGGAATTGATGAAATGATTCGCGATATTGTAGCAGAACAAATTGAGATAGAACCGAGAGTTGCACGTCTATATGGTGATGCCGAAAAACCATTATATCCTGGTTGTACGGATTTTACGGTTTTGTCGGCGGTGTTAAGATTGATTAACCTGAAGGCGAAACATGGATGGAGTGACAGAAGTTTTACAGAGCTGCTACAATTGATGAAAGACATTCTTCCAAAAGATAACGATCTTCCAGATTCACATTATAAGGCCAAAAAAATATTATGCCCGATGGGATTGGGATACAGGAAAATACATGCATGTCCGAATGACTGCATTATATATAGGAAGGAATATGAATTTCTGAAAGAGTGTCCCAAATGTGGGACATCACGGTATAAGGTGAAAGAAAAATCACAAGCTGATGTAGAGATTACAAAGCTCCCTTCAAAGGTATTTTGGTATCTTTCTATAATTCCTCGTTTCAAACGTTTATTTGCTAATTCACATGATGCAAAAAGGTTAAGATGGCATGCTGATGAGCGGGTATGTGATGGAAAAATACGTCATCCAGCTGATTGTCCACAATGGAAGAAAATTGATGCCCAGTACCCTACATTTGGAAATGAAATTAGAAATCTGAGACTAGGCTTGTGCACAGATGGAATGAATCCATACCGAACCCTCAGTAGCACACATAGTTCATGGCCTGTTTTATTGGTAATTTACAACCTCTCTCCTGAAGTTTGTATGAAGCGCAAATATGTCATGTTGAGTATCATGATCTCTGGTCCAAAGCAACCCGGCAATGATATTGATGTATACTTGTCACCGCTGATTGATGATTTGAAACTTTTATGGGCTGATGGTATTAGGGTGTATGATTCTTATAAAATGGAATATTTTCAACTGCATGCAGTGCTTCTATTCACTATAAATGACTTCCCAGCATATGGAAATTTGTCTGGATACAGTGTTAAAGGGCATAAAGCATGTCCAATTTGCGAACAACAGACGTCATATTGTCAACTGCATCATGGGAGGAAAACAGTGTACATGGGTCATCGAAAGTTTTTGCCTATGGATCACCCTTATAGAAGACTAAAAAAGGCATTCAATGGCTCACAAGAATTTGATACTGCACCTCAACCTTTATCCCCAGAATTGTATTTTGAGAGGGTGAAAAACCTTGATGTGACATTGGGAAAGACACAGAAATCTGGTAATGATAGACATATTTGGAAGAAAAGGTCAATATTTTTTGAGCTACCATATTGGAGGTATCATGAAGTCAAACATAATATTGATGTCATGCACGTGGAGAAGAATATCTGTGATTCTTTGATCGGAACATTGCTAGATATTAAAGGAAAGACAAAAGATGGGTTGAATGCAAGGTTAGACCTACTGTCAATGGGAATACGTTTAGAGTTAGCTCCCACTCCTAAAGGAAGACGAACATTTCTTCCCCCGGCTTGTCATACATTATCGAAGAGGGAGAAAAGTAGCTTCTGTCAGTGTCTTCATGATATCAAAGTGCCTCAAGGTTATTCTTCAAATGTAAAAAATTTTGTCTCATTGAAAGACTTGAAGTTGATAGGTATGAAATCACATGATTGTCATGTCATGATGCAACAAATTCTACCAGTTGCACTGCGTGGAATATTGCCCATCCGTGTCAGAAAGACTATAATGAGGTTGTGTTATTTTTTCAATTCAATTTGCAACAAGGCGATTGATGTGAATGCTTTGAACATTTTGGAAAAGGATGCAATTATTATACTTTGTCATTTGGAAATGTATTTTCCTCCAACTTTTTTTGATATGATGGTGCATTTACTGATTCATCTGGTTCGAGAAATAAGGCTTTGTGGACCTGTATATCTTCGTTGGATGTATCCTTTTGAAAGGTATATGAAAATATTAAAGGGATATGTTAAAAATCCATATCGACCTGAAGCCTCCATTATTGAAAAGTATATTTCTGAGGAGGTAGCAGAGTTTTGTACGAGTTACTTGGCTACGGCGCAACACATAGGTTTGCCTCCATCTCGCCATGAACGGGTTAATAATGAGGGAAAGGGGATTCGTGGCTTGAAAGTCAAATCTCTGTCAGCTGAACATATGAAGAAGTTAGAATCATACATCTTGAATAACATAGCTGATGTTCAACCGTATATCACATTGCATATTAATGAGTTGAAACAATGTCATCCAAAGAAGAAAGAAATGTGGATTTTGAATGAGCACAACAAAACTTTTTTGCCATGGTTTAAAAAGACCTTGCTTGGTAGATCAGATGTATCAGAGACATTAAAATGGATAGTGGGTGGTCCATCTTTAAATGTGATAACATGGTCCGCTTATGACATTAATGGCTATACATTTCATACGAAAGCTCAGGACAACAGAAGTGCAGTTCAGAATAGTGGTGTATTGGTGTTTGCAGAAGCAATGCATTTTTCGAGTGCTAAGGACAGAAACCCAATTTCGGCATCAAGTGCATATTATGGAGTGATTGAAGACATATGGGAGGCTGATTACTTTAAAATTAAAGTTCCCGTTTTTAACTGTAAATGGTTTATCGGTAACAACAGTGTCAGACACGATGAATTTGGAATGACACTTGTTAATCTGAATAGATTGGAAGACACAGCTGATTCTTTTATAATGGCAACACATGCCAAACAAATTTTCTATGTAGTAGATCAATCAGATATGCAGTGGGCTGTTGTTTTACAAGGGAAAAACCAATATGTTGGTGAGGATGAATTTGATGAAGATGCTGATTTATGTGAGATCCCTACTTCCATGGAAAGATTAACAGAACATAATGATGAGTATGTTGAAGACATGGTTTGTGCCATTAGGAACGATCACGACGAAGGAATTTGGGAAAACAATCCAACTGTACATTCCTAAAATTACAGGTAACACAAGTATATATCTTGTTTACATTTAGTTTTTTCATATAATGTTAGATACTGTAAATTTTTTACTTATTAAAATATGTATCAAACCAAAACGATAAAACAATAAAAACCGTAAAGAGGAGAAGTCCTGCGCGCACCGGCAACCGGTCCTCTCTGTCTGTACCACCGGCCGGCCGCTGGCTCACCACCGGCCGGCCGGTGGTTCAGACAGAGAGCCTTCCTCTCTGTCTGGATCACCAGCGGCCGGCCGGTGTTGAGCCAGCGGCCGGCCGGTGGTTCAGACAGAGAGGAAGGCTCTCTGTCTGAACCATCGGCCGGCCGGTGGTGAGCCAGCGGCCGGCCGGTGGTGAGCCAGCGGCCGGCCGGTGGTACAGACAGAGACAGAGCCTCTCTGTCTGGATCACCAGCGGCCGGCCGGTGTTGAGCCAGCGGCCGGCCGGTGGTTCAAACAGAGAGGAAGGCTCTCTGTCTGGTCCACCGGCCGGTCGCTGGATCACCACCGGCCGCCCGGTGGACCAGACAGAGAGCCTTCCTCTCTGTCTGGATCACCAGCGGCCGGCCGGTGAGGAGCCAGCGGCCGGCCGGTGGTTTAGACAGAGAGGAAGGCTCTCTGTCTGGTCCACCGGCCAGCCGGTGGTGATCCAGCGGCCGGCCGGTGGTGAGCCAGCGGCCGGCCGGTGGCATCAGTGAGTCCACTTTTCAGCTTTCTTATGCCAACTCCTTGGCAACATTTTGCCTGTGTTTACCATGTTTATCATTGTTTAACATGCTTATCATATTACCGATGTTTACTATTATGTAATTTAGTACACTTTTCTATTTGTGAACTAATGTTTGTTTTTTTGATTTGAAGGAAAATGACAGATCAATCAGTTGATCAGCCACATGATTCTGGAGATGAGCATATTGGTCATACATCTGGGGAGGAACATTCACATGCTCCTATTACGAAAAAGAGTTCAAAGGTTGGTAAGCGTGGGTGCACACGTTTACCAAAATTATCACTTGCCCGTACGAAGGAGGAGAGGATAGTCGTGGAGTTTGATGAGGATGATCTTCCTAGAGGTCCAAATGCTAAAGATTTTAAGGGTTTTGTAGCAACTCAGGCTAAGAGCAAAGTAAGCATTCTTTATGATGATTGGAGAAGTGTGGATAAGGCGATAATTTCTCAGCTGTGGGAGACCATTTTGGTAAGATCTTTTGCTATTGTTTGACTGTTCTTTAAATGTTTCTAGTATATATAATATTTTTAACCTCTTTTTTATCAGATGACATTTGATATTCCTGACACTGGAGGAGTCAGGAAGAAATGCTTATCGTTGGCTGCTAGGAGATGGAGGGATTTCAAATCAACCCTCTCATCTGATTTCATTTATGGTCATAGGAGTCGTGAGAATCCATGTCGTATATATCCTTTTATAGATGAAGACACATGGAGACAATTTTTTGAAAGTAGAAGAAAAGAATCATTTTTGGTAAGGGCAATGTAAACTTTTATAAGCTTTCTTATATAAATGATCTTATTATTGTTTTGTTAATGATTACTTATTCTTAATTTACAGAAAACAAGGAAAGCTCATCAAGAGATCCAATCTAAAAATGTATACCCTCATAGTTTATCTCGGGGAGGGTATGCATTATTGGAAGAACAAATGATGGCAGAAAAATTTCAACAACTAAGAGCTGAGTCTTCAAGCTCTGGAGAGGTGGCCCCTCTATCCCCTCCATCTAGACATGAGAAATGGAAAAGAGCTCGGAAGGGCAAAAAAGGACAATATCTTTCGGAAGAATCGAGACTCGTAGTTGAGAGGATTGTAAGATATCTATTTTATTTATTTAAGTTTACTATTTTCGTCATATATTTCCAATCATTATAGAAAAGTTCAATTAATTATTACAGGACTCTCTTGAGGAGCAGAGTTCACAGGGGACATTTACACCATCTGGGAGGGAAGATATTTTATCTGTGGCATTGGGAAAGCCCGAACATCCTGGCCGTGTAAGAGGATATTCGGCAGGTGTATCGGTAAGAAAAGTGTTGCCACGTTCCTCAACTTCTAACGTTGAGGGAGTTTATAAAAAAAAAATAGAATCGTTGGAGGCTGAAGTCCATAATATTAATGCGACAATGGAGGACAAGATTAGAGCATCGGTGCAGTTAATGTTTGCAGACTTGCAAAGACAATTTCAGGGTGCAGCTCCCACTCCACCTCTCCCAGTAGCTCCCACTCCCCCACCTCAGCCTGCGGACCCCATTTTTGATCCTCCTCCTCCGCCGCAGCTACCTACTTATTGTGAGTTGTATGTTGATGATCCTCAACATCATATAGTTGCATATGGGATGGTATATTGTATAGGAGATACAGTTCATCATCAACAGTTAGAGGTAGAGAATCAGAGGGTCACTGTACAGGATATTATAGATAGATCAGCTCGGATACCATTACCTACAGATGAGGTGACGACAGTTGGACATAGTATCGGCCATTTTTTACTTTGGCCATCCAGACTTCTTCGACTCATTACCATAGAGGTATGGATGTTATATCTTTTATTTTATATTTTTATTAATGTTTTATCATTTGAAAACTAATATATTTTTCAATTTATTTTTACAGGAATACTTCAAAGGTAAAGAAATACTGTATAGACAACAACAAAGACAGATAGCTATGACATCAGATGCAGATACTAGCAGTCTTGACAAATTGTCAAGATATTCAAATTTGTTGGCGGATCATTATGACTTTACAATGGAAGCTCATGTCTGTGGACGTGAACTATGTGTGGGGATTATGAAAAGTGATATCATGGAGTTTGTCACTGGAGATAAGATGGGCATCAACGTGGTGCAAATTTTTATCATGTAAGTCTTAACTCCTTTTCCTTGCGTTATATTTATTAAAAATGTATACTTATGTCTGCTTTGTATTAGGTATATGTATAAAATTTGTGAGAGGAATGAGCTGACAGATGTATATGGATTCATGGACCCACAATTGATTTCCCCTGAAGCATGTGCATTGGATGAGGAACAAAGAATGCTTTATATTGCTGATAGATTTGAAAAGAATGTAATCACACAGTGTTGGATGATGCCTTTTTGTGAGAGGTATGAAACACATCCCTCTCAAAGAGTTAATTATATTTTAACATAAAAAACCACTAACGTTAAATTTCCTTTTCTCAGGGATCATTGGATGTTAGGGGTTTTTTGCCCTAGGGAGAAAACACTTTATTGGATATGCTCTCTCCATGATGATGTGCGAGAAAGTTTTAAGAATATATTGGAAACGTAAGTTTCAATTTCACAATAGTTTTATATATTATAATGAATTTTAAATTTACCCCATTCATATTATTTTCTAACAGGGCATGGGTCCACTTTCGAAAAAGCGCAAAGAAAAGGAATTACAAGATCAAATATGTACATGCGAAGGTAAATATCCATTTATAATTTGTACATTTTGATTTATTACATAAAAATAATATATTGAATTTACACTCATTCAAACAGAAATGTCATGAGCAACAAGGCATCATCGAATGCGGATATTACATGTTAAGATTTATGTATGAAATAATAACAACTGGGACAGTTCTGAGTTTTGACCTGGTAAGATTTCCTCTTTCTAATAATATTTCAATTTGATTTATTCATTATACACGTTGACTACTATCCTTTTCCTTTGTAGCTTTTTGATGACCCTCAACCCTTTACTGCTGAAGATATCAAACACTTACAAGTGGAGTGGTCAAATTATTTTACAGGTTCGATTGAATTTTAGTTGTTTGTAATGTAAAATGTAATTTTGAATATTGTCAATGTAATTGTGTATTTCGTAGTCGTTTAGGTTGGATTTAGTTTTTTTTGAAGTTGACATTGTAAGTTTTGAATGTTATATAAGTGAATGTTTAATTTTTCTCTACTTCTTGTTTTGGTCTACTGTTGATGGTTTTTCTGGTCTGGATTTTGGTATGGGGGGAGAGGTTCCAAGGGGGTGGGTGGGTGTTTGGGGGGTGTCCAAGGGATATGGGAGGGGTGTCCAAGGTGTGTTTGGGGCTGTCCTAGGGGTCGGGGGGGTGTAAATGAGGGTGGGGGTGTCCAAGGGGTGGGGGGTGTCCAAGGGATATGGGAGGGGTGTCCAAGGTGTGTTTGGGGCTGTCCAAGGAGTCGGTTGGGTGTCCAAGTGGTGGGGGGGTGTCCAAGGGATATAGGAGGGGTGTCCAAGGGGTGTTTGGGGCTGTCCAAGGGGATGGGGGGGTTTCCAAGGGGTAGGGGGGGTTTCCAAGGGGTAGGGGGGTTTCCAAGGGGTAGGGGGGTTTCCAAGGGGTCGGGGGGGTGTCCAGGGGGTGGGGGGCTGTCCAGTGGGTGGGGGGGTGTCCAAGGGGTGGGGGGGTGTCCAAGGGATATGGGAGGGGTGTCCAAGGGGTGTTTGGGGCTGTCCTAGTGTTCGGGGGGTGTAAATGAGGGTGGGGGGGCTGTCGAAGGGGTGGGGGGGTGTCCAAGGGGCAGGTTGGGTGTAAATGAGGGGGGGGGGGGGTGTCCAAGGGGTCTGGGAGGGCTGTCAAGGTGTGGGGGGGTGTCCAATGGGTGTTTGAGGCTGTACTAGGGGTCTTGGGGGTGTCCAAGGGGTGGAGGGTGTCCAAGGGATATGGGAGGGGTGTTCAAGGGTTGTGGTGGGGCTCCAATGTGGTGGGGGAGGGCTGGCCAGGTTGTTAGGTGGGTATAGATGAGGGTGGGGTTCAGTTGGGGCTTGGGGGAGGGCTGGCATGGTTATTTTTGTTTGGTTTCTGGTTGCTTTTTGGTGAGAGCAGTGCAATTATTTAAAAAAAAAAAAAATCTTTCACGTCGGTTATTTTATAACCGACGTGGTAAATAAATCGGTAGGGGTTTATCACGTCGGTTTTTTCAAGAACCGACGTGATAAACCTTTCCCGGGGATTTTATCACGTCGGTGCTTAGTATAACCGACGTGATAAAAGGCCTGGGAATCGATTTACCACGTCGGTTATTGAATAACCGACGTGCTAAAACGTTTCCCAGGCCTTTTTATCACGTCGGTTTCCTAAATAACCGACGTGGTAATAGGCCAGGGGAAGGGTTTATCACGTCGGTTATGACATAACCGACGTGATAAACGATATCCCAGGCCTTTTAGCACGTCGGTTTAGGGAATAACCGACGTGATAAAGCCCCCCGCGCATATTTATCACGTCGGTTATTATATGAACCGACGTGATAACCACCGTGAAGTTAGGGATATTACGTCGGTTTTAAATAACCGACGTAAAAAACGTTATTTATAACGTCGTCCGTATTAACGTCGCCTAAAAACCGACGTAAATAATAAAAAATAACCGACGTAAAAAACGTTTTCTGCACTAGTGATAAATTAAGTCTTTATAATTTAGAGAACTAGAAGTTATATTATCCTATAGAGTAGTGTTTAAATTTTTGTTTTAAAAATATAAAAACTCATAAATTATATTTAGAGGTATGGAGTTGATACGGAATTCCTTCTTTATATGAATATTGTGGATCCAAACAACATATATAAGGAAGTCACACTTAGTGACTATAGAAAGTGGGATTCAATGATGAAGGAATAATTTATTAATATCTATTACAATATAAAATGGGACCTAATTGAGTTATCAATGTGTAGTGTATCACTAAAAATAAATGGGTATTCTATTTGGATGAGGATGTTAATGGAAGAATAAATCATACAAAAATATAGGTGGTGCATGGATTTCAAAAATAGGTTGGAATTGACTATACATAGACATTCTCATTAGTTTTTAATAACTATTCCACGTACATGGATGTGAACATGGTTTTATCAAATAATAGGTACTTAGAGAATATAGTTATAAAAATAGTAGTTACACATGGTTTGTTAGAGGTGGTGGTTGAAATAAAGACAATGATGATCTTTTGAGGATGATTATAAAAATATCATGGTGTGTAAGGTGATAAAAGGATACCATGGATTCAGGAAGTAACCCAGGTGGTGGGATCAGAATCATGGAACATTCTTAGAAGATAACAATTTCATATAGTACAATATGGATCATTTATTCTAATTGGTGGTGGGGGTGTTATAATGTTTTAAAAATTCTTCAATATTTAAATGTCATCTTACATGAATGTTATAAAATTTTAATCACATAAATGGGAATGTTAGTTGATATTATAAGTTTTATAATGATTAATATTAGTTTCAAGAAGAAGATATTAATGATGAAGACTGTGAGAGATAAACAAAATGGGATATTATTTTTATAAGAGGGTGATACATTTAAGAATTCATTGAAATATTTGGGATGAATAGATGTAAACCATTATCAACTACATTAGCCACAATATTTAATCAAAGGATCCTTTATGCCCTTAATTACTAAATTAAAAATACACATATGTTAGAATTAATTTAACATGATATCTTTCTATGATTCCTTTTGTAAGGAATGAAAATTAATTTTCATTGTATCCAAAGGATTTAATTTTATATTGAACTATCAAAAAATTAGGATAACTTAGACTTTTTTCAATATTTAATTTACATGTTTATGGAGAACTATATAGGTGATAATAAATTTCATCAAAATACATATTGTGAAAGATGAATATATCTAAATAGAGATGTTTTTGCTCTAAAGTTGACAGAACTGAACCTAAGACTTGTGGAATTCCACCGTTGATAGTGAATCTATAAATAGATAACCCACATAGAATAAATTACACATGGAGTTGTTGATTATTTAGTGATTGGATTTAAAATTTATTCAATATAATTTAAAGAGGTGTTTGGGGATGTATCTTGTGAGTCTGAATTCAAAGAAGAAATTTAATGTGATGGTTTTTGTATTGTAACATATTATTATTATTATTATTATATTTTTTAAAGGCCACTTCTAAATATGGTGTGGGGAACCTACATGAGATCCCATTTTCATGGTATGGGGGACCCTTTGATAACTATGACCCACATTTTTACATGTTATGTGGGTAAACTAATTAACTCCAATCTTATAGCCCACAAACCATGTCTTTCTCTAACCATCCAACTGGATTTTACTACACTATCAAGGGAGAAGCATAGAATATGAGAGATGTAATTTATTGTATTTAGTGTTATATTATATCCCTTTCACTATAATTAGACATAAATTTAAATTTCATCTATGCAATTGTGAACACCTACCCCATAATAGTTCTAGGGAAGTTAGGGATGGGAGAATAAATGTGTAGGAACTGTATGCCAAACCAATTAAAATGACCTCAAATTTCTATTCATCGCCATACAAAAAATCCATTGGGGAAATATTTAAAGAATAAAATGTTGTCTAAAATAGTCAATTAGGTAGAATGTACAAAGAATAGAATAATTATGCCCAAGAGATTGAGTGAAAAATGAAAACACATGCCAAATTTCTATAAAAAGTGAAATACAGAGAAAAATAGGGAACCCAAGCATCACTCAACAAAAAAAATTAATAAATACAAAAAACACATTGACTGGACCATTTATGGAATTTAACATAATGGATTAAACAAGATTTTTAGATAAGACGTTGATTTTTTCCATAAAACATAAAATATAAACAAATGATACCACACTAGAAAAGGAAAATAATATTACCCAAAAATCATGGATGAATATAATATGAGCCACTAAATTATAGAATTACCAACCCCTAGATTATAAAATGTCATCTACAAAACCAAAATAGGAATAATTGTGTTGATATGCAAGAGAGTTATACCAGATCTAATACCGTTATGTTAGAATAGAGCAAGGTATGTGTAAATAGGTCTAATTAAGACATATTCAATGGATTTAGGGAATAGTATACAATTATGAAAATATTTTAGTGAAAAGTATCCAATTTCATTAGTAACAAGGAACCAAATATATTAATATAGTATAGATTTGTGAGACCACTAAGGATGACCATCAAAAACCTATGCTGACTATGATGGATATCAATGTCAGAACTTGAAAACCATTTATGATGAAGTATGTGAGGAAATTATAACCATCAATATTACAATATAAAACCACATGAGGGTAAATCCAAGTAAAATTAGGTGTATGATATTAAATAATATATAAAGTGATGCATCATTAACACATATTGTTCTTTTCATCCATGTAGGAGATTCTGTTATTTCCTCACTGGAGTAGAACTCTCTTAAAAGGAAAACGAAAAGACTAATGATTATAGAAATAATATTTATGAAAAGATAAATTTTTTTTGACTAAAGAAAAGTTACAAAAAACATGACGTGAGATTAAAGTCCTGAAATTGTTCATGGGAAAATGTGAAGCTCTATAAGGATGAAGTGATACAATGCTTAAGTATCCTAAAGGTGTTATATAAACCTAAAGTGCTCCTTTTAAGTAATCATTAAAAAAAATTCTACATAATTATCTAATCCTCATTTTTCTAAACATCATATAATTATTATTAAAAGAATATGTTGTCCTATATAAACATTATTTGAGTTTTCTAAAGGTTGTACCTTTAGATTCTTATCATTATACATGATTCAAAACCAATTTATTTATATGATTCATTCAAAAACTATAGTATTTACAATATTTTGTAAATCTAATTCTCATGGTCGATCAACATGGTTAGTAGTCTTTTATGTATTTGATCCAATATTTTCACTTTTTTGGCATCGTAAATAGTGGACTTTTTGTATATGGTTAACCGAAATGGTGAATTTTTTAGTCATTTGTTTAATCCAATGAAATGGTCTATTGTTATCTTTTCATGATAAATGGTTTTATATATGATCAATCAATATTGTCAATCAATTTTATAATGTCCCATCACTTATTCTTTATTCCTCACATTCACCCTTGTACATAATGATTTTTTTTATGAATTCTGATATTTTAAAATATATATTTAGATAGTTTTTATAGTTTTTATATATTATATTTACTCTAACTTTTTATAGAATACTTTATAAATATAATAGGCCTTTTAAAATCCATGACTCAAGATTAGATTTATAGGAATTCAAATGGGATTAAATAAGATGGATTGGAAAAAAAATTCAGAGGATTCCAAATTGGATATTACAAATCATCTTTAAAGTCTATGTTTTTATTCCTCAAGGACCACAAATAATGATGAGAATCATGGGAATTTCTAATAATAATTATGTAAATTTCATTTTCAAGATAACTAGAGTATAGAAAATCTGAAATATGAATAATAATATTTGTGTTCATGAAGTATGGTATATTCAATAGTATGTTTTATTGAAACCCATTCTTATTATAGAAATTTGATATAGAAAAAAATATTAAAGGAAATTTATTTTTGGTGTGGATTATTTGGGTTCTTGTTACTGAAGTAAATAGAGTTGAATATTGCATGTTTACCCTCATGTAGGAATATAAAATCCTAATATGTATATGGTGTGCATATTAGTGACGGAATAAATTTTTAATGTGGATTGATAGATTGTATTATAATATTGAGGGAATAATATCCAAATAGTATTGTTGAAATTATATATTCCCTTTATAGTTGAGATATGACATTGATGTGGATCATAATATCATGGTATGTTGACCCAAGTGTGTTACTTGATATAGATTTTCATGGGGGAATGTTGTTAAAACCTATTGAAGTTGTTCTATAGGATTTATAGAAGAAAATTAATACTTTTTGGAATATAACATTTTCCATTGAGGGGGAAGTGTAAAACTATTTATAGATAATAATTTTCTTGATCTTGAATATGTAATTCCAGGTGAGCCACGTATGGTCAACCTTGGATTTGTTTTGTTGATTTTCAGGTTGGATGAATATAGCCATAAGTATTCATTACATACAATATTTGATAGAGTGTTGGATGTGGAGGGTGGTGTTTGATTCTATGGAGAAATTATATAGAAGAGAGATTCATATCAATCATGAAGGTAAGACACTTTAATGGGTAGGATCATGGGTGTGATGATAAAAATCCATGTTTGTACATGATTTAATATAAATATCAACGATTATGTTTTGGATATATCATTATATTTATTTTTTATAGTAGTCATACTTCAGATATATTTAAGGTATTTGAGGTTGAGTTAGATCAAAAATGTATCAACACTTGCAAGTGGAGTACAAGGATAGATTTCATTAGTTGTGTAACCAACCATGGTACTATGGTAAGTGTAGGGATAAAATGTTAATAAGGCTATTTGGATGATCTTTTAATTCCTTCATTGACTTGGGAATCAAGAACATGAGACAAGATAGAATATTAGTTGGTGAATCCAAGTATTTTGAAGAATTTTCCATGAGAGGAGGATTTAGATGTATTTTAATGTGGAATTGTGTATTGTGACGGGGAAACCACATAGAGTGCATCATTTGACTATTTAGAATGAATTTTCCATTTGAGATTATAATACTAGGAAGTACAATGGTTTAGAAGCAGCTTTATAGTGCATAGAATTTTGATGGGGAGAAAATGAACCTGAAACTTAATTTATGAATGACCAATTCATTTATTAGGATTAATGGGAATGGGTAAACACAGTATCAATTTTTTATTGATGGTGGAAAATTTTACCCCAACATTCTGTAAGTAGTGGTCCTTATGTAAGAGATGTGTATTGAAACCTCATTCAACATTATCTGGTATACCGTAAAAATGTGATATTGAATTAATGTCTAGGGTATGTTGATAATATTAGTGGAAGGACCAAAGAGGCATATCCGGAAATAGAATTGTTATGGTGTGTATGATAGAATATCTTATTTCATTATGGGTTAATAATTTGAGGGAATTAAAATTTTCGGTCCTTGTGAGGGGATTTTTTTTATCACATTGACTCAGTCGAATAATATTTTATTTGGGGTAGCCCCAAAAAAAAATTTGGATATTTTTTTAGGATCATGTGATGAATTAGGTCTTTATGAGTTTAATTTTAGGTTAATCCATGGATGAACCTTGTGTGAGGAGAAAACCTTTTGTGAGTGACCATGCAATAGATCACTCCAATATGGAAAACTCCAAAATGGATGAGTATTACTAAATTTTTGAAATGTCTAGTGCTAGTGAATGTAGTCCTAAAGATCCCTACTTGTTACCCATTATGTAGACACCCAAAATAGAGAATCATATATGGGTCACCCATAATTGGATGACTCTTACATGGTTACCCATACATGAGTGACCCATGAATCAACACCCATATAGGGCCCTATATATTTCCACCCATATATGGTAACCATTATATTGAGTGGATTTTATATATACATACTTATGTTTATAGATGTGTATATGGTCAAAAATATGTGGAACCCTTCTATCAGTTAACCCTTACTTAGATTGACCTTATGTGGGTGGACCTCAATATAGTAGCTAACCAATATGTGGAGATCCTCCATTATATGGGAAAAAATGTTTCTAGAATCTATACATTAATAAATAAAATAGAAAAAAAATATAGGGTAATTTAAGATTCATATAAAATAATTATTGAGGTATATATTACACTCTCCATTGATTTTACCAACTTACTGCCCTTTTTTCTCACCATTAATTTTTTCAACCTAGACTAAGAATTTGGATATGATTCCATTGGAGCATAGTAAAATCACATCAGTACCCGGGAGATTTTTCTTATCTTAGGTAACATGATCCATTTATACTGATGGAACTTGGATTTAATGAATTCCAAAAGTTATGTCACAGCCATAACATTATATTTCATTTTATACATTTTTGTGAAATTAATGGATTTGATGGAAATATAAATTGGTACCTTCAAATACAAAATGTCCATATGATTATTAGGTGTGGAAATTCCATTTTTCTTAAAATTTATGTCGTGAATTATTGTTGTGTGTAAATTTTTTTATTATCCACTTGAAATTAAATGAATAATTATTTTTTAACTTATTTTTTGGATAAAATTAAAAAATAATTAATAATCATTTAACTATATGAATATTTATTTCATAATGTTTTATGATTTAGTTTTAAATATTTTGTATTGTGGGTATGATCCGAGGATAATATTCTTATTCATTCTGTGAATGGATTTTTTTTGGATGAAAAGATGTTTATGAAAGCTGTTTATCTTACATAGGATACACCATGGTTAAATTATTGTAAAACCTACTTCAGTTTCAAAAGGTTGTGATTTCATAAAATGATTAAATGATTATGAGACATATTTTGTTCTCTTGGTTATGTTATGATAAATTTTATATTAAACCAATTTATTATCATGGGTTTTGATATGATAAAAGTTTTATGATCCTGTAGAACACATATGTATGATTTTCATTGTGGGATAGGTGGGACCTATATCTCTCATAAATTTATTGGGTGTTGAATAATGTTATAAGAGATCTATGTGTACATGGAAGGTTATCCCATGCTTGAAAGAGGGAACATGAGAGGTTATACCAATCCTGAAAGTGGATGCATGGTTTGTTATCCCAAACGTGAATAGGAGTATATGGGAGGTTATAAAAATCCCTAAAGAGGGTACATACAAGGCTATACAAATCTAAAATAAGTTAAATTGGTGAATATACAAAGATAAACACATTGTGAATGTATTGGTGGGTATCATTGACATTAGATTTTATTTTCTTATATGTATGTCACATATATTTTTCTTCTTCCAATGTTATGTTCTCCTGATTCAAGATCTTTTATTCTATTATGATTAATGTATTATGAACTTCCCTGATTTATTCAATGAATTAAGTTGATGATCTATGATTTAAAAGGGTATGGTTTTAAAATTTTATTATCATGTTCCCATGCCCATATGATCATGGTGTGTTGATATCATCCTTTTTTACCACTAATTATCATCTGAGCTCACCTTTTATTATGTTTATCTTCCCCGAGTTATGATTATGTATCATATGACTAAGAAGGGTGATATTCATGAAGAATATAGTGGGAGATGATCTAACTAAATTTAGGATCTGCTATTTATTTATACAAGTTTACAATGGTAGTAAACCAAAAAAATTATAGAGTTCGTTATTATGTTAATTAATCAATATTCATCTATTAAGATGTAATATTTATGTATTAGAGGTTTGTTTCTTTATTATTCTACACCTTTATGATATTTCAACTTCATAATTTCAATGTGAGATTGAAATCCAGGGGTTTGACTTTTCAAAATACTGTTATCGAAATACCACATTGCTAAAATAATTAATAAAACATCAACTAGAAAATATAGAAATAGAAATATGAAGGACTTCTCAAATGACACATAACTTGGTTTCAAAGTAATAATAAACTAGATTGAAGTGAAATCATTGACATGTAAGAGAAAATAGACACCCAAGGATTGAAATATAATGAGATAGAACATGTTCATGAAATAATATAACATGCACAAATGAATAAATATATAATGGGTTATAAGGCCATTGATTTCTCGGTAGGAAATGAAAATGGATAAATGTTTATATTATGAACCTTTTTCTAGAGTGGATGAATTTCATTATCATATATACTAAAATCATTAGGAAATATACCAACATAAAAAGTATAATTTCATTATTTGATCAATTTCTTCCATAATATCATCTCTTTCCCCAAAATATTATTATTCTAGATGAATATTTCATGAATGATGCACTAAAATAAATTTAAAATAGATCACATAATTCCCTAAAAGGAGAAAATATATTCTACCTATATATAGTTATTAATAAAAAACAAAAGTATTGGCATGGTGTATGATAATTACCCAAACGAATAAACCTCCATATAAAAATACAAGATGAATCACCATAACCTCAATAATAAAACCCAAAGATTATCTTAAATCATTTTATAAAAAACTAACATTAAAATTCATCAATGTATTCTATAATAATATTGGAAACCAAATATTTGAAGGGTTTGATCACATATTCTTCCAAGATAAATATACCATTTTTTATCTATTTAACATCAATCACTCTTAATGTCTCATACTAAACGATTATATGCCCTAATAATAAAATCTCTATGACATTATAATATTTTCCATAAATAACATGAACTTACATAATGAATCAGTAAAATCATATATATTTTTAAAAAAAATTCTCAATCATTATTTCTCAAATAAAATCTCATAATATTATATTTAAATTAATGATATATGGTTCCCAAAAATATAGTGACCTACTTCAAAAATTACAGTAATAACTAAATTACAAAATAAATTTCCAATCCCATAGTTATCTATTCAATAATAAATATGTTCCCAAATTGTAGTAACCCATAATTACCTGAAAATATAAGATCATATAAACACTAAACCAATACCTTTAAAAATATTTACACCCAAATTTAATTAATTCTTCCCAAATAACCAATTTCATATGTTAAATATAATTGTTTCATATACCTCAATAATTTATACAAACTAAATAACTAACTCCCAATTACTATAACACTTTTAGAATTATATATTTTAATGTTTTCCATTCAATTTGACATCTGTTTTAATGTTTTGAAAACAAAACCTATTATAGAATAATACTTAGTTTTTTTTTATTCTTTTGTTATTGATAAGATATCACCATATCATTATTCTAAAAATATATACATAAACACATGATGAAACTATTAACCATGATTATTTGTCTTATTCCTAATAAATTATTCATATAATCCAATGATACGAATTATTTAATTATGATTTATATATATATAAACTCAATAATGTTTCATACATAGAATAGTTAAACATAATTAATACATTAAATCCTGACATCGGTGTCTTATTTTATGTTACTGACACCCCCTTTCTCATCTAACATGATGTCCATATATCTAAAAAATAAATATTAAGGTCCTTTGTGAAATTTACCTTGCTGAATGATTGGGACATATTCACATTTTGACAATAAATAATATAAAAACCATAATCAATATAAATTTCATAGCAATTAAAAGTCATTAGATTGATCAAATAGTATCATGTATGTGATTTGAATATTCAAAAAGTTTTTCAAAAGAATTTTAATATGATTTTTAAATAATAGTGATAATAAAATCACTTTTAGTGGATAATATGGTTTTGAATTACTTCATTCCATCCATATCGATAAATAATCTTCAATCTATATAAATGAACGTCATCAAAACATGGAATGGAATATTTCTTATTAAAATAAAAAATCTCATTGGAAAGGGAATACACGTATAAATTCCACAATACCATATTCTTAAAATCTATTATAACTATGTCAATTACCCTTCTAAATAAAATATCAAAAATATCATTAATCGTCTTAAAATCCATTAAAAATAACCGAAAAAGGTGTATAATACATTAAATCTATAATAAACCTCAAACTTGTAAACCCATTAAGGTATCCATATCTCTTAACAAACCCTCTCATGGAAAGATCCTAATATCCAATGTTTTCTAAATACTTATCTAATACAAAATGTATGGTCCTATCCTCAAATATTACATATTATAGTGTATGTGGAATATATATAATTTTATTAAATTCATAATGATCATTTAGGATTATATTCTTATTTATTTAGGTCATAAATATTACATAATAATCCCATATATTATAAGAAGTTAACTTCTACTTAGTATTACTTTTTTCACAATATAAATAGTTTACAGTAAAACATGGTTTCGTTTCATGAAAATTTTCCCCACTTTCAACATGAATTATTCCATTCCCTTATCCATAATTAAGCATTATGATTTTAAAAAAAAATAGGGACGAACAAAAAAAATATTATTAATGGACATAAGAAGAAGAAGACATATTCTAGTCCCATGAAAAACCTGAAATCCCATGGATAATTTTGAATTAAACACACCTATTTATATTTGAATATATATATTTTCTATTATAAATATCATTATGTTACCTTGATAAATAAAAAAAATTATGTAAAGTCATTATCAGGAATAAAAAATTCTTGTAAGAACCTTAATAAATAATAATTTGAACCGTTTAAATAACCATTACAATTGGAATAACTATACAACTCATTTATAATAGGAATAATTAGAGAATATAATCATTATAAATGTAATTTGTAAACTATCTTGGTGCACCCATAGTATAATCTATAATGGGTTCACATAGTATTATCTAGATGAATCCAATAGTCAAAATATATCAGGCTCACCTATGAGCTATAACAGGGGACGAAACATTATAAACAATGCCCAAGGGCTATGTTATGAATAAAACACTTGAAAACTCTTTTGAACTTGTGTGAAAAACTACTTCGTGTGTAAAAATACAATTTCCATTAAAAAATATTTTCAACTCAAAACTAACTCAAAAAGGTAATTATAAATTTTCATTGGAGTATTCCTAAATTCATTTATTAGATTCCAAACATAAAATAATAGTTTTGGTGGCGGTAAAAGTCAATTTTTACTTACAAGTTAAAATAGAACATTTAGTTTTTATTTTCTAAAGAAAATCAAAAAAATATAGAATATGATTTCTATTTCAAAATTGTTAAATATTTTAAAAAGAGATATAAAATTTTTGTTATAAAAATTTTATTTCCATATAAAATAATTGTAAGAGCATGGATCTGGTAGAGATTTTTTTGGAAAATAAATATATAAAATATTGTTTAATGTTAAATTATATTAACTTCTGTTTAAGCCCTCATGAATTTTATTTATCATCATCATAACAAAATAATCTTAATTTTATAATTTCTTAATAAAATTTTTATTTTTTTATTCCATTGTTTATTTTAATACCATGTCAAATACAAATTAGTATTTAATTAAAATCAAATGAGCAGTATGATGATATTCAGCTCATATGTTAGAAATGAAATCTGTAAGTTGACTATGGTCAAAGATGTAATTGTTCCATAAAATAAATATTAACAATAATCACATAATTATCAAATTTACACATCAACCATTCTTTATAATCCAACCATTAAATATTTTTATTAAAAAATGAACTACCTTATAATCAAGGAGATAGTAGTCCATGCGTGTGTATGAGAAAAGTTCCCATTTTTCAAATTTTATTATTAATAATAAGGAATGAATTAATTTATATTACTATAATAATAGTAATATTATAAATAATATATATTACTCGGTTATGTATACTTATATATAACATTCATGTGATGTGGTGATGAAAAATGAATCACATCGCTTCATGGGTGTGGGAGTCCACACATACGCACGAATAACATCATAATTATTAATAAATATAATTTTAATAAGGTAAATGGTATATATTCCTTTTAGAATGAAAAATATGATATTTATATTTTATATAATAATTAATTCAATCATTATAATCCATCCATAAGATTTGGTGATGGTAAATGAATTACATCAGTTGGCGAAGTGGTAGTCCTATGTACACTTGAATGATGGTTTCATTTCCCATTTGATGGAAGTGGTGATGAATATAGGTTGTTTTTTTACCATTAAAATACCTTAGTATATGTAATATACTGGATTTATTATATAATCATGGTTAATAATTATTTTACGGAGGTCTATGAGGATATAAAACTAATACACGCTGTTAAAAATTATACCACTTCTTTGGAATGTCCCCATTGATTAACAAGACCTCACAGGTTGGTATTATTACTAGAAAAAGAATTATATATTGATGGTATGGATTATATTTAGTTATTAAGGAATATAGTTTCATAAACAATTGTATTTTTTGTTTGAATTGAGGGGAAAAGATATTCCCCTTTATAAGAGATGGGAGAGGAACTAATAGAATTTCTCAATAATATTAAATTTATAAAAATTAATTGTAAATTATAAATGACTTAAAATTATTTATTTAAATTATGGAATGAGTATGGATATAAATACTCTCATCAAAGAAAATGTTAACATGTATTGATCACATTTTCCCATTATTTTTTTAAAACACTCATTTAATTACTTTTATACTTAAGGTAAAGACAATGATTTTTACTCATTAAGGGTTAATATGGTTAATATAAAAAGAAAAATAGATCATAAATGCACTATTGTTGATATTATAAACCATATAATAATCAATTTTTGAAATATAATATTTTTAGTAATTTTATATCCCTTAATAAAATATTATATATTATAATACATCATTAATTTTAATTTATTGAAGTATTCATTACTTTGATATTAATAACATCAATACAACAACTAAAATTAGAAGAAAAAATATTTTAATACATCCCTAACATTCTATTTTTAACTATAAAAGTATTTTATCAGTTTAATTATCTTATATTATCTTAATTTTAATATTCTTAATAACATTTATTTAATTTTCTTATTAGGTGAATTATTACAGCATCGATGCTTTGTAAATACTTAAGGTAATAACTTATGTATTAAAAATTGTAAAATTTATTACCCTGATGAATATAAATCATTAATATTTTGAAAGAATATTTATATCAGAAAATATCCCCCATTTAATCTTATGTTAAAAATATTATAGTTATTAAAAAATAGAGTGTGATGTTTTTGACATTCTCTTAAAAAAATATTATAAAGGTTTTAATCAAATCCAAATAAAAAACATATAATAGAACATTGGATTATTATGGATGAAATGGGATCATAAAATTAAATTAATCCATATCTTAGGGTCATTTTAATAATTCTTATTATTTTATTTTTAACATTAGTTATCATATTTACTCATTACTGTGATAACAAAAATTATTAAGTTTTTTATTCATATTGAAAACAATTAAAAGGAACTATTTACTAATTTTTTGAATCTTGAATAAAAAATTATGACAAATTTTTTAATGTTCAAAAACATGGAATATTTTAATTTAAATTAATATTTTTCAAAAAAAACATGATGAATTATAGTTTTTCATAAAAATAACCTTTTAATGTAAAATGATGTTGTCAGAAACTAAAGTATAAATTTAATATTTAGAAAAAAAATTAGATTTTTATAAATTATAATAAAATTATTAAATTATTAATATAATAAATACTTATAATTTTACTTTTTAAATTATTTAAGAGAAAAACATTTTTCAATGAAAATATATATTTTCACTATTCGGTGAAAAATCAATCTTTTAAAAAAAACATAATTTTACCATTTTTTTATTTTGATGGGATTATAGAAAAATATTTATTTATTTTAGAAAAATATTAGTTCAAATATTTACATTTATTATTGATATCATTTTCTCACAAAAATCAATAAAAACAATTTTTTTGAAGAAAACATATCTTTTATGAATAAAATTGATTTACTAAAAATTGAGAGCTTATATTTTAGAATTAATTACTAAATTTTTCTTTATTAAAAATTTTACATACATATTTAAAAAAGTATTTATATTTTTCATACCCACTAATTTAATGGCTAGGATCTAATAGTCACATTTATTTAATAATATTTCACTATTTATTGACACTCGATATTGTGTATTTTCTTAGCAATGAAAAAAAGACTTGTTTATATAAAGCTAGGATATTAAATATATTACCTCAGGTTTATGGTTTTCACCCCTTATATTATTTATCTTATTTTGTTGTCTTAGCTTAGAGATACTGATTTTTAGGTCGTGTGTGTTCAAATATCCACTAGATGTGATTCTTTTAAATTTTTTGATGGTGGGGATCATTTCTTCATTTTGAAATAATAGAAGATGGTTCTAGTGATATTATGAGAGGATTTATTGATGAGGTTTCATATATCCCCCTTTTTAATAAATCCATGAGTAGAAATTATGTACTAATACCTTTAGCATCTACTATAGTGGCCATAAATGAAGCGGTGTGTGGCAGAGATTATCTCTCGATGCGTCATCTAATAGCAAGTGAAGGTCGAGAACCTAGTTTCTAGTTTTTTTTCTAAACAACATGAGGCATCAGATTAGAAGTGGGATGGTATTATCATATACATTATGACATGACTTTTTTGATCACCTATGACTCATGGAGTTTACTAGGTGATCATGGGTCGATAACAAAAATCCTTGCACATCAAAACAATCTGAGAATAGAGTTCAGTTGATAGCTTGGGTGACACAAAAAAGTGCCATGAGCCAGTCTGCTACGTGACCTTAAGAGTGCCTCCTCATAAATCAGAGGCTTCCGACTTACAGCAATTGTATAATATTAGTCATGGGAAGACTATAGCAACTTTTTTGAGTAAAAACCATGTGGAAAACGAATAAATAACAACCAAGTATAAAACATAACAAGAAATATTCCAACAATCACATGACAACAAAAACATGAAATACTATATCAAACTAAATGATTTATTTTTCTTGATAATGTACTTTCTATGTTTCAAAATGAATACCCAAAATTAAAGACACTAAAAACTCTCAAGTAGGTCACAAACCAAGTATGGTTCCCTCATCCATAATCTACCCCAACTGAGCCATCAAACATCGATAATTTTCTCTTATCCTATCCTGAAAACATGAAATCTATCCAGGTATAGATTGGGCATCCCACATAGTGTGTGAGTGAAACTATGTAAGCCAAAACCAATGATGTCTAAAACAATATCCAATCAATTAAATTTTTATGTAGTTTACTAAACAAATAAGTACAACGCCTAAATAAAAAGATATCACATTATCAAATTATTATATATTTCATAACATAAAATCCCAGGGTTCTTTAGTACACCCGAACGTCAATACCTACATCAGACCACAATGTATTATAAACTATCCACAAGGTTATCATGCCTTAGAATTCTACTATGTCTATTCTATCTATCATTTCATACCTCATAATTTCATTATTAACTTTATATATAACGTTTATCATATGAATTCCATTATTACCATTAATTAATTAATTAATTACCTCAATTTCATTAGTTAACACAATAATTAATTAATCAACTCAATCCCATTACTAAAACATATAATTAATTTATCATTTAAAAATAACTACATAACCCATAATTTAATTAATCATCTCAATATCATTTCTTAAATTTGAAATTAATTAATTATTTAAATCCTATTAATTAACAAAAAAAATTAATTTATCATTCCAATGCCATTAATTCACCCATAAATTAATTAACCAACTCGGAAATATTAATTAACTAAAAACTTATTTAATAATCTCAATAATATTAATTTACTCAATAGTTAATTAATAATCTCGATGGTATTAAATAACTCAATAATTAGTCGGCCACAATCTATGATTAATTCATAAATAAATCATTGAATCAAACAATATCATTACCCAATAATTAATTCAACAAATTGTTATTCAACTAATAAAACCCAATTCACTAAATATTAATTTGACAATTAAGGATTCATAATCTAAAATTCCAACATACCGAATTTAACAATCCCAAAATTAATTAATTCACCAAATTAATTCATTCAACTTTGAAAACTATGTTGATTATAATTTAATATAAATTATACAACTACATTAACTTAATTAAAATCAATACTTTGGGATTTTAATTATAGATCACCTAACTCAATTCGTTGATGGATTATCCCCAAATTGAAATCCCCAAAAGCCGAGTGGTACAACGATGTAGATTGAAATCGGAATCTAAAATCCAAAATCAAGATCAAATAAAATATGTGCTCTTAATTATAGATCTAGATACAACAATATTTGATCTAGATTCAAAAAAATAAATCTAGATACAAATGAATAGAGGATAATAACACACCAAAATAATGGGGGCAGAACAACATAGTGATGAGAAAATAGTCGAGATGAAACCACTTACTCGAAGGGATGTAAATATACCAACAGGACTTCGAATCACCAAGAAAATAGATTGGACTACCTTTTAATCCCTTCAAGAGGATTTTCAGTGGAGATAAATCATTTTTTTCATCAAGAAAGGTTGTTTGGAGTTATAATACATGGGTCTATATTTTTTTAATAATTCTCATGGGATTAAAATCCCGTATAAATAGTTTGCTTCATGGGGTGCACAACTTCCCCTTATTGTATTCCTAAGCATGTGCCTCTTCTATGCAGAACATAGTTTCTCTTATGTGGGGTCACCATTAGAAAAACCTTTCAAAAACTATGAAAATATACATTGTCCAACATTTAATTATTTTCTATTCCATGGAAAATGGCTTGGCCAAACCATGTTCCAACCATGAACTTCCCTCTTTCTTCTATTTTTCACAAATTTTCAACCCAAAACACCCCAAATTAAAACACAAATGGTTATTAATAAACAAAAAGTAAAATATTTCCCATAAATTAGCCCAAAAATTCTCTATTAAAGGTTTTTTTTTTATAAATATGACTAGACTAAGTGGACAATTCAGGTTCTGGGGGACATTATTCAAGATTGTATGATAGACTAGGAAGCAACTAAGAGGATACCCTTTATTTGGACTAGTATATATATATTAGTAGATAGCATATAACTATTTATATAGAATAATTCACATCCTTATACGGGAGACCCTGTATGTAACTATTAGGTTGGACAGATCCAGTGGTGTTAGTACTCATGGGATTGGATTTGGTGATAGTGATAATAGATATGGATATAGATGTTTTTATATTTTTAAATGGGAGACAAAGTGTTCATTAAGGGATCACCATAGGATGATTGGAAATCATTTTCTAAAGTGGAATGTTATGTGTGAGATTTGTTAGGCCTTTTCTATATACTCTTCATTGTGGGTGATGTGGCATACTACTTATGAAACATATTGTTGTTAAAAAGTGTTCATGATATCTACCGCATGTCTCGACTGAGTTGCTAATGTATGGACCATCTCATGTTGTCGAATAGGGTATGATAAATATTAAGGATAGAGAAACAATTATGGATTACACAATAGATATCAGTGATTTGTAGAAAAATATCCTTCATGGGTGATGGATTCCCTTAGTGTGTGTTTGGTGGAATTGTGAGAACCTTCAGTAGAGAGCCTGGGTGTAGGAAATCTAAATTAAAGCTAGTAACCAAATCATTTTTATTACTTTATTTGTTTGGTATGAAAATATGAATAGTGTGTAGAAATTAAGGAATCCTTTGTCCTTCTGACACTGTAGAATATTCTAAAGATTATTTTTTATGTTCAATAGAGAGTTATAATTTGATTGTGGGGAACATGGATCCCCTATTTTGTTATAATACAAATAATTAATAAATCATTTCACACCCAAATAGTTTTCCTGAACTAAGGGAATGACCCTAAAATTATGTTTAATATGGAAATATGAGAAAACTATTACATCTTGAAAGGTAATTTTTCTTTATGATCACCATACAATTTAAATGTTTCAAGCGTTTCATTTTAAGTAATTCATGAGCATATTAATAATACAATTTTTTAATTTTTTAATTTTTTATTTATTAAATGGAAATGTCCAAATTACTCATATACTTAATCCCAGTTTTTACCAAATCCCAGGGCTAACCACACAATAATAATCATCTCATGGGACCATGTAGCATAGTTTTGGGGTGATGATGACTTCACATATCAATGATAAATTTTCTAGGTATTTTTCTATCATTAGTTGATTTCTTGAATCTCCCTAATGACAATTATGAAAATATTTTTCTTCATCAGCGATCTATCCTTTATTGATGTATGGACTCTATTTTTTTGGATTAATCCCAATTTTTTATTTTCAAAAATCAAACATAAAGTAATTAATTTTGAAAATTCATTTATATGTTGACTTTAAATTTTCTATTTGACAACTATCATTCTAATTTAGGATTTGATAATGGATTTTGGGTGCCTGTTTATTATTTATGCTCAACATTTCTTATATAAATGGATCAAATATAACAATAATAATGGTTGATGTCTATTTTTGCATTGATCAATTTTATTATTTTCTCAAAAAAATCATTGAGTGTTAATCATCGGTGTTCCATTTCATTGATGGTTTGAAAATACTTAGAAATTTATTATTATGCAATCGATCATAGAAGTAATTAATCATTTATAAGACTTATGTTTGTGTTTGAAAGGCCTTATTTTTAGTGGTGATGATTTCAGAAGATTAAAAGATGGAATATTATTTTTCATCTATTTATTGGCATTGTGATTATGTGGTGTGCGGAGATTCATTCAGTAGTAGATTTTTGGACGTAATCTAGCCACTGGTGACAACATAGGAGCGGTCAACCTCAGATCCTAGTTATATGGAAAAAATTAGATAAATTATTAGTATAGGAATCATGGGTAGTGATAAATGTATGAGATCTATATTATAGAGAACCTAACATATGTGGTGTGTGGATCAAGAATACCCACTCCGTGGGTATCCCCTTTCGTCATGGATATGGTATCATCGTAGAGAGACCTATCAAACATCATGCGTCCTTTCACATTTTCATATCCCTTGATTAGTGACTTGAAATGTACACTAGTGGTATACATACATGGACCTGAACAGTGTACATAGACAATACTAGAATATAAGGGAATGATCTATATACATGAGAACAACAAGAGTAGATGGGAACGATTTAGAAGAGAAGTGCACAGGCATGGAATCATGCTTGTCCAGAATTGCATGAACAGACTATGTATTCTATATACATTATCTATACTCCATCTTAGGTAGTATGAAATTCCTCATATATTCATTTGGTATGAGAATCAGTAGGGTATCTTCCCTAGGCCCATCACTATGAGGGTATAGTGAGAAATATCATCCTAATCACAAGATGAGTGATATCCACTACAGGTTAGTTCTAAATAGTTTTGGGTATCCATTTGTGAGGAATGGGGTGTGATCCCTTAAAATTCATCCATAGTTTGGGCTAGGTATCCCAGTTTTTTACTTATAGGGTACACGATCCACATCCTAGTGGAATAGTCCAAGTGTGGTAATGTAACCCCCATTGGCCCTAACTGTGATCCCCTATATGTGTATCGAGACCTTATAAATTCGGTATTATAAAATTACATGTAATGTCCTAATGAGTATGACCTCTTATATGAGTTTATTCAATGTTTGTATGACTTTCTATCTGAGTTCTCTTAGATGATCAATACCTAGGAGCCTAAAGCGGAATCCTAGGATAGTGGTCTAATTTTCACCCTACTCTGAGACATGGTGTATATCCTTGAGAATATATATAATTGTAAATGATTATTCTATTTACTGATTTTGGGAACCCTTCTAGTTATGTTTATTCTCACACCACAATAGGATCTGGATGAATGTGTCTTGTCTTATGCAGAAAATATGACTTTCGATAGAGTCTTAAGATGACCCAGAGTAGGTAGAGAATATTTATGATAAATGTATTGTAGTTAGTTATATGATATTTACCTTTAATTTTATCACCTTATCCCTAACTGCTTGGAATCATTTATAGTTTCTAGTGGGATTGTATTTGGACTTTTTTCTTTCTCATACCTGGGTCTTACTATGATGTTATATTGGTTATTTCCACACGTAATCAGTATCTTTTTTCCTTATTTTTCAAATTATATTAGTTTTATTAGATGTGGTTGTGTGTTCATATACCTCAGGAAATCAAATACTATATATGTGACATTCCTACTTGGTGTCTTTCTATAACCCATGTCATATGAAAGGCGGGATTGGGGTGTCACACTTAGCTTGCATCCAATTAGGTGAGCCCCTATGGGTTAGTTTATGATAGAAATGAAAAAAAATTATTATACTTTATTGGGTATCAGTAAGGTACTAATTATTATGGAGATTGGAAGTTATAACCTATTAAAATGACCTAATGTAGTTTTAATCCACATATATCCATCACTAGCCTCATTGAATTCATGGAATTGATCAGAATGTAAATCCCTACCTAGGATATGGGTGTTGGTACAATTTCAATTCCATACACTATAATATATTTTTATTCAATGGAATATATTGGATTATCTCATAACCTCATGAATATTTAATCATAAAACATGATTTCTATGGAAAAAAATTTTTAATGGGCTTTTTGATTATCCTAACGGCCGATCATAATGATCTCATTATGTTCTTCTATGTTCGTCAAGATATTGGTTATATGGTTCCTAGTAAAAATACAAGGATACTAATTGTAACATCATTACTCCAGTAAGACATACATATCAGTTAAATTACAACATTGGTATAAAATATCGTAGATCACATATGACAACATCAAATTGAATAGTGTTCTTTAGAGTCTAGATACATAAAATATTATCACATTAAATTAGAAAAAACGACACAAAACATTAAATTTCCATGAGAGAATTATTATTTATTCCAGTATATGCCTATAATAATTTAAAATTCATTTCTTCGTACCATAGGAAAAGGAAAACAAAGTAAATGGTGATCCTAGATCCCCAGTAAGGGAAAGCATATAAAAGATACCATCGTATAATAAATAAAAAAAGAATAATCTGAAAGATATGAAAAATAATTAATTATTCCAAACATATAATTTGATATAAATGGAATATAATAGATGTATTCCCTATAAACATGAATAATCACATGAATAATGAAAAATGGTTTCACAACTATTGAATTCATATTGTCGGACATCATAATATTACCATCAAGGCCTAGTGGTATGACAACATACATAATTTGGTATGATATTTTCCAAATAACTCAGTTATTTTATATTAATGAAAAATGAAGATGCATCGTGTGGATATTTAATATCAGTCCACATCCATCAAATATAATGAAAAGAGCATTCATTATATGTAAAAAATAAATTAGAATAAAATAAATAATCAACATAAACATTTTTATTGAAAAATATCACACAAAGTATCAATATTTTCAAATTTCTATAAATAGAATAACATGACCATAATATATCCAAATAAATAATGTTGATAATATTCTTAGATTATATCCACATAAATTCATAATAATATTTATTGTTTGTTGACATTGACAAAAAAAATTATAAAGACATTATAACATCTCTTTTAAAATAAGAAAAAATATTTATTTTTTACAAAATATTTCAAAAAATTAAATTAACAATATAATGATAATGGAATTTAATTTTAAAAATGGGGGGAAATGATAAGGATGACTTTCAAAAAATAAACGCCATTCTTGTGGTAAAATTCAATGTTGTAGTTAATGTTAAAAAATTGGTTTATCTCATTCATAGTAATCAAAAAACGACATGTACACAACAAGCTATGAAGGTTCCTTTAAAAAAAGAAAATTATAATTATAATTTAATTATAATTTAACCTAATAAATTATTAATTTTAATAAAATAACATAATCTTACTGAAATAAATAATATGGTTTTATAAGATAATGATTATAGAAAAAATAGGAACAATTCCATTTTTCTTATAAAAAATCATTCATACGTAATTACAAAAATAAGATATAAAATACATATAACACATGATAACAAAGGGAAAAATAGAATAATGTAAAATATATATGGTTTAATGTATAAATATCATTTAATTTTGTCAAAATAAGGTCAAATGTATATATTTTAAAATAAGAATGAGGTTTTGAAATAAACATTTTCCTCAAAAAATCACTAGGCTGAATACATTTTGATATCAAAAATATGAAAATTAAACATATTATATATATAAATATATAAAAAATATTTAAATTTATATTAATATATATTTTTAATTAATAATTTCTTATTTTAAATTTATTAATCATTTTTTTGTTAAAATCAATATTTGAGTGTTAATAATTCTATTTTCCGTTCAAATTTTCACTCAATGGTTATGATCCATACACCACAGTCATTGTTTCAAAATATGTATAATCCTAAACATGTTAAATTTATCATAATTATAAAATTAATATAATATTATAAGCATAAAATAAAATGGTTCAAAAAATGAAATTTATCATTTATTGAAGATGGTAGTCCATACACACATGTGAGAAACATTTTAATTTTTTAGTAGGTAAAAATAAATAAATTATAGAAAGGATTACTTTTATAGAATAATAATAAAGTAAATATCCTAATTATTCATTAAATTCATCTTTTGGATTTTCCATTTAAGGTGGTAATTAAAAACAAATCTCATTGATCCGTGGAGGTTGTATTACACAAGTACGCACGTGTGACTTTATAATTTTTCATCATTTGGAAGGATAAAAAGATATATAATATATTATATATATGTATTCATAATAATTTCATAAAAATATTATATATTCATTACTTATATTTTAATAACTAGTTATGTGAGTTGGTAATGAAAAATGGAATTCATCAATGGTGGAAGTTCACACCTATGCATATATGAGATAAACTAATTTTTTCATGTGGGGAATATTCATACCAAACATACTATTCACAATGTCAAAAAATAAAATTGACTGCATTGAAAAATTTGAGCATAATAATTCCAAATATGAAATTAATTATTCATGTTTAAATTTTTAAAACTATATTAAATTAATTTTATATAAGGTTAAAAATCAAAATGAGATTTTTTTGTTGAAAAATGCATTTTTAAAAATTCAAATAATATTATAGAAAAATAATATATAGTTAATATAACTATGAAATTTAATATATTATGTTTAATGAAATTAATGTTATGTTACTTTAAAACCAAATTGAAAATATAATTTTGCATTCAAATTATATTATTTAAATAAAAAACTAATATCTTGTTGAATTCTATATAATTCATTGATCACACAAAAACCAATTATTTCGGGAAAATCACATAAATTCACTCTATGATAAATTCAAACATCTATGTATTAGAATAAAATCCATTTTACCATATAAATGTTAAAAACATTAGAAAGATAACCATGAAATATTTTTATTATATTGATAAAATATTAGGATACACATTGGGTTGTAGTCCAGGTATGTTGTGTTTACCTATAATAAGATGATATCTGGTATTATTTATTAAACAGTATTGTATGTTATTTCCTATATCAAATTGATATGATTTCTCTTGGGAATTTAATTTTATTCCTATATATAATTCCTTGGTTGTTATGATAGATTAGGAATTCACATCTATAATAATTTCATAGTGTACAACCAGGGATTCCAATAATTTATATATTGTAAGCCCACAATACTTCACAAGATCTAGTGATAGCCACCTACTATAATATGGATAACTAGTACACTAGGATATAGTTTTTTATTGAAGATAAATATGGATTACTAGAAATCATTAGATCCATTTTTTACACCATATGACTATGGATGCCTTGATTTTTTCTAGTATTCAAATCTCATTCCCATTAATATATTGATTCCGTTGATATTACCTAGGATCCAATTGTTCTTCCTAATATAATATGAATCTAAAAGAAACTTACTAGGATCCATATTTTATGCCTTATGAAATATTTTATTCCTATGATACCACCAAGAGTCTAGATTTATGCCTGATGACATATTATCCTTAGAGACACATGGGTAGTGGTTAAATTAGGTGTGATTAATTCAATGTGTCACATTAAAACCTAAGGATAAACTATGATTATTTTTTATATCTTACAAAGTAATTTTTTTTTAATTTTTATGATCATATCAATGGTGGATATATTTTATTTACTACATATTCCACGAAGAAAATTTGTTCTTCGCAACTGAGTAGTACTCAAACCCTACTTGTGTGTCCATGGGACATGGGTACCTATGAAAACTTCACTAATCATAGGTTTAAGATGTGGATATCCATGATGTTTAATTTTTGAACATGATAACTGATATGGGTCTTTATATTTGAATGATATAAAAATCAATTATGGTAATAAGACATCATTTGATTCATTATCATATTTATTTTGACCATGTGGATGGTCTAATGGGAAATTGTAAGACCCTATAATGGTAAAGGGTTAAATGAATAAATGATATAACTCATGTCAAAAAGTGGAAGCTTTATTTTTAGGAGCCTGCCTGATTAAAACTACAGAGTTCAGCATATTCTTGTCATGGTGTAGTGATCAGGATTAGAGATCTTCTAGGATGTTTCTCAGGGTGTGTGTGAGTGAAGAAAAAACACACTAGAAAAGACATGTTCTTATTTTTGGGGATTATCATTATTCAGATGAACTTTTAGACTTGTGGGTGGGCCCTAGGATGGGGACCACTTGTCTGTGGGGAAACTGTTGGTACCTGGTGGGATTAGATTCGACGACCATGATCAGGTGGGTTGGTTGTGCGGTCAGTGAGGCCAAGTTGTTACATTTGGTGTTAGAGGAAGAACCTATCCTTAAGTGTGGTTCACTACCTGGGTTGAGATGTAGGACCCAAAATAAACATGTTGTGCTATAATGTGTGGGGGGGGGATATAAGACCCCTGAATGATGAAGGGTTTTATTACTAAATGATATGACTCACGTCAACATGGAAAACCATACTTTTTACAGTCAACTTGATTATAACTCCATAGTTAAGCATTTTTTGTTTGGATTAGTTATCATGATGAGTGACCATCTGGGATGTTTTTTTGGGTGTGTGTGAGTGAGGAAAAATAACACTAGAAAGGACATGTTCTGGCCTATGAAGACATTCATTAGTCTGATGACCCATTCAGGCATAGGGGTAGGCCCCATAGTGGGTACCACATTTTGTGGAGAAATTGGTGGAACCTGGTGGGCCAAGACCTGAAAACCATGTTATGGATGGGTGGTTGTGCTATAAATGGGGCACAGTTGTAACAAAAATTGGTTGGTATATATGACAGTGTTCATCAAAATTATTTGTTTGTTAAATTTTTGTATTTTTTTTTTTTTACTCTAATGAATATTATTTTAATTTTTTTGGTCATTTTTTCAATTTCATCACTATCATTAGAGTGTCTAGTATCCACATTGTGTCACACTGGACCCTTTCATAAAGATAGTATCCTCTAGAATATTGGGAGGTGTGTTTGATGTATCGTAGTGCACTGACCAAATAACTTCCAAGCACCCCACATTCCATGACATTAAATATAAATATTTAAAATATTAAAATATATAGTTATCTTATAATATGATAAAAAAATATGAGCTGAATTTTTTTCAAAGATGAATCTATCGGGAATCATAACATTATATGAAAATGGATAGTGTTCAAATGTTATATATAAAGTCCAATGTTTTAGTTAGTGGTTATCATATTCATGTTTGGATCATGCAGGAGACTAATGAGATATGGAAATTTTTAACAAATTTTCAATTAACTTCGTGATTTCTTATTTTCTAAGGGATGTAGGTCTCTCAAAAAAACTATCCATACTAAATTTTGGTGGAATGAATATCTATAACCTTTTTTATGGATTCAACCCATGATTAGTATTTCTTGAAACAATTACATACATAAAATTAATATATATTATAGTTTTTTTCCAATACTTATAAAATGAAATATGTTTTTATTTATATATAGCTTTATGAATCAAATTATTTTAAAACTAATATGATAAAAAAATTGATAATTATAGGTGTTAATTAAATCAATGTTATCACTATGGATATTGACATACATTATTTAAATTAGATAATTAAGGAATATGTTGTCGATAATCACACAAGAGCGAATGGGAAAATTTTCAAATTATGAAAAAATCATGTCATGGTGTTTGGAAAAACATGACATGGTTTTTATTTAGAAACATTGTGGAAAATGTATATTAGCTATGAAGCTTGAATAAAATAACACTTAACAACTACATGGAGTAAAAATGTATTTTTTATTCCATGTATCATAGATTACAGAAAACTAAAATTTGGTCATTGTGCTCCTAAGAAAAATCCTAGCTAGGATCATTAAGCCGAAAATTATTGTGATTCAAGCAATCATGTCTTGTTTTAAAAATGAAATTATATAAGAATTTATATCATGGTTTCTATAGGAGATCTATTTATGTAACCATCCAGTATAAAAAATAATATTCTTGGGTAAAAATTATTATTATTTAGGTGATCGTATTTTCAAAGAATAACTGAATTATTGGAGTTAAAAATATATCATGGTCTATTATATATATTTTAATATTTTTTTCCATGGATAGTTATGTAAATATGATAAAATGTCATTTGGATTTTTTGGAGGATGATATTTTTTCATTGTTTTTTTTCATTCTTTTATCAAAAAATCCACGTAAGGTGTACCGCTTTATATTATAGTTTTTCTCAAAATTAAAATTTTTTTAGCCAAATGTTCATTATTTTTTATGTGTTTTGATATGTTTAAATAGTATTCATTAATATCATTTTATATATCTTTGAATAAATAGTTGTTACACTGGGTGTGTAATGAAATATAAAAAATGTGGGGTTTATTAATTGATTATAGAATTTTTTAACACATAGGGATATGAAATAACTTCTAAATATATCATATACATATTAACTCAAAATGTATATATTTGAAATATACCTAATAGTAAAGGGATTCACCCATCCTAGTTATGTATGTACGAGGAAAAGTGAAAAAAATACTAATTTTATTAGAGGAACCTATAGATGGTAGAGGATGATCATAAAAACTTATGAGAGTAATTATTAATCTTATATAACATATATTTTTATACATATCACAGTTTATGACCAATGTGATACTAATTAATTGTAATTTTTCCTAAATTATTATAATACATGAATATGGATCATAAGATAGTAACACGTTTATAGAAAGGATTTATTTATTCGATAATTTTTTTTGATACATGGTATCCCTCATTCTAATATTATTTACATTTATATTCGTTATCTCTCTTTACCATCATCTAAATTACCTTGTCAATTAGAGATTGATGCAGTAACTAATATTTGAAAAATGGTATTTTGAAAAATGTAAATTAAGTGTAATCTTCATACTATATTTCAACAAATGTTTCAACTCTCTTATTTTTGACCGACGATTATTTAAATGGGATATAGAAAAATTATTATAGATTTTATTTCTATTTATGGTCACTAATAAATTTGTTAAACTAGGAAAAAATCATGGATTTTCATTTATTTTATTTATTTCATTAATTCAAATCATGTTGTATCAGAGCCAGGCCAACTCCCAATGATCATCTGATATTTTTTTATTCATACACATTTGCTCTATATTTTTAATGTATATGGTATTGAGTATGCCATAAATTATAATGAGTTTTTAAAAAATGATGATATAATTTTCAAATGAAAATTTCCTCATAACATTATATATATTAATAACTATTTTCTTTCACATAATAATGTGATGACAATTTAATCTTATTGATTAAATACATAATGTTATATGATTTGAAAAAATTATTTATATATCATTTTATTGTTCCATATTATTTTACTAGAGTTATATTTGGATTTAAATCATTCTAATTTAATTAATTTTCTTACTAATTCGAATTAAAATGAAGTGTTACTATAATGGAATATATACATGGATTTTTGGGTTAGTTTTTAATAGGGGATATAATTGTATGTAAATAATGATATTGTGTCATGAATGGGATCGAATACCCTAGTGACATGATAACTGAGACCTTTCGGACATAGCACAAAGGGTGTTCCTAACCCTCATGGGTTGGTGATAAGAGAATGGAATAAAAAATGAATTTTGGAATGAATTTTATAAAAAACAATGGATGAGGGAGATATAAATAAGTATGAATACAAGAAAAAATATATAGTGACAAATTTAACAGAAGTAAAAGATGTATAAACAACCCAATTTTCCAACAACACGGCATCTTAAAGCCTAAATATCAACATAAAATGCAACCTATGAGGAGTATTATACCATTTCTCCAACCTAGATGGAGGAATTCTAAAAATTCCTAAATATAATGGTAAGGTGTCATATAAAACCCCAATAGGTTCTCACCAAGGATTCCATAATAATATTTTGATAAAATCAATCAATACATGCTTTCAATTTTAAATAAAATGGGCATGCTAGTTCAAAATAATTTTTTCAAACCAATCAATATTTACATTTTAATTGAAAGAAATACATTAAAAAATGGTTTAATATTTTTTTATGTAAAATAGTTTATATAAATTCACAACAAATGTGTAAAACAGTTTACAAACAATAGAATATATTTCAAATACAAACAATGAGAAACATAGTCATTTTCAATGAGGTATAATAGTTCAATGTTATTAGACCCTCATAGAATTATATAACGAAAACCCATAATGTGAACACACATGGATTTAACACTAGTCAAAGGGGACTAACCAATATCTTATGGAGGATAAGATCTGTCATTATGTTTATGTTAGATTAATACAGCATCAAAAACTTTCTAGGGTATTCCCATCCTAGAATTTTTTCCTTAATAACTCACTAACTTCCTAATATTTTATTTTCTCAAAAAACAATCAATATTTGATAATTATTTTAAAAAACTCTTGAAAATAAAATTCAACCCATTTTCCATTTCAATATATCATTTTCCTTTTAAAAACCATAATGTGTATTTAATGAAATCATTCCTTTTTACAGGACAAAACCAATGGGACTATATCAAGAAAATAAAACTAATTTTCACAAATAAGAATTTTAAATCAATTACAAAAATTAATTTCACAAAAAAAATTCCATAATTAAAATTATAAAATTTAATATCATAATTTTCCATCAATTCGAAGAAACACACGCCAATTCTTTGGAAATGTGGGGTTCCAATTTCATTCCAAATCAATAAAAACCCCACCTTTCAAGGGAATCTTGTTTCTTTATAATAAACCATTCAGAATAAATTAATTGAAATCATGTAATTGAATTTAAAGCATATAAAATTAATTTAAATAAATAATTTTATGGTCAATTAAATTATCCATCATAAATAGAAGAACCTACTTCAGATCATGGGATCACGAAACATAACGAACTAATCAAAAACTCTAATGAAAAACATCATAAATAAGTATCTGAGAATAAAACCTAGATTCATGATATGAATCAATGGGTATTAGATCCTAAAATAACATGGAGATATATATATCCCTTGGACGGAGAGAAGAGAGAGTGAAAGAAAGAGACCTGAATGAGTAATCTTTCCAGGAATAGATTAATTAACATTATCTAAGAATCAATTATCTTCCAAAGGGCTGTATATGGGGAAAATCCCCACTGTGGAGCCTCAAAGGATGAAAAAATACAAGACATTTATTTAGGCCCAAGATGGGGCCAAAATTGGTGGTTAGGGTATTTTTAATCAAATTTCAGATTAATTAAAACAATTATGCATAATTGTTTGGGAAGGGTAGTACAGTTGTAATAATTTTGATCCCTAATTGTGTTCCACTTATTATAGGGATGCATGATTTCTCCTTAATGGGTGCATGTTTTTTCAAACCATACACCAACTGTGAACACCCTCACTCTCTCTCAGTTGCATGGTTTTCACTAGCAGGGGCACAGTTTTGGGAAAATCATGCACTAATGATGAAAAGACGAAGAACATCCAAAATATCCCAAAATTTAACCTAGAATATTCTTAAATTAATCCCAAATAATAATGATTAGAAGAGTTGTTTAGGAATAAATGAAAATAGTTATAGGATGTTACATCCATCCCACTATAGAAACTTGTTGTCCCCAGTAACCATGTCAAGAAGATTTTATTTCAAGAAGATAAGGCCACTACTATTTCTTCAGTGCCTCCCTCTCCCATATCTTATGAGATTCCAAACCATTATTCCATAGCACTCGAACCAAAGGTATTATCCTCCCAAGAAGTTACTTTGATTTAGAATAAACCAACATGTCTAGATTCTCAGTAATGAATAAATCAAATTAAACAACAATATCACTCCATTGTTGAATATGAGATGGAAAAAATAGATATATTGAGAGATGTCATACATGGAACATGCTATGTATCAAAGAAAATTGTGGTGGAAGTTTTAAGAGATAATTTTTTTCCCACCTTCTCTAAAGCCTCAAAATGTACCACAAAATGATGAATATGCTTCCTTGTCCTCCCAAGACACCAATGACATAAAAAGGGTGGAAATTCCTAGAACACATGGTCTCCAATTTAAAATTCCAATGGTATGTGTTGAAAATCATTATAATAATTATATTAGCTCTATTCTGTCAACATTCTAGGAAGAATAAACTATATCATTACAATCATCTCATGTATCAAGCTCGGTCCAACCAAGTAACATTCACCAATATCTGAAAAATGAAAAATATATTTACAAGGTCATCTATACAATCCCTAAAAGGGATCAATTATGATCTTATATTGTCATTTATTTTATAAGATAACTAAACTACCATTGAGTGATCACTACAAGATCCACTAATGTCAAGAACATGGGAAGAAATCATAGCCTTAATAATCTATATAACTCTTTCCATCTTTCCATGTGACTATAGATGGAATTTAGTACATAAATAAACCTAATATCCTAATACCTAATGAAGGCCTCTCCAAAAGATATAAGGAGAATGAATATCTCTATCATCAATATAGAAGATACAACTCTATGAAAATGAATGATCTATTCAACATTGTGATTTCCCAACTCCTTGACATTGTTGTAACATGAATGGGTATAATGTTAGCCGATTTAGTCAACCAATCAATAAAAAGACATATCACACTATTATTTCTCTGGGTATGTAGAAACCTAACAAAAATGTCCATAGATATCTCATCCCACTTCCATGTCAGTACTAAAAGAGGCTAAAGAAAACCAAAAGGTTTTTGGTGCTCGTCCTTAACATGTTGTAATGAATAAAAGCATGAATCAATATCAGAAATGCCATGTCTCATACCTAGCCACCAAAACCATCTCTAACCATTATAGAACATATTTATTATTCCTTGGTTCACTAAACATTGGTATTTATAGAAATAACCCATCAGGTATTTTCGTACAGATGATAGTACCACAAAAGTATTTTGATAACATAGAATGTAGTTAGTAAAGAATAACCAGCCATACATTGTCTTACCAACTATAAGAGAGTCATTAATTCTATGGAACTCATCACCTCACAATTTTTTATAAAAAATAATATTGATAGGATAGAATGTCAACTGAACATAGGCTATGGAAACCTCAAACCCTAATTCCTAAACTCTAATATTAAACTATGAAAAATAGACATGAAATTCCACACTTCTAATGATTCTTTCACAACTTGTGTTAAATGTTTCCTACTCAAAGAATTATCAATTACATTCCCTTTCCCTGGGGTATAGGTGATGTAAATTTAATATTATTATAGGTATTTCACTTAATACCTCTAGCGGAGATTCAAATATTTTTGAGAAAATATATTATTTGATCACTTGTATTCAGAATACATGGTCAAAATTTCTCTTAAAATATAACAATTAAAACTATTATGTTCATAAAGAAAATATAGGAGTTCAAGGTCATGGGTCAAGTAATTATTCTCTTGTGGAGTAATCTGAAAAGACCAATAAGAAACGACATGATCCCCTTATGTTAGAACACATCTCAAACCTAAATCTCATTCATCAATGAAGGACACATAGCCTTACATGACCTCTAGAACCACTATCAAAGATGAACTTTTCAAAAGACACTTCATATCGATAAAAGAATTAAAAAAATTCACATCCCAAGAAAATATTAATCCATTTCTCATAAGAGAAGTCATTAGAGAAGTTTACTTTTATCTATATTTCATAAACTGATGATAATACCCACCCAAGCCCAGGATGCTTTGAATGTTGAAAATAATTTTTTTTCAAATATGTCACAACAAATTTCAACTTCTCAAGATCAAATAATATACCATATTTCAAAAACATATTCCCCAAGAACATCACATCCCAACTCCATAAACTAAATTTTGAGATCATGGCATAAATTTGGTGCTTTGTCAACAATTTGAGGACTATTTTCAAATGACACACATGATTATCCTAGGACTTAGATTAAAAAATGGATTTCATCCACAAGTAAAACCATGAAGTAATCATGATACTCATGGAAAATCATATACATTAATTCCATAATACTACAAGATAATTGGTTAGACCAAAATTCCTGACAATGTACTCACAATAGTTATACTTGCTTCGAAAGGTAGTTTTTTGAATTTCAGATTATTTTCATCTCAAATGATGATAACCAGATTTAATATGACTATTTGAGAACCACTTATGCCCATTAAACCTATAAAATAGATCAGCAATACCTGGAATCAAATATTTTTTCTTATCTATAAATCAATTGTGGTTTTTGGTAGTCAACTGAAATGACAAGCCACCCATCTGGTTTCTTAGCAAAAAGAATCATCACCGTCCAAGGTGACACAGTTTGTCATATTTATAATTTATCTAGAATATCCCTTAACTTAGACTACAACTATATCATTTCATTTAGTTCTATGTGTTACGTAGAAATAGATAATTTTTTAGTACCTGGTTATAAATCAATCGAAAACTCTACCTCTCTTACTAGTGTAGAACTTAATAATTTAGAAGGAAAAAATCCTGAAAATCAAAGGAAAATAGAGGGATAACACTAATAAAGGATTCATGATCTGGATTTGATGATAACATAAAAATTACCATTCTAAAATTGGCACTATATGGTTTGGATATACTCTACCTAAGGTCCTGTTATCCTTGAATGACACAAGAAACCCCATATTGTGTAGTAATGGAGACCTGTCGAAGATAAAAAAATCTGGGATTTATTATCAATAATCCAAAACAACCTGAAGTTAAAATAAAGAGGTTTCATTTTTTGAAACTGATAACTCAATGAAATCTCAACAACAAAGTGTGAGAAAACGCACGAAGGACTGTGAAGACCCTTCTCTATCTTTGTTTTGAGGGGTGTAGTAATATCCATCAAATAAGAAAAAATCTCTCTATTATGATTTATCATATTAACAATACGTGTTCAACTAAATGAATGAGAGGAACCATTATTAAATAAAGAAGTTACTACTGATGAAGTTATAGTGATGATACTTCTTGTAGGTTCAGAGCATAGTAGAAGTGCAGTTGGGTCGTTTCCCAACATTAATTTTTAACATGATCAATTATTAATTTTGGATAAATATGATGATGAACGCAAGTATCCATGGAATAGAATGAATGATTTAAATAATTATTGAAGAGGTAAAAACCCATTAGAGAGGATATTTCACATCCTTTTTCTAATTAATTTAAATTTAATTTCTGATGAAATAAAATACCTGGTTCTTCGGTACATATTTCTTTTATGATATTGATCATTCGGGTGACTGTTTCGGATTGTCTCATTTCATTTTCGATGATAAAAACTCAAATCCCTATATTATTTATCCACACATGCTCCAATGGTATCTGATTGATTCCACTCACTTTATGGGTCCTAGCACGGAAAATAGAATGTCTTGCATCAATCAATATCCATTTCTTGTTCTTTGATCTTAAAAAACACATCTTGTTCTTGAGAGGGTGAGAGGAGAGGAGTTAAGAGAAAATTAATAATTTGGAATTTATCTTATGTCACTGGTTTTCCATACATGGAATAATAGATATACCATTGTATTTAATGACATGGGGATTTAGTTATAATATTCACTTGTGTAATATCAATTAAATACATTCATAACCTTAGAAAAAACACATGTTACATATTAAAAATAATCACATCATTATTTTTGGTGTGCCAACTTGTATAAAATGTAATTATAAATTAAATACCATGCCACTTAATTATAACATCATTATTATTATTTTGTTTTGTTCCTACTAGTTAAATAAATTTTTACCTTGTTTCAAGTAATTAATTTACTACTAGAACAACCTTGGTCTGCTCGAACTCCACTTCCATTTATTAAACACTTGAATACATAAATAGATAATTTATTCTCTTATATAAATATTTTATTTAAAAAATAGTAAATAAATATTTTTTAAATGTTCAATAAAATAAATAAATATATTTTTATTAACAATCCCATAAATAATTATTTATTTAATTTTTTGGAATCATTTTAACTTGACTAAAATTATAAAATTATCTTGAGAATAATATTTATTACATTAATAAAATTAGAAAATAATTTATCTAAGACCACCAGAAACACTTATTGAGTGACCCTATAGGATTCTTTCTCATTGACATTTTCCGACCATGCCTAAAGTCCAAGAGTACTATCTTGAAATGTGTTAATTCACTCAAGAGAATGAATTTTAATTTGCAACAACGACAGGAACATACGAACACTCACTATGTAATATAAACCCTTTATCTCAATATCTCATCATGATGGATTCATGATAGTGTCATAAACCATTATACTTGATATGTTGTTCTATGAATACCTAAAATAAACTCATCGTTACACCATGTCCATGGAATTTTATGTGACGGTTCTTTTCCAATAAAAGGTCTGAGATATCAGCTTCCATAAATTGATGGGATAAATCTGTCTTTGATTTATCCATTAATAACACATCATTCATTACGCACCTAATGTACCCTAATTCCTACCAAATGTTTGTGTGATGGGTTTCATCAATAAATCATAGTGTGTGATTCATGGAAGATATTATTGATAATATTAATTTCTACGAGACATTACACAAATTCATATATAAAAATACCCAATAACACCAAAACATTCAGATTTCTTACTGGCGGGTTTGTCCTCATAATCTCCCGTCTTTGAGATTACCAATTGTGAACTTCATAAGAATAAGTCTCATCTGCATACGAGTACTCACACCTGATGGTTTGTACACTATGTGTCCCATCATAGTATTCCATCCAACCACATAAATATATTTAAAAATATTTTCATTTCACTTCAAGGTTCTCATCATAGAAGGGAACTGCTATGACCTTGTCAATATGATAAATACTCTAGGACATTATTAATCAATATTTACGTAGAATAATGAACCATATATAATACGATATTAAATATTTAAATATATTAAATATTCATGTAATCAAAGTAAAAAACAGTTGTTTATAGGACACCAACTCTTACACATCTCATAGTCACTTGACTCATATCCTCTTCCTATAGAGGCTCTTCCACTATATGAAGAATATTCATTCTAGATGCTTGTGGTTGAAAACCCATTGTCCTTGACTCATCTGATTACACCACATTTTTAATAGGAACTAATGATCTCATTTACCTAATAAGGGTGGAATAGATATGAAAAATGTATTCAAGTGACCTAAAATCCACAATAACCACATACCATGGGTGCCTCAGTGAAGTAATATTTTGATTGATCGTGCTTTCCACAGTGGTATAAAATAATAGGACTCTTACAGGGACTACAGGAGGTGTATAAGTACACTTCCATTAAGAACCACTATAATAATCATCTCACACCCTCTTTCCATTAAAGGAACTCACACTCAACCTAGTAAAAAATGGAACACCTGTTATCCTTGACCTACCATCCATGTCCATATCTACTTTTCACTCTCTATCTAGAACATTAGTATAAGAAGGAAAATTCAGTAAACAACTATAAATAAATATTAGATCAAATTCCCAACTTGAATTTTTGAGTTATAACTTTTCATTCGCCACAATCTCATGTGAAAACTACCCATTCTCAAAATGGTGAGTTTCATATTTAGGCATGGTCTTGTATGCCCGCTTTAGTTTGAAAAACATTATAGCGATGTCCAACGCCATAAACTCTAGATAAAAATAGTCATTAAAGATATGTTTTAATTATATCAACTCTAATACCTTATGCTCATTCATCATCATTGTCATATCACACCATCCCTTGCTTGGTCCTTCTAGGAAAAAAGTGCCAGAATTCACCTAGACTTTATCATGTGTCTTCACATATTCAATGAAATTATCAATACTACTCAACCATTCGTTAGATTCAAGAGTATTATTGGATCCAATGAACTATTGTGTATTATAGATAATGAACTCCTTATAGTGATGTTGTAAAACAAACCCTATAGGTTTCTACAACATGTTCCTGAACAAGAATTGGTTCAGGTGCATATTTGAGGGCATGGATAGTAGGCATGATAACCTCAACCAGAGTTGGGTCCACTAGTGCATTTACTCATAGTGGTTCATCAATAGTATCCTACTAGATCTTATTGACATATCATATCGAACGAATTATCCTATATAACATTAGTAGAAAACATTGAAGACATCATATTAACAATAAAATAAAGAAACAAGGAATATTTAATCTTAATATATAGAAAAAAATATTTGGATTTCAATCGAATAAAATCAAAAACATGGAAACGGCTAGAAAAAATCCTTAATATGCATTTCCAAAGACACCCATAATGACTAAAGGATCATTGTTGTGATATATTTTAAATTACTGAATTGTAACTACCTATTATGTCCTGAAAATATTATACAACTATATATTGACATCATGTAAAGATTCGCAACCTACATCATTGATACCAATTTGTCATGAAGAATACGAGATACCCTAGTAACAGGATAACTGAGATGGACCTGACATATCCTAAAGGTATTTCTCGATCCCCATTAGTTGACCACACACACATGGAATCAAAAAATAGAGTGGAAATGAATTTTCCTTAAACACAACATAATCAAGAGTTGCAATTCGATATTCATACCATAAAAACTCTATAAAGAGAACTATACTATAAGTCAAACATGTATAAACAACCCAAATTACCAATAAACACATTACCTTAAAACCTAATGATCAATAAAAACAACCATATCCATGTGGTGATTTCCCCTTTCTCGAACCTGTCTCGATGAAATCTATAAATTCACAAAGGCATAGGTAGGGTGTGAGATAAAATCCCAGTAGGGTATCATTAAGGATTCCATTATAATATTCCAATAAAATAAACCAAATCATGATATTATTTTTTAATAACACTAGCATATAAGATCAATAGGATAATTTTTTATTTTTTATTTTGAGAAATACTAATAGAAAATTATATAGTAGAAATTTTATATAAATTTTTTTTTAGAAATGAAAATATGATTTTTTAAAATAGTTTACAAACAATGGAATGTAATAAAAAGATAAAAAATAAAAAACATTTTCTTCTACCATAGATTATAATAGTTCCATGTTATGGGATACTCACAAAATTATTTAACAAAAATTGGAAATGGGTAGACATGTCCCATGGAAAATTTTCAAATAGGAATAATTAACATCCTTCTGAGGATAATATCTACCATTAGGATTATATTTGAGTTGTAAAGTGTCAATATGTTTCTTAGGAATCCCTATAGTAGCATGTTTTTCCTTAATGACTCACAAACTACCCAGGATTTCATGTTATAAAAAACTAAATAATGGGTAATTTATTTAAAAACAATTCAAAATTCAATTCAAAACACTTTTTCTATTTCAATATTTCATTTTATATTTAAAAACCAAAACAGGTATATAATAAAATAATGCCTTTTCCATGATAAAACTAATAGGTTTCTCTCAAAATAATTTAGTCCATTTTTCTATAATAAAAAATTGAAATTGATTTCTAAAATCAATTTCACAATTTCCCATCGATTTCACAAACACCCCCCTAATTCAATGGAATTGAGGTTTTCCCTAATTTATTTTCAAAAAAAATACCCAATTCATGGGAATTGGGATTTTTTAAATATATTATTTGAAATTAGTTTAATTGATATGAATCAATTGAATTTACATCAAATAGATGAATTTAAATCCTAAAATTTAGTATTTATTAAATTGTTATTCATAAGCATAACCACCTAATTAAGATCATAGGATCAAAAAACAAAAATCCCTACGCAAGAACTCCAATTAAGAATGTCTGAAAATAATTATCAAGAATCACACCTAGATTCATGATCTCTGACTATGCATATTATATCCTCCAATATCACTGAGATATTTAAAAACCTGGGCAAGGGATAAGAGAAATTGGTATAAAGGGAACAGGAAGAGGAAACTTAACATGAAGAGATATAACATCATTCTACATTCATCAATACAATTCTAGAGGGGAAAATAGGGGCAAAATTCAACTCTTGGTATCCTCCATTGAAGAAGAAAATGAAATAGATCATGGTAGGCCCATACAGGGTTCAAAAATTAGGTTTTTAGTTTTTTTAATCATATTATAGATTAATTAAACCCATACACATGTTTATTTGGGTAGGGTTGCATGGTTAGATAAACCATACACCATAACCATGAACCTCATGTTATAGGATTTCACAGTTGTATCGTGGTCGGAGCACATTTCATCAAATTTTGTGCCAACCATGCAAACCCTCTCTATCTCAATTTGAATGGATTCCACTAGCAGGGAATATAGTTTGAGAAAGTCGTGCTCTAACTATATAAAGCCAATGAACATAAAAAATTTCCAAACATTTCACCCAAAATATCTCTAAAGGAAACCCAAAAAATAATTATTAAGGTAGGGGTTTATGATTGCAAAAAAATAGTAATATAAAGTTACATATTGAGAAATAGAAATTAAAACGAGGCAAATAATTTATTAAAATTACGGGTAGTTAATAAAAAATGTACTGATTTAGAAAATTATTTGTATTTTTATAAAGGAAAATAAATAATAAATATAAATAATCTATTTTTAAATGGTAAGAATAAATGGATATATAAGAAATAATTTCAAAAGTAGTGTAATTCCCGGACATGAACCACCAGGTATGATCTGGAGATCTATAAGACCTCAGGTATTCCACCCTATTCCCATTCAAAGATCAATTACCTAATGTAAATATCATTTTTCTTGGGTCAACCATCTTTCATCAGACCCATTCCCTTATCTAGATACATATACATGAAGTTTTCACACACATTGATGTAATTAGGCACAGTGTGAGTAAAAACCCTGTTCGAAACCACCAATGAGTTCTTGAAATTTGTAAACAATAATAATAAGTGTATCCCATGAGAATAATAAATATGAAAGAAATCAGAAAAAATCATACACTAAGTGTCCATGGGCCAACCAAAACCCCATGACCACCCCCCACACCAGCTTTGACCCCTTTCCAAAAGAAAAATCAATAGAAATCGTGAGTGATTGGGAACTCATCATAAGGATAATAGATATGTAACTTGATATCCTCAGGGCATCGTGTTTGAGATAAACCAATATGGATGACTTGAGAAAATGTAATTAGTATCCATAAGGCAATGATTACAAACATTTTTCTCTGTCTCCAAGTGGAATTGAGTTTGGGTTTTTCCACAATGATATCATGAAACCACCCTATTTAAGGGTCCACCGCCATCAGAGTCACTTGTTCTGCATATATAAACCATGGATTTTCAAAATTGGATATAAAATCTTTTAGATTATTATTCATGGAAATACATAAAAAGACATGATGACCATAATAGTCTAGTTCCTTTAGATTTATGGAACACTTTCTTCAAATCTGGTGAATGATATTCAATGATTCCCACAAATCTCTTCCCATTTATTGCTCTCTATAGATGTACCTTGAAAAAATATTTCTTCATAATCAAGAGAAATGAAACCTAAGAAATGGTGTTCTTAGATGCTAAATATGGGTAATCAAGGCAAATACATAAACAAAACATGAACATGAGATTATGAGAACGTGTGAATTAAATTAAAAAACCATACCCTGTAGTTTATAAGTATTTGCATCTCATAAGACTGTAATAATAATATAATCAATGAACATGATACCTGAGAGCATAAAATTTATATAATAAATTTGTATTGTGGTTAATAGATAATCATAGAACGTCTGATGTCAATGATACCCATCAAGATATTCATAACATGTCAGGCTTAAGAAAACCACTCGTATACTTCTGTTAGGCATAGAAGGACCTCCTATATACCCTCTTTTTTGTTTTTGATGTCCTCACATGTACCCTATTTCAGGATTGACATAACATCATGTGTACCCTATTATCTAATATAACATTAATCACTACCCAATGCATTGAAGGCAGATATATTTCTCCTCAAACTCATAATGAAAACCATTTTTTTGTGTGCTGCAAGATCATAAATATTAATTTTATAATATCCAATGAAATGAAAGGTATACCATAAAAATTTCATCATGTAATAACCATTAAATAATAAAAAGGTTTATTAATATTTTTATCATATAATTACCTATAAAAAGAAGTGTTTTAATTAGAATTTCCATATAACATTATCCATGAAATAGAAATAGGTTTTATAAACATCGTTCCTCCAAAACAGAAACCATTAAGAGAAATATTATGAATGGTATCCATCCATAATATCCCAAGTAAGGAATTATAACACCAAAAGATGTTATATCATATGGAAAATAATTTTGAAGTATCTTTAAAAATATTTTATGAGGAAAATTATCTTATAGTATTGAAAAAAACATTTTAAAATATAAGAAACATTCAATATAATTTTTAATTTTTAATAATTTATTTAAAATATAAAAAATTCCTAAATATTAATGAATTAATTTTATTTGATAATAACATTTAAAATTTTAATAGATGATTTAATTCATTGATAGGATATGATAGCATGAAATATTTTTCATGTCATGAATGTTAAAAATGAAGATTCATATCATATGTTCTCTAAAAGATAAATGTTAATTCTTTGGAAAATGGCATGGATATTGCCTTAAAAACATTTTCAAAAAATTTAAACAGTAGTAAAATACAATTTCAAAATCATAAGTGATTCATTAAACCTTTTTTAAAAAATTTATATAAGACATGTTTAATGAATAATAATAATTCTATAACAATGAGAGAAATAATTCATATTTTCTTAAAAACATTTTTATTAATTATCAGAAGTACCAAATAGTGTATAATTGTTTTTTACCTTAATTTTTAATGAATATCCATATGATAATAAAATTATTGATTTTCATGATAGATGGATCATTAGAATTAATCATCAATATCATAATCCTAAAATATTCTGATAAATTATATGATTGGGCTATAGAATCATACCACATTAGTTACATTGATTCTTATACCCCTTGGTAGAGAAACATAAAATGAAAAAAATATAACTAGGGTGAATAAATTCAGCATGTTAAATGTAAAAGGTAATTTATAAACACATCATGAAAAAATATGGGTACATAACATAATTTTTGTCTCAAAAAATGAAAATTAAGACAAAATTCGCTTAGTTCTTGAGTAACATTTGAATCTTAACCCAAGGAAATAATAACATAAATGGAAACATTTATTATCTTGAAATGTGGTTGAGTCATGATATATCATGTCATATTATACAATATACAGCACACACACACACAAAAAGAGTGGTGAGTATGACAAAAGTCTCTCAGAAATAATAGTGAGACTGGAAATCCCCTAACCTTCTGTCATGACTTACATCGTACTTATTCAAACCTCATTTATAAAAAATATAAGTTTATTATGAATATATTAATCATTAATAAATATATATCATGCCATATATCAATAATTTAAACAATTATATAAATATCATATATAATCATTATATATTTATTTATATTAATCATTAATATTTGATGATAGGAAATGAAATACACAGTTCATGGAGATGGTAGGTTGTGCATACGCATGAACATTGTTTATTTTATCATATCAAATTTAAAGAAATAAAAGTAAATTATATATACATACATATTATTATTCTTGTATAATTATCATGTCATATGTGTCAAATATTTTTATTAAAAATGCCTTTAATATATCCAATGTATCTCATAAATGAGTCACATCACTTCACAAGGTAGTAGTCCCCTATACAGGCGCACAACATTTTCATATTCCCATAAAATGTAGAGGATTATGGTATGTTTTATTTAATAATTAAATATGAAAAATAAAATAATAAACATTATATAAATCATATATAAATTATAAATCCACTATTTCTACTAACCTTTAAGGTTGGTAATGGAAAAATGAACAATGTTGGTTCATGAGGCGGTAGTCCGTCTTACACAAATGCAATGATTTTGTAAGACATTTGATGGATGTTTTGTAGATGTAGGTGATAACCTTTACATAAATAAATATATTTATTTGGAATCTGATGAGGTTATTATATAATAATTTTATTATAATAATTATTGTCTGTGGAGGAAGAAATAAACTCAAAACACTCATTGATGAATGTTAGCTCTTCTTCGAGTATCCCTATATGGTTTTCACTGAATTCTTGATTGGTTATAATTAAGTACTAAATATGGTATCTATGACTTGGGATGAAACTTCTAAATTTATTCGGTTTGATAATGGTTGATTAAAATGTCTCTATTGTTGTAAATAATTGTAGAGAGTTAGTTCCCTTATATAGTCGAGGAGGAGTGTCATTCTTGTAAATACCTAAATATATTCAATATTGGTAGGTCAATCTTACAACTAGTTTCTCCAAAACTGATAATTAATGGTCTATTGGGATTATATGGGTGATAAAAACCTTCAAAAAACAATGAATTTTTTTTATTAATTTCATTCATTAACTTTTATGTTTCCCTTTTTCTTACCATTTTTTGTTTTTTCACTATGGTAACTAGATTCGTAACCTTGGTAATTTCTCTTATAACACTAGGTGTGAAAAATATTAGAGAGTTTTTACAAAAAATATCCCAATATGATATTAATTTATAAAACTTCTTTCCTTTTTGTGATTTAAGTTAAATTTTACCCAAGCCCAAGTAACGTTCAAAACACCTCTTTAACCGTAACTGCGCTAACCAAGTTTTTGGTATTAATTGTCAATATAGTCATTAGAATAGAATAATTGGTTCATGAACATGAAATAGATGAAATTTATTAATATTAAAACATCACATAATAGATGATAATAATTTAATTAATCTTAAAATAATTAATAATATATCATTTATTATAAAGGAACATTAACGTCAATTTTCACAATATTAATTTAATTCTAATTTTTTTTAAAAAAATAGTATAATCAAATTAAAATATATTATGTTAAAACCTATATAAAAAGATATATTATTTGACATAATTAATGTGAGAAATAAATTCATTAAATTTACTTAAATTTTTATATTTTTTGTATTAGTTATTTTATTCTATTTATTCAGTAATTAATTATTGAGTTAGTGTTTTATATGTGTTTAATTTGTAATTTATTATTTATATATTATGATGAAAATAAATAATTTATCTTTTTATTGTATATAAATAACCTAAAAATGTATTTTGTTTCTGTATCCCAAGGATGAATAGATATTAAAAGTAAAAAAACAATTTTTTTACCTTTTTCTTTACCTAACATATAATATGATGCATATTAAATGGAAATTGGAAATTAATTGATATATTTCAATGAAATTCCAAAAAAATATAGAAATAAATTCAATAAATAAAATTAATTTAATATTTTGGTCATTATCTCTCTTATAATTTAATTCTAACCTCTAGTAAACCCATTTTAACCTCAACCGTCAAAATTAATTTTTCCTTGAATTCAATAATCATTGGGGTAAAAAATTAATATTAACCTATTATAAATTTGAAATTATTTTGATTAAAATTTTGGAATATATTTTTAAAAATTTAAATCACATAAGTGAAAAAAAAATTGATTTTATATTTATTTCTTAGACACGATGAGAAAACATGTTTTTGAAGAGAAACTTTTCATAAGTATCAAATGTTTTTATATCTAAATTAAATATCAAATTTATTAAAATGGTCTAAATTAGATTAATTAACGTAAAATTTATGTAATTTAAATTTCAAAAAAATTTAAAAAATAATATAACTTTATAAATTAAATTATTTAAATGGATATTTTCAATTAAAATTTAGTATTTTTTTACTATTCATCAAGACTGGAAACATTTGTAAAAAATTCCTCAAAATAGTTCTATGGTAATTTTGAAATTATTATTTGAAAAACATAAATAATTTTATCAAATTAATATTCTATAACTTTCAAAATTTAATTTTTTGAAATCTCACAAAAAGAAACACATTTTTTTAGAAAACAATATTATTCAATCATATAAAGATTTTATTGAACATTATGTATTTTTATCAAAATGATTCCTTTTTATAAAAATATTATAATTAATATATAAATTATTTTTATTACTAATCATATCACTATGTTTAATGGTTATGTTATGACAGTCATGTTTAAAAATCTATATTAATAATATATTATCATTTTGTTAAAATTATATGTCGTATGCAACAAAATATGATCCAGTGCTGCATTTTATGAAAGTTGGAAGTAGTATTTCACATAATGAAAACAAAAATTAGTGTTTCATTTAACTCAAGATACAATCAGTGTTTCATTTTAATCAACATATCAAAATTATTAAATTAATTTGAAAAAAAAGTCACCATATAATGGGGTGTAATGTTTAACCCCCACTTAAATTTAATTTTATCCTCTAAAGTCATATTAATCCTAAATGGATTAACATTTGACAATTAATTTTTATAGAACCACATCTTAAAATTTAATAATATAAATTAAATTTATAAAATAAGGTTATAAATATAACACCTGCATGATGTGATTCATAACTATGTTTCCAAATATGAGAATGTAGGTGTGATGTGAATAATTAAAAGTAACAGAAACACAGAGCAAATTATAGAGAGTGATAGAGACCACTAATCACAAGAATGTGGGTAATAAGTTGAAATTTAGTAGTAGAAAACTATAAAAAATAGGTATGAAAAGTTAATTTATTTAATCAAAGAATATTATATTAGGAGAAGTTTTTACTCGAATAGACTTTTTCTAATTGTTGGGGAATTCCTTTTCCATCTAGACCAAGAGCATATGAAAATGTGCATACATTAGGTGTTATTATTTCCTAATCATAGTCTCACTCATTGGTTGGGCCTCGATCAATTTCCACTTAATCTCGTACTCAAAAAATAATGGTTAATTTCTAACTCCAGAAGCACTAATGGATTATAAGATCCCTAAATGGAATTATAAGTCATTATTTATATCATTAGTTATCATCACAACAACAAAAAATTCACATGTTACCCAATATTCATAAATCACGATATGGTGTTGTAAAAAATAATTCACAAAAACATAATCCAATTCCAAATAGAAATCATTCAATAAATTGTAAACCTTATATCCATTACATAAAAAATTTAAAAATAATGTAACAAACATTATCAAACTCAAATTATTATTAATATTCCATACATTATAATGTATCTCTTGATTGTAATATACCAAACATGGAAATACCATCATCATGTATTCTAATTAAAAATGTGAATAACCTGAATTAACATGAAATATTAAGGAAGAAGGTATTGTCTAGGCTTCATCATCTTATTCCCTAATACCTCTTTCCATTCACATTTCCTTTGTAGTCTCTTCATCATTAGTAATATAAACATTAATCATAGAGCCATTCTGATTTTCTTCATGATATTTCCACATAAGATATATATTTTAATAATGCCAATACTTTCTACCTTTAAAATGTTAATCCATTGATTGTACCTTAGGGAGACCAATATTACCATCCATTGTGTTAACTAAACTCTTTATTTTTACTTCTTAGTTACATTATTTATGTTCTCATTTTCTACAGTCAATATATCTTTATGTTCGACTAATAAATTTAATTGGTTTTTTCATTACACATTATTAACATATAGTAAATTGAATATTATTTCTTTCATGACTAACACAAATTAATCTATTTTCAAACTCTTTCTTTCACTTCATTGGTTAGTCTAGTATTTTGTTAAGGTACACATTTTTAATTCAGTTTCAAGAAACCTGATTAGGCATTATCACACCATCCTTTACACTAGTCATGATCCCATTTGGATTCTCATATTAAAATATTATGTCCCGTTAAATTTTAATCTAGTTCCTGCTGGTTCACACAATTATCTATGAATAGAAATCATTATATGAGTAAAGAAAATCCATTTTGGAAACAAATAATCATGAAAATCACTTTTAGGATTTCTAAATCATGACACATCCATATTAATCTATGACTCCTTAGTATTATCTTATTTCTTTAATAATAGTCATATAATTTAATCACTCATAATGGTTCATTAATAGTTGATGAATTTAAAAATAATATCCACAAGGAGTTTAAAACACTGTGTTCACAAAGAACCATTTCCATGCCCCATTTCCTAATTAATTCTATCTTAACACATTTTTTGTGTTGTTATCCCAAGGTACATATGTTGCAGATCCACGTCCACTTGTAGTATCCAAATAGGAATATAACTGTTTTAATTCCACTCAATATATCCTTTACCAAAAATCTATTAAATTTTACCATTCTTTAAATCATCCTTTAACTTATCCTAAGATACATCCCAATACATATCGTTAGAAATATTCCTCAGGGTCTCATTAATTTTTTCTTATCCTAGATTCCAAAGGTTAACTTAAAAATTCCTTTGATTCCAACTGTAGTGCCCAAGGCTTATCATTCATCGATATTACATGTTTTAGATTAATATTAATTATATTACACAAAAATACACACCTGAGGACTATAATATTTTATATCCCTTAGAAACATGGAACATAATATTCTAATCTAGTGAATAATCATAAATGTTACCAAAAAAATTTCTCTCATTTTGTAATCTTCATAGAAATACCTATTATAAACAATTTCATCATAACCTAGCGAATGTAAACATAATAATTGGTGATCTAAGATGATCAGTAAGTGTAAAAAAGATATATTTAAGAATAACATGAATATAAGAGTATGAGAACATAATAATTACATTTGAAAACCATACCCTATTTATGAAAGATCATAATAGTCAGTTATAGAATAAGGATTACCAGTTTCTAAGACATGAATCATAATAAAATCAAAAAACATTATCCCCAAAAGAATAAAATTGGAATAAGACACAGATTTTTCATATAAACATAAGCCTAAAACAACGTATATCAAGGATAACAACCAAGAAATTCATATCATGTTTAGATTTGGCTAACCGCAAATGTACATACTTCAGGATTATGATTACCTCCCACAAAAAATATTTTGAGCTTATTATAAAATCCCTTGTACCCAATTTTATGCATGGGATAACCTCATGTTTACCCTTTGAGATCATATAACATTAATCAATACCAAATGCATTGGAAGTTGATATAGGTATCACCCATGTCATAATGAAAAAAATATTCATTTATGCCATAAGATCATAAACATTCATCAAATCATAATGCATGAAATGGAATGGGTATTATAAAATATTAATAATATCATGAACTATGAAAAGGAGACAGGTTCTTTAATTTAGTCATCATAGAATAACCTGTGAAAATATCAGATTATTATAATTATTTCCTCATGGTATAAGCTATGAAAGAGCAACATATTGGATAAATATCTTACCATTAAAACATAAACCATTCAGAGAAATAATATTTTCATTATCCTTTCATTATATCACAAGTAATGAATATTTAACATCATATTATTCCATCATATAAAGAAAATAATATTGATATGTCATTTAAAACATTTCTCAAGGAAAATATTCTTCCATCTTTGAAAAAAGGATTTTTAAAACAAAAGACACTTTCAAAATGCTTGCCAATTTGAAATCATTAATTTAAAATATAAAAATTTAACATACATTACAATGATATATTTCTTTGGAAAAAATGACAACATTTAAAGGTATCATTAAATCATTGATCGGTCAATATAGTAGGAAATATTTTTCTTGTCATGCATGTGAAAAACAATGATTCCTTTCAAATTTCATGTAATAGCCAAAATAGAATTATTTGGAAAATAAGATGATGATTCCATTTAAAATATTTAAATTAAAAAAATGGGTAAAATGAAATATAAAAATCAAAAGAGTGTAATACTGTATTTTTGAAAACCGTTTTACAGAATATGTTTTGGGAACAAAATAGATTTCTGAGGAAAGAGAGAAATAATGTCAGATTTTAGTAGATTTTTTAACTATCATAATTACCAAAAAGTGTAAAATGGTTCTATTACATGAAAATATCATTAAAAACTATATGACATGAAAATTAATGTGTTTAATGAGACATGGATCATAATATTTTATCATCATAGTCATAATCATAAACAATCTCGATAAAGGATGAGATTTTGACATAAAATATTTTCAAATTGGTAACCTTTATTTGATCTATGCATGAAGTAATAATGTAAAATGATACATAAAAAATAAATATTGAGAATAAATTTTTGATATTACATTTCAAAGGGGCTTTATATACATATCATGAAATAATATGGGTATATTAAATAACATATGTCTCAAAATGGAATGTTGAGAAAAAAAATACATTACTATTATGTGTCTTTTGAATCATGATTACTATAAATAAATAACATCAATGTAAAAATTTACTTTCATAAAATATGTTAAATTCTTGATATATCATGTTATAGAGAATTATATACACCACAAAAAAGGAACAAGTGCTGAATATGGGATAAGATTCATAGAAAGAAATTAAGCCAACAAATCCCCTTACCTTGGGTATTGACATTCATCATACTCATTCAACCAATTTTTATAATAAATAAAATATTATAATACACCAATTAAAAAAATAATTCTTATATATCATACCATATATGATTTTCATATTGTCATTTATTAACAATTCCATTTTAATATTGTGTTTTAGGTATTAACTGCTTCTTTTTCATATATATTTCAAATTTCTATTTTTTCCCTCTTACATTGATCATGGTTTCATTATATCCATAATGTATAACATGATATTATAATCTTATATATTCATTATATATTTATTTATAGTAATCCATAGTATTTAGTGATAGGAAATGAAATACATTGTTCATGGAGATGGAAGGTCATACTTATGCATGGATAATGTTTCCTCTTTCTTATCATATTGATTGAAAGAAAACATAATGATATATATTATCTTTGTAGTATAATTTTACTATAATATATATCACATCTGATTATTAAACACTTTTTTAATACATTCCTTGTAATTCATGAAGGAATCACAATGCTAGTTCATTGTTCACATGAACAATGTTATAATATTCCTAAAAATTACAAATCATGTAGTTATATGTGATATAATAATTCCTGAATCATAATAACATCATAAATATCATATATATCACATAAAAACTATAAATCCGTAATTATGATCAACATTTAATGGTGTTAATTGGAAAGAGAATGACATCGGTTCATGAGGTTGTTGTCCACCGTACACACGAATGATGATTTTGTAAAACATTTGATGGAACCATGTGAGGTCTTATGTAATACCATTAAAATAATAATATATTTCTATACAGAGGATATTGATGAAATTATATAAATATCTTATAATTATAATTGAAGGGGGTGGATGTAACGTTCCGACCTGGGTGCCACACCCTAGTGCCCTGAGTCGGTTGGTTACATGACGTCAAGCACACCTTCTCCAACACCAGAGGCTACCAAACAATAGTGAGGGTAAAATATAGATCATGGGGAGTCTATAGTAAATTTAAAATAATATTAAAATATAAGAAATAAATTAACAATTTCTAAATAATATAACCATAACCAGAATAATACTAGTATTACATGATGGCCGACACAGTAACACAATATCCAAAACTAAAATAATATATATGACCTGCCCAAATATGTGTCAAGTGTCAAAAGAAAAAAAACCAAAATAAATAAATTTAAATATCCTATGGGGGTATCAATACCATATATTGTTCCTTCATCCATAATCCATCCTAGATTAACAATCTAGAATAAGATTATTCCCCTTATATTTTCCTACCAAAATAAAGACTATTCGAGTACTTTTGAGGCATCCTAAGTAGGGTGTGAGTAAAACTCCGGAGGAAACCACCAATTGAATATAAAATAATATCATATCAATAATATTTACTAAATTTTTACAAATAATATTTTTCCTTGGATAAATAAAGTGTAATCAACTTTCATTATTCTTTTATTAACCAAATAAACGCTTGGGTTCCCGAGGACACCTAAAATCTCAATACCATATTCAACCGATGAAAAATTATAAACCATATCTCATAGGAAATTAATAATTCAATAGTACACATGGTATTTCATTATCCATTTCATTACCTTTCACATCACGGTCATTTGGAACAATTTTTCAATGCCCTAATTGTGGGCATTAAATATCATGTCTATCATGTCATGTGTATTTGGAGACTCTTTCCTTTCCCCATAAAATAAAATCACATCATTATTTTGAGGCTCAGTCCCCATCACATTTTCTCTATTATAAATAGCTATTCGGAGCATCAGTCCATGTCCCACACTATCTATCACACATATATCACATATATCACATCATTCTAGGAGAATCAACATTAACCCCTTTTAAAACCATTCACACCATTATATTATATTTTATCTATCAATAAAAATTATGGTTTAAAATTTAATCACATGGAATAAAATGATCACTTCATCATTAAACTATTTTTCATTGTTTAAATCATATATCTCTTTAAACTATTGGGCTTAAACCAGAAATATAATAACACTAGTTGTTAATTAATTGGTAATCACATTAATTGTCCAATTACACAATAAAAATATCCCATCAATTGACTAATTAAACAATATCATTAATTGAACAAATTTCATAACATCATTAATCATTTAATTCAATGTCCCATTAATTAAGAATTGAATAATATCAATTACCAATTAATTATTCCCTAGTTCAAATCAGTTCATAATGACATGGACAATAAATTGATGAATCCCATGATTCCAAAAATTAATTATGAAATTAATTTATATATTCAAGATTAAATTTCCAAACACACCAATTGAAATTTCACAACACAAAAAAAATTATTATTTAATACTATGGAAATTGAATTTAGACAACCTACCATAAGATATATGATGAACACTCACCAACAAAAACCCCAAATTGAAGGGTTACATTAAATTTCACAATGAATAACTAGATATAGGTCCAAAACAAAGATCAAAGATCAAACATATTAGATCAACCCAATTCTATATCTAGATACATAACCAAAAGTGTAAGATATCCCTTCATAAGTTGAGAGGATGACTATAGTGATGGAGGAAACCAATCAGGATGAAAATCTATTACTATGAGAGGGGATTGTCTTTATTCCAGGATTTTAATTGTCAATAATGGAGGTTGTGATGCCTTGGAATCCATATATATGCCTCTAAAATGATAGATATCATATAGTGTTGATTTGGGTAAAATATGGGTGATGTGTGGGGGTTCAATAATTCATAATCAGATTGTGGGGGTTTAAAATTCTATGTACACAATTTCTTATATGGGGTGAATGGATTTTCTTATTAGTGTACCTAACTTTGTTCCTCTTATACCGGAGTCATGTGGTTACTACTAGAATGGAGCATAGATTGAAAAAATCATGCATTATCCAAGTTAATCCTCTATGTTTGGGTTCACATAGTTTTCCTGCATGGGTTCACAGTTTGGGTAAATTGTGTGCTAACCATGCACATCCCCACCTCCTTCTAGTATTCTCTAATTTCACCCAAAAAAATCCTACAGGTATAACCCAAAACGGATATAGTCAAAACAAGGATAAAGAATTACATTTATATGAGCATGAGGCATCTCTATAAAAGGTTGAGATCTTACAATATCCCCAACTTAAAATAATTCATTCTTGAGTTATAATCCCAAAAATATCTATGATTCTAAGGTTAAAATTTCTTGCCACTGAGACTATATATCTTCTTGTATCTCACATGATTCTCCAAAACTCTCCCATGTTTCTACAAAACACAGACTATTAGAACAATATTTCCCAACAATAATTTATCACTAAAATAATACACACGTATCAGATTCTCCTTAAACGGACACATCGGTCTCAATATCAACATCTTCCATATAGATCTCATCAGAAAGGTCATATAGATACCGTTGAAGCAGTGGATCATTAAAAACATAATGTACATAACTATACCTTTTTGGTAGATCCAATCTGAATAGCACTAGCTTTATTCTCTCCACATACACAAATGGTCTAATAATCCTAGGTACCAAAATTCCCTACCTTTTAATACTACGGTGATTGAATCTTGGAGACACCCAAAGGAAGACACGGTCGTCCATTTTAAATTCAAGGTTTCGTGGATGTTTTTCAATATATTAATTCTTTATATAATGAGTCATAGAAATACTTTTCTAAATTAACTGAACCTTCTACGACATCTAAGGAACAAGACTAAGTCACAATAGCTCTAACTCACCTTCCTCCATCAAAAACAGTAGCGATCTACATGCCCTACCATAGACTACCTCATATGGTGTAAGCTTTATAGTATCCTGATATCTGTTGTTATTGGGAAACTCTAAAAAATCATACTCCCTATCATAAGACCCACCATCGTATTGGATACACACCTGAAGCATATCCTCAAGAAGATGTATGGAATGTTGTGACATTCCATATATTTGTTGGTTGAAATTTTTACATTCAATACCTCTCTACTAAGAACCATTTACTATCCTTGATAGATGAATTGTGTAAAATGCATGTCAGGTTTTAAAACTATACTCTATGGACCCCATGAATATGGACTATCTCCCAAGAGGACATATCCCCCAATTGATCTACTAAGAATGTTTCCAACAAATTCATGAAATGTTCTACATTATATAGGCAATCCAAACTATCCAAATAACATAATTCATTAAAGGAGTCCTTGGGATACCCCCCCCCCCAATCCATATAAATGTCATCCCATTTCAATTCCATAATGGTTAAAATCTGTAGTAAGCCACCATGTCATTGATCATCAACATTCACATGTTGGAAGGTGTAGCATCATGTCACAAACCCTGTTGTCTCCATTTTCCTTCCATTCCACCAATACTATAGATGTAGGTCATGGTACATTTTGGTCACACTAGGATGCACTTACAACATCAGGGAATGAAATTATTATGACATATCTTCCTACATACTTGTATATATAACAACCATGTTCCTAACATAGATGATCTTGTCCTCAAATTTGGTCCCATAGGAAGGTGACCCTCCACCTTTCATGGATTTCCCCCAAGGATAAACATTACAGATACTCATACTTATTTACCTAATCCAACTCAAAAGTGTAAACTCCATTGAAATATATTTGAGATTAATATTCCTTTGGACTTTCTAAACCATGACATGAATCTCATCTAATAAATCCATTATCTTCCACTCAAAACTAGATTCCTGAACTACCTAAGTTTGTGTTTTCATACTTAATGTGTTAGCACCACTATTTATTTACAAAGGAATATATGTGAGATCGAAATATAATGATTTCATATAGTCAATTAAACTATAATATCAGATATTCAAATATCATTTTGAAAACATAATGTTTAAATTATTGGGGTCAGTACAGACAGTAAAATGTTTTCCTAACATATAACGATACTAACGATTCATCTGTAAACCACTAGAACTAACATGATGTTTTGTGTAGTGTATTTTTATTCATGTGGAAGAAACTATAAATACCCATAAATTACAACTTAATTTCCAAAAAACAACCCTGATCCAAGAATGATCTGAATAAGAATTAGAAAACTCAATATACTCCTCGGTTAGCTTGGGTAAGATCAATGTTAGTTCCATTTTGATGTTCCTTTTTCACTCGTATAAAGCATTCTCACATGCTCAAGAACATTAAAACTATGTCCAATTATTGGTGAATCCTTAAATTGATGATGCCTAATGGGGAAATACATATACGATGCACAGATAATATCCTCTTAAACATAGAAAATTATGGATATCAAAAAAAATTCTTCGAATGGTGCCAAGATATCTATGTCATCACCTTCTCTTGGTAAACTAACACACCTTACACTGAGATAATGTTATCTAAGAAATGTATTGAATCAATCTAAAACTAACACTAAGATTGCATTTCATATATTCTACTCCCTCTCAGTGTTCTCTTGAATATGTCAAGATATTATCTATGATTATCACGAGTCTTGGAGTATACCAAGATGTGATCCAAAAACACTACCAAAAATTGTTCTAGGTACATGAGGATGATTATAATCATCTAGGACATAAATAATACCGGTGTATTTCTCAATTTGAATGACATTAGGATAAACTCATAATGTCCACACCTACTTTTGAATGCTTTCTGAGGTATATCAAAATGTAGAACTCTCAAATGATGATAGACCGATCTCATGTCCATAATTTAGAGAAATATCTCCCCTTAAATGGTCAAATAGGTTTTCAATACATGGAAGAGGATACCAGTTCCATACAATCATTTTTCTCACCTTCTGGTAATCAATGCACAAGCACAATGTCTCATCAACCTTATTAGAAAACCAAATTAAAGAAACCCAAAGCAATGCACTGATATGGATAAACGATTTATCAATCTACTCATCAAATAGAGTATTATTCTATTGAATCTCTATTGGTGACATCCTAAATGGTGTAATAGAAACTTTCCTAGCCCTTAGAATTATATCAATTGTAAATTTGAAATATCTCTCAAGTTTAATCCTTGAGAAGTACTCAAAAAACATCCTTTATTTAGTCTACTATAGGTGTAGAGACATCATGTATCAAACCCCCATCATTATAAAATAGACATTCCACTTGGGTGGTGAGCTACCCTAGTTTCTGATGAACTAGCCTTGCACAACCCTCCTTGATATCCCATTCTCCCCAGGTGTACATGATCCTCACCCTAAGGAGACATAAATATTACTATCATGTAGTAAAACATAATGTGGCCACTATATTCTACTAAATAATCCATACCAATGACTAGGTGAAAGCCTAATTAGTCATGGATGCAATGATCCCAAAGAAAATGATACACCCCATCCTCAAGAGAACACCCCATTCACAAACAGGTGTATCTCAACTTTAATACCATTGTTGTATTAATCATCATAGCCCCACTCAAAATCTCCACTAAAAAACTAAACCCTTTAACAATTTGTGTAGATATAAAATAATGAGAGTTTCCAATATCAAATAATTAACTAGATAGTTTAGAATCTGTATATATAGTCTCTATAAATATAGACGATCTATCATTTATATCCAAATGTGTTTGATGAATATAATGAAAAAATCTTACTGATCTTAATTTTAATGGAGGTTGAGTACACTATTATGTATCACTCTTCTGATATGGGTGATCTTCCCTAGAATAACCACATCCACTGCATCTACTACCACAACTAGTAGAACTCCAACTGCCAAACTGATATTGTGTAGAAGAACCCCTTCCCACACTCTGGTTCTGCCTAGTTTCTTCAACACTACCCATATTTCATGGGTTCCTACAGAACCTATGTATATGTATCATCCTATCATAATCTCATCACTCTATATGTGGGAGAGGTCAATGGATATAAAAGTGGCTCAGGGTACCATAATGATCACTGAGCACATTGGTAAGATCCTGAGAAACTGATCCTTACCCCAAGACACTCTTCTATACAAATCCTGGGTTATAATTATTGTTGTGATGCTTCGAACCCTCAAAATATGTACCTATATATCATCTAGGAGAATTAACATTTCCTCGACAAGAATCATACTTCATGTTCCCCTCAGATATGAGAGCCTGATCTATATCCTCATTGACCTTCTTCAACCAAATGTTGTTATCTTTGGACATAATATCACAGTTATTTCCATCCATGGAATGACTTCCCATAACTATAACATTCCCTTAAAGCACTAGGGAAAAGTGATGAAAGTTATTAAAGTTACATACATAGTATATAACGCTAATAATCCCCTACGTCAGACAAAAAAAAAATTCTTCCCTCTCCTATCAAATTGTCTCCAGAAATAAGATTTATAGGACCTTATTCAAAAATTCCTTACATAACATATCATCTTCCTACCCTATCACATCTTGAACATCTGACCAATGATTCACATATTCACATAACATATAAGCTACTAAATTGACCATCTTATAATTAGGAGTCTCTAATTAGTATGGTATTGTATGTATGTACACATTACAGAACTCATCTACCTCACTTCTACCTTCTATGGATAATGTAGAGGGTGTTGAAACTAAAAATACCTTGTTAGGTCAGACATAATATTCATAATCCATGTTGGGTCCCTCGTAAAAAACAACATAAAGTGAGAAATTTTATTAGGAAACTGGTATTCGAATCCTTCACCTGACACTATCAATGTCTCATGTTCTACTCTTGTTGGATCATTTCTAACCATAACTTCTGATTTTCCTATCAATAATCGTCATCATGGATGACTATATCTACAATTCCAAACACACATCACTAGACACATTACACAACATTATCACATTTATGTTAGAGGGATTCCAAATAATTCCTGAGAATATATTCTCTCAAAACCCACTAAACAGTCAAAACTAAGTTTCTATCACTACCCTTAACAATCTTATATCTAGGACTTGGTTAACAAGGGGTAAAAACATTCTCATTATCCTATTTCTCAATAGACCCTCAATAAAACACATTTTTTATCACTTTTAAAACTTTTAATTTCCCATCAAGAACCATTTACAGTTTAATTACATAGTAAAGGAAAAAAAATAAAATTTAATAACATATTCAACACAAGATTTTCTCATGCATGACTAAAATGATGCATGTCACATAATAATGAAGAGTACCTGGGATGATACTTCCATTCTCAACTCTCATTCCATACAAGTCCATGAGCCAAATCTTATAAAATCTTACAAAAATTAATCAAATCACAAAATAAGTTCATCACATTAGGTTAAATAAAATAAAAATATAACAACGCACATCAATAACAGCAGTCCCACCCTAAGAGCATGGCTTTTACCATCGTAGAAGGGTTATCTACTCCCATCCATGATCCCTTAACCAAGGCCTGATTCATCATATTCTCTTGTATGACTTTCCAAAATAGTAAAATAAATGAAAATAAAATAAAACTAATCGGATACCACTATGTAACATCCCATCCAAGGTACAATACATTGGTTCCCCAATCCAGTCATTTAGATGACCTCAAGAACACCACTACATATGACATTGGCTACCGACTAGTAGTGAGGGTATAATATCAATAATGGGAAGACTAAACTGACTTTATAAAAGAGGCAAAAATTATAAATAAATAATCCATATCCAAATGACATAACCACAACAAGTTTAATACCACAATCACATGATGAACAAGACATGAAGAAAATATACAAAACAAAAATAGTAGATTTGACATGCCAAATTCTAGGTCAAGTGTCAAAGGAAAAACCCAAAAATAAACCCACTAAAAACACCCATGTGCATCCCGATACTAATTCTGGTTCCCTCATCCATACCCTATCAAAATTTAGCGATATAATAGATGACACATTCCCTTATCCTGTCCTATAAAGATGAAGACTATTTAGATTCTGATTTCAAATCCAATGTAGGGAATGAGTATAACTCATTATACCACCACTAACGACATCTAATCCAATATCCTGTCAAAAATAGTAGATAAATATGTACAAATAAAAAAAGTTATATGAATAAATAAATAGGTATAACATTCTATTATCACTTAATTAACAATATAATCCCCCAGGATCCTGAGGACACCCAATCTCTTAAAACATACTTTTACAATGTTAGAGTCTAGACTATATCACATCATAAATTCACAATTCATAAATAAAAATGGGATTTCATTATCTATTTCATTTAATTTCACATAGAAATCATTTGGAACCATTGTCAAATGCCAATATCATGGTCATTAAACATCATATCTAGAACCTCGTGTGTATTTGGATCCTTATTTTTTATCCCAGAATTCATGTAACATGGGTATTTTGAGCCTCAATCCATGTCCCGTAATCGCTATCACAAATGGGTATTTGGATCCTCTTTCCCTCTCTAAAAATCATTGTCACACATATATCATATAAATAACATCATTCACGTCAAATCAACATGAACCCTTTTTATCATCTTTAATATCATGAGATTCCATTTAAACTATGAAAAAAAATCTTGGTCAATACTTTAATCACATGGAATAATATGAGGAATTTACTATTAAACCATTTTTCATTAGTTAAATTATATAACACTTTTACCCATTAAGGTTAATCCAAACATCCTAGAAGACTTATTTTATGTTAATTCATAAACACATTAATTAACCAATTACACAATTCTAATATAAAATTATTTTAAAAATTGCACAATATCATTAATTTAACAAACATCATAACCTCTTTAATCATTCAATTCAATGTACCATCATTCAAAAATTTGTTGATAATAATTACCAATTAATTTTTTTAAATTTCGATACATTTTACAATCATAAGGACAATAAATTAATTCATCATGTAATTCCATAAATTAATTAATAAATCAATTTATTAAATTCAATATTAAATTACCAAACATTCTAATTAAAAATTTACAACACAAACATAAAATTGTATTTCAAGACTATGGGAACTGGATTTAGACCACCTACCTCAACATTGATTATGAATACTCACCAAATGAAAACCCTAAATTCAAGTGGAACGCCTAATTCCACAACAATGAACAAGATCTAGATTAAAAAATAGATTGAAGGTGAAATGGATTTGACCTAAAAAAACCAAGATATATATCCATATCCAATAGAGGGAAACATCGACTCAAAATAGTAGTTGAGGAGGGGAGGGTTAGAGGAAATGAATTAGGATGTTAATAATTTACTCAAAGAAGTGTAAACCTTTTATATGATCTTTTAATCATTAAGAGCAGCAGTTTAAAGGACTTGGAATCCATCTGAGAGCCTCCATTCATGATTGAGATTTTTTAGGGTCGAGTTGTGTTTCCCTTGGGAAATGTTTGAGAGGTTTGGGAAATTGTAATCTAATGTTTGGTTGTTTAAAATTCAGTGTGCATTGTTTCATATATGTGGTTCATGGTTTTCTTTAACTATAAACCCAATAGTGTTCCTCCTCTCATAGGGTCTCGTGGTTAATACTAGAAATGAAATGGGTTTGAAAAACCATTCCCCATATTTTTGAATTCCCTCTATTTATGTTTACACGGTTTTCTATCATGGGAACATAATTAATGAAAATATTTCACTAGTCTTTCACTGGCACACTTCCTTCCAAAAATTCCCTAATTTCACCTAAGAACTCACAAATTTTATACCCAAAAAGGATTTATTAAAAATAGGTTAAAATGAATACCTATAAAAGATATCAATACATGTCAATAAATGGTAGGGAATTTATACTTGAGGATGAAATAAAATGAAAACCTTCGTTGATGAATGGTACCTCTTCCTCAGGTATTGTCCTTGGATTTCCGCTATGTCTTTCTTGGTATCTCTTTTGTACAAAATAAGGACTCATGGAAAAGGGGATGGGATTTTGGAAGTTAATTTTGAAAATATTGGTAGACCCAAATGCCTTGAGTGGTTTGAATAATTATGGAGAGTGTGTTCTCTTTTATAATTGAGGAGGAGTGGAATTCTAGTAAATACTCAAATATATTCACTATTGGTGGGTAAATGTTACCTCAAGTGGCTCAAAAAATGATAATTAAAGTTGTTTTTTGGATTATATGGCCTAAAAAACCCCAAAACACAATTAAACAAACTTTTTAATCATTTTATTCTAAAAATTATATGATTTGTTTTTTTTCCTATTTTGGGTTTTTTACTACGGTAACATGATTTCTAGTGATGGATATTTATCCTTTAAGATTAAATAAGATGGTGACATATTAGATTTTTTTATCCACTTATTCTAAATATGATATCTTATTTATAAATTAAAAATGTTATTTGTGTCTTACATTAAATTTAACACAAGCATGAGTAATATACAAATATATGGCCTTAACCATAACTGCACTAACCAAGATTTTCTTATTTAACCGTCCATATAGTCATTATAATAGAAACATTGTTTGATGAATGGAACATAGTTTAAATTTTATTTATATTTACACATAAATTTACATCATATAGGTTTTTAGTAACTATAAATTAATTAATATAATATCATTTATTAAAAAATAATATTAATTTCATTTTTGACATTATTAATTTTATTTGAATTTTAAAATAGAAAAAATAATAGAATTAGAATATGTTATTTTCATACCTATATGTCGTTATATATTCAACCAAAAAATTAATTTAAGACAAATATACACCCAATTTACTTCAATTTGTTTAATTTTAATATCATTTAATTTTTTTATGAACTAAATAATTTCTCAGTTCGGTATTCTTATGGATTTTAAGTAGTTATTTTTTCTCCAAAATTTAATAATAAATGTTTGTGATTAAAAAATAATTTATCTTTTGAAAAAGATAAATTTAACTGAACAAATTTTCTTTCCTTTCTCATGGCTTTATATATATAACGTTATAAAAGCATCTATTTTATCATTTTCATTACTCATCTTATTATATGGATCATATTCATGGGAAAGTGGGAATAAATTACCATATTTATTAAAATTTGATTGTATATTTCTAAATAAACTCATTAAATATATTTAATATTATATATTAGATAATTCTCACTCTTATCAAAATTTTTAAACCTGAGTAAACCCATTTATTCCTTAACCACAATAAACAATATTTTTATTTCATTCACTATAATTTTTTGTCAAAATTATATTAATATTAGTATACATTATAAATTAGGATGATTAATAATATGAAATGTATTATTCTAAATTCCATTCAAATATGTAGAAAAATTTAATATAACATTAACCCCACAGGCAAGACGAAAAAGCAGGCTTCTAAAGAGAAAATGTTCAAAAGTTATAAATGTTTTTATATCTAAATTCAAAATTAAATTGATTACATTGGGATCAACTACATTGAAAATATAAAATTGATCGAATTTGAATTTTAAAAACAATATAAAATATAATATAACTTATAAAATATTTATAATAAATAGATGTTTTCAATTAAAATTGTGTATTTTTTAACTATTCAAAAAATACGAAACATATTAGAAAAATCCAAAAAAATAAAACTAAAATTATTTTGAAATTATATTTTCATAAATTTTATTATTTTATCAAGTTAAAATCATAAAATATTTAAAAATCTATTTTATTAAAATTCAAAAAAATTATCTAAAAGCATTTCTTTAGAAAATTGTATTTTAGAATCATATATTTTTTATTGAAAATTTTGTATTTTTTTCAATTTTTTCATTTATGTAAAATAATAATAAATAATATTAAAAAATATTAATTACTATTCATATATAAATATTTAACAACTATGTTATAACATTCAAATTTAAATAACTATATTAAAATTTGATCTGGGTTTTGTTAAAATATAGTGTCGTGTGAAATGCAAGCTATACCGGGGTTGATTGTAAGGAATGATTGACATTGTCTTTCGTATAACGTAATAGAAACTCAATGTTGTGTGTAACTGAAGATAAAATAATTATTTCAGGTAGAAAAACATTTCAAATGATTAAATTAATTTGAATACAAGGATATCACAAAATCTCAGGGTGTTACAGTAAACACTCATCTTCTAAGGGATAATCAAACATGATGGTACACCTATTAAGAATATCATGAAAATACATCCATGATATAATAAATACATACAACATGGTTTAGAATAATAATACTAGAATATAATCTCGTCATGATAATATAGTATCACCGTATAACAATTTGTGATCAATATAAATCCTAGAAGAAAGATACTCTAGAAAAAACCATGGAATCAAAGATTATATATCAGTATCATGGGATACACTAACCCACAAAAAAACATCATAAAAATTATCTAAATGGTATGAAATCACAATAATAAAAAATGAAACAAGTTTATACATGGGTCTCAAATAGTATGAATCTTCACACCTCAAGTGTGTTTACAAATTACTCAAAAGATCAATCAGGGATTAAAGTGGAAACTTTATTTGATACCCATGGAGAACTACCTCACATGTCTAAGATGATTAAATTTATTTATGGTTTAAAATGAACAAGTTATAAAAATAGATACCCAAAAATATTAATTTCAAAGAATGTTTTTATATAATTAAATGATTTATGGATTCTATTAATGAAAATAGTTCAAACTTATATCGAAGAAGGGGATTCAGTTCATTGGATGCATTTTTAGTTCAAAAAAGGATAATGAATACCTTATACATACTTGAAGAGTACCTCAATTTTAAAAAATGAACAATTATCAATTAATAGTTAATTAATAGAAAATATAGCCAATAAGATATTCACGAAGAATAAAGTCTCAATATGATCAATCAAAAAAAACATACCAAGAAATGACCACCATTCACATGGGGACATGCATTGGTCAATGGTATTTTTTCACCACATAAAATCCACATCCAATATACCAAATTATCACCAATGGATTTTATTTATACCATTAATCCTCCCTCATAAAGAGTTCTAGGAAGGTGATCAATAAATTCATACACATGAAACATCTATATTCGGTGGTAGATCATGATTTTCTTAGGAGACATCCTAAACATTATATATCATTCAAAAGTCAAGGAATAATGGAACAATATGTAATAATATCTATGTAGAGAATATATTCATGAAAATATATTACGGAATAAGAAGAATTTGGATTTGATCTAGAAAAAAAATCCCCATTCATGTGTCATAGGATGGATCCTTTCTTGAATAACCAAGGAGGTATGAATGAAATATATTTATAGTCAATAAGGGATGTATCAAATTCAAAATTGGGGCCTTGGGGTTTTAAATTTTTTGCTATAAATGGTCCAAATTGAGTGGAATTAAATATTTGAGGTGTAAATTTAATGTACTCTTGGCCTATCAACATTAGAGAGCTAGAGGGACTCACTGGATGACTAGTGATTGGCCTTTGGTCAACTGGTGTTCAAAGTAGAACCTCCATTGTTTTTCTAGCACCAATGGAAAGATGATAAAGTATTCAAAAACAAATAACCTACTAAAAATGCATTACATTCGATCGAAGCTTTATAGGAACCATAATCCAATTCTTTACCCTATCCTTCCACCATTAACAATCAAACTCTTTGTCACTAATCATTAAACTCATAAAACACCCAAATCATAGAATAAAAAAGTGGATAATTTTCTATAACTCAAAATATATCCAACATAAAAATAGGTGAGGGTGTTATAATTCTCCCTATTTAATTAATTCTAATATTCATAAGTACCTTAAAAGTTATACTAAAAAGTCTCATGTAATTGATCTATAACATCAACCATGTAATCCCAAATCTACTCTTAGATATCTCCATAATGACATTGAATTGAAGAAATTGGTATCACCTTCCCTCATAAGACTTTCTTTCTCCAATATATGATCTTCACTAATCGATCTATGTAAATATTTCATGATCCATCTCAACATCATCATAGTCAGTACTATGAGTTGACTAGGTCATGTAACTCTGATGTTTAGATACAATAAATACATCATGCAATCCTAAGTAGTGATAAGAAAAATCCAAATTTTACACCACAGTCTAAACCCACTTGGTAAACTCAAAGGGTCAAAATTTTTACAATAGTAGATTTTTTTTCGACCGCAAACATTGATGGCCTAACTAAGGATTCACAATCAGGAAAATTGAATCACCTTCAATGAACTCCAAAGGTCTCCTATAGTGGTTTTAATATGAATTCCTATTACTATGATCTATAACCAACCTCTCCCAAATATAATACACTATCTCAAAATGTATCCTATATGATATTGTTCCCCACTACTACTACCATACTTGCCTCATTGGAAAAATGTGTTAAATGATATGAAATTATAAATATAATCTCATAATGTAACATATGAATCAAATCCATGTAATTTTTATTTTATATGAGCTAAGATAGATCTTGGTATAATTCATTGCTTCGAAGATGTTTACAACACAATACTAGATCATATCTTCCAATATAAAAATCATCTACGCTAATTGTTCTTCTGTTGAGGGGAGGTACGATTTTAGAATCATAGTGGATTGATTAATGAATTCTTCAATCCATCAAAAAATTGTGATATAAAAAGTTAATCCATATTAGAAAATTTTCTTAAAGGAACTCCATGAATGAAAACAATACCATGGATAGCTTTCATTTTTAACTTGTATACCTATTAAGCCTCACCAATCAGTAATATATGAGAATCACTCTTTTTATGGTAAACAATCTCCCAAAAAGAATCACATATCATTGGGGTCTCGGTTAACCTAGTGAAAAATTCCACTATGATTTCATCCCACTTCCACATGTTCATAGGATGTGGTTGTAGAAAACATCTAGGATTTTATTTCAATTAATTTATACTATATAAGGTAATGTTTTAGGAAATAAATATAGTAATGTCCCTCCTCATCCTTATACATCAGAACTACCACCTGAAGTAATGGAACATCTTTCTTAAACTAAGATTCACAACCAATTTTGAGGTATGGAAGTATCTCATCATATATTACTTGAGATAAGGATAGAGAAACTCTCAAATGTACTAGGATCACGTAATCCTAGTCTAATGACCACACAAGTATTGGGTCACCACCTGTTAGCTATTCTCACATCACAGTTAACTCTAAATCAGTCTCATGTCCTACCATAATGGGGTCCACTAATGAATATCTGACCAAAATGGATCACATGTGATCAAACCTTGTTCCTTAAAAACATCCATCCTCCAATCAGAAATCATTCGCATTATTCCCCACTATTCCTCCAAAAGTAATTAACCAAGATCCTGAGCAAAATATGTCATTTGGATAAGAGAATATTCAATTATGTTGCATTTTATTGGTGCATAGGTCATCTGAAATTTGAAATTCTTTAAATTCCCAACACATTAAAACTACTAGATGCTTATGTACTATTGTGAGATGTTATATAGAGATATATTATGATCTGGGTGGACAAAAAACTCCCTAAAATGTGATAATTTCTCCAAAACATCAATGAAAAGACAATGATTGCGTCATCCAAGTAATGGTTAGGATGGTTATACTATTCTGGTCACAACTGAATTGACCTATAAGCTACCACCAACTTGTTATGCATAGTAATTCCCCAAGAACAACTCATAATTCTTCATAGTAAATATCACATACCATCCTAAGAATAAAAAATATTATCATTGGATCTCTATTTAACTTCATCTTCACTACTAAAAAATCCATCGTAGACTGGTTTGAAACCATAATAATCACCCCTTTCGTCATCAGTGTAGTCATGGGTGATAATAAATGTGTTAATTCACATGTAAAATTATGGTAATATCCCAAAAAACATTAAATTCTGATGATCTCAAACATGTTATGGTGACATTTCCAAGATATTACTTCTTAAAATTTCTCTCAACCTATGAATATACATATCTCAAACACCCCATGCCCAAATAACTTTACCCCTAAAATCAAAAAGATTCACTCAGACAGCATAGTTGATAGAAAATGATCTTGATGCTTATATAAGACTGTATAGAGATGTCTGACATGTTTTTTCATAGTTGGTAGGTAAATGGCTATGTCATCAAGGAACACTAGGATGAATAAGGAAATAAATGGATGGATGGTATTGTTCATAAAATCCATAGACGCCTTCAATTCATTTTTTTATTCAAATGGAATCATTACATAATTTTATATCCCATACTTACTCTAATACACCATATTTGGGATTTCCTTCTCGCTAACATGAAACTTGAGATATCCCAATCAGAGATCAATCATAGAGAATCATATGGTTCCACAAAACCAACCAAAGAGATCATTGATCCTATGAAAAGGATATTTATACATAACTACCAAATTATTTATCTTCTATTCATGTATACAAATTCAAAGACTATTATATAACTTCTTAGTGAATAAAATAGTTTCACCCAAAAATTATGCATTTGACGTGTTAAATCCCTTCTATTTAATGTTTCCAAGATGTATATTGATCACCTAAAACTTGGTCGATTCCTTATAAGAATGGCATATCTAAATCGTTCTCATACCTATAATGATTTATATATTAAACTCAAATCACTTATCATGGGGGATTCTTATGAATATAACATCGAATACACCCTGATAGAGATCCTCAACTAGAGTAAAATACATAGGAAAAACCATTGATCCTACTGAAAGAGTTAGGAATACAATATATTCCATATTCTTCCTAATTTATCTTAACTCCAGACCCAATATACCTTCTCCCAACTCTCACATATCTATCATTATGAAATTATCTCCCTTGGGTGATTTAATTGATATTCATCACTAATAGGATCCAATGTGGTCTTTATATTTGGTCAGCTGGACCATGAAAATAATCAAATTAATGCTCGTCATCTAAATAATTTTAAATCCCAAATTATTTATATAACCCATAATGAATATATGACACTCCTTGAATAACATAATATAGTCTACATTCATTCTCAATTGTGTATTAAGGGAAATAAAATCTTAATACTAATTGAACTGTAAGTCTTATCCCGAAAAAAATTGTGAAGTTCTAATGTAATGGAAGATATCAGAATAAAAATTGAAGTTGATAGTGTAGAATTTATCAAGACCATAACATGAAATGTATTTTATCCCTCACCACCATCTATCAGAGTTGGATCTGCTACATATACATGGCCTCCCTCATCATCACAACCCTATAACATAAAGCCAAGACAGGCCTGATTTATTTTCATATGAGCCAAATTCTAATCACCCTAACTAGATCCATGGGTTTTAGATCACATCCTTCCTAAAAACATCTATAATATTTTCTTGAAAACCCTAGAGGAAAATTTTTTGTGATGAACCATCTTTCCAAATTGTCCACACATTCTCTAAGGTTTTGTAATTTGATCATGTCTACAAATAATGTAGTTTATGAATTATGTAGCACCTCTTAAAGGGGATAAAGGATCCAAATTTGGATCTACCTATATGATAATACACTATTTCATGTCCTCATCCATCCACTTCCTTATAATATAAGAAGAACTTTCCATTGATCATGGAGGTCCACCTACTTGAGTGCTTAAGGGAGGAAGAAATACAACTTCTTGATCCTCTTACATGACCTTATAAATAGTATAGACCCTGTGAAGAACCCATGGGTATGATGTTTGTTGATCATTCTAACCTACCATTTTATGTCAATATGAATACCTACATTGAATATTAATTTTCCCTTATTTTTATCATTTTTATCAAAGAGAATATAAAACAAAGTAACTCAATGAATCAAGAGGATTTTGTGGATAATATCATTCATCCCTACTATTGCTATAATAAATAGTACTCTCATTCAAACATTATCATGTCAGGAACTAATTCATCAAATAATAGGTCCTTGATGGAATTCAATAAGAGACACTCACAGCATCTATCCAAATCCATCAATCCACTCTATCATAAATTCTGTCTTTATAGAATTAATTCTTCTAAATTCACCTGCATATCCTCATGTGTGTTAATTTGGTTAATGAAACACTTTAATATAACTATCCAATCATTTTTATCCTTTGGCCCTCAAATCGCATAAATATATATTTCCTTCAAAAGTTGGAAGTCTATAGTATAGTCAAACATGGACCGCAGTTCCCTTCATCCATGAATTAGTACAATTGGGAGGACTCCTATTGGAATACGGACCACATACTGTAGTAACAGAATAGGTGTGGGAGGGTTCTCTAATACACCTTCCCACATATTATGCGATGGTTTAGGGTAATCCTTTAAAATGGGAGATTATTAATCCATATTATTTGTTGTTCCTTTCAGTATCCTTTGGAATAAATCTACTCCAATGTGAAAGAAACATTTAAGAAAAACCAAAGTCATTAGGATATGTCCAAATCAATTTATAGGATTACAAACAGTTCACCTAGGATCCTACCCAAAACATAAGGTTTAAATATCTTATAACTAACCATGGTGTCCATCCTTTCATTTTAGTCATAATCAAATATATATTGAAAACATATCCTTATGCTCAAGTTAAACTAATTAATTTCAATAAATATATTACATAGGTATCAAAAAAAAATATCACTCAATAAAAGTATACAATTCTATACCAAACAGATATAATACATTTTCATCTCAAAAAATGTGTATATATATAGAATTTGATCTAACGTTCTTAATCAAGATGCATAAAAGCACCCAAATTCCATGAAATAATAATAGTAATTTTTTCAATAGTAACTCAGAGGTCCATTACACATGATAATGAAATGAACCTGGAAACTTCCCTACCTAATTCATGTAAAACCTACATCCTATGCAACATGTCATAGGATAGTCAATTGAAATGAAAAAATGACCTCTGATTTCATTTTTATAAAGACATGATCTAAACAATTGGTTCTAAGATCGAGATCCACAATGACTCATTTACACTTACATGTATACAAAAGGTTGTCAACTAGAAGTAAGGATCCAAATTTATTCAATTGTGAGACTGTACTCACAGTATCATACATAGACTCCATATATAGTTAAATTATAAAATACTAAAAAACAATGTGTAATAGTAATTAATCTTAATGTAATATAAAATGGTAAAAATATCATACAAATAAATAAGTGGTCACCCATCAAGGAATCCTAAACATAATATATAGATTGAAAGTAAATAATTACCACTATGGAAACCTCAAGAGTACATATCAGTACTACTCAAGGATCCAATCTCCTTTGATCAACAATCTTACATGGGACCATATCCTTTACCTATATTCCTATACATGAATTCTCTACATTTGGAGAGAATCCTTTACATGAAATTAGTAATAAAAACTAGTAGGACACCATAAATAGATCCTATAAATGTGCTCCAAAGTATAGTGGGCTTATGTCACAATAATAATAAATTCATAAAGAATCATAAAGAATCAAATGCCAACCTTTCATGTGCTAACCGATCCACCACAAGTTTGTACCTTTACCACTTCATCCACATGATAGAATTAAAATTAGAAGATTTAAAAAGTGATCAAGAACAATATTAAATGATAATGGAAATGCTATTCACTATACTCTAGGAATTTATTATCATTTCGGGTTGTAAGATTTACTAAAGAACCTAAATGTTGTATCCACAAGGCATCAAGTTCAGAATAATTACTCTGTATCCTCAAGGAATCATGTTTACGGATGTGCCATAAGTGCTTCCTGCTCTTTCACTATTTTTATATCCACCATCCTTATCATCACAAGCCATGTGCACTCACCCTCTAAGGGATAATTATACCACGATGACACACCTAGTATAAATACCATGGAAATACCTCCAAGGGAAGGTAAATATATTTAATATGAAGGAGTGCAATAAAAAAACCTAACAAATATACATGAAAATATTCTAAATAGCATATAACAATGTGTATCTGACATTAGTAATGGTAAAAGTATACTCTACAAATTATAATGGAATCAATGATCATATATGGTTATCATGGACTATATAAACACCCATAAGAAAAAATCATCAAAACATGGTCTATGAGGTATTCCATTTTAATATGAATGTAATTAAAATGATTATAAAAATACATCAAATGGTATGGAACATTCTACCTCAATTTCATTGATTATGTACTCAAAATTTCAAAAAAGGTTCGAATCTTGAACCTTATTGTGCACCTATGGATAACTAAATTGCATGGCTAAAATAAATAGCATGGGTTCTAGTTCATAAAAATAATGTTTAAAAATAATTATCCATGGAGATTCCATGTAAATAATAATGTAATAGAGATACATCTCTCATATATTCAATAAATGGTTATCTTTATGTGTTATGTCAGAGATGATGACCCCAATTCACCAGCTACATTATCCATTGAAGAACAGACCATGAATTCATCATAAATTACATAAGAGAACCTCAGGTGTAACTTATGAACACTGATAAATTTAGAAAAAATCATGAGAAAATAGATCAAATATGATATTAATGAATAAATTTTCTATATGATCAATCTAAGGATTATTTCCCAATAATGTCCATAATTCTTATGGGATCATGATTTGGTCAATGGAATGTCATCTACAAATCAAATCCACTAACAATATGGAAACTTATTATCAATAGATTTTATTTCTATCATTCATTTTCCATCAATAAGATGTATAGAAATATGATAAACAAATTCATACCCAGAAGATGTGTATATTAAATGGTAGATCTTGATTTATCGATAATCATTGTGAAAACACTAGATGTGGCACTAGTAAAAAAATGGAATAATTTGACATTAGATTCAAATAGAAATAGTATATCCATAAATAATTCAATCATATATATTTAATAATAAATTGAAATTTGGGTAGATATAGAGTTAACACACCATTAGAAATTCAATTACTCAATCCAATTATGCATAACCAAGCGAAGATGAATGAAAGAGAACTAGAGTCTATAAGGGAGGTATGTTGTTCAAAATAAGGTAATTGAGGCCCTAATTGTGTATTTAAAATGTTCAAAATTATGTTTAAATAAAAATATATGGGGTTCATTTAATGAACTCATATCCTAAGTGCACCAGTGTCATAGTGAAACTTACCAGTTGGCCGGTGGAACTGCCAGCTTGTTGGTGACTAGCCTCCAGCAGGCTAGTTTACTAGGAAGAATCTTTTCGATTCTACTAGTACCCTAATTCTGCTAGTAGAGTCTACTGATGGTATAGTGGTAACCTTATAGCCACTACAAGTTAATTCCTCCACTCATATCTTCCACAATTAATTATTAGACTCTCTATCACTAATAATCATCCTCTAAAACACCCTTAAAATATGATAACAACAAGATAATCAAGATATGTTTATCCTCAAATAATCTCATACATCAAAACTTGTGAGTATATTACAAGATGACATGACTCCTTTTAAAAATAAATTCTATTTATGTAAATCATATTTAATGAATCATAATAAAATAATTTTATGATCAAGTTTTAAAATCAAGGTGGTCAGGTTGAGTTTATTTGATGATTGGAAAATGTTTCATATTGGGAATGGTAAAAATATATTACGATTGATGGTATATTTATTTATATTTTATGGAATATAATTTTATTTCTGAAATTATAAAATTTTGGAATTAAAAATTAATTATAATAATTCAGTGGTTTTTAAAAACAAAAGTATATATATATATGGTGAAAAAGTAAAATCCCTGATAAAGAATAATATTTTGAGAATATTTTTTGAATTAATAATGATGTAAAATATTTTAGAAGAGTAATTCTCATTCGGTCCAAAAAACTACATTGAATGACAAACTGATTTGTGAAAATATTATAAATAAGGAGAGATCATGTATAAAAATTTTCAATTATGTCAAATATGAGCATTGGAAGAGAAAAATAGGGGGAAGAACACCCTACCAAAGAAGAATGGGAAGAGTAAACATAAATAATCATACACAATGAGATGAGGCCAAGGAATTCCTTATTATATATGATGAATTTTGGTGTTCCCTAAATAAATAATAGAATATAATTAACATGTAAATAAATTGTAATTACATGTTTAATAATACATTTAAATAGTCATTTATAGTTATCATAATATGTATTATTAAAATAAATATGTAATTATAGGTATAAATATATATTAGTTAATCATAAGAACAAAATTCATGCCATGTACTCCAAACCAAAGGAGTAAGTGCCTAAAAATATTGGTACAATTATGTTGACTTATGGGAGTTATAAACAATTATAAAAAATTCCAAAACCTATCCCACATGGGTAACAATGAACAAAAAATAAATTCTTAATTTAAATTATCTTAAGAAGTTAAGCCTAAAATAATTTCATACAAATATAGTTGAGGAAATGATATAGATCTTCCAAAAAACTCAAAAATAACATGAATATGATTAATATTGTAAGTTTTTGTTCTTTAGAAAAAAATATAGTTCAAAAATCTCTAACTAGATTGTAGAATCAATGGAATATTGTTTCAAGTAGAATTTTGTATCTATAATCCAAAGGTAGTGTTAATATAACTATATATAAAAAATTCTCCATTATAACCTCTGAAAAGAGTAATGAGATTAAGGACCTAATTTCATTGGAGATAATGAATAGTAGAGACAGAAATATGATATTTATATTCTTAAAATTAAATAGAGGGTACTACCCAAATAGATATTTATATTATTAAAATGAAATGGAGGGCCCTACCCAAATATATTCACTACAAGTAGTGAACAAAAGTCATAAATGTAATTCTATAAAACCATGTATGACCGTTTAACACAAATATTGAAGAGGATTATGGGAATCACTTGGGGGAAATTTGTGGATCTCTTAATGATCACCACCTTTAGGGGAAGCTATTAGATGTTGTATTCATGATATAGGAGGTCTTTTTCTTATGTTATGTTGAATCAGAAAAATTCATTGAAGTCGATCGAGAGAAGGGTAAGGTAATTATACAATTAGAAGAAAAAAATAATTTCTATATTATTTATAGATTATTAATTGTAATAGGATACTATTATCAAAAGTTTATGGAATTATTTAATTTTAATTCACCTTTGATCATCCTTACATGATAAGGGGTGAAAATTTTCATAGGATATGAATGACAAGATTTATTTAACAAACTATAGTGGCCATTCCCATTTGTTTTGATCTTGAAATATCATAAACCATATGTGGGATATATAATGTATTGTTTTATATTGGGCATGTTATTGGTATATGTTCTTATAATGGGTGACCATATTGTGAAATATGTCACTCAAAAATTGTTTCCCAAATCAAATGAATTACCCTATACATGTCATTGAGACAAAGGTGTTCATAAACGCATTAAAATATTTGAAACACAATCATATTAGGGATATATTCATGGTGTATGCCGATCATAGAAGATTGAGTTTAATTTTATCAGAAAATTCTTAAATCCAGAAAAATGTAATGAGTGGGATATTTGTTTGCTTTTCGTTTTCATCTCACTAATACATAGAAATTTTTTAACATTTTCCCTGATGCACGTAGTTAGAAATTATCCCCTCATTAATTAAAAGAATCTAATTACTTGTTGAAACTAACGAGAAACTATTCCAATGTAATATTACAGGTGAATAAAGATAAATAGATGTTATTTATAGGAAATATAGAAATCACTATATCTATTATTAAGATTATTCATCAATAAAAATTGAGGAATGGGAAATGTTTGTGAATTATAAGAATTATATATAGTAAAGAGAAAACTTGTGAGAGGTTTGTTTCTCCTGAATGTATATTTTGTTATACGATGTGTTATGTGGTTCCCCATACTATGGGGAATACGAGGATGGAATATTATAAACACTCTTAGAGGTGAGTTCACCCAAAAACCATTATGATTTACTATTTTATGAAACACCTATATTGATGGTCTGGTATAATATGGGACTTAGAAGATTATGTATCAAAAAGATATGGATGTCATTAATTTAATGTCAAACATCATATTACCTATATTTTCTTTATCCCCTATATATTCCTAAAGATAAATGGGATTATATATCCTTGGATTTTGTCATTATATTGTCATATATATCTCAAAAAATGTGTGACGACCTGAACATTTTAATTATGTTTGTTTCCTAAATGTGTGTGTTATTTTATTTTATACTCAAGAAAACGATATCCTTTAATTAATGAAGTGGATATAATTAAAATGATACTATTTGGTTTTGTATGTTATATGATTGTTGGTCAAAATGACCATTGGAAACTATAATCTTAATGTTGTGTTTTAATAAATACAATTAATTAATACAAAAATAAGATTTAATGGCCTCATCCAATTGACTCGTGCCATTTGAAGCCCATCTGTTAGAGCTTGGGAAGGAGGTAGCATCACTGGGCTTTTCTCTGGACCGAGCCCAAGCTGAACTTCAACATGTGAATCTTGAACGAAATATCCTATGGGAAAAGTTCAAGCTGATAGAAATCACCACTTGGGAAATGTTGTCTGAGCTGCCCCAAGATTCTATCTCCATAGCACACGTTATACTTAGGTTCTATGCTGGTGTTATAAGGGGCTATGTAACAAAACCACAGTTACTTTCTATAATCCTTCTGTATAAATAAAATTATTACTTCTTATTATGGTAATATTTTTGAATTTCAAATGTCCAGATAAATATAGGATGAATTTATAAAAGTTCCATATTATTGATGAAATTTTGGAAAAAATGGCTATTTTAAAAAAAAAATTATTCATTAAATAATTAATAATGTGAATTGATTTTCAGAAAATGGTCTTCTACAGTTGTGTTCAGTAAGAAATTTAGAGTCTAATAAGTTCAACTTAATTTTTAGTGAATAATAAAGTATGAATAGTAACATAACCATATGAATATTAATGAATAGTAAATAGACCAAAAAAATAGATACTTCACTCATGAATGTTTAAATACATTTTAGACATCTTAAAAGTGAAAAAACAATCATAGTTTAAGTTTTGGTATTTTTGTATGTCATAGATATTTTATTTACAATTCTACAATTAATTTATTAATTTAAAATGGAAATTTATTTTCATAAAATTTAATCATAAATTGTTACTTTATTATCTTATGGTTATATGATAATTTTATAGGACTTTCATTACTTTTTTAAGGTGTTACAAAATGAGTTATAGTTTTAAAGTTGTATTTTTTGAATAAATAATGATTTTATTTAAAAATTAAATTAAATTTATTTATAAAATTATTTTCATAAAATGGAGTTTATTTTTGAATTCAGAGAATCGATATTAGGTTAGGGTGAATTTTTGGTATTTTTTTGAAATAGTCAAATTTTCAGTAAATAGGAAAAATACAGTTTTGAGTTTCTGGTATTTAATGACATCATTAATGATGTAATAATGATGTAAGATTTATGTTAGACTTATTAATAGTGAGATATGATATGATGTGTTCCATGTGGCCAATACCATGGGAAAATACCATGGGCATGCCCATGGTTTTCCAAATACCACGGATGAGGTGTCCCTTGGAAATTAAAATTTTATTCCCTCAATTTTTATATAAATACCAAGCCATTTCCCTCATTAGTTTCATTCCAAAATACTTTTCAACAATGTTCTTTTTTCCATACCTCCCAAGGAGTCCTCCTATGGTGCCCAAAATCCTCCCAAGGTACTGGCCTTCAACCTTTCAAAGTTACTTTTCATGGTAAGGGGAACCTTTCACCCTCCTCTTTTAATTCATGACATCCTTTATGTTATGTCTTATAGTTTCATTTTATTATGATGGGGATTGTTATTATACATATTTACTACTGTCCATTTCATTACCAAATAATGAGAGACCCTTTCCGCTCTCATCAATTGATTTTCTAAATTTTTATGTGACGTCGTTAGGCTGCCGAATTTTTGTAAAAGAAATGACATCTTCTCTTTTCCTTCGAGTTTCATTTTCATAGAGTATTTCTTTAAAATATCCATAAAATGATATTATTTATTTTTATTTTATACCCATACTGTATTATGAGTCATTTATGAGTTGGTGACTCTTGTACCATCTCTTTTAAATGTTTTCTAAAATGATGTTATGTAGCCGTTATGCTGTAGGATTTTCATTTTAAAATCTATCTATTTTTTCTCAAGAAATTATCTTGTATTATTTATGTGGATACCCAAATATATTTTCATTTCCATGAGTATTAATCAATAAATAATTGGTCTATTTTATTCTATAATTTATATACATAAAACCCTCACTCCCTTTCCATGGGTTATAAATGACATAATGAACTTATTTTTATGTACTTTCTAAACGTCACGATTTTGACCTGAAACCCATTTATTTGATACTATTTTGGTTATTTATGAAATATTTTATTATGATATATGTGTCTCACATGAAAATAAATACATGTTAATGGTGTTCCCTGATAGTGCTCCAATGCATTATTTAAATAATTAATCTCTAGATATGACAAGTTTCATGATACCTTGGTGAATAACCTTGGAATTGTTTTTTACACCTTTGGGATGAACCTTGGTGATATGTTCATGAATATCTAAATGAAATATTGTAGCAAAATATTCAGGTTTTCATGTATTTTTTCATGATATTCTTATTATTCCATTGCTCATATCTTTATGATTTTTATCATGTTCTTATTAATATTGCTTAAGATGACATGTCAATTGTTGCACTTGTTTTCCTTACAGATCTTTCTACTCACCCTTTCCATTGATGTATGTATCTAGGTTATGAGATACAGTAATTTTTACTTAGTACAAACTTATGATGAAGTTTTAAAGTGGTTTAGAAGAATTTTTTATGTTTTCATATATTTTTGTTCCTGATTTCCAAGACACTAGACTTTAAATATCCTTTATTTGTAAATAGTAATGAAAAGTTATATAATAAAAAAGGAGGGATGTCATAGTTGGTATCAAAGGATGGATTAGTTATTTATGAAAATTAGGTTATGAAAAAAATTTGAAGAATACTATAGAAAAGTTTAAATATAAGATAACTTCCTGGTATTTTGGTTAGTATTGTGTAAGTGGTTTATCAAGAAAATACATCCCTGTCTGGATATGGGCAGGTGGAGGCGGCTCTGGAACAGATGTACCTAGGAGTGAAAACTCCAACAAGGAGTTTCAGGCTTAACCTGGGGTATCTTGGTACATAATAATGGGCCTTGCTACACTCTTTGTTTGGACACTCCCGGGGGATATGTTTGGTCAATCATAATATTTTTAGGAATCATTATGAAGGATTTATAAAGAAATGTAATTGTTTAAATAAGTTTTAAGACATAAAATCCTTTATACTCAAACGATTAATAAATGAAATAAGTTTCTAAATGTGGTTTTATACTTTTAGAAAATGGTGGGTGATAGGAGGAACTGACCAAATGGTGACCGCAATGGACTATGCACTGACGGACCTTCGATGGAAGATGGAATGGAAACTTTCATGCAAATAATGAACCAACTGACCCAAGTTATGGGAAATATCTTGAATCAATATGAAAGACCGATCTCACCTCAAAGGGAACAACATTATATTGAATCATGCATACAACAATGACCACCAACCTTTAGTGGATCTACTGACCCATTAATTGCTGGATAGTGGATCAGCTCTATCTGAAAGATCTTTTTTGTGCTCTGATGTTCTGAACATGAGAAGTTTTCCCTAGTTGTTTATCGCTTAAAGGGAGAAGATGATCAGTGGTCGGAATTGATTAAAAACTCAAGACTGAGAGTGGAAGTTGAAGCTATACAGTGGGAAGAGTTTAGAGGTATATTCTTCAATAAGTATTTCCCTCGATCTATGAGAACAAGAATGGAGAAGTAATATCTCGAGCTGAAGTAGAAGGATAATGAATCTATGGGAAGCTACGAGATAAAATTTATAGGACATTTCCGTTATACCTCAATATTTTTCATAGATCCTAATGGTAAGGTTGATATATTTTTCGATGGACTGAGACCTCATCTGCAGAAGAATCTAACCAATTGAGACTATGTCAGCTATGAGGAGATCGTATGGAGTGCAAGGAAAGTAGATCTAGAGTTCGGTGAGATGCAATGGTCTCATAAATCAAACAAAAAATAAATAAATAGATGGAGCCTAGCTTAGGGAGGACCATTGATTAGGGAAGAGGATTCAATCAAGTGCAACGTCCCACATGTAATAAATGTGGGAAGAAGTATTTGGGGAACTGCACGATTAGGAGCAGGAAATGCTAAAAGTGTAGAAGAGATGGCCATATTGTGAGGAATTTTCATAGTAAGGTGAAACATTAACTCAAAAACACTAACGACAAGGGGAAGATGGGGCAGGACCTACCTGATGTCTAGTGTGTTAAGTGTGGACTGCTTGGGCACTTTTCCAATCACTGTCCAAATCTGAGGGTGGTGGAGGGGAACCACAATCATCCTCAGCAAAGGGTAAGGGAGTAAGGTCGTGCTTTTGAAATCACAACTGCTGAAGTGGAAGCGCCCAATTAAGTGGTAGAAGGTACTCTTGTTGTTCTTTTAAAGCTAACAAGTACTTTATTTGATGTTGGTTCTACGCATTCCTTTATTTCCTCTAAGTTTGTAAATAATTTAGAATCAACCATTGATTTTCTAAAAGTAGAGTTATCAGTCAAGACTCCTGGTGGGAGTATCCAAGTATCATCAGTGTTTAGAAAATCTAGTATTTACTTTGGTGAGCATAATCTTATTGAGAATCTAGTAGCCATTCTCATGCTGGAATTCGACATTATACTTGGGATGGACTGGCTCTCAAAGTATAATACTAATATCAAATGAAGAAGTAAGGAAATATCAGTAGTATTGAATAGAAAACCTATAGTTACGTTCTAAGGAGAGATATCTCAACCTAATATTTTTCTAGAAGAACCTCTTATATCCTTATTTATAGAATTTATCAGTGAATAAGAAGAAGTAAATGAGAGTTTGAGGATAGAAAATGTCCCCATAATCTAGGAATATATTGATTTATTTTCTTAGGAGTTTCCTGGACCGACCCTATAAAGAGACGTAGAGTTATCTATTGAACTCATACCTAAATCTCATCGAATATCAATGACCCTGTAAAAGATGGAAAATGTGGAGTTGGAGGAATTAAAGAAACAACTCCATGATCTTTTGGATTAAGGGTTTATCCAACAGAGTGAGTCTCTTTGGGGAGCACCAGTTATCTTTTTGAAGAAGAAAAATGGATCGATGCGGCTATGCATTGATTATAGAGAACTGAAGGGGATCACGATAAAGGACATATACCCTCTTCCAAGAATTGATGACTTATTTGACCTACTTTTTGGATCTCAATTCTTCTCTAAGATTGATCTTTGATCTGGTTATCATCAATTGAGGGTGAAGAAATAAGATATTCCAAAAACTGCCTTCCGATCAAGATATGGGCATTATGAGTTTGTTGTTATGCCTTTTGGACTGACTAATGTGCCTGTTATTTTTATGGATTTAATTAATAGAGTCTTTAAATACTACCTTGATAAATTTTTAGTAGTTTTTATTGATGATATTCTGATATATTTCAAAAGCTATGATGAGCATGAGGATCATCTAAGGGTTATTTTGCAACTCTATGGAAGGAGATGCTTTTGGAAAGTTTAGTAAATTTGAATTCTAGTTACGACAAGTTTCTTTCTTTGGGAACATTTTTACCAATAAAGGAATCATTGTTGACTATGCAAAGTCAAAAGTTGTAGAGGAGTGGACTCAGCCTACAATAATAACTGAGATTCGTTGTTTCCTTGGATTAGTTGGAAATTATAGGAGGTTTGTGAAAAACTATTCACGAATTTCTAATCCATTAACAAAGTTAACTCGAAAAGGGTTCATGTTCATCTAGACAAAGGTGTGTGAGGAAATTTTCCAATATCTAAAGAAGATATTGGTTACTGCACCCGTGTTAACACTGCCCTCAAGTGGAGAAGGATTCATTATTTTTGGTGATGCATCTCTGAAAGGTCTTGGGTGTGTCCTCATGAAAAATGACAAGGTCATTGCTTTTGCATCTCAATAGTTGAAGTCTCATGAGTAGAACTAACCTACACATGATCTGGAGATGGCTACGGTCATTTTTTCTCTGAAGATATATAGGTACTATCTTTATGGGGATAAATGTGATAAATACACATACCATAAAAGTTTGAAGTTTATTTTCACAAAAAAAGGAATTTAACATGATACAATGGAGATGGTTGGAACTTCTTAAAGACTATTATTGTTCAATTCATTATCATCCCATAATATCAAACAAATTCATTGATGCATTAAGCAGGAAATGCCCTATTGTTCTTTCCATTATTAGGATTCAAGGAGATCCTTTGATCAATGACCTAGTAAATCTAGACATGGGAATTATAAGGGAAGGGACATAATCTACCATAACCCAAATGATTTCTCGACCATCATTACTATAGAATATCAAGAAATCTCATAAAGGAGATCCTTTGTTACACAAGAAGATTGAGACTGTGAAGAATGGGAAGTTTCCTTAGTTCAATACTGATCAAGAAGGTGTACTGAAATTTAGTACAAGACTATTTGTTCCATCTATTACAGAAATAAAGAAGGATTTGATGGATTAAACTCATATCTCTACTTTTTCAATACATCCAGGAAGCACAAAAATGTATAGGGTCCTTCGTGATCATTATTTGTGGGATAATATGAAAAGGGAGATTACAGACTATTCTTCAAGGTGCCTGGTATTTCATCAAGTGAAGGTAGAGTGAAAACTTCATAAAGGGGTATTTCCACCACTACCCATACTAGCATAGATGTGGGACAATATCACTATGGAATTTTTCACAGGTCTCCCGAGAATATACAAAAGAAACAATTTGGTATGGGTTATTGTGGAATGTCTCACCAAAACTGCCCATTTTATCTCTATTCGGGAAGATTTATCTCTAGATCAACTTTCCAGGATTTACTTGAAGGAAGTGGTAAGGCTACATGCAGTTCCACTTTCTATCGTATCTAATAATTATAGAAGGTTCACATCAAAATTCTGGAGAATTCTTCAACATGCTCGGAGCACTGAATTGAATTTCAGTATGACCTATCACCCACAAACTAATGGTCAATCTGAAAGGATTATTCGAACACTCAAGGACATGATGAGAACATGATCAATGGAATTTAAAGGTGGATGGAATCAACATCTCCCTTTAGTTGAGTTCTCTTACAACAACAGCTTCCACACAAGCATTCAAATGGAACCCTATGAAGCACTATATGGGAATTGATGTAGAACTCCTACTTGTTGGGATAAAGCTAGTGAGAGAAAGATTCTTGGGCCTGATCTTGTGCAATAGATGACCGAAAAATTCCACGCCATCCAGCAACACATTAAGGCTACTTAGAGTCAGCAAAAGAGCTATGCCGATAACCATCGAAGGTACTTGGAGTTTGATGTTGGTGACAAATTCTTTCTTTGAATTTTACATTGGAAGATATTCCTGAGGTTTGGGATGAAAGGGAAGCTCATCCCTAGGTACATTGACCCCTGTGATATCCTTGATTGCATAGGAGCAATGGACTATTGGCTTACAATTTCTCCAAATCTAGAAAAAGTTTTCGATGTCTTCCATGTATCCCTCTTGATAAAGTGCATACCTAACCCTTCACATATACTAAACCCAGATGTGGTGAAACTGGAACATTAACTATCTTATGAGAAGCAGCCGATGGAGATCTAGGATTGAAGAGACAAGGTTCTACACAACAAGACAACTCGCCTTTTTAAGTTGTTATGGAGGAACCACAAATGTGAAAAAGTTACGTGGGAACCAGAGGAGTATATGAGATAGAAGTAACCACACCTTTTCTCATCCGAGGGTACGAGATAAAATTTTAGGGATGAAATTTGCTAAGGGGGGAAGAATTTAATGACCCAAAGTTTTTAATTATATTTGTTTCCTAAATTTTTGTGTTATATTATTTTATACTCATAAAAACTATATTGTTTAATTAATGAAGTGGGTATAATTAAAATGAGACTGTTGGGTTTTGAATGTTATATGATTGTTGGTCAATTTGACCATTGGAATTTATAATCTGAATGTTGTGATTTTATAAATACTATTATCTTGGTTAATTTATATAGAAAGAAGATTGAAGGGCCTCATCTATTAGACTCAGGCTATATGAAGCCCATCGGTCAGAGCAAGGGAAGGAGATAGCATCACTGGTCTTTTCTCTCGACCAAGCCCAAGCCTAACTTCAACATGTGAAGCTTTAATGGAATCGACTATGGGAGAAGTTCAATCTGATAGAAAACACCACTCGGGAAATTTTGTCCGAGCCACCCCAAGATTCTATCACCATATCACACCTTACACTTAGGTCCTATGTTGGTGTTATAATGGGCTATGTAATAAAGCCTTAGTTACTATATATAATCCTTTTGTATAAATAAAATTTTTACTTCTTATTATGGTAAACTTTGTGTATTTCAAATGTCTGGAAAAATCTAGGATTAATTTATAGAAGTTCCATATTATTAATAAATTTTTTAAAAAGGGGGTATTCAAAAATATTTTTGTATACAATAAATAATTAGTAATGTGAATTTATTTTAAAAAAAATTTCTTTATGGTTTTGTTCAGTAAGAAATTTAGATTCGAATAAGATCAACTTAATTTTTAGTGAATAGTTACGTATTAATAGTAACATACTCGTATGAATAGTAACAACTAGTAATGTATAGTAAATCGACCAAAAAATAGAAACTTCACCCATGGATGTATAAATACATTTTAAACATCTTAAAAGTGACAAAACGATCATAATTTAATTTTTGGTATTTTTATATGTCATAGATATTTTATTTAAAATTTTTTAACTTATTTAATAATTTGTAATGGAAATGTATTTTCAGAAAATTTTATCATAAATTGTTACTTTATTGTCTTATGGTTATACAATAATTATATGTGACCTTGATTACATTTTTATGGTGTTAAAAAATGAGTTATAGTTTTAAAGTTGTATTTTGGAATAAATAATGATATTATATAAAAATTAAATTAACAATATATAAAAAATTATTTTCATAAAATGGAGATCATTTTTTAATTCAAAGTATTTATATTAGGTTATGGTGAATTTTTGGGATTTTTCTGAAATAGTTAAATTTTTGTTGAATAGTTAAAATATAGTTTTGAGTTTCTGGTTTTTAATGACGTCATTAATGATGTAATCAGTCTAGTAGAATTATGAATAGTGATATATGATATGAGGTGTGCCAAGTGGACAATACCATTGTAAAATACCCTGGGAAATCCAATGGTTTTCCAAATACCATCGATGTGGTGTCCCATGGAAATTAATAATTTATTCCCTCACTTTTCCAATAAATACCAAGCCATTTCCCTCACTCATTTCATTCCAAAATCCTTATCAACAAATTTATGGTCTCTTTACCTCCCCAGGAGTCCTACCAAGGTTCCCTCAAGCATCCCAAGGTCCCGGACTTTAATATTTCAAAGTTAATCTTCAAGGTATGGGAACCTTTCACCCTCCTCTTTTAAGCCATGACTTCCATAGTCTTATGTCTTATAGTTCCATTTTATTATGAGCGGGATTTATCTTCTATATCTTTAATACTATAGATTTCGTTTCCAAATGATTATAGACCCTTTCCTCTCTTATCAATTGATTTTATGAATTTTTATATGACGTTGTTAGGCTGCTGAATTTTCGTAAAAGAAATCACAACTTCTCTATTCCTTAGATTTTCATTTTCATATGGTATTTCCTTAAAATATCCATAAAATGATATTATTTAATTTTATTTTTTACACATACTATATTATGAGTTATTTATGAGTGGTTCAATATTTTCCCCTCTCTTTTCAATGTTTTCTAAAATGATGTTGTGTAGCAGTTATGCTGCAGAATCTTCATCTCAAAATCTCTCTCTTTTTTCACAAGAAATTATACTGTATTATTTATGTGGATAACCAAATCTATTTTCATTTCTAGGGGTATTCATAAACACATAATTTATTTGTTTTATTCTATAATTTACATACATATAGCCCTCACTCCCCTTTAATGGGTTATAAATGACAAAATGATCTTATTTTTATGTTCTTTCTAAACGTCACGATTTTGACATGAAATACATTTATTTGATTCTCTTTGGGTTATTTATGAAAATTTTTATGATGATCTATGTGGCTCACATTAATATAAATACATATTAAGTGTGTGCCCTGATAGAGCTCCAATGTATTTGGTAAATAATTAATCTCTAGAGATGAATAGATTCATAATACCTTGGTGAATAACCTTGGTAATTTTTATGACACCTTGGGGATGAACCTTGGTGATATTTTCATGAATGTATAAATGAAATGTTTTATCCACATATTCATGTTGTGATTCATGTTTTTTATCATGATATTATTGTTCTTCCATTGCTCATGTCTTTATGACTTTTATCATGTTATTATTAATACTGCTCAAGATCACTTGTCAACCGTCGCACTTCTTTTCCTTACTGATCCTTCTTCTCACCCTTTCCATTGATGTATGTGTCCAGGTTATGAGATGCAGTTTTTTTTACTTAGGAAGAACTTATGATGAAACCTTACAAGTGGTTTAGAAGAATATTTAATGTTTTCATGTATTTTTGTTTTTGATTTCCAAGAAAATATAATATAAAGAACCTCTATATGTAAATTGTAATGAAATGTTATGTAATAAAAAGGATGGATTTCATAGAATGAATTTTTAAAGCTAAATATTGATCAATTGAATAAATCATCCAATTTCATACCAATCAGGGATACAACTAGTGTGTAAAAGTTGGATAAATTTTATTATCATGTGATTCTATAGATCTATGGTGTTTCTTTTTTCCACCATTTTTTATAGGGAATCTCAAATCACATATTAATTATAGAGAGTCCATTATGAAGCTATGGGTTTTTTTGGGGATATTGAGAAAAATATATAATCAACCAATATTTTTTTATGTTACTGTGTAATTTAATATACTTAATAGATATATATTATAATAAAATTTTAATAAATAAATTTTTTCATTTTAGGGTAAATAATGTTCTTAATAGAGAAATGGTCTAAAATTTGAGTTTAAAGTAGAAAAATATTTTTTTTTAACAAATAGTTAGTAGATAAATTTATAAAATTGGGTTTTTAGGATTATTTTATATTTATATTTTCTCATATGTTTGGAAAGTATGAAACATATTAGAATTAATCAAAGTGGATGGATAGAGTGGTGTTGTCTGTGTTGGAAGCCTCTCACATCAAATTAAATAATCCTAGACAATGACTACATATGATTATTTTACAATGTTATAGAGTCGTGTAAGAAAAAATTTAAAATCAAGAAACTCCTTTTAGAATCTTATGAATAAAATAACGGTAAAGTTAGATTAAATCCATTCGTGAAATAGAATAGAACCTGTGGCATGTAAGTTGTATAAGATATTTCCCATCAAATAGATGATATGTATGAAATTATATCATGGGTGAGTAGAATTTATTAAATAAATGATATAACTATAATACACAACATAATTCTAGTGCATAAATCCTTAAGTAATATTTTTAACCTCAAAAAATAAATACATAAGGTTTTAAAAAATTTCTTATAAAGAGTTTTATTGTCCATGATCATGTAAGATATTATTGTTTTCCAATTATACAACATGTTTTGGGTAGTGTTGCTGATGGAAAGATGGGATAATTAGATAAATAACCATTTTGAAATTTTAAAACATAATTACAAAATTATTAAAGTAATATTAATGAGACCATAATAATATATTATTGTGAGTTCTATGTTGAAATTGATAAGATGTAGAAAAAAATAAATAAAAATGAAATCGTGATTTCTATAGTAGCTCTATTCACTATTAACCTTATTTACTATTTAATCCCTAATAACATTTTGAGAGGTCAGGTAATCACTAAAATAAGGAGAAAAATGTATTCTATAGGTTTACAGTCAACCTAGTCTATTACTACACAAAAACTAACTTTCATACATTTTAAAGGTATATGAAGAACATAGTTTTTTCTAAGGAAAGAAGAAACCATTAAAACATATTATAGGATAAGGAATAAGCCAGTATATTTTATAGGATAAACATAAAATATGTGATTATCTTTTGATTAGATGATCATAAGCAGTGATCTCACTTTTTGTCCATGTGAGTATTAAAAAATAATACCTATTAAATTGAGGTAAACTCATGTGTGATATTTAAATTAAAGACACTTACACATAAAAATAATCTATCTAGAGAAAATAAACATGTAAATCATAATGGTAGGGGTAGAATATTGATATTCATCCCTTCATGAATTGATGCAGAATAATGGAATCTTGGGAAGCTAGAAATGCCTCAAAAAGAATTCAATAGTATATCATTGTGTCTCTTTTTCAAAATCTCATTCATTGTATATCCTGATCCCTTATTTAATGATGAATCTCTAACGACAACTATTCTTCCAAATAAATCATGGAAATATTTTCCACGTAGATGATTACTATTTATTCGACATAAAATTAAAAATAATGATTAGATTAAAAAATTTAACATATCACCATTGCCTATATTTTGATGATCGTAATTTTATTTAATAATTAATCCCTACACTTCATTTCATACATTTTATCATCAATGGCATGATATCATTAGAACATTGTTAAAGGTAACATTATCATGTTGTTTTTATAAATTTAAAAAGGAAAATATAAACCTAGTCTGTGGGTAATATGAATTTTTTAAAGGATGTGTGTGGGTATGATATAAACTTCCCAAGTTACTTATATAAATCGCATAAGGGATAACACACACAACATAAGGATACACTATATTTTATAAATAATGTCTAATTTTAATAATCTATAATTTAATAAAAATTGTCTTGTAATGGTAGAAATATGTTCTATAATGTTAATAAGAAATTTGTAAGTTTATATACGGTTTTACATGGATTGTATAAGAGTATATGAAAAGTTTCCAATGGTAAGAAAAAAGCATGAGAAAAGGTAACCTATATTTTTCACTAGTTACATAAGGGTGATTGAGGGTTTCTTACCCTAGGTAATGATAAATGAAACGAAATTTATATAGAAGTAAGTCATCATTTAAACGTGGCATTAAAACTCATCGTGTAAGGTTAAATACATATTTTTGTAAGTGTGGGGCTTTGTTTTCTATTGATGTGTAAGGTAAAAGTGTTTCTCACATAAGGGTACTGACTCACATAAGTTTAATGGCTCACATATGGGTTCCCACATAAGGGTCTTCTCATATCATATTAATGTGTAAAGGTAAATTTCATTTACTTATGTAGAGGTCCTCTGCACATACGTAAAGGTAAAACAATGTTTATATAAGGTTACTACAAATGTTATGTAAAGGAAAAGAAAAATTAAAACATGTTTTATAAGGGAAAACCACTCATACATAAGGTTGATTCAAATATTAAGAAATAGAAGTAAATTTACGTAAATTATTATTTAAAAGTTACATCAATTCTTCGAAACTCACGTAAAGGGAAAAAACCAATTAACACAAGATACACATTGGTAAATAAAAACATTATAAAATTATTTTTCATAATAAAGAATTAAAATTTATAATTAAATAATAATAATAATTGATGAGTTACTAATGAAAAATAAAATTCAATAAAAAATTTTATTTACAAAATAACCAACTTTTAATAGTAAAATAGTTAACACATGTGACATATAGTCATGATAAAAATATGATATAAAATTGTGTAAAATTAAGCATTTAATTAAATTAATCTATCTAAAATATCAAATTTACAATGAAGAAATTTAAAAGGTTGATATTTATATTTTTATTCTTCAATAAAAGTAAAACATTAATTCAAACAATATTTAGTAGAAATAGAATAATTAAATGAAATGAGGTTTTAAATTTATCAAAAAAATAAAACTCAATTTAATAAATCAACAAAAAATATAAACACTAACAATATACCACTTTTTAAATTTAAAATGTAATCATTTAATTTATAAAGACAAAAAAATTGTATTCATTTTTTAAATTTATAAAAAATCAATAAATTATTTCCTCTTTTTAAATTAGTATCCACTTCTAATAAATAAAAAAATAATTAATTTTTGAAAACATAATAATTGTGATTGTTTTCCATACTATAAATTTTAAATACATTATAGATTAATATTTATTTAAATTCAGAAATGGTAGTAGATAATTACTTGACCTAAATATTCTTTTCTAATAATGGATAAAAATATAGGACTATGCTCTATAGTTAAAACTCACTCAATTGACGATGAATTAGCTAGATTTTACATCTCACAAAATCCACCAATCAAATTTAAAATGTTTTTAAAAAAATATTTTTTCAATAAATTCATAATGTAACACAAGTCAACACTAAAGGGATAAGTCATTTTAAATTGATAAAAATAACTATAATAACATGAAATGTGCATATACTAAACAAAAAAAACCTTAACCATATATTATCTTTGTAAATTTATGCGTCTCATAAATTTTATTCAAAGGGATTTGAAATTAATTTTGAATTAATTAAAAAATAGATTAATAATATTTGAGTAAAAAATAAACTGGTTGAACATTTTTACAAGTCGTCGATAAACAAAAAATTATTGATAAATGAAAATATACCATATTTATTAAAAATTATACAAATGGAAGTTAGGTATAAGAAAAATACCTATTTAGGAATTTATACTATAATATATATATATATGATTTTAATATGATCCTTTCAGAAAAAATTTTATGTATGTGTTATTTATCTTTATAATGAAGGCATGCTATGAAATGAATAATTTTTGTATACTAATGATGGAACATGACGAATCCTGAAATCTTAATCATAATGTTGAAATTTTCCACCATAAAACTAGTAACATTTGAATGTTTTCCATTATTACTCATAATGAAAAAATTATTATACATATTTGGAATATGATTGTAACAACAAAAATATGATTTGTGCTTATAAATTTTATTCATGGACATCATCTTATCAAAATTTCCTTGAATCATAAAAAATGAATACAATTTTTATTTCCAATGACCTATTTCCTTTATAAGTTTTTCATTCTCTTTTAATAAAGATTCAAAATCTATCTATGCATTATTATTTGACCATAAAGATGAATTCCATAGTTTATTATGTTATTCCTTTTTCTTCAAGCATTATCTATAAACTGAATACATGTCGTCGAAACAAATTTTAATCTCCTTTATTGATATGAATTGTTCATAGATATAGAACAATTATTTATTTTATTATTATTTATTCACTTCTCATTTTCAATTTTAATTTTTTTCATCTCTTTACTAGTAGAACATGAAAAGAAATATTTATTATTATTATTCTCTTTAATGGACTTTATATTTTCATCATTAAATATAACATTTATTAAATTCATTTTTTTAATGACTCTATATATTTAAAAAAACTATTTTGTAATCATTTATTATACTATGTTAATTCCTTATCAAAAATACTTTTTAATTATGTTTTATCATAATAATGTGAATCCAATTTAAAAATTGTCTAATAATAAGAACATTTAGGTACATCATTAGGTTTTAATAATTTTGAAACAAATTCTTTTGGAACCCCATCATGTGTATCCACAAAAGAAATATTAACTATTTAATTTTTACAATGTAGTTCCTCACTACATGAATATAAATCCTTAGTACAACTCTGACTGTCATGATTAACTAGATTAAGTTTCATCTTGTATTTATTATCTTTACCATCCTTTATCAGTTTTGAAATATTGAATTTTATGTGTCATCTCTTCCTATATTTTTAGAATTATCATTTTTATAAATTAATTTATTTACATTATATAATATTTTATTGAAGAAATTATTACACTTCTTCTAAATTCCTTTGTTTTAACAGTATTCCTTATTCACTAGGTGTTTTAAACATTTTGAAATATTTTTTGAACCACTATCCTTTCCACTTCTAGTGGATCTTTCACTTTTATTATAGGATCTGGAAGAAACATACTCCATAATTTGTTTCAACTTCTTCAATTTAATTGATAATAAATTCAAGGTCACATTGAAGAATATATCAAATATGTTCATCCATATAATATTGAGTGAAATGAGATCTACTTTTTAAATAACACCGGATGTATTTTATCAATAATTACTTCATTCTGTATATTCACACTGAATGAAACCATTCCAATAAAGACACATACTTTAACATTACATATAACATTGAATTTTAACTTTAATTCGAGTTATTATATTCCCATATATAGTTTAAGTATAGATATATTGAGAGTTATGTCACAACACTTACATAAAAATCCCATATAAATTGAAAGTGGAAAATTCTACTTAGTATCCATTTTTTCAAAATATAATTATTTTTAAATAATGAAATAATTTTTTCATTATAATTATTCACAACTTTCAACATGGATTCTTCCTTTCTCTTAACCAATCATAATCTATGTGAAAAAAATTACACTATGGGATGAGAATTAATAGCTTAGTAAGGGATAAAAATTGAATAAAGCCATTAATACACTTAAAAACTTGAAAACTATTTATTTTTCTCCTTAAAATAAATTTTTTTTACCTTGAAATGGAATCATGTTTCTTTGAAAAAATTATTTATCTTTCCTTTGGAAAATAAATGATTTTAATGAAAACTAATTATCAAGAATAGAAATTTTATATACATGCATCATCATAATATAACCATAATATAATCCTTAGTAAATAACATTTTGGATAGAATCCAATATAATCTTATTGAGAAAAAAATCATTACATAGTGTATTAGTGAAATATCTGGTTTCGTCCATCGTATAAGATATTTTGGTCTCTACCATTATCTGAAATGGGGATCAACCTTTTATATAAGCAACATCGGGTTCACCTGTGAGCTATAATGTGTCTCAACCCTTCATAAGAAATATCCAAATACCATATCATGAATAAAACACTTAAAAATCCTTTTAAACCTATGTGAAAAAAACTTACAGATATAAAGATAGCATTTTTCTTAAAAAACATTATTAATACCAAAATTATAAAAAATAGGGAAATAATATTTTTCACTAATGAAACCATGGAATTTTATAAGGTAATTATAACTTCATTTTATAGTTAAATAGGTTGTAAATGTTTTTTCACAATATATGTTAAAATAGAACATTTATGATGTCTTTTTTAAATAATGTAAAAACATTATGTAAAAATCATTTGTTCTGAAAACCATTGAAATAAAAAAAATGATTCATAAAATTACCATTATAAATACTCTATTTCCATCTAAAAAATCCATAAAATAACATTAAATTAATGGATATGGAAGGAAAATAAAGTTTTAAGGTAAATATTAAAAGAGAATTTATAAAAGATGGTCCATTACGTTGTGTCCCACTTCTCACGTACAATAATTATATTCCTAAATAACAAAATTTTGTTTATTTTATACTTTCATAATAAATTTTTTTATTTTAATTACTCTTTTAATTCATTTAAAACCATTTTATATAATATTAATTAACAAATTAAATTCCCATCAGGTGTTTTGATGATATTTTTCTCATATATCAGAAATGAGTTCAGTAGGTTGATTGTAGAAAAATAGGTAATTATTCCACAATATTAATAATAATTTTCTTAAATTAATTTTATTTTTTATACCTCATTCATAATTTAAAAAAATCAAGGAAAGTGGTTTTGAAAGCTGAACTATGTTATAGTCCTAGAGATGGTTGCTTGAACGCACGCATGAGTAACCTTTCTATTTTTCAATAACCACTATGTAATGATGGTGTCTCATATTTTATTATTCCATAATGATCATAATGTAAATAATATCATATTTCTCCATTAAATATAGTTATACACATCAGTCATGTTTTTTAGAGATTGGAAATGAATCACATCCGTCTTTGGAGATGGTAGTCCGTACATATACACTTATGACGTTATTATTTTTCAGTTAATGGAATGGGAATATGGTAAATAAAATATATCATCTAATGAAGATATATATGTTAGGAATATAAATTTTATAATAAATAATTCCATAATTATCATTGATTGATGAGAGACAGTGATAGAAAATGAATAACACTAGTTTATGGGGCAGTTGTCTTCTATACACACGATTGATGGTTTCATTTCCAATTTGATAGAAGAAGGGATATATATAGGCTTTCTATTATCATAAATAATATTATCAATATATAATATAATTTTTTTTATATATTCACTACTAAAGTAATATTTTAATGATGTTGATCAATAAATAAAAAAATGATCGATTAAAAATGATAACTCTTTTTCAGACAATATCCTTTACTTATCTCATTAATACCACAGAATATGGTACTATGTTCTAATTATGGCCTCTATAATGTGGATGTTAATTTTAGTAATTTTTTTGGTAGATATTTTCCAAAAAAAAGGTTTTTTAGTTTTGATGTAAATGAATGAAGAAGTTCCCTTCAATAAGCGGGGGTAAGAGAACTCATGGAATTTCAAAAAAAAATAAATTAATATAAAGTTATATTCAACTTCAAATTACTCCAAACGAAATTATTTATAATATAGTATTGTTAAGTGTCTAAATAATCTCATATGAAAACAATTAGATAGGTTTTGACAATTTATTTACCATATCATTCTTTAACCCCTCATTAACCCCTTTCACTCATTTTGTGACAACCTGAATTTTAACAATTTGAGGGTCAATATTATTACAAAAAATAGAGAAATGACCCATAAATGGACTTTAGTTGATATTATATACCATACACTGATAACTTGTTAGAAAATAAAATTTTATTATGTTTATATCATTTTAGAAAATATTATTTATTATAATATATTATTAATGTCATTTTTTAAAACTATTCATCCCACTTATTTTAATAGCATCTAGAAAATAATTGAAATTCAAAAATAAAATCAATACCTCCAAAAAAAATTACCATGATATATAATTTTTTATCACATTAATTATATAAAATTATATAAATATTTATATTTTTAATATCATTTAATTCATTTTTATTCCATTTAATAATAAATTGTCGTATTTGTGGAGTGTACATTTTAAGGTAATTATTTGTTCAATAAAAATTAAAAATAAATTACCATGAAATATATATATATATATATATAATTTATATTTTATTATATTATTAATAACTTAATATATCATATGGTTTACTCTAAGAAATTAATATTATAGTAGAAAAAAATAGGAGTGTGCCATGTTGAATTCAATTTAAATAAAATGTTATAAAGGATATAATCACATCAATCTGAAAAGAGTCCATATAAAGAAATATTAATTATGGATAGATTTTACTCATCCAATAACGTTTAGTCAAGTGTTATGGTCATTGTATATCCATTATCAATTTATTATTATATTTAATTACTCACTTTTACCTTTAATGTAGTTTAAAAAATCAGAAAGGATGTTATTTATATAGACCAAAACATAAAAGGCGGATATTTACGAAATTAGGATGCACTTATTATATACATAAAGTCATTTTTAAAAAATTCAAAAAAAAGAACTGAAAGACATTAATTTAAAATTAAACTGAAAAATGCAACGAAAAATGGGTTTTAAAAAAATAACACTTTTAATATAAAAATGTTTTTATAATAAATTCTTGTATAAAGATCACTTTTAAAAACATAATTAATGTTTTATAAATTAAAATAGATTTTTTACATTTAAAAATCATCAAAATGAGTATTTTACTTTTTAAATATATGAAATGAAATACAATTTTCAATAACAAAATCAATATTTTTCCTTATTCAATAAAGATCAATCATCATAACAAATTATTTAACAATAATTATAAGATGATATTTTTCATGTAAATTTCAAAAATATAATTTAATTTTTGAAATGATTTTTGTAGAATCTTTGGAAATTAATTATAATATTCTCTCATAAAAATAATGAAAATGATTTTTTAATGACTAAAAGGAATTTATTAAAAATAAAGTTCTCATTTACAAAGAATTAACTAATTTATTAGTAATGAGTTGTAGAATTATATATCTCATAATGAAGTAAATAATATTCACTCCCACCGATCTAATGTCTAATTTATAATTGTTGATTTAAATAATATAATTCCATTATTTGAATAAGCTTGGTGTCATGTATCATATATGCTATCAAATATAGAATTTCATATTTAAAATATTGAGATATTATTTTATCCCCCCTTGTGAAATTGTGTTCTTATATTTTTAAATTGGTATTAGAAACATGGTGTTTGAAAATTCAAAATACCTTTTTAGAACTCCCACATCATAAATATGGTTAATAATACTTCCACATAAAAAGAGAGAAAAGGGAGGTACGAAGATCATCTAGAATAACTAATAATTGGGTTTCTATATAGTAAAACATTAGTGGGAAGTGAAAAAATTGATATGTAATAAAAAATAACTTTTAAGGACTGATATAGAGTGATAGAGAACATAGTCAAGATAAATTTAACCATAAAAACCATAAATATGTTATGCGATAAAAGGCCATTTATTTCTTTGTAAGAAAAGTAAATTGATAATTTTTTTTGTTTTGTGCTCCTTTTACAAGAGTTATGTAATTAATCTAACATCTAGACTATAAAAATAAGGATAAAAAATATTAATTTTATTATTATACATTTAGAAACAAAAAAATGATTTAAAATGATTTGATAATTCCAAAAAAAAATATTAAACATTCTTATTAATAAATAGAACATTAATCTCAATAATTTAGCGGTAATACCCAAAATTTAAATTAAGTAATTTAATAAATAAAAAAAATAAATTAATCTAAATATTTTTATCCAAGAATGAATCCCCAAGATCTAAATTATTGGATCATGTATTCTTCCAAGAATAAAACCACATTTATCTCTAAATAAAGTCAATCACTCTTAAAGTCTCATAACAAAAATATATATGACATAGTCATATAACCTCCAAGATATTATAATCATTCCATAAATGACTTGAATAAACATAATTAAACAATAAAATAGTATAGTCCTCCAAAATATAATTCAATATTTAATTCCCAAAAATCCCCTAACATTCACTTAATCTTAATAAAATAAACTTACCAAATAGTGATCTTCATCCAAAATAACATTAATCATAAAATAAAAAAAAATCACATTTCAGCCACAAAATCAACATAATAATTATATTTCAAACCATTTTAGTGAAAAAATTGATTTCATAAAAAACTAGGAAATCACATCATCCAAATGAAGGTTGTATACCATTATCTCCCTTTAGTTGTGGGTTCATGCCCCATAGCCTTTCCAAATTTGATGAGTTGTTGTCCATCCTATTGGATGTCCATTCAATAAAACTATATCAATATAATTTCTATAACATTCCCAAAAATATTTTTATCATCATCAAAAATAAAATTTACCATCAAAGTTCATATAGACCATAAAGGTTGTCAATACCATAAACTTATTTCTAATAATATAAAAATAATTCATTCTCAAATAACCTTTTTCATATGTTAAACTTAAGGGTTACTTGTACCTTAAAATTTTATGAAAACTCAACAAATTTATCCCAAAAATAATCACATTTTCAGAAAAATAGTTTTCAATGTTATTGAATCTATCTATAATTTTTTCAAAATATTGAAAACAAAAGATAGTATATTATATTCTTTAGTCATTTCATGATGCTCGTTATATTTAAAATATATTAAAATATCAATTATAAATACATCCTTCACTCAACTTCAATTTTAAACATTTAATCGTGATTTATTGTTTTATTTATTAATTGTTTATTCCTAATAATCAAAGATATGAAATATATAATTATTATTTTTAATTATTGTATCAATAATGTTTCATACTTACAACATAGAAAAATAATCCATAGATTAAAATTTGACATTAGTGTTTTATTTTATGTAATTGATATCAAATTTATTTTCCATAATAAATTACTTATCACAAGAAAACAAATAGTCACATCCTTTGTGGTATTTCCCTTTTCATATGGGAGGGATAAGTTGAAATTTTGAAGTTAGATAAAAGAGAAACCATTATTAATATTATTATTTTTTTGAGAAAAGAAGATGTACTAGATAGATTAAATAGTTTATTTAATGTTATTAATTTATTTATAATGATTTCAAAATCATTTTATCAATATTTTACCTTTATAGTGTTGATTATATAATATGTAAGGGATAATAGGTTGTATAAGGTCTTTTTCCTTTTATCTTGATGACTGATATTTAATTTAAACAAATTGACATAATTAAAATATAAAACTAATTATTGCATATACAAATTAAAATGGTACTTTTAAGTACAATACCATTAAAAAATAAATTACACATTAATTTTTATCTCTACTTTAACTAATTTTATTACGACTCTAAATCGATTCCCCAAAATATAATTTATCACTATAAAATTCTCCAATTAAAAAAATAGGTATATCTAATACATTGACTTATAATCATAACCAAATATGTAAACCGATGATGGTATCTACAACTCTTAAAACAACCTCACATTAAAACATCCTAATCATAAAAAAAAATTCTAAACTGTTCTCTGATACCAATTATAAGGACTCAACACTATAAATTACATATTCTACTAACATTAAAGTAGAATCCATTTTCTTACATTACCAATTATCTTTTAGGTTTATATCTTTGGAGAGTTATATAATAACAGTTACACAATAAACCCACATACATACAAATAGGAAACTTCAAATCAGTGTGCATTTTTTCACAATATAAAACTTTTAAAATAAATCACTTTTTTTAATTAGAGTTTTTCATGAACTTGAACATGATCTCTACCTTTCCCTTACCAATCCTTAATTCCCATGGAAAAATAATCTTAAAACATTGGATGTGTATTAGAAGTTTAGTAAATGACCTAAATGGAAAAAAACCATTAGTACAATGAAAAAAAATGAGAAATCTTGAAAACAAGTTTTATAAAAATATACAATTTTATCCCAGAAATGTCGTCATAATTATTTTATAAGGATAATTTATCATTACTTTTGAAAATAAAATATTTCCAGAAAATGTCAATATAAATCAAAGAAATATAATGTATGTTCTTTGTAAAATCATCATGATAAAAACCTTTCAAAACCATTACAATTGGAAGAACCATACACCATACATCCAAAAAATAATCCATAGAACATAATCATTACCCAAATCATTAGAGAGCTAAACTGGTGCACCAATCATATAAGATATATCAAGCTCACCCAAGACCTATAATGGGTATCAAACCTTCATTTAAGATATATAAGGCTATTATTTAATATATAATGGTACTCAACCACATACAAATCATTTCAAATGACTACATCGGGAATAAAACCCCTAAAAACTCTTTTAAAACCCCTTGTAAAAAACATTCAAGTATCAAAAAACCTATTCCTAAAAAATCATTTTCAATAATTAAATACCAAAAAAATAAGATGTTTTATTATTTAAAGAAAACATGAAAGAATTTATAGGAATATAAACTTCAAATAATGGTTATGGTGGTTGGAAATGTCATTTTCAATATATATATGAAAATGCGACATTACTTTTGACTTTTGTAAGGAAATTCAAAACAATCCATAAAAACTTATTTTAAAAACATATAAATAAATTTTATAGAGACATAAAATAAAAATTATAAATATTATATTCCCATATAAATAGGTCCATAATATATCTTTAAAAATATTGATATGAAAGAAAAATAGAGTTTAAATGGAATTTTTTAAAGTGAATTTATAAAATAATGTCCATATCCATGAGTCTTTCTCGTGAAGTACATTCTTCATCTTACTAAAACATAAAAATGCGTTAAATTTATACTTTCTATGAAACATCTCCAAGTTAATTATTCATTTATTTCATTTAATATCATTTTATATACAATTAATTAACAAATTAAATTCATGTCTGGCATTTTGGTGATATTCAGATTATATATCAAAAATTACATTTGTAGTTTAACAATGGAAATAGGGTTCATCATTACACTATATATAGACTAATATTTATATACTAATTAATAATTTTATACATAATTAATTCTTATAAACCCAATCATGAAATATGGTTCTGAAAAATGGACTAAGTTACAATCATGGAGATGGTAGTCTTGCGTATGCTTGAGTAACATTTCCATTTTTTAAAAATCATTACTGAATGAATGTAAGAATTTATTTTTATTTCTGTAATGATAATAATTTTATGAATATAATATTATTCCAATAAATATTATTATATATATCATCTTTGTGTTGTGGTGGGGAAAAGATAATCACATAGATTCGTGGAGGTGGTGGTTCGCACACGCACACTAACAATGTTATCATTTATAATTGAATTGAAATGTTAGAAGGTAAAATATATAATATTTTATAATAATGATAAAAATTCCATCAATATCATATACAAACAATAGTTCAATAATTAGAATCAATCCATGAGAGATAGAGATGGAAAATGAATTACATCGGTTAGCTAGGTGATAGTCCCCCATACACAAGAATGATGATTTCATTTCCCATTTGATGGATGATAAGTTGGATATAGGTTGTAACATTAACATAACACAACCTAATTATATTTAATACATGGTTTTTATGATATAGGAATTTCTATTGAATATTTTAATAATGTGGAAAAATAAGGAAAACAGAAACACACAATTAAAAATGATACATCTTCTTCAAAAAACCTGTATTATTTGAAACCTTATGATTTGTTTGGTTGGTTCACCAAGCTAAATAATTCTTCTAGAGAGTGTGGATTAATTTTAGGAAGATTTGGGAGTAGATACTTGAAAAATAAATTTGGTTTTGAAATGTGCAATAAAGGGAATAAGAGATTCGCTTTTATAATAGAGGGAGGGGAACTCTTAGATGTTTTGAGAACATTAAATTAATGTAAATTTATTTTCAATTAGAAATGGAAGAAATATTATTTATTTAAAATATGGGTTGTTTATGGGTCAAAATTATCAAATAATATAAAAAATATACATGATTTGAGAATGTATTTTTATTTATCTTTTTGTTTTAACCCCTCGTTAACCCCATTCACACATACAATGACAAAAAGGATTTGTACTCTTTGAGGGTTAATATAGAAACTATAAATAAAATAGATTTCTAGAAATAGATCATTATGGATATTATAAACCATATCCTAAACACTTTTCCAAATATGTGGTTTTTTGGATTTTTATTTCATTTAATAAAATATTATTTATTAGAATATACTATTATGTTTAATTTTTTAGAACTATTCATTACATTGATTTTAAAAACATCAAGATAAAAATTTAAATTAGAAGAAAAAAATTAATAAATTCATAACATGTCATTTACACCTGTAAATGAAATTTTCAAAGAAATGATCTCAAATTATACTACATTTATCAACCTTAATATCATTTATTTTAATTTTCCATTACTTAAATAAATTCTCTATAAACATTGGGAAACTATTTATGGTCTTTATTTACTTATTAAAAATTTAAAATATATTTCCATGATAATAAAAGATTATTTATATTTTAAAATAATTTTTATAACATTACAAATTCTCTAGTTAATCCAATTATAAATGTATTATATTTATTTAAAATAACAATGTTCCATTATTATTTTTCTTTAAGGATAATATTTTAAAGTTTATAATCACTTAAAAAGGAAATAAAAAGGCCATATAGACGAATATTTGATGACTATGGAATTAATATACTCATAAATTAAAAATAATTAAATTGTTAGGTTCATTTTATAATCCTTATAATTTTATTTGTATCATTAATTACCCAATTTATCCTTTATGGTAGTAACAAAAATTATGAAGGATATTACTCATATTAACTAATAATAAAAGGGAAATATTTATCAATTTTGGACCCAATAAATTTAAAAATGGAATCCATTTTTTAATATTCCAAATATTGAAGAGGTATAAGTTAATATAAAATTAAAACAAAAAAACTTGATTAAAAATATTATTTTTTTCAAAAAATTTCACTTTTTAAGGTAATAAATGTTTTTATACTAAATTAAATTATAAATTTCATTTAAATAACCATTATTAGAGTATTTTAAATGAAAACTATATAATTTAATTTTAAAATATATCTAAAAACGAATTTTAATTTGTAAAAACTTGAAATTGAAATTAATTTTCAATAACAAAATCATTATTTTTCACAATCCTCTAAAAACAATTGTTTATTGAAAATTATCAAGAATTTATATTAATATTATTCATAAATGATTGTTTAAAATATTATTTAATCTTTTAAAATAAATTTTAAATTTTCTAGAAATTATTTATGATACAAATGTATATAAAGTATGTAAATATATATTTTGATGAATAAAATGACTGTATTAAAATTTTCATTCTCATTTACAAAGATTTAATTAATATATTAGAAATGTGGGGGAACATTATATATTTAATAACTTATTTAATAATATTCATTCCCACCAATTAATGGTTATATTGTAACAGTTATATTTAAATAATAATGTTTGTTTGTTTGTTTAAGCTCAGAGTTTCATATCTTTTATGATATCCAACATATAATTTCATTTATAAAATGCAGTATTACAATTCCCCTCACAAGCTTTGTTATTAAGTTTTATATATCACTAATTTACTCAGGATTTTACATTTTGAATTCATTAAATTCTACATGTTGTATGAATAATTTGGTTCTCAACAACTTATTTGTTCCATGATTTGTGGATTTTAATGTCCTCAATTTTCCATAAGATATTTTACATATTAAAATATGGATATACAAGTTTGAACATCATGTGTAATAAATTAAATGCATGAATTTATATTTTATTAGGTACTTTGAAGCATTATTTTTAGTCTCTATAACTAAATCTACTATAGGAACTTTATTTGGCTTAATCATACCAGTCGAATATTAAAAACCAATATAACTAAAAATATCTCCACACAATCCTTCAAATATTCATTATCACTTTCATTTAAGAGAGGTAGTTGAGTGTATGTATGAATTCATTTTCTCAAATTTCCATTTAATACAACAAAACTATATTTCATATGATTTTCAGGTATAGGATAGTATTAGAATTTTAAAACTAATAAATCATAAATTAACATATATAATGTGGAATAATCTTTTAAGTTATCAATATTACTTATAGGTAATAAACTATCCTTTAATAAACCTTCTTTGAAAATAATTACTTCGAAGAGTTACTGATATGATGATAGACTATAGTGGGATGAATATTCCATTTAATTTTTTGAAAGAGGATTATAAAATTATGATAGTAATATTTTTGAAAACAAAATAATAAATGATTTTGATTGTATTTTTCTAACATATATGAAGTAGAATAAATGAATAAAAAAAATCAATTGTTTTTCAGTTCATAATGAGCATACTCTTGGTAGTTGGGACATATCCTTGTGGCAACGAGACCCTGTAATCATGTACCGAAGTGTAGGATCAAATCCTATTGGAACCCTAAATAATTGGGTTGCTAGATTTTTGTCACACTGAAGGTGTCATGTTGGAGCAGTGAAGTCCCACATTGGTTATAGTAAAGGGATTTTGTTTAGTGGAATTTCCTCAGTGAATGGTTTTTCCATCAATTGATTCCTGGATAAGTATGGCGGGGAATGTGGGGTTGTGATAGTGTCTCTAGTAGGGGTGATGTAAAATACCATATGATAGAGGGGGATGGGCTTAGGGTCATGGTGATTGGCCTATACTGATGGACATTCATGCATTGAATATGAATCAGGATGGTGGTCAGTTTGGTTATACATGTGTTTTTGGGTTCAAGGAGAAATGATTTTTTCAATGGGTGGAAATCAAGGGGTTCAATTCCATTAGTGTGATTCTAGAGGGGGGATTCTGAGAAACATCATCCATATTTGTTGGGCAACAAATTCAATGAATACGTGGGTATAAAATCTTCCAGTGTTACATGGAATTGTGCATCTCTACATAGGGAAATGCATTATACCAAAACTTGTAAGGTAGGAATAAATATTTCACGTATTTAATTTTATGGGAGGGGTTTTCCTCTACTGTTACGTATTTAGGGAATTCATGGTCATGTATTAGGACACACTTCTACTCAAACAACGAGTCATGTAAGGTTCCACCTCATCCAAATTTTAAAATAGGATCAATTATAATATAAATAAAAATATAAGACCTTAATGCTTTTATACAGTGAACTACTCTACGTTTCAATACCTTATTAATCATTAACATCAATGAAAATCCCTAAAAATAGATAATTTGTATTTACATGTCCATACTCAACACAGTCTATTAGAACATAGACATTACCTTTTCTCTCTTTTTGGGGTACTTTAATAACCCGACAAATTATAAAGACAGACCAAGCCTTTCCTACCTTTTTAAGGACCAGGAAGAACCCAATATATTCTATAGGATCTGCCACACTTATTTTTTTTCTTTTTATTTGGATAGAATTACCATTTATCCTTCTTTAGTTCATTTGAATGAAACAAAAAAATAACTTTTGAAGAGGTATATAACCATCCATCCACATTATATTATTGAAACATAAAAAGAAAAAGAAAACTAACTAGAAAAATATATGAGGTCGATGAAGAATGATGGTGTTGAACAATTATCTTCAGTCCTTTGAGAATTGAAATTGAACAACTGAATCTCAAGAAACTGTTAATGACTCAGAAAAAATATACGTGGTATAATTTTTTATATATTTTTGTATATCTCGTTCATTACTGTTCAAGGAACCTTATATATAGATTAATCGATTATATATATTTTTCATAAAACTAAATCCAATAAATATTCTCCACATGGATGTTATATAATTATTTAGCATAAATTTATCAACAATGGTTAGAAAAAAAATAAAATCATATTACAATTACCTTTATTTTTAATATCACATCCAAATTAAAAAATTAATCTATTCACTTCATTATTTGAACTATTTCATAAATAGCCTACTATTGGATGAACATAGGGGAGCTACTACCTTCATAAGATATTATTTAATGAAAATAGGGAAATTATATGGATAGAAAAATTGTAATGTGAATTATTCCAATTCATCATAATGATATAGTGTATACTACATAAAGGGACTTATATAACTCACATAAGGTTTAACATTCAATTTTTTAGAGTAGATCATAATTAATAAATAATTTGTAAAGGTATGATTTTATAATAGTACAACAAAAGTTGTGTTAGGGTAAAATTGGTGTTTATTAAAGGTAATAAGAGTTTCATAAGGCTATAATTGATTTTACGTGGTTGTATAAGGTTGTATGATAATTTAGAAAAGTATTATAGAAAATTTTGCATAAAGGTGGACTCTTATTTCAAAATTCTATGTATGTGTACTTTAATATTTAACCCATTTCATAAGGGTAAATAAAAAAACATTATGTAGAAAGAGGTTTCTGCTTTATGTGAGCTTATACACCCTTTGTGTACGGGTAAAAACCTAGTAACATAAGGGTGTCTCTTCAGGTTCAATTATTGTGTATGGGTAATTTGTTTCTCATAGAAGGGTACTGACTCACATTAGGGTACACATGTATTGATCATATCTTTACATGAATAATGGTAATGTTAAATTTTCATTACCTTTTATTGTTTAGATGATCTTATATAAAGTTAAAACCAAGTTTACTTATTGTTTCTGTAAATTTATCATAAAATTAAATAATTTCTTTAAAAAATATGTGTAATACAAGACTACACAATGGTAGATCAATAATTAATAAATATACAAATGGATATTGGGTAGAATATGAAAAGGTGACAAAAAGGTTTTAAAACACATTTATGGGTATAAATTAATTACTAATATTTATATAAGGGTATATAAAAATTTTAGAAAACTAATTTCTCAATATAATGATTTATAAATAATATATATATATATATAATAACAAGAATAAATTTTGAATATCTAATGAAAAATAAAATCTAACATAAAAAATTATGATAAAAAATATAAACAATTCTTTTTAATAAAACAATAAACACATGTGTCTACTGAATATCATAAAAATATGATAAACCATTATATATAATTATGATTTTAATAAATGTAATATAATTAAAATATAAAATTTATAAGAAACAAAAAAATGTTGATATTAAAATTAGGATTATTCGATGTCAATTAAAAATTAGTTGTGACAATATTGAAATAAAATTTAACAATAAATTGAGAGGATGTTTTTAGATTATAAAAATAGTAAAACACATTTTAAAAAATCATCCCAAAACTCCAACATTAACAAATAGATCATATTACAACTAAAAAACAACATAGAATTTGATTCTATCTATTTTCATATAGCCTTTAAACAAGAGAACATAGAACAAAATTATTATTTTTCATCGTACTAAATTTTCAAATCATTTAAATAATAAATGAGGAATCGATATGAAATTTATCCACGTGTTTGGATAAACAAGTGATTATCAGATAATAAATGATCTTGGAGAATCATATGGAACCTCATATATGGAATAAATATCACATTCCTATTTTTCTACATGGTGATCATCCATGCACATCAAATCATCACATATATACACAAATTTATCCAAATTTAAATGATTTATTCCATTGGTTAATATTAGAATATGATTCCACTTATTTAATTTATAATTCCACTTTCTCTATTTTAATAAATAGTATATTCTTCTTTTGCCCAAATTTTTCATCTTTTTTTTCAAATATATGACTCTTCTTAGCATTAATGAAGGTGAGTGGTTGGATTTTGTTTGGGTCATGGGGAGTTTAAATGATACTCTAATATCCCAATTCAGTCATTTCATTTGGTATTTGGGATATTTTTTAATGAGGTAGTGGATTTTTGAGTGGATTATATGGATATTTTCCACTCTACTATTGTATTTTTCATAGTATCATTCTAATATTAAACAAATATTTATCCCTTACTTCTCTCATCCAACTATTCACATGATAGAGTTGTTCCAGATGACAGAAAAATGTTGAATCCTGGGAATGAGGTGACATTATGCGATAATAAATAGACATTTAATACCCATAACTTTTCACTTTGGGGGAGTTAATACTTGGTATAGCAAAAAGGTCTTCAAAAGATCATTAAGACACATTATCTATGTTGATTTTGGTGATCTAAGAAGTACATTGATTGAATTACCAATAGATATTATGCATTTGAGATGGCTAATGAAGGACCTATTAAATATAAACCTAGGGTAAAATCCATTTCATATTGACCTATATTTAATTATTTCATTTTAATTTCATCAATTTTCACATACTATACAACAATAAAACCCACATTTATATTGTTATTCTTTATAAAAAACAAAAATAAAACAAATAAGTTAATAAAAATATGAAAATACAAAAAAATATCTATAGGAAATAATATATATTAGAAACTATACTCACTAAGAGGTCATTAAAAATGGATACATAAAGACTAATGACTAAATCAAATTATAGGGTAAATATTCTATATAACAAGGTCAGTGACTTGATTATATTCATAAAATATTATGTATTCAAATGACATTGAATTTAGCTTTTAAATATTTAAAAAAAATTGAATCCATGTTTTTCAGAGCCTTTTAACACTGTGAAAATATTTCACTACTTCCAAGGCATATTCTTGGGATTCAGAAATATAAATTTTGAGGGAGTTAATTCAAAAGGCTCATTGTGGAGTTGAGTGAGGGCCTCAAATTACACTATCAAGATTCCTTATAAATTTCAATAACCAACATCTCCCATTTGAATCATAAATTCATAAAAAATGTGAATTTCACTTATGAATTGATAATCCCATTAAATTTTAAAGAAGAATTTTTAGTGGTATAAACTAAATTACATATCCCATATTTCTCGAAAAACTAAAAATTCACCCAATTGGTACTCCATAGTGAAAACTATTATATTGATGATCCACAAGATGAAGTAAAAGTTAGTACACATTTCTTTTAATTTAATACACTATTATTTCAATTGTATACTTACATCATTTTTTCTCCAATTTTTGAATACGTTGACCTATATATAGACCTATATAGAGAAGAGGATGTAGAGGACCTTCTCATTAAAGAGAATGTGGAATTTTAATTTGAAGATGAAACCATAAGGATTGTGGTGGAGTAAAAATAAAACTCTTTCCCTGACTGGAACCATTAATCTTCAAAAATAACTAAATTTCCATCTAACATAATAGGAAACAATAATCAGGGAGACCATATAAATTCCCTTCCATTATCCCTTACACAATCAGTTTTATCTAGGTTATCATACTCAATGGGAGGGTACATGTAATATCGTTAATATTATATTTTTATACTCTTAGTTATTAATTAAGGACTTTAAGAGGAATAAAGTGTGGTGGTATCTATAACAAAAAAACATATCTATCTTCAGATTGATGTTAAAAAACAGGTACTTCCTAATAATAGGGGTAAAAACTAAGTACCCACATGATGTCTCACAATTCCCTCTTTCTCCTATTACTTTTCATTTTTAACAAATTTACTTCAATTTTATTTTAAGGTATTTAGAATTTTTAATTTAGAAGATTATCAAGGTATATTCCACATTAATTCAAGCTTATATGTCTCAATCACAAATTATTTTTTGTTACTCATATTTTGGGACTTGGTATTCTAAATATGGGACCGAAATTCATGTGTAGGGGATTTCTTTCCTACAATTGCTTCTGAATATATGTGTTATTTCTTTATTTCCTATATATAATTTTGTTTTTTTTTCATATCATCTACTAGATTACATCCTATTCATGAGTTTTCTATGAGACATAAATCATTTTAATAAATGTATATTTCATTTATTGAAAATTAAATATTTAATTATAGTTGTAAAATAATTTGTGTTGATATAAATTTAATATACTTTCACTTGAACAAGAAAAATGAATTTAATGAAATCATAGATTAAAAAAAGATATCAATTCCCGGAATCATTACTAAATAATCTATTGAATGAATTAATTTTAGTTGGGTTAGTTTTCGAATTTTGGGTCCAAAATGATGTTTCTCAAAATAAAAAAATTGTTTTGACTTTGTTTGATTAAAATAAAATCCATTAACAATGAGTTATAAGAATTTTTAATCTAGTTATCTAATCCCTACATCAATTCCTTGACTATTAAAAATATACAAAGGGGATTTATAATTATTGGAATCATCATTACCATATAATCAGTACTCAATAAATTATTGAAATTACACATGAATGTCTTAAATAAATAAGTGTGCATAAGTGATTTTTTAGGGAAAAATAATTAAGTCAAGGTGATTACTAAACATGAATGAATAAGATGAAAATGGATTGATCAAATAATTTTCATTGCCATTAATTTTTTTATGAATTTGTATTATTTAATGGGATGTTTGAATATGGAGAAATTCAAAATGGGACTATCATTTTATATAGATATTTACTTAATTAGTTATATAATAAAAATTATTATACTAATGATTTAATATGGGATTATATTTTTCAAATGGGAAATTAAATATTGATATGAATCCCTTCATTAAATGGTACATTTCATCTATGGGGGAATGTATCAATAAATAAATATATATATATATATATATTAAATATATTTTTATATAATATATCTATATAATTAAAATGTTTTATATAAATGAAATTAAAATTTATTTCTTAAATAATTGGCTTAATTTGAAAACAACCTAAAATTAGAATATTAATTATAAAAATATTACATTGTGATTTATTGCTAAAGACCTTATTTATGAAATTTAGAATAAAATGTTTTCTATAGGTTTTGGTTTACATTACATGATAATAACATGCACCTCTTTTTATTGAATCAATATAAGATGTGCAGATGATATAATATGACAAGGAAGTATCACACAAAAAATTAATTAGGCAAGGTTAATTGCTATGTGAGATTAATTTATACTGGGAAAAAATGTTGTCATAACCTCACGGTATAAAACATTAAGTAAGAACCGTTTAACTCATCTAAATGACTATTTAATATAAAACATTCATGTCATCAAAATAAAACCCATGATGACATGTCTTGTGACATATTACTCATGAAATATATGATACATAAGGATTCTATCGTGGGTGATCACTATCAAAATCCTATAAATGTAAACCATGATAAGTAAGATAATTCATATATGGAATATAAAAAGTAATATTTTTAAAAAATATAACTTCATACTAAATCTTTTAAAAAATACCACATAATGAACATCCTTATCCATGAATAAATAAGATATTTTACTTTGTAGATAACAAGGAGAGTTCCTCATCCTTATCATATACATATGAGTTACTGTTACCATCTATTTCAATGAGGCATCATTATATAAAACCCTAAAAAAATATTCTCTATTGTGTAGAATCATCAAATCAGGTAAAAAAATAAGAAATATATAGGGCCTTTATGTATTCTTTAGGAGAGATAAGTGATTATGGGAGAATAAATGTGATGGGAGAAGATTTTAGAACCTCATATGTGGATGAAATTTATCATTATACCATTTTAATTTTGTCTTTATCCATGCATTTTTATGTAACCTAACCCATTATAAATTCACAACCTTAACACCATTATATTTTATTGGGATCTTCAAATATTTTACCGTTAGATTACAATGCATTATTTTTTTAGTTATTAATGAATTTTAATATAATAGTTGTTTCTTATTGTTCCCCAATTTTTATTTTTATCTATTTGTACCTATTCTCAATTGATAGTGAGTGACTAACCTGAGGCTAGGTCTATGGGGAGATGTAACGCCCTATCCCAAACCACTGTCCCTTAGTTAGATATCCAAATAACATAATGAGCTCCCCCCAATATGAAAGAGGATACCCAAATGAGGTGACGGTCAAGAGTAACATGGGGAAACTATAACACTGGTAAATAAGGCCATAACAGACTAGTAAAATAATAATTTATGTTAAAAATATTATACTTGAATAATGAAAAGAAGAAATTTTATAACAAATGTTATGAAAAGTCATAAAAGTATACCATTAACCCCTAAAGTGGTGGTTAAAAAATTCTATCAATACAGCATAAAAAGACATCAATAAAAATTTAAAAGAACTATTGAACCAATTTGGATTCTATCTAGGCACCACATCTAACTACTAGATCTATGATCCTTATTAACATATCTGGGGGCCCATATCATTTTTTGGATACCCAAACATGAAATATGCATGTGCACTATTATGCCCATTCAAGTTGTGAGTATAAACTTATTAGGACACCTCTAATTCATTCTTAACACATGTAAAAATAAATATAAAAGTTTTTGGCAAGTCATAAAAGATAATGTTCACGCAACTATATAACAAATTGTAAACCATGGGGATATATGTGCATCTGGTTACAATAAATATCGGTCTTATCTTCTTTAGAACCATGCAAAAGGAGTATCATCTTAGTTACTCAGGGCTTAGTTCATTCCAAGTCACTCTAACAACCTTTTTGTAAGAACAAAATTCCTTCCATAAAGGGAAATACATCCATTATTTTGGAAAATATTTGTGTTCCATTAGGGAAAATCAAAATTCAAACTAGATCATAGCTCTTGGGGAATCATCATACCACATATTGAACAAATCACATAGATTTGGGAAAAGACAACAAAAAATTCACCCTCCACCTCTAATTGGGTGACTATGTATATTAAGGCCTAATATCATCCTGAACACCAGATAATTAATATCCCTAAACTCTTCACCAAACGACATATAGGGTATAACATGTCAAGGAATAAAAAATATCTGATCAAGTATTCTATTGGATGAGAAAGTTAACTCTTTTAATAAATGAAAAAGATATGAATTATATAGTATTGTAGTCTTGTGTATCTGTAAATATAAACACACTTGTGATAAAACATCAAACATGGTCTCATAGGATAAACACACACACACACACATGTGATAAAACATAAAACATGGTCTCACATCCAACACATCATCTTTAAGATACTGAAAATACTTAATAGAGCTATATATAAAATGAAACACCCTACCTAATTGTTTTTTATGTTAACATTAGTGTTCTTCAAGATTGTAATCACAAGAACCACATTTTTAAACTACTTGAAACAAGATCATAGGACAAGAGTTCCTAGATTTGATTTATCCAATATGACATGGGATTTATAATAAATATTCAAATTGAGAAGCATCATGCCTATATAGAAAGAAAAATAACATATAAGTTTCTCAAAATGAGATGCCACTAAGGCATCGTAAAACGCCAATGATCCTCATGAAATTTTTTTGTTAAAACAAAGATGGGAATTAACATGATAGACTCTATAAAACACTATAGTACAATACATTATAGCCTCATTATAATATATTTCAAGAAATATATACAAAATTAGAAAATAATAATATTGAATCACCAGAGTTCTCCACCAAAACATCCAAAACTAGAATCATTAATGAAGTATTAACCATGGAATTATATTGATTAAAATAAAGGATGGATTGATCCAAATACTGTAGAAAAAATAATATATATTAAACTAATATCACCAAATAGTATTATTTTAAGAATACTCCCAAAAATAACCATTCACTAAGTAGATAGTATAATTCGATGATTTAATTAATGGAAAATGTGTGAGGAATGCTTCAATCACATGTTAATTAAATTGGAACACAGTTTTAAAACCATAATCATCTCATTGATGTAGATATAATAAAAAAGTGGTGGTTTCTTCAATTTTAGAAGACACATAACAACCAATATGTCCTTTATCATGTTATTTACATGGATATAGTGTTCATGAGACATGTCCTAAAATAGTCATCCTTCCATGGGCATGTGATAAGTATTTAGCCATTTTCCCACACCACTCCCTAGAAAAATGATGTGGTGATATTGAACATGTCTTGGAAAAAATATAAATCCTCAAAAAACAATGGGATATATATGCCTTGGATATCCATTAACCAATATCTAATTTACCCAAATGAAACCCACAGACCACCATGGCCTACAACATCTTCATTGTGTTACTAGTTTTAGATAGAAGAATCTAAAAAACCCAAATTATGACACTTAAATATACACAAATAACACAAAAATTTAATCTATCACTTCTAAACCAAGATAATAATATGGAAATGATGGATAAAAGTTATTTAAATTCCTGAAAAAAACTCAGGATATTAAAATATCCCAATATAATGAATTCTTATCCCAGAGAAGAATATCCAATGGTCATTCTCAACAAAATATAGCCACTAACCTCAAAAATAATTTTATTACTTTTTCATATCCTCATAAATCCTTACATGATACCATAACATAAGATAAAGTGTAATCATATTCCCTAAAAAACACTTATTCCCACGTGTCAATAATCCTCTCTAGGACCTCTATAAAATATGAATTTTCTTGTAACTCAATATACAGTAAATTTATCACATGTACAAGATTGATCATGTACCTACTAAAAAAATAAACATAGAATACATCATTTATAACTAAATAATAAAGGGGAAGTTCCATTTCTAGAAACAATGCTCCGATATATTTGGTGACCTCAATTGGTTGCACAAACAGTTGCACTGGCTTCCCCTACTTCCAAAAATGATGATTCCCCCACCGAGGTGAAACACATATGATTTTTTACTAATATTGAACTCTAATAGTCATCTCAAATGGTCACCATGTTATTTTTCTATTTTCTAAGAGGTAAAAACCACTTCAAGATAAAATAATCCCTTTGAGGTATCCTACACTATACAAGGACAAACAACTACTACCTCTCTTGCTTTGTGAAAACATATTGGTGAGAAACAAGAAAATATATAGAGTTCTAATGAAGTTCCATCTGAAAGTATTCCTATAATATATTAATGTAATTGAAATCTACCATTCATATACACTCATCCCTTACTCTATTAAAGTATATGACACAAGTCTGAAGCATATCCTCAAGGGAAGGAAGATTCCTCTCCTGCATCTCATCAGTTTGTGGATGATATGTTATACTTAGCATCAATAGATTCCCAAAATAAATACACAAAACATTCCAAAACTATTACATGAAAATAACATCTCTATAAGAAATAATTATCACATGATCTCTATATAGGAATATAATCTCTCATACATAAAATATTCCCATAAAATCTAGTAAGAGGACATATTGAATCATCTAGTCATGTTCTAATTTAACTAGCTAATAAAATATTGACTAAAAAACAACAATAATCCTTGGGGTCTTGGGTAAACTATTCATAAAGGAAATAATCACTTAATCACACTTCTAAATTGGCTTCATATGTGTCTGGAGTATACCTCATTGATGATGATTCACAGCCTTTACACTCTAGCTGGTAAGGAATGATAAATTGAAACCATCAATGTCTCTCTTAATACCAAGACAAAAAACTAATTTTGAATGTCTTGGAACATCTTCATATGAACTAGAATCACTAAAAATATAAAATAAAGAGTGTTTATCATCAACTCTTCTCTTAATGATGCTGCAAAAAGAACTCTCCCACATATGTATATCATTTCTTCCTTGACCATTGACCTTCATGGGATATAATATTCCCCCACTAATAATTCATTCATCAACATCCACTAAAGTTATAAATCATGTATCAATTTTACATTTACACTTAAAGATGCATTATTACAAAATGTGAACATGTTATCACAAATTAATCATCCACTTCACCCACTAGAATCTCATCCATAAAAATAATTAGACATTATTCTTCCTATGAACCCCACTCTATAAGATCATATGTAATATCCCAGGTAAATAAATAACATGACATTTTTCATATTTATTAATATATTTTAACTAAATATTAATTCTAATTTAAAGGGGGTGCTATGTTTGATGGCGTACCATATACGCAACAATAGGTTTCTTTGAAATCTTACGTTGCACACTAATAATATAATATTATTATTTTAAATGGTAGTTGAAAACTAGCTATTGTAATGGTGGTAATGTATAGAACTAACTAAAAAAATATTATATATGTTTGTTAAATGTTTTTACATATATCTAATAAATTCTAGAGGCTTAAAATGTGAATGAATCTAATTTTAAACATATTTTACATCAAAAGGTTGGTTTACCACCTTTTAATGGAGAACCCTCATTAAATCTAGTTTTGGTCAATTTTATATGTCCCATTTGACAAAATAAATGTTTTTTTTAGATTTGTGACATCAAAATTTACTTTGGTTAAACTTTTGGTATTTTTCTGGTAAGTTCATTATTTAATAATTAGTGAAAAATACTATATTTTTATTCCAAAGTTCCTTTTAATATAATTTATTTATATGGTTATATTATATTTTTAATTAGTTTTAAATTATAATTAGATTATATTTGTACCAATTAATTAAATTTTGGTCATTGTAATTAATTTCACTTTGAAATTGGATATAAACAAGTTTTGATGTTTTGAGAGTTATTGTTTCTTAAAAACACGCTATTAGTTTTGACAACTAGAATTGATTTTAAATTAATTAATGATATTTCTATGTTTTAAATTTGGTAAAATAAATATCATTTTCTAATTTGTAATATCAAATATATATTAGTCTGAATTTTTGGTATTTTTCTGGAAAACATCAATTTTTGATGAATAGTGAAACCACTTTGTAGTAGTTAAAAATGGATTTTTTTCATTTAAATGAGATTTTACTACTTATGTGAACTGAATTTAGAAAATCCAACATAAATTTTTGTTATTATTAAGTAACATTTGGTTTAATAAGATGAAAATAATTTTTGGTGAATAGTAACTTTTGACTTTTATTTACTTCGGTTAAATGTAAATAGGGTAATTCAAGTTAAAAAGAATATCATAATAATAAACAAATACCTTAAAACTTGTCCTAACGTTATTGGTTGAGTCATTTATTACTATGGTCATCTTCGGGTCGATTTTGGGACCCCATGGAGCCACTTGGGAGGGATAATGACACTTTATTTTAATTAACTTAAAGTAAAGGCAAAAATGACACAAACAAATATCTTTTAGTAAATTAATTTTTACATGGGGTTATATAAGTTATATTTTAGGCTATAAATATTCATTGTAAAGCTAATAATATTTCCTACATCATGGTAGTTTTTTATAATATTTAGATATTAATTAAATAAAATTATTTATGACACAAAAATGATGTAGCATTAACCTCATTAATAAATGATTTAAATAAATAAGAATATTAATATTAAAATAACATACAAAACCTTTCCAATTCTTATTGGATATTTTTATTTATACCATGGGTTATCTTATATTCGACCTTAATGATTTTTGTACCTTTAGAAACCGAATATCATTATATAATAAAATAATATTTTCACACTTTCCTAAAGAGCCCCTCCTCCCCCTTATAAAAAGACACCATTTCTTACTCATTCCTCACTCCTCTAAATCCCCTTGGATCATACAACCCTGGAATAAATATGCTCTCAAGATCTATATAATCCTCTTAGAAGCCTTTTCTTAGACAGAAGGCACTTCAAGAAGTCCTTTTGGTGCAAACTAAAGGAAATTTCCCAAATTAAAGGTAATGATTCCTCTTAACTTTTTTTCTTTTATTTTACCTCTCCAGCCCCTAAAATCTATTTATTCCTTTATTTTTTAAAAAACAGTATCCTAAATATACTAGAATGTTTTTATGAGATTTATTTGAACTACACTTACACACACCTCGATTTGATGAGTGATGTACATATTGTTTCTGTGGAAGAAAAACTAACGCCTCACGAAATGATGATTGTTCGATTATCTCATACCGCCTCTCATGGTGTCCATTAAGATGGAACTTTATTTTTATATGATATATATTTTATATGTTTTCTTTATGCTTCTATATTTTACATTTATATCCTACCTTTATGGTTTCCAGAATGGGTAAACGCGATAATTTAATTTGAGGAAGTGTGAACTACCACCCCCTCAAAGTGATATGACTCGTTAATACCAAACGTGGGATGTATAAAAGACGTAGTTATTAATATTATATATGATATTATACTGGAATAATAATATAATTATGAATCATTAAGTTTTCATCTATTTGTAATATGGAGTAGAAATGAAAGTAGCATTCATGCGTACGTACAGCTTACCATCTCCATGAACGGTGCATTTCATTTATTACCTCCAAATATTATGTACTATTACAAATAAATGTATATACTGGATATATATGATATATATGATATCTAAATCATCAATATAATTCTCTATATAATGAACTTTTGACTATGTGAACAACATTAAATTATAAGTAGTCCATTTTTTACTCAAGTACCAAATATCGACAAAACGAACGTTATTAACTTAAATGATTACATAATGTTTATAACATGGTAATAAGTGATATAAAAAGAATTATAAAATAGAAAAAGGTTCTTAAGAAACTATAAATTATCTTTAGTTTATTATTCAGGAATAACAAGGAACAAACGATTCTTGTGAGACATGAGGTAAGGGATTTCTTATCTCACTTTTAATTCTGTGAGATTTCCATTGTTCGCCACAGATTTATTGTATGTGGTGTATTGTGTACTACAATTTGGTATATATTATCATGACTCTATTTATATTAATTTTATTTTATGAATCATTTGGTCATTATTAACTTTTGTTCATACGACTTGATTGGTTACAATGTTGTAAGGGGTTTTCATCTCACTTCTTATTCTCATGAGATTCATGATATATTTCCCACAATTTCCTTTTGCGTAGTCGATGTACGGCCCATGATTGTATTATTTGTGTAATATCATTTAATTTATTGGTATTTACATCTTCATTTAATTATCCTTATTTCATGTGGTTTATGTTTTTTAGGTTACCAAATCGGTAAGGGAACATTTCACCCTCCTCTTTTTTTAGAAGACTTATTTTTTGTTATGTCTTTTAATTTACATATTCTTATGCTGGGATATGTTCTTAGATATACTTATTGATGTAATTTTTTTTCAAATGATGAGATACCATTTTCTCTCTCATAAACTCTATTTATTAATTTTAAAGTGACAGTGTTAGGCTGTTGAGTTTCTGTAAGAGAACTTTTTAACCCAATTTCAATACTTTGGGTTAAACTTCTACTTCTTGATTATCTCATGAAATGAATATGTGTGAATAACATATGATTGTTTCAAACATAATATCCACTTATATTGAGTGTATTTATATTTTTCCCATACTATTATGTAATTGATATATCCTTAATCTAAGGATACGGTTTTTATAAGGGATTTCATCTCAATTTACATTACATTGAGACTTCATTGGGGTTATGTACTAATTAACTCTTATATTGTGTATATAATGTCTTTTGGAATATTATATCATGAATCTATTTATTATCATGATATTATGAAGTTATTATTCAATTTTATTCCTTAATTATTTGTATTCAGGAGTCTTTCATTTTGTTAAAAAGTCTTTAACTAAAATATCATTTTAAATGTTTTAAAGATTTATTCTTCTAAATATTTATCATTAATGTCCATGTTTTAAAAATGGTTTTAAGGATTTACTTATATAAACATTAATGTTTTCAAATGATAATTTATTTAAAAGTTTCAAAGTGGTATGGGACACTTTGATTCAAAAATCCCTTTATTAAATGTTTTAAATGGTTTTGAAAATGATTTGACAAAGCATTGTTTGTTTCAATATCTTGATTTGATATATTATGGTTAGAATGTAGAAATTTTATCTTTCCTTTATTATTATGTTATTTGTTATGAGTATGTTGTGTTTATTGGGCATTTTTTACATATATAGGTGGTTCCGTGATAAACCCAGGGTGAGTGAGCCCGAGATAGCTCTCTAATTCATTGGATAACATGACGGAGGTAAACGTTAATGTTTCTCCTAAGAGATTTAAGGAATATACTGTGATGGATATTCCAAATGTGACTCCCTATATTGCTGTGATAGCTACAATGTAAGTATTTTTTGAATTCCATAATTTACCTTTATGATTTATGATTTGTGTGTGTTATTCATAAATTTTATGATTTCATAAGGTATTTTATGATTGAAACCTATGGTTTTATTGATTTTTATTTAATGATGGGATAATGTTTTCCTTCATTATTTTATAAACCATAATGAGATTTTTATGCTCATCCAAAGTTTTTGAAATGTTTTACATTGGACTTAAAGATGTATAGGGTCATGGATGGGATCATAGAAAATTCATGTTGTCTAAAACATAGAGCTAGACATGTTTCTTTTTAAGAGTTTTTATTTTATGAAAAAAATAGATACTGAGTAGTAGTGTGTACATGTAATTTTAAAGTTGATATGTAATAGTTATGGCCTAATTTTCTAAAACTCTAATCTTGAAAATATCCTCAATGTGAATTATTTATTTAATTTTGGATTATGTAATGTTTAAGGCTAGGTCCTTATTGTTGGTATCAGAGTTCGGTTTAGACAACTTTAGGGATTATGAGTTTTCGTTAGACACATGGTCAGTCGCTATGTCTATTATTATCATTAAATCTTTATTTTATAACTTTTTTAGATCAAGGAATGTCAGTTACAAATGGAAGTAGGATAATCTCAAATGAAATTATTATCTCTTCCTGATGACTTGCTTGTAATAATTATTGCAAAGTCAAGTTAGGATGATTCTGAATCTTTTTATAGCATACACCTCACTTGCAAGAAGTTGTTTAAGATATCAAATAGCTCCAATATACCTCGTTATCATCGTGGATCATGGGATGTATTTAAAGAAATCGTATTATCAAAATATTCTCATATTTTTTGGAAAGTTAAATATTATCAAGGAATTTTCAAATATTTTACCTTATCACAAGATTTTGAAGCATATTATGATTTTAAAAAAGGTGTTGAAGAAGGAGACCATTGAGCAACCTATTTATATTTTCTTTTACAATATATTCTCTCATCACATACCAATGGTATTTTAAAAGGAAAATTAATTGAATGTTTCAACTCAAATTCGGTCCGACTATTTGATAGAAATCATGTTTTATCAGATGTTCTGAAATTATATGTCATACATGATTATTTTCCAAATCTGTTTTTCTGTGAACACCCATATGACCCATGGACACCATGATCAAGGTTTTTTGGGATCATTTTATTTTATCATATGGTGGTGAAATAAAAAATTGACAATATATATAAGACTTCAATAATTAATATGTTGAGATCATAATGAATTGGGATAATAATGAGAAGTATAAGGAAATCATTGAGTTTAAAATATGTTGGGGTTATTTTTGAGTTTTATAAAAAGTACAACATGTAGGATGGGTGATAACCCATCGCATTCGGCAAGGCTGTAGGAATCGAACCCACAACCGAAGGGTGACTAGGACGTAACGCATACCACTAGCCTACTTGAATTCCCTAAATAGTATGACTTATTATTTTAGTAAAATTATTTTATGGAACAATAATAATTTTATTTTGGGAACTTATGTTTTATCAAATAGATATAAATAGTATAGGAAAATGATTTGGTGATTAACTGATAAAGGTTGTTGTGTAAGACATTCTCTCTTTTGAAGAAAAACCATATATGCCTAAGGAATATATAATACTATGGGATTTCAATTATGGAATAATGGTTGATATTTTATCTTTGAATAATCTATGTATTTATTATGGACGCATGATGATTTGGTTTATTTATGAAAAGGATTAACCTATCATGGAGAATATGTGATTAGGTTAATTACTTTTCAATATGAGATGTTATGAGTAAATGTTGTTATTTGGAGATAAATGATAAGATTTATCATGGAAGGCTATGTAATTAAATTATTATGAGATTTGGGTTTCAATCTTAGTTTGGATTACTTTTGAAGAATTTTATGGACAGTTGTTTATTGAGTGGTCTTGGTTGAGCTTTGGGTATTGTTTAAAAAATTTGGAGATTAAGGGTAGTTTTTGTTTTTTTGAAAGATTATCCTTTTTGGGTATTATCTTATCTCGAACTAACCATTTTGTTTTTAGTTTATGTCCAAAGATAATGGAAATATATAGTTCTTCTTTTGTGGATTATGTGATTCTCTAGAAGATGATTCTTGTGCTTTGGATGTGACCAACTCTTTTTGAATGCTTATTGTTTGGATAAAAGATAAGTTTTTGGTAGAAACTTATTAAAGGATGAAACTATACTTGAAGGTAAGTATATTTCCTTATGTTTTTATTCAATGTAGTAAAGTAATTCCTCAAAATTATGAAAAGGATTGTAAAACAAAAACATTGTTGCATTACGTTTCCTATTGGGTAATCAAAGACCATTTAACACATCATAATTTTGTGATTTTCTGGTGGTTAACATTCTCTTAATCATCTTTTCTATCACTCTCCATCAAAACTTGAATGTTTGTTATCTCTTCCATATCCATGTTTTCCTACATGGAACCATAGTATGGGTTATCTCGGTTGACCATTGTACTTTCCTTTATTTCTTTTAAAGTGATAGTTTTACTGACTCATTTCTGATGTGGGGATTTTAAATAAGTTTCCAAGACCAGTTTTACAATTAAGAGGATTAAATTCCCAAAAGGGGGGAAAGATGTAACATCCAAGGTAAATAAAGAAAATTAAATCTTTCATATTTATTAATATTTGTAAACTAAATATTAATTCAACTTTAAAAAGGACTCTATGTTCTATGGTGTACCCGATACACAACAATGGGTTTCTTTGAAATCTTATGTTGCACACTAATAATATAATATTATTATTTTAAATAGTAGTTAACACATAGTCATTGTAATGTCAGGAAAGAACATAACAAACTACATAATGATTATATATGTTTTTTAAATGTTTTTACATTTATCCAATAAAAGTTAGAGTCTTAAAATGTGAATGAATCTAATTTTAAACATAATTTACTTTAAAAGGTTGATTTAACACCTTTTAATGGAGAACACTATTTTAATATAGTTTTGGTTACTTTTATATATTCCATTTGATAAAATAAAATTCCTCTTTAGATTTGGGAAATCAAAATTTAATTTGGGTAAATTTTTGGTATTTCTCTGGTAAAGTTCATTTTTAATGAATAGTGAAAATACTATATTTTTATTTAAATGTACCTTTTAATATAATTTATTTATAAGGTTATATTATCTTTTTAATTGGGTTTAAATTGTAATTAGATTATATTTTTACCAATTAATACAATGTTTGTCATTGGAATTAATTTCACTTTGAAATTAGACATAAACAAGTGTCGATCTTTTGATAGTAATTGTTTCTTAAAAATACTCTATTTGTTTTGACAACGAGAATTAATTTTAAATTATTTAATGAAAATTATTTATTTTTAATTTGGTAAAATATTCATCATTTTTTAGTTTTTAATATCAAATATATCTTTGGCTGAATTTTTGGTATTTTTCTGAAAAACTTCAATTTTTGATGAATATTAAAACCTCTTAGTAGTAGTTAAAAAACTAATTTTTTTCATTTAAATGAAATTTTACCACTTATGTGAATATAATTATTAAAATACAATATACATGGTTATTATTAGTAAGTAAAATGTGGTTCAATAAGATAAAAATAATTGTTGATGAATAGTAACTTTTTATTTTTATTTACCGCGGTTAAAGGTAAATATAGTAATTCAAGGTAAAAAGAATATCATAATAATACCAAATTACCTTAACACTTATCCTTACCTTATTAGTTGAGTTATTTACAACCATGATCATCTTTGGGTAGATTTTATGACCCCATGGAGCCACTTGGGAGTGATAATGACACTTTATTTTAATTAGCTTAAAGTAAAGGCAAAAATGACACAAAAAATATCTTTCAGTAAATTTATTTTTACATGGGGTTATATAAGTTATATTTGACCATAATTAGTATTGTACATTTAGAAACCGAATATCATTATATAATAAAATAATATTTCCAAACATTCCTAAAGAGCCCCTCCCCTCCCCCCTATAAAATTCCCTCACTTCTTACTCATTCCTCACACCTGTCAAGCCCCTTGGATCATAAATCCCCTAACCAAATAAGCTCTCAAGATCCCTCTCCTTATACAAGAAGCCTTACCTTAGGCATAAGTCACTTCAAGAAGTTCTTTTGGTTCAAAACAATGGTATTTTCCCAAATTAAATGTAACAATTTCTCTTAACTTTTTTCATTATTTTACTTCTCTAACCCCTAAATGCTTTTTATTCCTTAATTTTATAACAACAACAGTATCCTTAATATACTAGGATGTTTTTATGAAAATTATTTTAACTACACTTTTACTCACCTCCATCTAATGGGTAAAGAACATACTATTTCTGTAGATGGAAAACTAATGCCTCACAAAAAGATGATTGTTCGATTATCTCCTATAGTCTCTCATGGTGGCCATTAATATGGAACTTTATTTATATATGATATATATTATGTTTATGTTTTCTTTATCCTTCTGTATTTTACAATTATATCCTACCTTTATAGTTTCCATAATGGGTAAACGTGATAATTTCATTTGAGGAAATGCGGACTACCGCCCCCTAAAAGTGATATGACTCGTTCATACCATACGTGAGAAATATAAAGGATGGATTTATTGAAATTATATATGACGTTATACTAGAATTATAATCTAACTATTTATCATTAAGTTTTCATCCAATTAAAATACGAAATAGAAATGAAAGTAGCATTTATGCGTACGTACGGCTTACCGTCTCCATGAACGGTGCATTTCATTTCTTACCTCCAAATGTTATGTAAATTTTTAAATACATTTATATACTAGATATATATGATATATATTATTTCTAAATCGTGAATATCATTTTGGATATAATGAACCTTTGACAATGTGAAGAACTTGTAATTATAAGAAGTCCATTTTTGACTCAAGTACCAAATATTGACAAAACAAATGTTATTAATTTAAATGATTACATAATGTTTATAACATGGTAATAAGTTATATAAAATGAATAATAAACATGAAAAAGGTTCTTAATAAAGTATAAATTAAATTTAGTTTATTATTCTGGAATAACAAGGAATAAACGAGTCAAGTCAGACACAAGGTAAGGGATTTCTTATCTCACTTTTAATTCCATGATATTTCCATTGTTCGCCACAAATTTATTGCATGTGGTGTATTGTGTACGGAAATTTGGTATATATTATCATTATTATATTTATATTCATGTTATTCTATTAATAATGTGGTTTTTATTAACTTTTGGTCATACGAATCAATTAATTACGACATGGTAAGGGGTTTTCATCTCACTTCTTATTCCCGTGAAATTCATGCTATATTTTCCACTATTTCCTTTTGTGTAGTGGATGTACTACCCATGATTTTATTATTTGTGTAATATAGTTTAATTTATGGGTATTTTCATCTTCATTGAATTATCCTTCCATCGTGTGTTGTATGATTTGTAAGTTACCAAATCGGTAAGGTAACTTTTCTCCCTCCTCTTTTTTTAAAAGACTTCTTTTTGTTATGTCTTTTAAATTACATCTTCTTATATTGGGATATGTTCTTATATATCATTATTGTTGTAAATTGTTTTTCCAAATGATGAGATACTTTTTTCTCTCTGATCAACTCAGGTTCTGAATTTTAAAGTGACGTCGTTAGGCTGTCGAATTTCTGTAAGAGAACTTCTTAACCCAATTTCAATACGTTGGGTTAAACTTCTACTTATTGATTTTTTCATGCTATGAATATGTGTAAATAACCTATGATTGTTTCACACTTTATATCCATTATATTTAGTGTATTTATATTTTTCACACATTATTATTTTATTGATTTATCCTAAATCTAAGGATACTGTTTTTATAAGGGATTTTGTCTCAATTTATATTCCATTGAGACTTCATTGTTGTTATGAACTAATTCACTCTTATATGGTGTATATACTCTACTTTGGAATATTATATCATGAATAACTTTATTATCATGATATTATAATGTTCTGATTCAATGTTATTCTTCAATTATTTGTATTAAAGAGTCTCTCATTTTGTTAAAAACTCTTTAACTAAAATATCTTGGATGCGCCCGTAAGGGGCGTTGCATGACAGTTCTCCCCGCGGGGATCTAGGGTTCCACTTCCTAGGGTTTACACTACCTTAACCCCACCTACTTCTGACTTCATCCAAGAAGGTTTTGAGTCTGGCTCCTGACCTATCAGCCACCCCCTGGTTCATGTCACCGATGACGACCCTGTGACCTCCCTGTGTGGCAATATCTTCAACTCCTCCCTAAGCGGTGCTGATCGTGATAAAATACCTCCTGGATCCTTCCTCCATGAAGTCGCTTCCATCAAGAGCGCTATTCGGCCTTCATATCCCGAGATTCTTCCCCAAGAGGGTTGTGCCTCTCCTTGATCCCACCACTACGAGGCCGATGTCTTCCTGTGCTCTTGGTCCCCCGGATGTCCCCCTTTTTCAGATCTGTTCTGATTTGCTGTATTCATTTTCTTCTACTTCGATGTTGGGTCTCCTCTTCTGATGTGAAGGATAATCACCAAGGGTTTATGTGGGAAGCCGTGCTGTAGGACACACACAGTTGCTTTCATGGGTCGGCGATTTAACCTGGGACCAGTTTGTAGCTACTACGGATGTCGAGGTGTTCTTCACCTCGATGGTTCTTCATTTCCTTGGTTCTCTCTGATATTTCATCATGCTCCATCACGCACAACCCCAATTTGGTTGTGTTTGACGGTTTCCATGATTATTTGGATTGTGTAGGTGGAAATGGTGATAATTGAACTTTCCATGTGATCTTTTGTTGGTTATGCGTGTTGTTATTTTTGGGTGGTTTGGGTCCTGGACAAGGTTCCTTGCCCAGCCCGCCAATGGGGGATGTGTTGGCTTGATGGTTCACACTTTTCCTTGAAGTGATTTTTATTATTGTTCTTTGGTTTCTTTTTTGGGTGGGTCTATACTTTATCGTGGTTCCAAATTCAACCTGCCTATGGTTTTAATTGCTTGTTCGGTTCTCACTAACCCAAAAAAATATCGTTTTAAATGTTTTAAAGATATATTCTTCTAAATATTTATCATTGATGTAAATGTTTTAAAAATGGTTTGAAGGATTTATATTTATGTAAGTTAATTTTTTCATATGGTAATTTATTTAAAAGATTCAAAGTGGTATGGGACACTTTGATTCAAAAATCTCTATTAAATGTTTTAAATGGTTTTGAAAATGATTTTACAAGGCATTGTTTATTTCAATATCTTGATTTGATATATTGTGATTGGAATGTAAAAATGTTATCTTTCCTTTATTCTTATGTTATGTGTTATGAGTATTTTATGGTTATTGGGAATTTTTTATGTATAATGGCGGTTCTGTGATAAACCTAGGGCCGGTGACCCCGAGATAGCTCTCAAATGCATTAGGTAACATGACAGAGGTACATTTTAATGTTTCCTCTAATATATTTAGGTAATATATAGTGATAGTTATTCCAAATATGACTCCCTATGTAGCTGTGATATCTACAATGTAAGTATGTTATAAATTCCATAAGTTACCTTTATGATTTATGATTTGTGTGTGTTATTCATAAATCTTATGATTTTGTAAGGTATGTTATGATTGAAAAGTATGGTTTCATTGATTTGTATTTAATTATAGGCTAATGTTTTTCTTCCTTATTTTATAACCCTTACTTATCTTTTTATGATTATCCCAAATTTTTGAAAATTTTTCCACAGGACTTAAAGATGAATAGGGTCAAGGATGGGATCAAGGAAAAGTCATGCTGTTTAAAACATGGAACTAAGCAAGTTTCTTTTTAAGACTTTTTATTTTATGAAAAAATGGATACTGAGTAGTAGTGTGTACATTTAACTTTCAACTTGATATGTAATAGTTATGGCGTAATTCTCTAAAACTATAAACCTGAAAATATCCTCAATGTGAATTATTCATTTAATTTAGGATTATGTAATGTTTAAGGTTGGGTCCTTATATCATTTGTATTTAGATATTTCCTGTTTATATATTCTACAATTTATAATAATTCCAAGGATCATAAGACATATCAAATTTGAATGAATATAGATAACCCACCCAATAATTATGCCAAAGATTGAGATTCTATTTTGAGAATACATCTCACAAGCTCTTGTAGTCCATATTTTTGGTTACCCATCCCTGAAGAGATATTACTATTAAAATGTAAAATTGTAGACCATAAATTCTATATCTAATTCATGTATAGGGTATTTCTGATCATGGTGATACATCTATCGTGACCCATATGTAAATACTTAAAAATTATACATTAGCACATCTCCTAAGTCAGTATATAATGCCTCACAAAAATCTGCATATCTAATCCCAAGATCTAAAAAAATAAAATTCAATGATTTTTGAATTTACACATCATCTCTGGGATTTCCTCTTCATAGTTATTATATAACTCCAAATTAATACCCTACTTGGTCATTAATATCAACAGTGCATCAAAATGTTTGAAGTTAAGGATGAATAATTGATAGTACATTGCAAGAATAATGAAAACTCATGATATAAAACAGGTTAATAGTATGTTCTCATGACATCATAGCTACTAACTTATATAGGTTAACTAAAATACCTTTCTCCTAAATCACATGTCCAAGTAAATTAACCTCTTAATTCAAGATGTGGAAATTTTTTATTTTGGTATATAACATATTAACCCAAATTGTACTAAATACAATATCATGGTTCCTTATATGAATATCTATTTTATTTGAATATTTTGGGATTTAATACATGATCATAATGATAAAATATTCTATATTTCACTGAAAATCAGGTTCATGAGATCTATAAGTAGCACTGGAGAATTATTTTATCCAAAAAGATGATAATGTACTTATACAGTCCTTATCTACTTCTAAATTTTTTTCATTTGAATAATCTCTTCTATGACGCACAACTAACTATACCATAAACAATTACCAGTAATATAGAATATATGATCTCACATAAATAATCTATGAGATAATTTATTATGGATATAGAATACATGTTATTTATGGTTACATTATTTGACTTCTTATAGTCCACACAAACATGTAGACCACCATTCTACTTCATAAAAAACATCACCAGAGCACACAAATGTGATGTGACTAGTATGGTAAATACATTCACCTCTAAATCATATATATTCACCTTAAAATACATCAACTCAGTTGCTACTATACAATAATGAGGAATAGATATCAATTTCACCCTTAGAACAAGATCAATATCAAACAAAATTCCTCTATCCAAACAAAGTCCGAAGAAGTTTTCTGAGAAAAAATCATGATAATAATATATTATGGGAAGAAAGATAAATAGATCCATTATCAATTCCATATCAATAGACAAGAATGCTACTTGTTCCATGATTTCTCTAATATGGGCTAGATATAGTCCCATCCTACATACTTTGATATCCTACTCATCATTCAACAAATTCCAATCCCGTTTAGGGATGGTTAAAGTCACTCATATTTGATAAAACATCATATAGGTGAATAATTGGTTATCTAATCCCTTATGAATATCATATCAAAACTATTCATATATTGTATCATTAATTCCTGGATATGTCCATATCCATCAACAACCATAAGATTCATAGGAAACTATTGGACATAGTCTACATCCATTTCCAAAGAAATTCCAAGAGAATGTAATTTAAATGATAACTTTAACTGTTAGTTATGACTAGAAACAACATGAAAATATATAAAAGAGTTGGAAGCATCAATATCAAACTAAGCATTAGAGAGTGTACAAGTAATTAAGAGCACACTGAAAAAATAAAATGTTTCTCACAAATGGTGACTAGAACTCATTCATCACGTAAATAAGAAATCTTGTAGGATAAAAACATTCCTTTGAAATTTAGATTTGTGTTGTCTAGGTCTACTGCTAGGACCCATGCCTTCACCATTACATCATCTTTTTAAGGAATGGGACCCTGATGGCCTCCAATGAAAGATCCTCGCACCATTATTCATGTCACATGAAACCCTACCACTTCTAAGAAGTTCCTTGAATAATAAGGTCTCAAATATTCATTTCCTTATCCTCATGAGTATATACTAGGTTAAATATGTCCTCTAGGATATCAATATAGTCCTCAACCTCTCGTGGGCCACTGGTTCCCTGTAATGCTAGAAGCTATTGGAGATGAATATCTATAGCAAATTCAACCATCATCCTTTATAATACATTAAGCTGGGTGGGTTTACAACATAAAACACCATTAAGTGAAGTAATAAAATCAGGTGTTTCCTAATTCCTAACATGTGGTGTAATGAGTGTGTATTCCCAAGAATGAGTAATCAATGATTGCAATGGTGAAATTTTTCTAAAAATTAAAATGATTGTTTAGAACATCTATACAAACATGCATAAAAGAACATACGATGTTTTAAGTTACAAAATGGAATGTTTTATTAGAATAACTATCCTATGACACTGCCATTGAGAAGTTATTACCCTCAATTTTCAACCTTTTTCTTTTTATAATACACATTAGTGACAATCATTTATATATATAACATAGCACCATGCTCATGTTTAACTAATTAATTTCACAAATATATATAACAACATCCTTATCATAGATATATCACACAATATAGAATACATATATATTTCAAATACATAGCACAATTATATAATTGTGTTACAGTTCTATTATGCTGCACAAAAAATGTATAATAATGGAATGTGATCCTACATTCCTACACATGATCCATAAACACACACAAATCCCGTTATATTGAAATAAAAATCCCATCACCAATAACATGGAGGTTCATTACACATGTGTCACATAAATGACTTATTTTAAAGTAAATTTTCATTTAATTTCCATTCATGCTTGGTTTTGGGGGTTTCTCAAGCTTTTATAGAGGAATGGGTGAGTTTTCATTAATTGGGCCAAACCGTGGGACCAATTCTAAATTAAAAAATAAATTTTGATTCCATTATAACTCCTTCATTTTTCAACATTTTTCATCCTTTAAAATTTATAATTGGCCTCCCCTGACCTATTAATAACACAATATTATTTTGGACCATTTAGAAATCAATAATCATTGTGGATTTGGGTTTTTATTTTAGGGATTGGGCCTGCCCGAAAGCCCATTTCCTGTATTTAAAATATTTTTTAATTCCTTAATATCTCATTCAATATTTATGTTTTTTCGGTGATTCTAACTCTCACCCAAGCCCACTTACCCAAGGCGTTCCCCCTTGATATCCTACACCTCTTTGGAGTTTGGTTTCATCGTGATTTGGGTTGAAATGTCTCAGAATTTCTCAAATCTCCCAGATTTGAAGAGGTAAATTTATTATTTCAGAACTACTTCATTTCTCACTCTTTTTTCCCCATTCCAATTCCTCCATGATCTCTTATTCCTTACTCAAAACTCCTTGAATATTTTTCTATTTTAAAATTTTTATACTGGTGTATTTATGGTGATTGTTTCAATATTTTTTAAGGTATGTGATTTCTACATGGTTTCTTCCTTTTCCCATAGGGTTTCCTCCCCATTCATTATGTTCTAAAATGTCCAGAAGTTCGGGTTCAAACCTAGGGTTTGATTTGGTGTCTTTTTGGTCAAATATTGTGGTCTATGGTTGTATTTATCTTCCTTATGGTGCGAAGGTGGTGTGGTTGAGGTTTCGCACCAAGTTTTGAGGGATTCGGCACTTTCGGTAGGTGATTTCATGGTTAATCATTCCATGATGAGTTAGTTTTCTTGTTTTACTAGTTTTTCATGTTCCCCAAATTCTTTTTTTAGTGAAAAAACCATTTTTTGGGATTTTGTTAAGAATTTTATTTTATAATTTCATTTGTTTTTAAGTTGTGAACTTTTTGAATGTAACAAATGTGGTATCTTTTGTGGTAGTTTTATAAAATAGGAAATTGATTTATTAGTTTTTTAAAGGGGATGAAAATCCTATTTTTTTAATTCCTTAGTGTCATTTGGGATTTTGAAGGGGGGTTTTTGAATATTTTTGTTGTGTAAAACTTTCTTATACATCTTGAGATCATTTTTAGGAAAATGGGTGTTTTCATTTGTATCTTTCGTGGTATGATTAATGGTTATTTTACCACACTTGAAAGTTGTTTTCTAAATGTCTCTAGGGCTTCCAATTCTAGTTTTGTAGTGTTTCGGTGTGGTTTTATCCTTGAAATATGGTTTTTAAATGGGCTTTATGAGAAAAGACCGGGTATACACTTTGGTATTCTTTTATGAAATATTTGAATGATTTAATGATTTATGTAAGTGGTGAAACCATATTGGAAAAATATTTTGGAGTGTGTATATTTTGACCTGGTAAATTTTAAATGTGAAAGGGGATGTTTTGTGATGTGTTCCATCTTGTAAATGTTTTATAAAAATGTTTGAAGGTTTTATTAAAGTGTGTAAGAGATGTTAAAGTGATGTGGGATGTTTTGTGTGAGTGTGATGTGAAAATTGAATTTTGGTTATGAAAAGGTTATTATGTAACATGTGATTGGGGTGTTATATGATTTAGAATATCTTGGATTGGTTTTATAAAACTATTTAATGGATTTTTGGATGTGTGAAAGAAATGTGATAAGTGTTGTGGTTTATTTTGGTGTGTGTCGAATTTCAAAATCAATTTGAATGAAAAGTGTACTTCTGTGACTTTTGTGGTATACATGTCGGCTATTTGGAGAATTTTTTATGTTTAAATGATATTTTTATATGCAAAGTATATTTATTGACTTTTTGAACTTGTTTGATCACAAGGGTAAAACCCGGGTTTCTAGGTGGGTGGACATGTACTAGTATGCTAGTGAATCCGTTGGGTTTGGCCTCTGTTTCACTTAGAAAAATTGACGCTTACAACTCTAACTAAACTATGATGATGATTATTGGGGACCAATATATTATGTGTATGTTCCCTACTAGTGGATCGTGCATGATAATGGATATTTTTTATGGTTACTCTCACTGAGATACGTGGAACCTGGGACCCACAGCTAGCTCGTGCTAAGGGGTTATTTCCTATTTCTTGTGCTCACTAGATCATTTATAATCACCGTTGGCATAAGGTATATTTTTCTGGAAAATTCAGTATCATGGGAATTTATTTTAAAAGTGTTGATTCTTTAAATTATCCCACTTGGAAACTTATTTTTTAAAAGTTGCATCTTTTAGAAATTGTAACTAAAAATTACATGTTTTTGAAAACTTGTATAATTTTCGTCTTTGAATGTTTATCACATAGAATATCATATTGGTGGTATCCTAAGGGGGTTTGATCACACCCTACTTACACCTTTGGGTGTAAGTAGACTTTTTTATTTTGTTTTTGTCGGTTTGGGTACAACTTTTGTGCCAACAGTTCAGGTTTTTACGGGTCATTCGTGATGCGGTGTTGTGGAGATGGCTTGGGAGTGGTGCCTCTTTCCATGTTGATATTCTTGGACTTCCTTTATTTGGTTTTGTACCATTTTAATGGTATTTAAACATAGTTTTAACTTATGCAATTCAGTTCTAAAATTTTTCAAAAGACAGTTTTAGTTGAAAAATCCTGATTTGTTTTATTGATTTTGTTTGTTGTTTAATGTTTATAAACATAGGTAAATCATTCCCAAACATCATTTTATGATACCCTGGAACTTGTTCCAACCCATGGAGATTGGGAACGCCCTTCTAGACTCGTCGCAGGTTGGGTCAGGTGCTGGTATTGATGGTGAACATATTCAGTTCATGACAAAACTGTATCAGAGGCATGTTCGCTCTCTTTGGGTCATGTTATTTGGGGAATAGTCAGGATAGTTTGGAGTTAGGATTGTCAAAACATGGAATTCTGGTTATTATCAATTTGGATGATCACCATTCCCCATGAAGGGATTCAAGTCACCAGGGGAGGTCGGTACTTTTTTGAGTTTTTTGGTTTTCATGGTTTGATGATGATTAGGGGAAATGAAAAGAGAGTTGGGGTAATGGTCTCAGTGAGCTCACAGGGTCTAGAAATCCATGTGAAGCCGGATATATTTCCCTTGAAAATTATTTGTGATGGTGAAGTAATTTGATTATAGCCTCCAACCCTATGTCCAATTCACCCACCAAAGATAATTTCCCCATGCATTGTCTTGTTTCCTTTAGTTTTTAAATCTTGGAAGTTAGGTTTTAAAACAAAAATGAAATGGTTTTAATAAGAGTGTGTTTTTTTAAATTATTTTATAATAATTATAAAAGGTTTTTAATTATGAAATGGTGGAACTGATTTTTTAGAATCATTATGAAATGGAAAATGGTGTTTTATACCTCTTTTGAAAGAAATTATTTTTGTTAATGTTGGTTTTGAAAAAATGTTTCCAATATAGTTTTCTAAACTATTAAGAGGTGTTTTAATGGGATGTGATTTTTTGAAATTAATGTTTATGAATTGAAAGTTTGTTTTCATTTAAATTTATGTTCCTTTATGAAAATTTGGTACGATGTAATTTGGGTTTGATTTCGTGGTTAGAAGTTTTGAGAAAAAGGAGGTATTAGTTGATTGTTTTGGTTTTGAAAAGTAGAAAGAATTATTTATTTTAACCTTTAGTACTTCCATAAGCGACCACATGCAATGGGTTATATGGGATGATGTATGGTTGATGGCATGGCGGTATGAGTTCCGAGATGGATATGAGGAGGGTTCCTTGTGAGGCACAAAAACATGCATGTGTGAGTCCCATGGGGTACCGTTAGTGGATATGATAACCGCTAAACTATTTATTTTCAAAAATATGATTTAAAGGATATACTTGATGTCTTTATGACTTTTTTGGGATGGTGTGTATTATGTGTTTTTTTTTAATTTTGATGTTGTGGGATGTTTTGAGTCCCCAAACCCCTCTTGTTTATACTGTGTTTTGGGTTTTTTTTTTGTCAGTAAGCTGTGTTGAAGGGCCGGTTAGTGGTCTTTTCTGAGAAATATTTTGGGATGACATTACAGGGGTCCCTTTCATGTGTTTGGATCAGTTTTGTGGTATATCCTGACCAATGGACCATCTTGGTTGGGTCCTTGGGTTTAATCGTTGGATATAGTACGTCCCATTAAGGTTCAATGCACAACTAAAGTGAAACCCAGATTGTTTCGCAGTTTAAAGGCCCTCCAGTTGATCAATATAAGGAATATTTTTCTTGATATTTTTAGATTGACTCTATACCATTTCCTTTCACGGTTTTGGTAATCCTCTTGTAGTGGGAGAGTGACCATGGAAGGTTCAAAGAGACCTTAGCCTCTAATGTTTTTTGATTTTCTGAAGGTGGAAGTGGTCTAGGTTTGTTAGAAAGGATGAGTATCTAGATGGTGTCTAAGAGGTCCTCTCGTTCCTTCGTAGTCTCTTCAAAGAAGGAGTTCATGTTAAACTACCAGTGTGGGAAATATGATCACGAGAGGATATTGTGGCCACTTTCTTGAATTTTGTGTGGTTTGGGGATGTTGTATATGGTCCCTCTCCATGCATTGTTTATATTATTCGCAATGGTCATGTTCAGTGATGCATTGTGATTTCATGCACTCGATTGACTGTAAATGTGAAAGTCGTGCAATCCACTGAGAGTCTCTATTATGTTGGTAGAATGTCTCCCTTAGAAAAACATCAAAATCATCCATTTTAGAGGAAGGTGAGTATAGGTGTTCTTTACTTATATTGTTTCTCACTCGAAGAAACAAGGTGTGATGTGTGTGCATCTTCTAAGACCTTGTTTCAGTGAAATACCGAGTTAGGGTATAGTGAGTTTTGAATGTTTCATGTCTTTTCAATATTATCGGGGATTTCAATATAGTTTTTGGTGGAACCAAAAGAATAATTCTTGTTCATGGGGTTTCTAAATCCTAACTGTGAGTTCAAAGATGCTTCAATCATTTGATCTCCAGCCATAGGTCTCGAAGAGAAGCTGGCTTCTAGTCAGGGGAAATACCAGGGTCGTTTAAACCCTTAAACAATGTCTTATCCTCAGTATGAATGATAGGAGGAGTTTAAACCTCTGGTTTCTTCATCTTTATTTTTTTGTTCCCATTCGGTGGAAATATGTTAAGGACCTTATACCCATTTCATTTCCTAATTTCATTCCCTCCCCCATTGGTTTACATTGAGTCATTGGATAATGGTTGGAAATTTGGCTAGACAGGCTGATCACACAGTTTGTGCACGTTTAGTAGTGACCATGTGCTAGTAATCCATGCAAAAAAGAATGATATGCACAGTTAGTGCATGATTTCCCAATCGGTGCAGACTAACCTTGTGCCCTTCCCAAATCATTGAATTTTTGGGTCTTTTTTTGCCGGCCCATGCTGGTCGGTTAAGATGGTTCGATCTTATAGTGGTGAGACCCACTATGATTCTCATGTATGTTCCTTCATAAATTTTGAATGGAATTCTACCCTCTGTATAAGGTATTCCATTCAGGCCTCCCCTGTTAGTGTCCTGATTCTGTCTCAAAAAAATATAGGTTGTCTCTTATAGTGGGGAGCCTATTTGTGTCCCCCCATACCAATAACTCATATTTAACCTTGGTCTTGGTTTGGATGTAAGTAGTATCATTCGAAAATATCTGGATAACAACATCCTCCTTGGGTAAATGTTGGTATGGAATAGTTCCCAATGGTTTAGTTAAAGTAAGGTAGGTGTAACCTTGTTCGAAGTTGTTGATCATTTGGGTGAATTTCATGAGTCTTGTTCGAATAGTGTTTAATGAGTATTATTTTGGGATAAAGTATTAATGTGATTTATCATTTATGGAAAGTGGTTTATGTTTTTTTTGTGAGAGTAATCCTTCATTAATTGATCAATAGAGGTGTTTTGGCCTTTGGGGGAAAAGCTTTGAAAATAAATACATCTTGGTTTATCGGTTGGGTTTGGTTTTTGTATTTGGCCTTGATGTGGCTTCCCGGGGATAGAAAGTGTTCATGGTGGGGAGAATTCTCAAATACATGACTTATTTTAAAGAAAAATTTCATTTAATTTCAATTTATACTTTTTTGGGGGTTTCTTAAGCTTTTATCGAGGAATGATTGAGTTCTCATGAATTGGACCAAACCGTGAGCCTAATTCCATATTTAAAAATAAATTTTTATTCCTTTATAACTCCTTCATTTTTCAAAATTTTTCTACAATTCAAAATACTTCATGGCCTTCCCTGACCTATTAACACCGCCATATTAATTTGGACCATTTAGGAATCAATAAGCATGGTGCATTTGTGTTTTAAATTCAAGGATTGGGCCTACCCAAAAGCCCATTTCCTACATTAAAAATATTTTTTATTCTTTAATATCTTCTTCAAATGTTTCGTTTTTTCAGTGATTCCAACTCTAACCTGAGCCCACATACAATAGGATCCCCCCCCCATGCTCTCCTTCCCCTCTTTGGAGTTCGGTTTCATCAAGAATTGGTATGAAACATCTCTAAATTTCTCGAATATACCAGATTTGAAGAGGTAAATTGATTATTTCAAAACTCCTTAATTTATCACTCTTTTTACCCCATTTTAGTTCCTACATGATCTCTTAATCCTTTCTCAAACCTCCCTTCTATTTTTGGTTGTTTTAAAATTCAGAAACAAGTGTATTTGGGGTTATTTTTTCAATGTTTTTTAAGGTAAGTGATTCCTTCTTGGTTTCTTCATTTTCCCTTAGAGTTTCCCCCCTCTTCCATTATGTTCTAGAACGTCCAGAAGTTATGGTTCATTCTTGGGGTGTAATTTGGTGTCTTTTTGGTCAAATATTGTGTTCTAGGGTTGGATTTATCTTCCTTGTGGTGTGGCGGTGGTGCGGTTGATGTTTCACACCAAGTTTTGAGGGATTCGACACTTTCGGTACGTGATTCCATGGTCAACCATTCTTTGATGAGTTAGTTTGATTTTTTTAGTAGTTTTTCAAGTTCCCCATATACTGTGTGTGGTGAGAAAACCATTTTTTAGGGATTTGGTTAATAATTTAATTTTATAATTGAATTTTTGTTGAAGTTGTTAACTTTTCGAATGTAACACATGTGGTATCTTTTTTGACAGTTTTATAAAATATGAAATTGATTTATTAGTTGTTTAAAGGGGTGGAAAATTATATATTTTTAATTATTTAGAGTCATGTGGGACTTGGAAGGGGTTTTTTGGAATAAGTTTGGTGTGTAAAACTTTGTTATACATCTTGAGAGTATTTTATGAAAATGGGTGTTTTCATTTGTATCTTTTGTGGTATTATTCATGGTTATTTTATCACACTTGAAAATGGTTTTATAAATATATATATAGGGCTGATAATTCTACATTGGAAGTGTTTTGGTGTGGTTTTTTCCATGAAATATGGTTTTGAAATGGGTTTTGTGAGAAAATATTGGGTATCCTCTTTGGAATTGTTTTATAAAAGATTTTAATGATTTAATGATTTATGTAAGTGGTGAAACCATATTGGAAAACTATTTTGGAGTCTGTATATTTTTAAATGGTACATTTTAAATGTGAAAGGGGATATTTTGTGATGTGTTCCATCTTGTAAATGTTTTATAAAAATGTTTGAATGATTTACTAAAGTGTGTAAGACATGTGAAAGTGATGTGGGATGTTTTCTGTGAGTGTGATGTGCAAATTGGATTTTGGTTATGAAAATGGTATTATGTAACATGTGAGTGGGATGTTATGTGAGTTGGAATATCTTGGAATGGTTTTATAAAAAAATTAATGGATTTGTGGAAGTGTAAAATAAATTTGAAAAGGGTAGTGGGATATTTTGGTGTGAGTCGGATTTCAAAATCAATTTTAATGAAATGTGAAATTTTGTGACTTGTGTGGTATACATGTGGGATGTTTTGTGAATTTGTGATGTGGAAATGATATTTTCATTTGAAAAGTATAATTATTGACTTGTTTAACTTGTTTTATCACAAGGGGAAAACCTGAGTATCTAGGTGGGTGGACGTGTACCCGTATGCTAGTGAATTTGTGGGGTTTGGCCTCAGTTTCACTTAGCAATATTGACGCTTGCAACTCTAACTAAACTATGATGATGGTGATGGGGGATAAATTGGTTATAGTTTTTTCCCTACTAGTGGCTAGTGCATGAGAAAAGATATTTTTGATGGTTACTCTCACCGAGATACGAGGTACTTGGGACCCACATCTAGCTAGTGCCTAGGGGTTATTTCCTGTTGCTTCTTCTCATTAGATCTTTTATACTCACCGTCAGCATATGGTATATTTGGCTAGAAAATTTACTAGCATTGGAATTTATTTTAAATGTTTTGATTATTTAAATTTTCCCACTTGAAATCATATTTTTTAAAGTTTCATCTTTTAAAAATTATAACTAGAAATTACTTGTTTTTGAAAACATGCTATCTTATCATCTTTGAATGTTTATCGCATGGAATCTCTTAGTGGAGTTATCCTGTTGGGATTTGGCTCACACCCTACTTAAACATTTGGGTGTAAGAAGACTTGGTTATTTTTTTATTTCTAGTTTCGGTACAACTTTTGTGCCAACAGTTCATGTTTTTACCAGTCATTCGTGATGCGGTGTTGTGGAGACAGTTTGAGGGCAATGCATCTTTCCATGTGGAGGTTCTTGGGATATCTTTATTTGGTTTCATAAATTTTTTATGGTCTTTAAAAATATTTTTAGCTTCTATAATTCAGTTCTAAAATTTTACAAAATACAGTTTAAGTTGAAAAATCTGGATTTGTTTTATTGAGTTTTTTTGTTGTTTAATGTTTATAAACTCAGGTAAATAATTCCCAATTATCATTTTATGATACTCAGGCACTTGTGCCACCCTGTGGAGATTGGGAGCACCCTTCCGGACTTGTCTTGGGCTAGGTCAGGTGCCAATTTTTGATGGCGACCCGATTCGGTTCATGATAACATCAGCTGTCTAAGAACAAGGAAACTTCCCTATACAAGATCCTAAGAACCAATATTCATTCTACAATAACCCATAATAAGTAATGGAAACTCATGTCATTAATTCAATATTATAATTCCATTAGTTGAACCATCAAGTCTGAGATGGAGAGGCACATAGATTCATGCACACCTTGTAGTAAAAAAGTGTCTACCAATAAGTGGTGGGGTTTAGATTAAAATGTTTGGACTATACCTTATGTAAACAAAGTCATCACTAGATAGTATAGAAATAAGAGATAAACTATGTATATTAGGGGAACTTCTCATCATAAACACAGAAAATCAAAGACTCAAAAGACTACACACCAAAACTCATATAATGAACAACATATAAATGACCATAAAACATTTAAAAAAGGATTCCACATTCTTTGAAAGTTAACTTAGGTTATAAAAAACAAATCAATAGACAATATAGAATTAAAAAATGTGTATCGGTGTCTATACAAACACACACACACACACAAACACAAACTAAAATTAATTTTTTCTATCAAAACACTTTTTAAGAAAAAGTGAGAAACCATATAGATTCACCTAGGATGTCAAAAACCATAAGATACCAAAATGTAATTGAATAAGAGATTAATCATATTTGATACATTATCTACAAAACATTCTTGTAGATAGTGGTTACCTGTGTTTTGAGATCATCTTTTATATGTTCTTTAAGGTGATAGGTCATATTTTCCAATGTTTGAATGTACTTACCTCTATTGATATTCCCTTTATAGACTCCTCTGATCAGTATAAGGTTATTCTAGTTAATCAATGCAAGATAGTCATAATTAGAATACACAATTATCAACTTTTCATTAACCTTGTTAACCTCATATGGTGTGGAATTAATCAAAATATAATCCTCCATCATTTCATCCTCAAAATGGATAATCATCTCCAGTTTTATCATTTTTATTACATCCTCTATAGATATCTCCTACTGTTAAACAGTCAAGAAACCCTTAGGGTGGGAACCTTTTCAGACATGGCCTCACTTTTATTAGGATTTTATACTTTGATAATTCATTGAAAATGATCAATACTTGTAGGCATAAGACCCATATTCTTTGGTCTTGATATTTTTATAGACCTATTCTCCATTGGCTTTGGTAGATATGAGTAGTACTTGTTACCTTTTTTCATACCATTATTCAAAACGTATCTCCTAGAATCTTGATTATTCTTATACCCCCTTTTTATTATCGAGTAGTAATATAATTTTTTTTATCTTCTGCCTACAGTATCCTCTAAGAAATAACATGGAATTTCTTCAACATACTCTATCCAATATAGTTCATTCCCTCAATTTCATTCTCCATATATTGTGACACTACCTAGTACTAAGTTAAACTCTTAGTTTTCAACCCTTGAAATAGATTACTAAATTTAGTATTTGCATATTTCTACATTTGACTTGGAATGTTAGATTCAATCATTCAACCCAAAAGATCAACTGATGTAACTTACTGTGAAATTTTTTGATCTATGTCACCTAATCCATTCCCATAAACTATCTCATGAACCACCACTTCTTGATTTGGTTTACTTTCTAGTATACTACCTTATCACGAGATGACGGATTCAGACTGAAACTCAAGGGATCAACAACAAAAACCCCTTACCCCTTGGTCATATGGGTCATGCACAATCAACTTATAATCAACTAACTCACATTTAAAGTGATTAAAAATATACCCAATAATCATATTATATGAAGGATTGACCTATTTTATCCTGATATTATCTTCAATAACTCTATTACACTCTAACTTATCAATATCACATAGAAAACAATCAACTATTCCCATTTGTGATTCACCCCCATGTCAGACTCCATTGTAGCAAGAATATGCCAGGTGACTCAAATTACTACTCAAATAGAAATGATCAATCTATGATTTAGTGAACATATCATGTTTGAAACTACATTTTTCTCTACGAATAATGAAAACCCACCCCACCAGTTTCCTTGAAACATAATCTTCTATACATATACATGGATAAATTATATGGAACACTAAAATCATTCTACTATCAGAACACAAAAAATTTACAACAAAATTTCAATGAATTTATATAATTGGGGGATTTTAGAATATTAGTGAGAGTTCTAAAAATATTACCCAAATCATGACACTAGGAGAATCTCATTTCATATAAATATCATATGTCTATTGAAAAAGATAGAATCTACATCCATTACATTTTCTAGGATCACTAAACCACATAAAAATCAGATCTTCCAAATTGGAGAAACGAATCGTCTTATGATGTTTTTTGAGGTGGCCAATAATCATATGTTCTTGTAAACCTGCATGATACAAAAATGATCCTCGAAAAATTATCAACTAATTTTCATCGATATATGATGTGATTCAACAGGGATTGATCTAAGAGGCTCAAATATTTCATGATTTTGGATGTCAATGACCAAAGATGAGGAAAAATGTCAAGTAAATTAGGAACCTTAGGGTTTATTGAGATGTCCCAGAACATAGGTAGAAAACCATGTTTGATAATCAGAGAAAGAATCACAATTGTGTTATAGGAGAGGAAGGGTCCAAACAATCATCCCAACTCCCACCAATGGGATGGGGGAACCATATTCATCTTATATTAGGGTATGGTCAACAAGGGATTGTGTAATGGGTGAGTTTTAAGTCATGAAATGTGGTTTTAGGGACTACACATGTAGATACATGTGATCAAACATAAAACATGGTCTCACATGCCATACAAAATCACAATAATCTATCAAATATATATATGATATCTATATGTAAATTATCTTTCTAACTAAATATTATCAATATCATTGTTAATGTTCAGCAATAGCATCATCATATGAAACATTTTTTCACACTAATTGTATCTTTATCACAGGTAAATATTTCGTAGAACTAATTCCATTCTATCATGGAATGGTTTCAAAATTCATGATACTAAGAAAGAGACATCAATGAAATAAGATAGAAGACTCACCAAAGATGTTTCGCTAAGTGAAACACCACTGATATGTAATAGATCACCGATGATCCACAAGAATGGTTATTTCCTTATAAATACAAGTAATTTCCTTTCTAGATTAATGAAAAAAAATTATAATCCATTTGTACATCATTCCATGATCTATTAATAAGGGTAGAATAAATTTTTCTAAGATAAGAATTGATCACCAGAGTTATCCACAAAAATGAGAGAAACTAAAGTCACCAACGAAGTGGGATGCACCGAGGCCTTATATACATAAAATTAAAGGTAATATCAATCAAGATAAGGTAAAAATACGTATTAGATAATGTGTATAAAACTAAATAGTCCTTTCTATGAACACTTTATTAAATAATCATTCATTTAAAGGGGATGATATTCAACTGATTTAATAAAAGTAAAATAAGGTAAGAATACATCAATTATCCATAAATATAATTAGAACATGGCATGAATAACAAATATAGATCATTGATTAAGATAAATTATATAAGGGGTGGTTTCAACCTTTTCAAAAGTCATGAAACATGCAAAAAGGCATCTACCATGGCATGGCCCTTGTAATGTCATTCTTGACCACATCCCTAAATTTACTATCCAACCACAGGCATGTAAAAATTATTTTGAATTTTTATAGAATAAAACCATCCAAAATAGTCATGGTGAGGTCATTGAGGTCATGATAAAAAATATACATCCTAGAGATCTATGTATTTTCCAAAGATTAACCAACCATTTCCTATTATTCCCATTTTATACAAGGTAAATCCAACTGAAACCATTGCCTTTACAATTATTGTGGTGTTTCCGATTATTGAATTAATAATATCAAAAACCCAAATTAACCCACTGAATGATACTGCAATCCCACCAATCATGACCCAAGAATGGAACAACCAGGATACTTATAAGTAATGTGTGGATACTTTATTTTTAAATGTATTAAACTAGAGTTTCTATAATTTGTAGTGTTTTTATGGTGATATCATTTCCCTATTATTTATTTTAATTTACATTTTTGGTTTTATTATTATACGGCAGTGTGTATTAAGGGTAATTATAATATGATTTTATACTCTCCCATAGTGTTTTACATCGAATATTTTTAATCACAACTAAATATTTCTCTATACCTTCTCTCATAAATAACTTCACACGACCGAGTTAATTTGTTTGAGATATAAATGTTTACTAATGGGAATGGGTGACAAGTGGTTGATTTTATATAATAATGAATTTACCTTCACATGAAAATGTTGACAAGGTGAGAGTTAATGTACATTAAATATCCTTGAAAATGAACTAATCCCCAAAATTTTAGTTTAGGTTTGGGATCCATAAATTCTATTTATTAAATCATTAATAAATCAGAAGAAATAAATATTGATAATCAATGACCCATATCGAAAAATCCTAGATTCGACCCCTTTCCTTGAAAATTATTCTTTATTATGTTTGTTTTAATTTCATTATTACTTACAACCCATACCAAAAATCAAATTTTTTTTATTATTTTTTTAAAATTAAACATAAAAAATAAATAAGTGAAATGATTTGTGATAAACCAACTAGGATCCTTGGTAAATTAACATTTTACCCACTATTCTACACATAAATAAATTCAAAATATTTATTGATTTTGAAGTCCATAATAGGTTTAGATCATTATATCATCAATAAATTCATTTATATATGGTTTGGTAGATTTATATTTTAAAAGAAAATAATTTTTATTTCCTATTAAACTTTATTGGATCATGTTATAACCAAATATTATTTATTGTGTTTTCTTAAAATAATTTAAATCAATCATCTATTAGGATTTATTATTTAAAATACATATAGGTATAGTCAAATGGATATCCACTTTGTCAGAATGAATACAATGAATCATCACTAGTGGAAAAAGGAACCATGTTTGAGATGATGAGAATCATCCACATTATTTGAAAATTACTGGTGATGGATTATTGTTTCTCTAAGACTTATAGTGATTGTTATCAGATACCTCTGGAGATTTCATTTTTTCATTAGGGTTTCATAAAAGTGTTATTTCATTGGAGTTATCTTTGGTTTAAATTGTAAATGTAACTAACCTTGAGTCATGCAGAACCCTTTGTAATATCAAAAAGATCCAAATAATTTCATATCATCTAATATTAACTCCACATATGAATTATATTAATAATTTCTTAAGCGTGTGTCAATTAGAAAAATAAAATCCCCATCCCTAAAATTTTATAAGAAGGGATGTTTTATAATTGAAGAATAATGTCATAATTATTGATAAATCAATCAAGATTATAGATTTTTAGAATATGTTTATGTTTGGGGAGAAGAATATATTTTCTGGTTATTATAGGAGTATAAAGGAAATATCCATTAGACATGGGTGTACGAAATTCCAAGGAATGATGAATAGGCACCCATCTATTTTCATAACCAAGCATCATGTTTACTTTAGAGGGGTAGAAAGTGATATTGGAGACATAATTATAACATATGTGATATAATTTTAGTGTATTAAATATATTATTTATAAATTTATAAAATTTTTAATTAATTGTTGGTTGTTTCATCTTAAATTTGGTTAATATATGCTATAATGGTTTTTCTATGATGATTTCACTGTTACTTCAAACTATGTAACCCAACTATGAGTGGGGGATTATCATATTATTAAAGCGTTAAAATTTTTGGATAATGTTTTGTAAAACTATGTTGACATGTCAAGTGGCATAAAATGATATCCAAATAGTCGTTTCATGGTTGGTGCGCGGTTTCCAAAATCGTGTGACCAAATCTTCTAATCAACCAATAAATTACAGGTTCTATCAATCTTCTTATCTATTATGTTTAAATTATATTCTAATGTCTTTATCTATCGATGGTAGTCGACTCTATGTGACATACCTTATTTTAAGAACCATTTGTTTGGTTAATGCATTCTAGTATTTTTTTATTACCTTATAATTTTCTATTAAGATCATGAGAAAATATCTAATATAAATATTTATTTACAATAGGTTTTTCAAAACATTTTTTGTAGTTTATTGGATAAAGTTAGAATAAAAAAAATTTAACTATAAAGGGAACTCAAATTGTTTTTCAAAGATATTCAAAATTGTTTATTAAAATAACTAATAAATTTGTAATGAAATATAGATTCTTTAATTTTAATACATTTTCAGTTTGGATTTATAAGAAACACACATTATTTAAATGGTGCTCAACTTGTTTAAAATATCATACACATTTAATTACAGTTTCTTAAATAGGATTATTTATATTAGAAAATTTATTATAAATTTCTTCAAAAAATAATCTATGGTGAAATTGAAATCATCTCATAGCCTCATGAGAATCTGTGGGTTGTTATGGTTAGACTGAGATATGTATCACACTTGGTTAAACATGTTGATATTCTTAGAGAATGTAATTGGTGATTTTCATCAATGGATAATTATTGTTCATGGTATGAAATTGATATTTCATATCGTCTTCATTATTTATCTACATGGTCCCATGTTAGGAAATAATCATACTCTACATAGAGGATCATCCACCCTTCTGGATATATCTTCATATTCTATATATTTATATTTACCTTAGCCACATATGGACTCTTTGATGATGTTTTATTATATATTTATATTTTAATATGTAAATTTCGTACTATATTTTAATATTTATTAATAAATTGATTAATATTAATTGTTCAATGTTTACTTATTTTTCTTAAATTGTAAGTATTAATTTTTTATATTATAGTTAAAAATCTAAAAATGTGGGTTTTTTCGTACATGCTCTAGAAAGGGTACTTGTTAAGATTCTAGTAAGACTATCATGGTCCCTCCTTACATAGACCCTTTTGGTGTATGTAGATATTATTCAGACAAGTATATGAGTAGAAAAGGTACATTAGGGATGTTGTGGTTATTCACGCAATCTTGGTTTTCATTTTCAAATATCAGTTTGAAAAAAAATATTTTGTAAGGCCCCATTACATTAGGATTTTATGAATACAATGAATATATATTTAAATTTTCTATATTTTCTGGGTGTTTTATAGAGTATAAATGGGATTCATTTATTTAATTCTAGGTTTATGTGACTTAATATTTTCAAAACATTACATGCGAAGGATAATGAGGTAATCCAAGATTTTTATATCAATATGAATCATTGATTAAAACGTTTGGATGTGAAATATCAAAATAATATATATTCTATATATTATTCCAATGTGTAGATTATTAATAAACATTTTTTCTGGAGATATGTAATCCCAACAATGTCATGGTTGCAATTGGAAGATATAATTAAAAATTGGTTATATTAGAGGAACATGATAGAGGAATTATAAGATCTCACATCCCATCTACAAGACATTAACAATTTTATATCCTAGGTATTTTGATACATGTAAGAGTTTATAAATATATTACCACTCTATCATCTTCATTGTTTCCCATTGATAATAATACATGGACATGGACATTGATAAAATAACTATTGAGCACCATTAATGTAGAAAACAAATGTGTATATTAACCAATACACCCCTTATGTAAATGTGCTTTAATTTATTTTTATCTATCCCTAATCATTGTAAAAACAATTACATTATCAATGGTAGATATATTTACTAATGGTCATCATGAGCAAGGTGTTTTTAAAAAAGTAAATATATGTGAAATTTCATATCATACGTTGTTCAATTATTCACCTACCATAGTGATTATGCACCCATAAACGTAGACTTATATATTGTTCTTAGGTGAGTCTGGTGTAATACATCAAATAAATTATTTCATGGGTGGAAACCCATATTACATTAACTTTGAAAAAAAATAGTTTTAGTATATTTTTTATAGTTTGTCTTTTAATTTATAATTTTATTTTCTATCTTTTAATTAATTTAAATAAACCTCAAAAATATATTTTTTTACTCAAGAATAAATTTTTTATTATATAAAAAGGGTGGTTATCCACATTATATTTTCTAAATTCATTTTAATGAAATCCACCATTGATGTAAATGTGTGTCACTCCCTAGTACCATTACACATAGAATTTAAACTATATGTTTTTATAAATCACATATTTTGGATAGGATATAAAATTATGACTTTGAGATTTGGTGACTTCATTAAATCACTGGTCTAATTTTTTTTATTTATATTCAAATATAGTATAAATTGAATTAATTTGTTTTGAGGTCATTGAATAATATCAACATAAATGATTTTATATATTGATGTAATGAAATTATTATGATTTAGCTTTAATGTATTGAGTTTCGTTAACATCTAGGGAGTACTAGTTAATTAAGCTATTTTACTCATGTATTCTATGAATATTTCGTTCATTAAAATTAAAAAATGATTATTACATTTAATTGAAAAAATAAATCCTCCCTTTGGGTTCAATATTGGGGAAACATTTGAGTTTAAAATATGGGGAAATGATTTTGCAATTTTGTGACACTATATTACATAATGTCCATTCAAATTTCAATGTTTCAATAAAAATATACACTTTTTATATATTAATTTTTGTAATTAGAATGAGTATATACTTCTCAATATTTTAATAATAATCATCATTAGACTAGGTGATTATAATCATTGATTACTTTATTGTGTAACTATTTTTTTTACTTTTATAATTCTTCTATATAAATATTTTTCATAAAAATTCAAAATAGTATACCATTTTTTATTAAATTTGTAGTGTTTTGATGAGAATGATATATTCAATTATTTTATTTTTTTGATATCATTATGATGAATCACTAAAATACCATTAAAACTGTATTTTTAGATAGAAAATAAAAAACATGGATAAATATTCTTTCAATGAGAAATACCCAATGTACATATTCATTTATGAAAAAAATAATTAACATAATAGTCTCTAAAATTATATAAAATATTTTAATGGTCTCCTTAGATAAACATAAATTTGAAAATTACCTTGAATTGAATTATGAGGGGATAAATAATTAGTTAGTTTCAGTCTACTTTTCTTCATAAATATCTTTTTTTAATAATAAAATATGTGTCATCTATAGGAATATTATATCATATGGTTGTTAATTTAACTTATTTGTAAATTATTTTTTGGATCAAATATGTAATTATATGTGTCCATTATATATTATCATTTTATAGTATGACATTTTAAATCCAATATACCCATAAAATAAAAAAACTACTTTGATGAAATTATAGAAAAAACTATAATAGTGTTTGAGTGGACAATCATAGAGACATAATAAACTATTGAAAATACCTTTGAAATTAGATTTAATGTTTTTAATTATTTTATTTGACATTATTTTTTTCTATTGCGATTAAAATAGAATGGTGGAATTTCTTATTCAATGCAATTGTATGTTTTTATTAGAAAATGGTGTAAACTTCCATGGTATCATTAAAAGATCCATATAATTCTTAAGACCAATCACCTCTCTACACACATTGTAAATTATTTTTTTGGTTGGGAACCAATATTATAAAATAATTTTTACCCCACAACTAGGGACACTTTTGAGGTTAGTAGGTACGCAACCATATTTCACTCACTCCATGTGGGTTTAATCGCTACCTCTTAATTTTAATTCATCATCTATTCCATCAAATAATAAATAAGAACAAATGTATCAGATTTTATTTTTATGAAAAATTGTAAAAATAAATATATGTAAGATACTAAAATCACCATGTATGTGTTGAGGTCCTTGATAATGGTTATCCTACTACGAAATCTTCCATGATATATAAAAAGAAATGGTTCTCACCTATATAAAAATAATTTAATACCAAAATCACGGAATCTTATAATTTTAGAGCCTACACCACCTTTAAATGTACTATTTATGAACTACACATTTCTTTCCATCTTGTACCCATTTAACAGAGTTGTCAGGTAAGCGTGATGGTCATGATCAAATTTTATTAGGATGTTATTTTTGGGAAATGTGAGGATTGGGAGATTTTATTTGAAGGGAGTGGTATTTTATCCCTAAACTAATAAGTAAATATATATTATCCTGGAAAAAGTCTTCAACATTATACATAACATGCTTATGGATATCTCATGGTTTCTGGAACTATCATTGGGCACCTAGAGAAACTAACAACTTTCTATGTAAAACATAATATTTCACCCAATATTAAATAGAGAGATATCAATTCATTGATAGAATTATATAAAAAACTAATATGAGGAATAAAAGTTAAGGATAATTAAAAAAATTCTACAAATCATTTTTTAGATGAAATGAACAAATTATCCTTCGAGGAATAGGTAAACATAAAATTCCAATTTTCATGTAATATGAAACCAACATTTAGAGGGTATATAAATTCCATTTAATAGTATTGTTTTATCTATGGTAATATAACAATACTAGATATACAATAACAATAAGAATCGATTTTCATGGATGAAAACACATATAATTCCTTGACATAATGATCAATAACCCGTTATAAATGAATTATTTTATAATTATCCTCTATGTCAAACACAATAGTTATCTTATTTGATGATATTTATATTATTAAACTCAACCATCTATTTATTTTCATTTATAGAAATGGATAAGGTTTGTTGATTTCATTACATCTTAAATTTAATATTAGGGTTTGGTTACCCTAGAAATAAATTCATACCTCCAGTCGAGTTTCCCTTCCATAATGATATATGTCACCTTATAATGATTCATCATAAATAATTTAAGGGATTTAGATCATAAATTTTGATACTATTTAAATAATTTTGAAGTAATGAGTAACACTATTTATATTTAAATATTTTACCCAAAGATAAAATTTCGATTTGTATTTACCTATTCTTCCATGGATTCATCCGAATTATTCTTCTTAATTATACCCACTTTAAATATTTTTCTAGATATTTATAACAGGTCATGGAATCATGAACGTGTGCATGTAAATACCAAAGAATGTTCACAAAGGTCTTATACATGTTACGAATAGAGAAAATAAATTTTTTTATGGAATATAAGATATATATATGCATAGAATAATATTGAATTTAGATGAGAGTCATCCTCCCTCCAATGGAATATATGAATCCTTTCCAATTAAGAATGTTTACCATGATCTTGAGGACCAAATATTTTATGCGTTAAATATAGATATTAATTATTTATTAAGTATCACAGAGTTGAATCATAGGGATTTCATTCATAGTGCACCACATAGAACTATTGATTATATATTATAATACCAAATTGGGAATCGAGATGAGGTGAGTAATCCACTTTTGAAAACACTCTTCGTTTACCCAGAACACTTTTCATAATTCCTAAAATTGTAATTAAACATCTAAAAAATTTCTATCAATTTCTAATAAATAGAATAATATCACTAGAAAAGAACAAGTGTGTGATACAAGGGGTCCCATTACACCCCTTGGACGGAATCAACACTGTTATGAGTAACGAATTGTTTTGGCTCCAACTGAACACATCATATAAAAGCATAAAAATTATTGGCAATGTGGGTTCCAATTGACTCAAACCATCCAGGGATTTAATGAAACCAAATCATATACCCATTATTAATAATGAATACCATAGAGATTAATAAAACCTCAAGATCATATACAAAAACATTCAATTGAATCCATAATGTCTTGTGGCCATGATGATGTAGTTATATTATATATTTTCATATGAATTTTCAATATCCACTTTTGGATTATATTATCATTTAGAACCATCATACTGATGTCCACTAAAATATATCATTTGATCCCAATAGAACATTAAGTATTCCTATCATTGGTAAATCCATTATTATTATCAGACCCTAACATGTATGAATTGTAACATAAACTTATTATGGAAAACATTTAACTACCTTGTGGATGCTTCACCATAAGGTTGAGGAACAAACACATTACACATTCTAGATAAGGCATATCATCACCTTTGAAAAAATCACATATTGCTTCTTCTATCTTATAGATAATAAATTATAATTCCATTAAAATGAAATAATCAAAGAACCCATAAATACATAGATCACATTATGGGATAAGGATATTATTTTAATCTAATATCTCTTCCCCATTGAGTATAGAATCAAAAATAAAATCTTCTTGATCAATTATAGTTAATGAAATTGATTAATGAAAGTGTATTATTCACTCTACATTAGATATACATCATGGAAGTCTAAATTAAGAGTGGATAAGTGATCGAAACCAAGAGTTTATTTGATATTTGTGGTGATCCAAGTATTCCATACATTGGTATTGAATAATTTTAAATAAATATTCAATAAATATTACAATAATAGACACCTAATAATAGTAAAGGATTATGGTATTTTGAAACTAGATAAATTATAAAATTATTTTATGAAGAATATTAAATATATACTAAAAAATACTTCACAAATAGTTCCCTTATTTTACATATCCGACTCAATACCATTATTCATAAGATGAGAAAATGGAAGCATTAAAAATGGGTATATTTTATTATGAGTAATGGTAAACAAGGGAGACATTAATTGAATATCATAATTGATCATAAGATAATAATAAGGGTATGAGTACATGGCCCTATATTTTGAATGTAATACCAAATCATTCAATGTATACAAATAATGATTCATGGAATAAAATAATGTCATAAAAATGGCATATATCATTAGAATATAGATAATCAATAATCAATCATATGCCCTGATAATATATCCTAATCATAAGAACAAATCATAATAACATGGAACAATCATAAATATATAAAATCATCTTAATACTCAAGACTCATTGTTAATACATTTATAACATAGTGGATAGAGTCCCATAGTAGATTTGGATCAGTACCCATTCCTTTTATCTTCATGCTGGATAGAGTCCCATTTTGGATTGTGTTCACTATATATTATATTTTATGTTATCTCATGAGATATAATTAATTACATAGTGAATTAAAGGAATATATAATTGTGTTCAGGCCAATTTCATAATTAATATCAGACATATGTGTCCTACAAGATCAAAAAAAACATTCATCGTTTCCTTATTTCTAAATTATCCCATGGGAAATAAATGAGTTTCATTAAACTATCCTTAAAACATAATCACCATAGACCATTCATATTGCGATATTGTATGGTATCATTAGAGAATTTCCCTAATATCATTTAATATTTTTTATATTATTTTGACAATGATGAATATATTTTTATTAAAGCATTATAAATATTTATAAAAGTATATAAAAAACAATCGATTATTTCAGTAACATTTAGAAACTAAAAATTACTAAAAAACAAGAAAACAATTTCTCAGTTATCCATGTATAATGGTCAGATATTCTTATTTCATGTGAATGCATGGAAAAATTTGTTCGATGTCATTTTTTATTAACTCACTAGTTTTGTCCATATATTTTTTTGGTTGAAGAATTTCTACACTAGAGGATTATAATATAATAGTTTTAGATAATATGAATCTATATTTATCAATGAATATATGTCCCCTAACACTTTAGATGATTATAGATAACATTATAGAGATGAGATAGAGGCCTTGATTCCCTTGAATTCTTATATACAAATTGAAAGAGGAAATCATTCCAGATAATACATAGAAATATTAATTAATGAAAAAACACTTGATTTGTAATATAGATAGTGGAAAATATGTCCATAATCTATTATACACATAATCAAAGATATATCTAGAAATCCTCATCTCGGGGAGCCGACATGTAAAATTAAATCAAAGTAGTGATAGATTCAACCAACTGAGTCGTTATTTTTTTCCGTGTATCATTAAGAACTACTAAAACATAAAAATAACATCCTTCTATTATTCCCTATAAAATAAATTCCATGATTTAACCATCTTTAGAAACATCCATCATTGGTTAATCCATGTTAGAATGACCAAAGATCATTCTCCAAATTCCTATCTCCATGACAGAAGGCTCCTTCTTAGGAATCTATTTTCATAGAGGAAATTCCAAGAATTTAGTTGAGAAAAGTTTAGGATTTGGAGTGGTGAAAGAATTTGTATTTCATTCCCTATAGACACCAGATAATATTTCTATGGCATAGGGTAAGAGCCTCCACTAGGAATTCAACACTATCTTTAATAAGAATAGAATAATTAAAATTTCATTTTATATTGTTGTGTATTGATTTTCCAAGTAGGCTACACCCTGTATAATAACTCACCTTATTGTAAATTATATTCTTTCACCAAAAGTATATGGTAGTCCATATATATAAAAAAAATACTTCTAGGGGAAGTAGTAGCTCAATCCATTTCTTCCAAGATATGAGCTACTAACATATGATTTATGGTTAGAGTATACATGTCAACATTGATAGAGATTCATACATAGTGTTTTGAACATATCAATATTGATGATTTTTTAAGGGATTGGTAAATAATGGAAGATGAACCCATATAATTTTAATAATTGAGTACCAAATTTTATGAATTTACATAGACCATTAGTACAAGAGAAATGTCACAACCCCTCCCTCTAATGCTAACCGTCCTAGTACTGAAAAAAAGAAAGAGATATAATGATGCCTAAATCCCACCTCCAATAAGACATAGGTTTGTGAATAATACTGGAATTATGTAAATCACCAATATTATTGGTATTTACCTCAATATATATTTAATGAATAGATGATTAGATGATAACTTCTACACCAAAAAAATATTTTACATAATAAATATAGAATCAATCATAATATGTGACGATATTTCATACATAACTGGGTAAATTGAAATGAAAATGTAAAAGATATAAATCCTCAGTAGAGACCACGATGCTCCATCAGTTTTTAAATAACTCCTCCAACAAGTAATATTATGATCAGTCACCACCCACCCCCTGATGACATGAAAATAGTTTATATATACTTAGGGTGATAATAACACGTATACTCAGCAGGATCCTACCTAAGACCCTCATGAAAATAGTAAAAGAATAATACCAAAGCATGATGAATACATAAACCAAACTAAAGCATAAATTATACTGGTATATTATTTTTTCCACTACTTGAAATGTTCTATTAACCAAATAATACATAGAATCATAGCCACACTATTAAGAACATATATATAAATATATGGGTATGTTGAAACCACTTCCTAATTGGACTTTTATCTCACCCCCCAATGTCACATGTCCAAATCCATCATCTTTTATATAACTAATCCTACCCAAAGATACCTTGGAAACCTTATCATACCATGAAAATCATGCAACACATAATCACATTTTCATCCCCAACATCATAACCCAGTTTATTGCAAGATTATGCCACATCCTATATATTATGTAATATACCATAAGACATAATATTCTATATATAACAAACCTATAATAATCATTTGGATGCCATATCTATTCTCAATATTACATAGCATGTAGTACAAATTCATTTAAAATCACCCTCATCCATACCCATGTTTTACACTATAGTTAATGAGGGAGGATGATAGAGTGAGTAGTCATCCATTCATATCATCATAGAACTAGATATTTAAGAAAACACCCCTAGAACATCTAGTTGTTAGTTTCCCATCAAACATGGGTGTTTTCAAATGAAATAAATAATTTACATAATAAATATAGTGCACAACAACACAAAGGGTTACTACCTAGACTGAGAATCATCTTCCACCATCATCTCATAAGACAGGTGACTATCTCCACTATATTATAGATATTAAATTAGAATATTAGAATAACATTTAAAACTAATTAATTCATTATACAATAATAAATATTATTCTATTATCATTCCATGATTTACATTTTAAACATTGAAGACAGGTTTCAATGGAACTATTTATTCTTTTATTGTGTTTTAATGTATTTAAATGCCATAATTATATATCAAGAACTAACCTCATTATTTATTTATTTCATTTATAATTTCATAAACATTAGGGTACTTCATGACCCATTCTAAGATACGACTTAATATATTCACATATAGTGGATATCATTAAATTACGACCCTGAGTTGGAAACTTTCTAAATAAATAGAAATCAGTCATTATTAATCAAATAAGAAATAATGATCGAAATGAAATCCCACAAAAATTCATCATGACTTCTCTAATGACTCTCACCATTGTTCATAATGTAACATTTAAAATCTCATGCCAATATATTCACATATAATAGAACATTCCACTTTTAACATCATAATCAGTACCTCATTCTATAAATCAAACACTCGGGCATCTAGTACATTTCTCATCAAACCGTTCCAACCACATAATAATATCAATCATTCACTGAAAGGCTCCAAATTTAGAGATAATAAATACATATTAAATGTATTATTTTACACATTATTTTTAATGGAAATTATGACTATAGAATCAAGGCATTAAAGCCTCCAAAAATCAAGAATGGTATTTCTAATCATCAATCAATCCATCATTAACTGACACCAATTTTTATTCTATCAAGAATTAAAAATTTAATTATGCATAGTTTTTTCATTTTAATCCACCAATATTGGTATATATAATTATCAACCATCAAAATAATATGATTTCTGAATTAGTTTTTTATTAAAACAATTATAGGATAATGAGTAATTATTCTTCAAAAAAAATTTAAATTTCATTATTAATATCATCTAGATTTAAGTTGTTTATCCATTTCAATCGTTCAGTCCTTATAAAAAAATAAAAATTATATCAAATTATATAGGGAACTATCCAGTATATATTATGGGGAAAAAATATTACACATTCGTTCATAACGTCAAAACCATTAATTTAATATACACATATTAAAATATTAAATTATCATGGCTTCTATAATCCCTATTTCAATTATATAATAACCAGTATTGAAAAAAAATTATTAGTATAATTTATTAATCATTTAATCGTTAAAAAGTGATATTATTTTATTTTATCAAATAATAATTCTGAAAATGACAAGCAATTATCGATTTACATATCTTGGATAATTTTGAGAATAATTACCAATTGTCTTCAACATGTGAAAATATTTAACAAATAAAAGCCTATAAGCATGCGATAATTGGGTTTCTCTCTCTTGGATAATTTTCACCATTAAAAGTATCCATATTTAGGTAAACAATATATTTTATCATTAAATTTTCCATAAAATTATTGAAAATAAATTATATGGTTTGAATTATTATCTCTAATTAAATTATTGAAATAATTTTATTAAAAATATTTCAACATATATGATAAATTTTGAAATTAGAACATTGATTTCCATTTTTAAAACAACATTTACATAAATCAATAGGAATTATAAAATCATCATTTGTTGAATTTTCTATTTCAGGAAAATAATAAAAATCTGCATGCAATAATTTTCCAATATAAGATAAAGTATTTTTATAATTAATTAAATATAAATGATGTATATTATGAAAATTAAATATAATTCAAATATACATCATATTATATATTATCAATGTCTATTTTAATTCTAGTTTATTTATAAAAGAAATAACCTACTATATACATTTATACTTCCATGTAAATTATTTTATACCAATAAATAGAATAATAATAAAATTCACTACTTGAGTTTTCAATTGGTTATTGCTCTTATATGATTTACTATATTTTTAAATTACCCATTCTTCAAGAGATATAACTAAATTATTATATTTATAAGTTTAGCCACATCCATTAAAACAATAAATCTAAAACATGAATGATTCTCATTTAAAAGAACCAATATTTATTTCATATCCCATACATTTAATATTATTTACCATGATGCAAAAAGATATATTAGAGGGATATATTTCATCATCCTTGAAACCATAGGCCTGGTGCCTATGGAATAATGTTAGATCAATTGTAGATGGCTTGCATGATTCAAACAACAAGGGTTTGGTTTACTAGGAACTGAGGGAAACAAATAACATCTTGAAAAAAAAGGAAATATTATATTTTAAATTAAATAAATATAGAGTCCATAAAATATATATTCTATGTTAAATTCATATTAAATCCATTTCCATTTAATTAGTTTTTCAAGGATTATTTTAAATCTCATAAAAATAAGAAATTCAAGGATCATATTTATCCTTGTTTGAACCACACAACCATGAATGATGGTTTAATTTCCCACATCTAGTTATATTATATAATCAATTATTCATTTTTTAATCAATGGTGAAGAAAAATTTTTAATCTCATAACATGTTGGGTTTTAAAAGTTTTATATTTTTTATTTAAATCATAATTCACTCTATTTCACCATATTAGTTTTATAAACTTCTATATTTATTGTATAGATAATTCATTAATATTATAATACAAAAAATATTTCCCATTAATTAAAAAACACTCACTTACCTCTCATTAAAAAGTCATTATTCATGAAAAATAATAATTGTTGTGAAATCGATCAGACACTTATTGAAACTATAATGATTTTGAAAAGTTGAAAAGTAAGTCCAATCATAGGATAATAACATAATTGAATTAATGAACATATAATTTTTTTATGTTGATGATAAATAAAAATATAAATATAAGTATAATAAAAATGAAATAATAAGTGAAAATAACACACTATACTGCCCAAAATCCTCCACTTCCATTAATATTTACATGTATTTTAGAGTACATATGGATATGAAAAGCTGAAATATAAAAAGTAGGGCATATGAAAGGGTTTATGGGAATGATAGTAGCTATAATTATGACATTTGTAATATATATTTGATAATAATACCCCTTGAATTTCAAAATTTCATGGAATCAAATATAATATTCTCTTAAAAAATCATGTTGGAAATATAAGCGAAGACAATGTAATTTAATTCCAATTCATACCACCGCATTAAAAACATATTAGAAATCCCGAAATAGAGAAAACCCTAATTTAGAGAAAAAAAATTACTTCATACAAAACTCCCACAAATTATATACTTTAATATTTCTTTTATGATTTCAATAAATATTATTATTTAATTATGTCTTTCGAACATAGGAGGACGACCATAGGTAATAAGTAATGGTATCATTCAAAATTATGGCTCATGGGGAAGGAAAATAGTTGGAATTAATTATAGGTATCAAAAAATTTACATCAGTCCCTTGGAAATGTATTATAATTTATGATTTCATCATTAAACACCTCATCATAGAAAGATACTTCATAAGAAAACCCTTTTTTAGGGAAAATAGTGAATTAAAATTAGTCCCCATATTACTACCTCATTAAAAAGATTATCAAGAAAACCAAATGGAAAAAACTTGACTAAGGATAAAATATTATAACAGTTACATCTCAATATAATAATAGTTATCACTATTTTGTTTAACTCAAATAATGTTCGGAATCAATTCATAATCAAAATATTTTTTTCTTAATTTTGTAATAATAATAATTTATAACATTTATATTTCAATGAATATGGAATAATGTTACCCTACATCAAAATATGATTTCTTATTATTTAAATATACTTGAATACATTTATATCATTTAGAGATAAATAAAATGTTCATTTATATTATTCCCTTAAAGTATAAATGAATTCTTCGACAGCCCCTCATGTATGAAATATATCAATCATGAATGCAAGAAATTTAGTGGTTACATTTATTTTCAAAAATATTTAAAAAAATCCCAAAATTTATGATTTCATTTTTAGATTATTAGTTAAAAATATGAGGAAATTCCATGAAATTTCATTATCAATTTACTTTTTGACTTTAGAAAACTAATTAAGATATTAGATTTTTAAAAAATATTAATAATATGATGATTAAAATGATTTATGAAATCCTTTTCTTCATAAATTCAATAGTATATTCTTCTCTATATTAATATGGATATATGAAATATGAATTATTCATTTCACCACATAATTTATTAGATTCAATGAAACCCTCATATATTTGAATTAGTTTTAAGTATTTCATACCCTTTAATGATTCGTATATAGTTGTTTTAATAAATAATAAATGAAAAAATAAATTTGAAATAATAAAAAATATATAAATATATAAATATATATGGAAGAATATTTCGTATAATAAGATCATCATTATTCCATAGTCTTAGTGGTTTATATAATCAATCCAAATAATTATATGTTAAACATATCATAATTTCTATTAATATTTATGTCGAATTATTTTTATGTGGACATATATAAAAATCCATTTTCATCTTTGAGTTTTGAAAAAAAATCAATGAATTAAATATATTCTAAATAACATTTAGTGATATTTCATAACTTTTTTCTGGTACCAGTATCCCATTAGGGACAACATCTAAAAATATATAATTTTATCGACATATTCATTTTCCTCTTCATGGGTAATATATTTATTTATATATATTCATTATGAATATTTATTTTACATAATTAGTTCAACCACACATCTAGTGTGTATAAGAAGACTACTTATTTTAGAAACATTTCATTCATGTAAGTGTCATGAGAATCTTCTCAATGATTCAACAGGAGAATTTTCTATATTTATTGTGATTCTTAATATTAATTTTATTAAACATGCATTGAATGTAATTTATACACACCACATCTAATAATACATGTGACCATTTCATAAATGAATAATTAAAATAATATTTAAATGGATCACAGTGTTGGTGGGTTTTCCCATAAATACATAATAATTTAGTATTCAAATATATGTAGGAAATTCAATTCAAAAACTAGTTCTAAAGATAAAAATAATCATCCACAATAATTGATATCATAAAAATCGGTAACTCGTGGTAATTTTTTATATATGATGAATTCATAAAATAATATTGATAATGAATTCATTGAGAGTTTAGTATACTTATATCCATTAAATAAATTCATCATTCACCCTTGACGGATTTGTTCTATATTATCATCAAATTAATTCTAATATATACTTCAATCAATATATTTCATTATAATTGATTATATGTGGCATAAAACATCACGTCATATATTTAAAGTGATAGGATCTATAAAATTTTGGTTTACCAATAATGATTCAATTATACATACAAAATTCTAAATAATCATATTTTACAAATTCTTGTTTCATATCGAGGTACCTATTTTATACAATGCCCCTATATGGTGTATTTTTTTGAAGAATACCATTGATATATCTCATCGAGACATAAAATATTATATAAAATTATCAATTTTCTATAATTAATATGAATATACTCAATCTTATAGAACTGTTAATTAGTTTTCTAAATTGGTAAATATACTTACATGATCATATACTAACTCATATATAAGTTCTTTTAAATAATTTTATTAAAATAATATTTGTAAATATTTATCTTCATGGTTGGAATATATATTATATTCATGGGTTTTTATAGTCAATACATATATAATTCATTATAATGTTCAATTATGGTAGTTAATGAACTCATAATATAATCATAATGGGTTAGACCCATTATCAAGAAGATTATTTTATATTTTTGAACTTATGGCCCAAAACATATTTTAGAATACATTTAATTTTGTGTGGGGACCGAATGTTTTAAAGATAGTGAATCTGGTAGAGATAACCAATGTAGAATAATCTTATAGATTCCCAACACATACCCCATCACCATAAAAAATGTAATTTATAAAATAACAATAACCAATTTACAAAAATAAAGGAGAAATATTTTGATCAAATTTCATAAAATCTCAAATATTCATCATAAAATTATAATTATGAATAACATAAATGATATAAAATATTTCATGAATAGTTTAATTATTTTCAAGGAATGATACAATTTAATTACATTCGAATTGAGTAATGAATTAATTCATTGAATTTCACAATCCATTAATGAAAATTCATTATTTTTCAATAATAATAATCTTGTATAAAATAATAATTTTATTTATTATGATGATCATTATTTTAACCACTTCATGTGGTATAATATTTTTCATAAAATATGTTCGATTTTCAAAACCATTAAATTAGATCATCGCATTTATGAATTATTATAATAATAAAACCCACTTCATGGGATAAAATCAAAGGAATTATTTGAGATGGTATTGATAAATATGAATAACATGATGAATAATAATTTTCTAATTTATATTTGTATTTTAGGAAAAATATTTGATAAATTAATATATCCTTAAATATAATTTAAAGTTAAATTATTTTTATATCATCTTTCAGTTATGAGTTATTTTTTAAATATTAGTAAAACTCATTTCACTCTTTATATATATATATATATATTATCATGAATCCATTTATGGTAATTTGATTTTTATTTTATTTTTATTTTTTTATAAAAAATAAGGCATAATTATTATAAAAAATATATTTTATTGACCGTGAACATGAATTAAAATTAAATGATTCATATTTTCATCCACTTTGGTTGCTGAATATATATAAAATATATTTACATATATTATTCATAAAAAATGATTTTATTTCAAATATTTTGTATGAATTAAAATGGAATATAATGAAAATAGAATGATGTTATTCTTAAAAATATTCAATGTGAATATCATTTCCATCATAAACCACTATACAGTCTAGTTAGACGTAATATTTTCAAGCTGAACATATGAATAAATGATATGAAATTTCATGGTTCATTGAATGATCAGTGGACTTAGGATAAACATATGATAGGTAAATTATATATATAAATGATAAGAAACCATTGGATCTGTGTATAAAAGGTAACCAATGGTCATCAATTGACCACTTCTTCTGGCATTTTTTTTGTTTGAAAAAATCATGTTTTTAATAAATCTATCATGGTGGTAATTAATTAGTAAGATTGTTTTCAGGAATCGAGTGAAATTTACTATCCATTTTTCATTAAATCTCTTTAGGATATCATTATTTTTCTAGAATAATAGATTATGAGAATAATATATTGTTTTCAATTTTATCAAAAAGGATGAAATAATGATGATATTTAAAATAATAAAAACATGTAGATATATATCATAGAATGATTGAAGTAGATGTTCACATGAAAGAGTGTGTCAAAAGAGGAATATTTAGAGAATAATTTGACATAAATTTTTCATGTAATAAATATATTAAATTGATGAATGTTTTGTGAGGATGTGTAAGGTAGAGAAGATAGTCGGGTTGATCATGTGTTGTGAAATCGATCAAATGTTCATTGAAATTGTGAATAATATTGAATCCCTAAATTTAATACTGATCACTGGTGGAGCACATCATTAAATAAAGGATCATTTAATTTTTTTATACTGATTATGATGAAAAATAAAAATAAAAATATAATATAAGGAAAACTATTTTAGATAAAAAAAATGTTAACCACAAAAAGAATCCACATTCATTAACAATGTCATGTATCGATAGAGTACATATGAAAAAAAAAATTGGCATATGAAATGTTGGTCACATAAAGGATTATTTTTTGAATTATCATTACTATAATTAATACATTCACATTTAGTATTTCATAATAACAATAAAACATTTAAAACATGCCCCTTAATTAAGAATTATTGTTTTTTATTTTTTATATTATTCCTCTCGTATCTAACACTTTCTTATTTTCCCCTTTTCCCAACATCCATAATGTTTTTCCTCCTATTCCCACCATGATTTCTTTATATTTTTTTAAAAAAACACTCTTTAAACCTCACATATAATCGTAGAAATATATATATATATATATATGTATATAAAATTCTAAAATTATATTTACATATATAAATAACTACTATAATATCTATATTCATATGATTTAAATTGATACAAAAAATACATGTATTTTTTTATATATATAACACCACACTATATAGATATATGTTTATAAATCTTCATACAATATATAAAGATAAAAAAAACTCATAAAAAACATATATGAATATATATATATATATATAATCAATATATAAACACACATATATATTAAATTTCAAGATGGATACATCACATTTCAAAATTATATTTTTTAACACATAATTCTGACATAATACAATAATGTATATATATTACACATATGTATGATAAGTTACATAAGAATTAATATATCATACCAAATTAAAAGTTTTTTAACCATATTCCAACTCAATAATAAATAATTATTTATACTTAAATAAATTATCTTAAATTATCTCACATTAATAATTTCCTAATAAGACATAAAAAATTAAATTACTTCCTCAATTTTCAAATCTATTTTAAAACCACTTTTTTAAACATGAAAAAATCATATAAACTTCAAGAACACTTATAATGATATATTAAAGGTGCATGTAAATCTATACACTTACAGGAAATATCTATTTATCCCATACATATGTTTTATGTTCCCAATTAGTGATAAATTCTTCAAATAAGAGGAAAAGAATAAAGAAATATGTACACCTAAGGGATGATATCTTCATTGGGATAGTAGGATTCTAGGATTTAATGAATTTATCTTGCATAATAATCATGGGTTGATGGGTTATACATTTTTCTACCAGATTCTTGCATTTGGAAACAGGCTATTAGTTGAACACATCAAACAATGGATAGAATGATGGGCCAACCTCAACTAACTCCAATTATATGATATACATATTGATCATTGGGATGGTTGTTTTCTTTACTTTTGTTTTCAAGGATATTCCCTTTTTAAAAACTAATGTGAAATAAATATACATGGTATCTCTACTTACTGACTATGATTCCCCTCCATTAATGTTCATGAAAGTCAACAATAACATACCACGAAGATATCATTTGAATTTAAAATTATTTCTATTGGGTGGCCTTCGACTGTTAATAGAAACATATCCATTAAATAGTTAAGTTTATATAAATTATCTATAATTTTTTTACTATATTTATATTGAGAGAATAAAAATTATTTGTTTTCAAAAAAAGACATAAAGATATAAATCAATTTAAAATTATTAATTTTTCATGAAATATTTATCTATATTTTCATCAACTCTATCATATATAATATGAATTGAATAATTTATTTTGTAAAATTATATAATTAAGTGTGGGTATATTTGATGTTGTTCAATATAAAGGTATAATAAATATTATTTTCATACATTCATTAATATTAATAATTTTTATAATGATTTTTTTTGAGTTTTTGATATAAGTGGAAATTATTATTATTTTATATGAAAAACGTATTTTTGGAATAAATTTTCAAAATTTTCTACTAATGTTTTTTTAATTTTTGAATATATTTTTAAAATATTTTTATTTTTAAATTGATATTTTATAAGTAATTATAGGATTTTATTTTTCTAAAATTATTTAATAAAAATATTTAATTGTTTTATTTTGTTATTATATATATATATTAATTAAAATTGAAAATAAGATATTATATTTTGTCCATATTCATTAAATTTTATGATCTTAGTTTTAATAATTGAAAGATGGAGATTTTATAGGGGTTCCCGAGAAACTAAAGAACCCATGGACTTCCAGTTATAATGAAAGTGGTATTTTAATAATATAATAAAAATGAGAATGTGGTTAGTGGAGAAATAGTAAAGGATAACTATTAAGTAATTCTTAATTTAATTTGGATAGTAGATAAAAGGGTATGGTTAAATTGTACAAGAATAAGAGTAGTGGATAATTGATGGAAAATAACTAACATATGACTAGTGATAGATTTTTCATTGAGCATTCTTGAATAAATACTATATATAATTGATTATTGAAATCATATATTGTGTTAAATAAATTTATTTCAAAAAAAGTTTTCATATTTATTAATATTTACTTCTATTATTTTTAATCACATTCAAATTGTATTTTCCAAATTTTATATATTTCATAACAAATATGAAGGAGATATTAATGGTTTGAACATGATTTTGGTTAATAAATATTTTTTTCATTATATAACTGTATTCATGATTCATAACATGTTTGACTTTGTTCTCAATTTTTTATTGGGATTTTATTTTCCAGAATTTTCTATTTTACTAATAATAGAACATAAAATTAATCCTTTAATATTCTTATAAATTACTCTTGTATTTACATGAGAATATTTTTCCATGATCATTTTCTATTCAATAATTTTTTAATCACAAAACATAGACTGATGGATTGAGTTATTTCGTAAAAAATTTCACATATATTTTTATATATAGTGACAACTTAGTAATTATTAATGGTTTCAAATCACATTTACATTACATGTTTTTATGATCTCTGATTCTATTAGGTATGATATTTCCCCTAGTTGAAAATTATAAATTCTTGAAGGAGATAGTTAAAATTTTCTTTGATGGGTTTATTAATTCAATAAAATGATTTTTCAAAGATTGAATTTATTTTATATCAAATTATATATATTATATTTTGAAATATTATTCCATTCTCTATGGTTGTTTTTTACTCATATTACTAATATATGTACTAATTTTTTCTCATTTTTGGTTAATTTTAATCATGATTTTTAATATTTATCAAAATATTGTTTTTTTAGATTGGGATTTATTATTTTATTTTCAATTCATATTAAATAGATGAATAATTATTAACTTCATTATTCATTTTCTCTTCACTATTATACGTAATCTAAATGTATATTATTATAAATTTAATTTAATTTTGACTATAAATTATTATCCAAAATAATTTATTCCTAATGAATAAGTAACATAACCAATCATACAAGTCCCTTCCTTTTTTAATTCCAATAACTGATGTGTTTTGTGTGGCATAAATTTATTTAAAAGGAACTAATCAGTGTAGAGAGTTTTAAATCCCACTCAAAATAATATATCATTCTTATTATAATACACCATGATACTCCATCCAATCATCATTAAATCCTATATCATAAAAGTACCCACTTTCAAATTTCTCCCCTATAGGGTATAAATCTACCCAAAAATAATACTATATCCACCACACCAAATATACAAAACCCTATATTCTATTATCCCTAAAAAACATTGGTTACTATTGCTTATCAATTAATCTGATGAGAATCATTGTCATAGCCTCACCTATATGGACTCATCTCTTTACCTTCCAAACAGTCCATAGTAATCCCACTATGAGAAATTAATCAACCTAGGACCCTAAGATAACAACATAATGATCATGATACATTAACCCTCCTAGAGTTCCATTAGAAATTATTATGTTGTCATAAATCTATGATTATAAACCCATGGTAAAAAATCAAATTATATACATTATCAAATTCTTTCAAATTTTGTAATAATAATTCATACAATGGGATACAAACCTAATATGACACTCATCCCATGAAACTATTTGAAACATTTCATATTTTATTTTCCCACACTCCTAAAACACTAACCATACATCTTATATATATATTAAATATATCTCACAAACTAACCATTCATACATCTGATATAAAATAAAATCAAGTAATTCACATTCATAACATCCTATTTTAGGTTATTCACCAACACTAAATATGAATCTTCTATACCAGTATCAAAGTAAATTAAATAAGAAAAAAAATAAAATTGTCATAAAATTTTTATTTAATTAATATCAAAATAATAATATGTTTATGAAGTTATAATATTAATTATATATATTATTTTAATTAACCCAAACCTACATTTTTATAATATATTTTTCAATCACTAAAAATCATTCACATGTCCGGTAAAACTATGGGCCAATTACAATTCATGATTTCACACACTAATTTCATATTAGTACATATATATAATAATAATTTTATAACATATAAATATTATAATATGTTATTAGTGGGAATTGAGTTGGGATATCATCTGGGTGGTATAGCCTTCTTTGATGGTTTATGAATTTTTATCTCTTTGTTTGGGGTTGTGATGAAGAAATTATTTTGATTTTTCTCATTAATATAAAAATATGTGTTTACTTATTTTTAAAATAGAGAGATTTTATCATTTTCCATTAAATATTCTTTGAAATTGTTTCATTTATTTTCTTCATTCCTAATAGATTATGTGATGTTACCACCCATGTATTATTTGAATATGACCTTATAATGTCATTTTGGCCCAAGTTCTCACCTCTTAGACACCCATAAATTTTTTATCACATTAGATTTTATTTTAGTCATTTTGATCATGGTAGGAATAGTGAAGGCCTTGTATTTCTATATCTCTCTATAAAAGGATAATGATAATGCATATCCTTTGGAATAGGAAATTTTCTCAAATCTCATATTGGCTATTTCATTCATGAATATTAGTCATACCTTGGATTCTATTGATGATCATACTAGAACCCTATCTTGGAATCAATGATCACTTGTTTTTTGGGTTTTTGGAAATAACCTAGAACATGGTCTTATCATTTGAGCTACTAGATAGAAATATTTATTCACTTTCTTGGTTGGTTATATAGAAGGATGTTTCTAGTTTGGTCATTCTCTAATAGGTGTAGTTTGTTACAACCTATATATGACTAGATTGATTATTTTAATCCAATTATTACTCTCAATTTCACCCCTTAATGTTAAATTAGTCCATTATACATGTCATAAATCCCTCATACTCCACCAATAACATTATCCTTTCTATTCAACAGTATTGACTCCCTTTTTTCAATAATAAAAATCTCTATATCTCAATCATACACCTCTAGTGATATAGAGATTACTCAAATGTGTCATAATAATGTGTTCCTTACAACAACATTACATGATTTTGGTTTATTCACTTGATATATGATTTATTCCTAGTAGATATTATGTCTGGTGTTGGCATCAATGTCTCCCACTAGTTCTATTGGTCTTTGTTTCCCTCCGTGATTTAGTTGATCTATATCTAGTCAGGGGTATTCTTCTCAATTTGTTATAAACATGTCAATGATGCCATATATCGTAATTTCATTTGGTATTTTTTGGATTTTACAAAACCATATGGTGGCCATTATAAGAAGAAAAATTTCATAGAAAACTAAATAAATAATCATTACACTCTATCAAGTCACTAAAAAATAGATCAAACCTATAATGATAATCTTACACTCCTTAGTAACTAATTTTTTTCTATTAATATACTAGATAGATATAAATACAATAGTTTAAAAGTGTTTTATACCAAAAATAACTCTATATTTAAATATTTATATAACTAGATAAAAAATGGTAAATAATACCATTTTTTTAATCCTTAGACAATGACCCCTCCTTATAGCCTGAACTAGGTAACCACATGACCTCTAGATCTCAAATCCTTATACTATAATTTTTTGAATTACTGTGAGTTCCTACCATCATTTTCTAAGGAATATTAACATAGTAATTTAACTATAAATAAAATATATATATAATAAACTATGATATATATAAAAAATAATTTTTCTTGAATCATTATAGAATGAAAATAAATCAAATAATATATCACAATGTAACATAATATGAACACATATCATGTTTTAAAAGTCATTTATGAAGAAATCACCCTATATGGATTGATTATATACATATAAATATATAAATGAAAAATAAAACCAATAATGAATGTTATGACATAAAATAATCCTTAGCCACTACATGGTACAATCTATATGACCATGTTATTCCACTCTATATCAAACACTAATCATCAGGCCCTTCACTTTTCTAATATTGTGTTGAAGAATACAAAACATTATATTCTCAAAACATATAATATGACTAACCAAGTCTACAACATTCCATACCATAGTGGAGACATGGAACTAGAATCCCAAAATTGTTAGATTTTATATATTTATATTATTATTAGAAAAATGTGCATTGAAAAATTTGAACGTTTTTTAAAAATTTGAAAATTTTAGAATTATATGGAGTTTCATGGTTTAGTGAATGGTTCATAGGTTGTTCGTCTCAATAATTTAGTTTGACTATTCAGATAGTGATAAATAAATGGTTTGATATACGATCCTTGAAAAGGCACCATGTGAATATTTAAATTTCTCTATATGCATGGATTGAATCACTAAATTCCCTTCCTTTTGTTATTCCCCATTTAATATAATTCAATAAATACCAATATGAATGAAAAAATAAATGTGGAATATCTACACAAATTAAAATGAACAAATACAAAAGGCATGATAAGTTTTTATAAGGGATACCACTTTAAACAAGATGTTTCAACTTCTGCGTGATCCAAAATCACTGTGATCAGTTTGTCCTCTAGATTCAACATGTATTATATAATGAGAATTATTTATCAATGTTCTCATGATACATATTATTTCTTATCAATTAGTTACTATTATATTATATAAATATATATATAATTTTAAATATAACAGTATGAGAGTCATCACTTAGGGTAGACTTTCATGATGTTTTTGTTACAATTCTTATTTTTTTCCTTTCTTCTTTTTCCTCATCCTACTCATTTTCTCTATCCACCATGTATTCAAATTTCAAAAAATTGCTCTATATTTATATTTCCACTATTCTCATCAATTATTTCAAAACATAAATATATCTTCCATTAATTTAATTCTAAATACCAAATTTAAATTCAAGAAAGTAACATATATTCAACTATTCTCAACTTTTTTAAATCAATTTCCATCAATGCCTTTTATCCATATATATATATGATTTACAAACAAAAAGGATCTAGTTGGATGCATTATTTAAGTATAATGTATTTCATAAATAAAAATAACATCAATTATATATTTTGAAAGGAATCATAGTTTGATAATAATTTTTATGGAATTGTCATATCTTAGTATGAAGAAGAAGTTCTCTTAAAAAAATCACAACATACCCTTTACTTATGGGGTGATTAAATCTATAGTGGTGTGAGCTCTAAAACACATAAAATGTAGAGAAGAACTAAATACCCCCATCCTGATCATTGTACCTTGATTTTGAGATCCTCGGTATAGTCGGTGGATTTTATGATGTAGAACTCTCTCACACAATCCACTAAACATTATTATATGGGTTCATTCTGACATGAAATATGTTAGTAATTCAAGATACACCAGATCCTTCATTTATAGGTATAGATAATTTCTTATAGTCCCCATGCTATTTAATGATACTATACTTCATAGAATTTTTTTTATTGTATGGTTTCCATGAAATCAAGAAGTTGTTCTACCATCATCGTAATTAAACACTAATAACAACATAGTGCCTTCAATTACGGAAATATTTACTTTCACTAATAACCTATTATGGAAGGATCATTACCTATGTGACATGATATTTTATGTTTAATTATAACATCCTCAAAATTAAATCTTCTATATTTTAAACATCATCCAAACATTCTCGAAAACTATAATCAATTTGAATTAAAATTGATTCAAATAATTTTAAATTGTATTAATTCATTCAAAATTTATATAGATATAATGAAAACAAAATACAACCCATTTCATGTCCAATGAACTTTAATTTCTTTTTGTAAACCCCCCTTTAGAAAACTCTTAAATGTACAAGAATTCATCATTTGTATCATCATTGATCTCCACTAACTCATTTGTCTAAAAAATATCCATTAACGTTGTCACACTAACCTACCTAGATTTTTTGTTAACCTTAAAATTAAAACATCAACATGATTCATAAAATTATTGATGACTATTGAACATTACTCATTTATTCAATACATAAATTAATCAACATCCAATCCATCTAGTCCAATATTATTTAATTCAATTTAATAAATAACAACATTGAACAATAACAAAATAAAATTCCAATAAGTTAAATTAAATCCACTTTTTAATATTTTCATTTGATGACATCCACATTAAAAATTCATCATTATTATCCCTATATATTCCAAACCCAAATTTCTTATAGACATTCCAAACAAAAATATTGTAATAGTTTACACAATTACCTAATATACACACATGTTGAATACATAAATTTCACTAGGAAATAACCTCCCCAAAATTATATTATCTCTTTTAAGGAATATATATTCCCTAAATTTATCTTATTATACTCTTGTTTAGGAAAAACATTTAAATAAAATATGAGATGGGATGGAATTTAAAAACTATATTCTTGAACAGATTGAGGTTGAACTCCCATAATTAATCTTGTTTTGTGAAATGAATCATTCGGCATTCATTCTGTAAACACATTTTTTATTTTTTTCATTTGTGGGAATAAAAAAAATTAAACCATTCTTCTTCCAATATATCTTTGATAATGTGGTACTTCATATAAATATTTATTAGTCTTTAATGTTTAACTATATTTCATGATAGAATTATGTCACTTTTATTATCACATACAACAGGAGGTGGAAACTTCATATAAACCATGATGTATTATAATTAAGTCTCTTTCAACGTCCACTGAGTTGCCACTTGAGTTATAAAAACAAATTACACATAAATAGTATTTATTTTCTCTAAAATATATTTGTTTGTGTGTCATGTCATGCACTATTATACAAGAATGATATTCTCATAATATGTTGGTCATCATTCATCAATATTTATATCCTAACCCATATCTATATATCCTATCATAATTGACCTTAAATATGGTATGTTTAAATTCATAATTAATCATTAATTTGAGATATTTAAAGATAATATTTCCTTCCACATGATTTGATTCTTTTTTTAGAACATTGAAATATGTCACAGTGTGAAACAACAAACACTAAATATTTTCATTATGTAGACCAGTAGAGTAATCTCACATTACTTTTTTTTTAAATTTCCTGAATCAACCTGTTATACATAATTATCCTTTGATAGCTTGTTTCTCATTGAAAATAGGCTATATTACTACTTTGAATCCTTTATTCCAAAAAACTCAAGATGTTTTGATGAATATTTATCAAGTGAATTAAAATAGGATCTTCTCATTGGAAGATTTATTATCTTACGAAATTATTTATCCCTCCATGTGTGAACATCTCAAACATAATATTTATATGAAAAGAAAACTTAACACAAATAATTTAATTATTCCCAAAAATGATAATATCATATATATATATATAATAATAAAAATTAGATATAGCTATTTATCATTATTAATATTGATTTTTTTAATTCTTCCCCTTTGAAATTTTCAAAAATCAAATAGGTATCTGACATAGAGTACATATGCATTATAGAGTTTTTTAAAATATATATATAATTTATTATACTAAATATAAAACATTAACTTTATCTAAGAGGGAATCCATCGGGCTTCACAATATACACATCCTCAAGAAATTATATATTGAGGAATAGTGACTTAACATCCATTTAAAAGATCAAGAGACATATTTGTGTGGTGAAAGAAAGAAATGATCTTAATGGTTAGATCCTATAAACCAATATAAATTTCTCTTGAAAATCAAAACCTTCTTCTTGTGAGTATCCTTTTCGTAGAATTATTTCTTAATTTATATTCCCATCCACTTTCTCAGCAAATGTGTTATGGATATCTCGATTTTCTACAAAAAATATATGTCTTCTAGTTTGGGTAGAAAATTATATGTATCACAGTTTTAGATATAAACTAACTCCTCATTCATAGAATCAATCCACTATTGTTTTTAAAGGTTGGGGCTGAAGCCTCAATTTATTTTTAAAGCAAAGACCTCTTTAGAGGGTAGAGGGGGACCCAATATATAGCCCGAAGGCCCAATGCCATGTGGCCTGAATACAAGGCTTGAAAGCCCTTTTTTTTCCCAAAGGACCCCTTGGTGAACAGTACTGCTACAGTACTCGCACAGCTACAGTATCGTCGCCGCTACAGTATCATGCAACAGTTCATCTGCCGCTATAGTGCTGCCGTTGCTATAGTTCCATCGCTGCTAAAGTGTCTGCTATAGTGCCCCGCTACAGTAACCTACTACAGTACCCCAGAAATTCATCCCTACCCGGATTTGAGCTCAGGTCATATGGATTCCAAGCAGGAGCCTGTACCACTTGGGTACAGGCTCGGTTGCATCAATAGGGTATAATTCATTTTCCTAAAACTTATCATTATATATGTTTGATGTGTTTATCAATCAATGATATTATAGTCCTATGACGACTATTTAGGTCATAGATATGTTTAAAATTTATGTTCATAATCACTATAAATATTTGACTTTTTATCCACAACTTGTGACTCATATAAAATCTCATTATATTCATAAACTATTTCTCTTATCTAAAAATTAATTATTTTTCATATATATATCTAAAACATACTTATTTATAAGTATCATCATTAATTACATGTTTGAACAACTTCAAACCATAAAAATTAAAATATTCCATGTTTTATTATTTCATATGACACTTGAATTTTGAGGATAAAAGTGAAATATTCTTTTAATTCCTCTTTTCTCAAACTTATTGATTATTTTCTTTTTTATTTGGTAATACAGTGGATTCTAAAAACCGAAGTGTATTTCAAGATTATACCGTCTTGTAATATATAAAATGTGATTTTTTTATCTAAATTGTGTCATCGCAAATAATATTTTTAAATATAGTCTATTATACTATAAAATTTATTCCGAAATATTCAAGAATTATCATGCCCCCCCAAAATGGTGAACTGCACATAATGTAACAAAAAATAATTCCATTCGTCTAAACCACATTTTATGAGGTACAAGTTGTACCAAATTCATGATAAATACAATGATTTTTTGGACATGATTTATATTTTCAACTTGTTCATTCAATGTTTTTTTAGTATCTATAACTTCATTAAAGATAAACGAAACACAAATTATAAACATATTTTAAAAATATTAAACACCTTTATGGCCTACATGTTATTTTTCTTGAATGAAATACATATAATAATAGTGAATTAATAAATAAAGTAAGAAAAATATGTATCTCAATTATTTTAATTATTCTTCATATATCCAAAAACATCAATGTAAATGATCTCTAATGGGTAAGAATTTTGAGTATCCACTTTTTTCTATAAAGAATGAAAACCATTCTATTTAGGCATATAGATCACATAAAATTTATTTTTCTCTCTAATATTAGTACATCAAAAATATTCCTTCATCATGAAATCTTCCTCATATTACTTTGATCAATGATACCAAATATCCAATTCCAAAATATATTTTCTTCTTTAAATCTCATGTAGTTTTAATGTTCATTGTCACCAACATCAAATAAGTTTACCCATTATCAATATCATCTCATAAATACAAATACGTATTTCAATGTCTTTACCAAGAATTAAATGTTTAAAAAAATTACTTCATTACCTTTATCACAAAGTCGAGACACACATAGTATGCTATATCCAAATCCATCCACAAATAATGTATTATTCGGCTTCGTCTTGTCTTCTCCAATAATCGCTGAACCAGATTATCTTATCACGAGAGATCTATTATTTCACATGTTCACTGACCCTTTATTTTACAAATTAAAATTCTAAATATCATAAAATCAACTATTATATGGGATGATAGTACCCTATAAAAATCCCAAAACGCCTCTTTTGAGATTCTTAGAGTGCAGATTGAACAAATAATTCATTATCGTTTGCTTTATCTATCATCTTCAATGATACTTTTGTATTCGAATTTATAATCACATGGGTAGGTGGGATAGATATATAATACTTATCACAATGGATTTTCTTTTCACTCCTTCCACTAATTTTTTTCAATGATTGAATCATCTTTTCAATCATTTGTATATAATTTTTATAATTGTCTTCGACAATTGTTCTTTATTGGGGTCTACCTTTCTCAATATATTCCACCAAAAAATTATGTTTCTACAATTATATTGATAAATAAACCAACACAAACTTATTACATGCTATAATATCCCACAATACCACTAGTAGTAATGAGTTTTTTTCAACCACTAATGACAAAAGTATTTAGATATATATTTTTTCTCTAATTTTTATTATTCTTGATATCTTCTTTCACAAAAAAATCATAACTAAAATGAGATGTTATATATTATATGAATGTTACTAAGAAAATTATATTAATACTAAACATAGTAGAATATAATATTATAATAACCAATAATAAATTCTTACATTTAGTAGATAAAGAATGAATGAGATTTATAATGAAAAATATTTTTTTCTCAACAAACATTAAATGGTATATTATATTTTTACCTATTAAATAAATTAAACAATATTAAATAATAATATATTATATATTATAATTTGAACTAGTATTTTATCAATCACAAAAAATAACAATTCATAAGAAAATGTATTAACAATACATAATTTTTAAAATTAATTTTGTCAACAAAAGTAATTTTTCAATATATATTTTATTTTTATTTAATATAAAAATTTATAAATTATTGAATTTTCATTTTAAAATTTTGAAATTATTTTTGAACATAGAATAATAATATTACCTTAGTAAAAAAATTATATTTTTATAAAAAATGATTTTTTAGGTGAATAGTAAAATATACCATTTTTACTAGTACTACGGGTTTTTTCCGTTATTAGTACATAAGTATGAAATAGAAATTTATGAATATTTTTTCTTATGAAAATATATTTTATAACTGAAATTTTAATTTTTTTAGATAATAATTCTTGTTTTCAAGCTTATGATACATATTTTAGAACTAAAATAATATTTTTCTACAAATACTGAATACTTTATATGTTAAATATTTTCAAAACATGAAATATTTTTATAAATTTATCCTGAAGAAAAGAATTTATTATATAAAATAACTAAATATATTTTATTTAAGAAGGTATACAACATTTTTATGTTTAAATAACATTACATTAGGTAAAAAATAGTTATAATTGTAGAATCTAAAATGGAAAGGGGGGTAATTCAAGGCATAGAGGAGTTGAAATAGGAATAAAAAACTATGAAAAATTTGTTTGAGTCTCTCTAAATCTTATCTATTTCCTACTCAATTATTTATAAAATTTTGGAGCAATATTCCTTGAAACTAGATTCTTCTTTTTTAAAAGTTATGTGTGTTTAAAAAAATATTTAATCATTTTACCTTATATACGAATCTATATTATCCCAACATCCCCTCACACCAAAAAACCTATGTTTATCACAAATATATTATAATACTTAAGACACTACTATATCGGGTAAAGTATACATCTTAAAATAGTTTTAAAACTGAGACATGCAATGATCTTTTATAAAATAATGTATTTTAAAGTAAAATTTTAGAATTTAAAATTAACCATACTAATTATATATTGAAAACATCATGTCAAAATTATCCTAAGTTATATTTTTGCGATTTATATAAAATAATTAACTTCTAGGTGAGTAGTAAAAACATTGATTTTTATAATACTGAAACTTTTATATGAGTTATAGAATTTTGAAACTATTTTCATATTATATATATATATATCTAAATTGAAATAAAAAATTTAAAAAATACCATTTCATTTTATAAAACCCTTGAATGTAATTTTGAAAAATTATAGAAAATTTTATGGAAACAATTTTTCATCTTTTTCATTAATTAAATTGATGAAATTTGAAATTAGGTTTCAAAGTTATATTTATTTTAAATTGAAATTATTTATAAAAAATTAAACTTCTTAATATCATTGGAATCCTGTAATGGTTACCCTTACACCATTAAAAGGGGGATTATCCCAAATAAATAAAAAAGAAGGCCTTTGGGCCATTCAGGAAAACGATAACATTAAAATTATTTGATATACACATAAGAAGATAATTTGACAAAATTATTAAAAATTTTGAGATAATAATTTTCATATGATTTAATACGTACAATTTCAATTTTTTTATTTTTTTTATTTTTTTCAAATAATTATAATTACTATGATAATGGTAAATCAATTAGCCTAAAATTATTAATTTATTAGTATGAGTGAATTTATATCAAATAAGTTAAATTTAAATCCTTTATATAATAGATAGAATGTGGTTTATAATAACAAAAAAATTTATTAACACCCATTTATTTTAACTCAATATGAATTTTTATTTACAATCCATAATAGTCAAAATATAATTTTTTCTATTAAAATAATTTTTCAACAAATTAAATTTATTAATTTAAAAAATAATTTCATATTATTTATAAATTATACTAGATAAAATACTTAATGAATTTTTTTATAAAAAAAAATTGATATACATATTATTAAATTTTTTTAATAAAACAAAAAATCACTTAATTAAAAATGTGATGCCTAGTTTTAAATTAAAAAACTAAAATGTAAAAACATAATTGTAAAAACCATATTACATGGTTAAAACATGTGTGTAAATACTTGGTTTACTGCTGATAAACCCAATGATATCATAAAATTAATTATGTTCAATCCTTAGATCCATTGACTATGGAATAGTTTTATAGGGTTATTAACATACATAGGTTTTTCCAAAGGTGTATTCTTCTCTCCTGTAAAAGTGTTCATTAATATCCTTTCAAACATATAACACATAATTGAAATTTCATTAAATATATTCCTATAAATTATCTCATATTATTCCCTGACATTCTTATAATCCCATAGTCACATTGATTTATCCCAACTCCTTCAATTCTAAGGAGTGTTCCTTGGAAATATCAAGTCTCCAACAGAAGTTTTATGTTCTTATGTTTTTATCTTTACTCTAACTCTAAATAATAAATTATATTAAAAAAATAATAATGAAATAATTATCATCATTATATTCATATGTTATTATATTAATTTAATTACTATTTTTTGTTTATCCCTATCAGCTAAGAAAATTTAAATAATACTTATTAATTTTCATGGATAACCACCTCCACAAATCGACGTCTTCTACTATTTATCAACACCACCATTAATGGATGTTATGAAGGATTTAATGGTTTAAAAAATAATATTTATATAATATAGAAATTATTATGAAATTTAAAATTATTAATCACCTTATTTCCCTATTATTCTTTGAGAATGGAAATGGTAATCATGTGTACATATGAACCAGCACCTCCACGAGCAAAAAATTTCATTTTCATCAATATAGATCATGACTGGATTTAGATATATTTTTAATTTATAAAACATACATGCCTAAAACTATTAATATTCTGGATATTATGAATCTATTTTATGAAACTTTCTACTATAATCAACACACATATGGAGTTACAAAAATAATTCACCAAAAAACCTCAAGTAAACTATATGTTAATGAAAAATATGTAATATATAAATTTAATATTATAGTAAATGTACCCTATTAAATTAACTTATGAATAATAGACTGCCTAATAAGGTAAATAATAAACATAAGTTTATTATTCATCTAGTTAATCACATGAAAGTAATTCATTTTGAACATGGTGAGGGTTTTCCATCTCAAATTCCTATCTTTGAGACATATTTTGAATTACGCACCAAATTTCTGTTTTTATGTGTATCTAATAGCTATTTGAGAAGTTATATAAAGAAATTGATTTATTTATAGTAATTCAAGATCATGTTCAATACATATATTTCCAAAGGTTTTGATTGAATTTCTACCAAATCCATGAGAGGGTATTTTTGGTCTCAAATTTCAATTTTTGGGGATCATGTTATAAGAAAAATATATTTTGTTATGTGTATTGAATACATTTCCATGGGAGAAATTTTTCCACATTACTCATGAAATTTAATATAATTAAAAGTGTATTTTTTATCCTTCACTCATATTATTCTTATAGAAGAGTTAAATTTTCCATGGTGGAAGAAATATCGTATATTTTGTTAAATTAAAAGAGTGTGTAATTTCATTAAAAATACATCAATTTCTAGATATTGGAATGTTGATACAACTATAGAAACAAATATCCTTGGGGTGATCACCCAAAAAGGGTTTCTCAACCATTAAATTAATCATCACCATAATGCATGATGAGTGGGCCTAAAACCACACACCGAGCAAGACACTTCCACAAGATATGATTTGGAATATTCAATATCTCTTAATAAACCATGATAAATGTTTTTTTAAAATATTGAATGGGTATCCTAACAATGAATTTAAACCTAATTATTATCTTCCGTAGATATCTCAAGACAATTGAAGTATCCTTGCATATATATTTCTTTGATAATCTTACTTCATAATACTTTGGTGACACCCCATGACTTCTGTATTGATGAAGGGATGTTCTCCAAGACATCCACCTTATTTTATTGAAAGGGGAAGTATTTGATCTTTATATTTCATTATTATATAGACATAAAAATTTTTTCAATAATACGTTCGTCAAAGAATGGTATGAAAGGTCATTAAAACTCATGTGGTGAATTCAATGGATATAATAAATTTATCGGTTGGTCTTAATATTATATAGACACTTGATGCATCGACAGATATCCTGAGACAAATTGGGTTCAGTTTTGGTGTATTCCCCCTCCCATGATTGGCACGTTCCTCGGAACAATTCCTTGATAGTAATTTTTTGATGCCTATCAATATAAATTATATTATTATGATATTAATGATTATTTTTATCCATGTTTTTATTTATTTTTATGGATATATAATTCCCTCATTTTAATTTGAGTATAGCCCTTTATTGTTAATTATTTATTATCATATCACTTATTCCATGTTTATTTTATATAATCATCCATCATATGTTACTCATTAAATAGTATCTATGGTCATAGTTATTTTATACCTTTAACAAGGAAAATTATAAGGGGAATATTTTTAATTTTCAGGGATATTATGGAATGGGAAATCATGTTCTAATAATATAATTTTCTATCTTTTGATTTCAAATTTAATGTATGTATTTATCTAGTCTACCAATAAAAATATTTTGTACTATATATTTGGAACATTTCTAATTTATACAAATAATGTAATATAATCAGAAGATCTATGTTTCTAATGTCCATGATATTATAGTTCATATAAATGGAAGTTTATTAGCATCCTTATGAATTTGATTTATAGGAACACAATTAGATACAAAAATTTCTATGAAAACCCCTTATGATTTCTATGTAACCCTCTAAAAACATAATATGAATTTTATATTAAAATTAAATTTTATTATCCAATTATGTTTATTCTATGGCATCTATATGGGGATTAATGGGAGGAATGTGAACTCTATAAAAATCCATATTCAATACATGGATATTAAACTAAAACATGTTATTAAATCTAGAGTTGAGGATAATCTATACATAACAATAATATAGTAGTTGACCCTAGTTATGATAAAAAATATTTCCTATATAGAGAAACGTTAGTATAAACAATATATTATAAATATGTTTGACTATTTAATGTATCAAAAACCTCTATCATTCAGTAGAACTACTAATCCATTTGTACCTGAATAATGGAACATGTCTTTAGAAATGATTTTTCACCCTTTTGGAAGTAGTGAATATATAAATTAGTCATTTTAGTGTATCATTTGTGTGAGATATGGAACAATGAATGTGACTCATTCAAAATACTATAGTGTAATATTAAGTGTGTCATGCGATGATGGTGATGATATATTAAGAATACAAGATGTAAATATGGTATAAAATTTCATTGATTTATTTCCAGGAGAATGACTTAGTCATCCACCAGAGCATGATGTTTAGTTCTTCATCAGACCTATTTCTGATGGAATATATATATCAAAAACATCATATAGGATGGAAAATATTGATTTAGTGAGTTAATTAAATAACTATAGGAGTTGAGTTAAAGGGGATTCATAAAACATGGGTTTCTCCATGGGTAACCCTTATTTTATTTTTAAAAAATAATGATGGTTCCATGTGTTTTTACATTGATTATAAAAAGATAAATTTCATCAATGCAAGAATATATAACTATTACCATTAGTTTAAGACTTATTTCATCAATTATAAGGTTCCCAATACATATAAAATATCAATCTTTACTCTAGTTATCATTAAGTAAGTGTGAATAAAGATGATATAACAAAAATGGAATATAGAAAAAGGCATGTACATTATGAGTTTACATTAATTCCATCTATATTATCTAATGAACCTTATTTTATTGTGCATCTAATGAATAGAGTATTCAAGTAGTATCTTTGTAAATTTTTGGTGGTATTCATTAACGATATCATAATATACTCGAATATATATAAATAGCATGAGATTTATATTCAAATAAATCTGGAGACCATAATAAAAATGAAATATATGGGATGTACAGAATATCTAAATTTCATAATAATGAAAAATCTTTTCATAATCTTATTATGACAAAGGATGGAATATTTGTAAACTCCTCAATGTAAAATGTAGTCAAATAACTACTTAAACTAGTGAAAATTTATTAAATTTAATGATTCGTGGGTTTAATAGGTTTCTATCAGTGGTTTGTTCAATATTTTCCCTAGGTTACCAACTCATCTACCATGTTAACATGTATAGGGGATAAGTTAGCACGTTCAAAGGAATTTTTGTAATGTTTTTAAGATCTTAAAATGAGACTGATAATGTAATTGGTATTAATTTACCTTTAAATAAGTAAGGACTTACAATTTATATATATGAATCAATGAATGGATGTGGATGTTTCATTGTGTGGAATGATAATTTGATTCCCTATGTGTCAAGGTAGTTTTAAATCCACGAACATAACTATAAAACACATGAACCTGAGATAGAGGATGTAATATTTTATTTTAAAATATTGACACGCTACTTCAATGGTGAAAAATGAGATATATATATATAGGCCAAAATATTTGGGAGTATATCTTCTCTTAGAAGTAGATCAACAAGAGGTAACGAAATGGGTCCATCTACTCGTGGAGTATGATTACTTGATATGTTATAACCCTATGGTGGAAAAAAATTGTTGATGCATTATTTATGGCGGACTATGGGAATCTGACCCTGATGAGGACTAATAAGGATTTTATATACTGATATTTAGGAAAGATGGATATGGTGATTTTTAGGAATGGGGAGTCATAATTCATTTTACAAGAAAATTTTAAACCATCCATACTATAAATGACAAGGACATATCATCAAGATACATAGAACCCAAAAAAGGAAGATTAATGTTGAAAATAATGGTAAATTGACATATTTGAGTTGTAGATATAAAGTATTGAGGTTTAGGAAGAAGTTATATAATTCATCTATACTATATATTTTAATCAGGGACTATTAAATGATGTACATATCTCAAATTTAAAAATATTTCACGGTAGGAGAAAAATGTAAAGATATTTATGTGAAAATTTCTAGTTGGATGGTATAAAGAATGAAATTTTGGATTATGTTCCTAGATACCTATATTCCAATAGGTAAATGTTATAAAAAACATCATAGGGGTCCCATGAATCCTTTTATGATACCTATATTCATGTCTAAAATGTTACAATTAACATGGTCATAGGACTCCAAGGCACTCCTAGGTAAACCGAAGCTATATGGATCATCATCGATCATCTAAAAAAGTATTCTAATTTATTAGTGATAAAAGAAGATGTATATATTTGGTTCCTTACCTGCATCTATATTAATGAAATAATATATCTCTATTAGGAACAACTTTATATTTTTTTCTAACTGTAAGCCTCTGTTCACATCAAAATTCTATCAAATACATCAATGGGATATCAATACGGAGATACATTTAAGCACCATCTATCATCCCCAGACTGGTGGATAGTCTGTAATAGCAATATCTATATTAGAAGACATAATGAGATCATGGTTTATTGACTTGTATGGTTTGTGGGATTAGTATCAACATTTTTGATAATTCCATACAATAGTATCTTCTAATAATGAATATTTATGGAACCATAAAATGTTTTCTATGTCAAGCAGTTTTATACTACAAATATTGGGGAGAAGTTAGAGGAATAAATTTACTTGGACCATAACACATGAAGGATATGTTTGTCAAAGTATGAACATTCCATGATTAAATTAAAAAATCCCTTAGTAGATAATATATTTTTGGGGATAATGCAAGGAAAGACATGGAATTTCAATTTTCAGATCACATATTATTAAAGGATTAAATATGGATCTAATTTATAAGATTTCTAAAAAGGGGAATTTAATCCCAAGGTACATGATATCTTCCTTATTTTATTACTAAGGAAATACATGTTGACTCTAATTCATGTGTTCACATTTGATAAAATAGAGTTATAGCTTCACTGGTCTTATATTTATGAACCTTTCAAGATTCATGACACTAGTGAGTAAGTAATTTTATATCAGAAAACCCATTTTGTTAATGTACTTTGGAAAAATAAATATTTCATGAGAAAACTTCAGACCCTGATTTTTTTTAAAATAATCATTATCCAATTTCTTCAATAGATGATATATAACCTAAATTTTAAGATTAAAATTTTAAAGGAGGTATATAATATATGAGATGATACTATACCATGTAAATACTACAACATGAAACTATTTCATAAATGTGCACTTTAAAGATATTTTATTCAGTACTATATTTAAAAGATAAATTTTAGAAACTAAAATTGACCAAACTAAAATACTTTTTTAATTATATTTATTAAAATTATCTTAGTATATATTTTTATGATTTTTCTAAAGTAATTGAATTTTAGTTGAATAATAAACTTACAATTGTTTTTCTTAAATTATTACTTTTAAATGAAAAATATGTTTTTGAAATTTTTTTATGTAAAATCAGTATTTATATCGTAAGATAAAAGTATTTATAATTAATATTCTTATCTATAAAGCTCATGAATATCATTTTAGAAAATCATGTAATATTTTATAGAAACTATTTTCTGCCTGTTTATTTAATTAAATATAATTATGGGAAAATTAGGTTTTTGGAATAATTTTAATGCCCATAAAAATTATTTAGAAATATATAATATGCATAAAATAATTATAATTAATAAAATTGATATTTTTTTAATTTACTTATAATTTATGTTTAACAATATATTTTTATAAAAAATGTCGTTTTAAACGTTACATGACCTAACGTTAAGTTTAATTTCCCTGAATATAGAATGACAGTTTTTTAAAATAATTACTTTATTTTAGATAATAATTTATATGTTATTTAATATTTTCAATTTAATTTTATGGTTTAAATTTTTTTATGAATAATGATAAATAACATGATAGTGGTAAAAAAGCATTTTTAAATTATTGTTCTATTAATATCATGGAATTTTTGTAGAATGAATTATAAGATCCCATATTTGTTTAAGTATGAATCATCTATAAATTTTGGTCAAGATGGGTTGTTTTGAATTTAACTCACATCCTAAATTAATTGATAACCACAAATATTTACATTCGTTATAAGCCCTCTTCACCACATGAAGACTTATCACAAAAGTATATTAAACCCTCATTAATTGTCTTTCACCACGTATTGACATGTCATGAAAAAATATTAAACCTTGTATAATTAGATTACAGCACATTTAAGATTACACCACGTGTAATCATTTATTAATGGGTTTTAATAGTTTGGAATAACGTATTCAAGACAAAGGGGAAATTGGATTCAAATCATTACAATACATTAAATAAGGATTCACATCATGTAATTATCAAGAATAACTTTTTTTTAAACATGTCTCAAGCACCACGTAACACTCAAAAACCGAATTTCTTGTTTTTGGAAGCTTTATGCACCACCTTTTTCAACCCAAGACACCCCACGTACCTCTTCCTTGGACCAAAACTCCCATTCACACAGTAATCATCATCCGAAGACATTGTGCACAACTTCCTTATTGTTATGGGTCTTCTGAAATTATTTTCTAAGAGTATTATTCGATTTGGAAGTGATCTCACATCATATTTTGGATATCTGGTACTATATTTTTTAGATATGACTTTTGATTATTAATCTTCTTCCAAATCCATTGCTAATAGATTATATTCTTCTTGTTGAATGGAATCTTGAACCCATTTGATATTGTAGATGTAGGGTTTTTTCATCACTTCCTCCACTTTCAAGGAGTTGAATTTAAATCATGTTCTTCGACACATTCTTGATTGATCATGCTCAATTTGGGGATATTAATTATTTAGATTTCTTCCTCCACTATTTCAAGTTCGTTAATTATTTTCTGTGACACGCCATAACCAACATCCTTGACCAATGAGGTTTTAATGTCCCTTTCCACCCTGTAACTAAGGTCCCTCTACGATAACCTTTTATAAGGTATCCTCACTTCTCCTAATATCCCTTAGACTAGGTATTTCATAAAGAGAAACTCAACATCGTTCAAGGTGAAATGTACACTCATTTTCACAATTCATTCAATATCATATCAATGATCATGAAATCATATAATACAAGATACAAATAATTATAACCATTCAACTAAATTTAAATATAATTAATAAATAATTCCAAGTATATAAGCATTCCACAACAATTAAATTACATCATTTGAATCTTTTCAATTTAATGTTAATTTAGAAGGCCATGCAAAATTCTATTCCCTTTTATCATCTCAAACATTTCCATTTAATATACCTTTTTATTAGATAATATATTTCACCTCATAGGTGTTTTAATTATAAGATAGAGCATGTTTGTTAAGAAAACATATTTAATTAAAACTAGTATTTTACCCATGGTAAAATGTTCACATTACATCAAAAGGTGATTAATGTGTAGGAAGATAATTATAATTTTTTTTCAAGAAACATCCCAAAAAGAGTGATTTAATTACAAAGGTGAACCATATATCATGGTAAATTAATCAATGAACCAAAAATGGTGGTTTGAGTTGATATGAGAAGCATCTAACTATGAAATTAAATGCACAGTGAAAAATTTATTTTAGGCATTAGGGTATACATAAATATTTTCACATTTTAAGTTCAACATGGATTTGGCATAATCTAGAATCCAATCAAAGATATAAATTTTAGAGCATGGGGATATTAGATTGTCATCATTTGAGAACGAAGGGCTCTATAAGGTAAGATCAAAGGAAACTCATTATAAAATGATCCAACAAAGGGAGTTTCAGGTTAGGGAGAAAGTCCTACTATGCAGTTCATGACTGAAGCTGGTGCCTAGTAAATTGAATTATAAATGGTTTGTTGATTATGTTTTGTCTAATTTTTCTCCATATGTGGAATTGAATATCACACAATTGGACACATGAATGATCTTTATATTCAATAAGAATTATTTGAAGTAAAACATTGAAGGACTTTATAATGACCCATACTTTACATACATTATTATTACTCCAAAATTTAATAACACTTATTATAACATATAACAAAACCATGAAAGGTCCGTATAGGTATAGTGACTTTAGAAACTGGGAAACATAAACAACTGGTTCATAGAGCATCTACATTGTCTCCCATTTATTTTATCATATCTAGAGTCACTTTTGGTATATCTTACTTAATACCCTTCTTCCTAACTTGGGGAAAAGAAAACATACAAAAGGTTGAGCTCAAATGATCAGTAAGGGTAAACAAAAGAAATATCAATCATATCATATTCATAAGAAAATAAAATTTAGAAAATCTTAACCTGCAAAAGAGATCATAATATCATAACATGGGATAAATCATGGTAGTGAAATTTAATCCCAATGATCATAACATGAAAATTTTTGGCATACACACATAATCATAGATAATCATTTCTTAGTACTCAAGACTCATTTCCAAGACTATCTTAGCGGACAAAGTCTATTTCTGAAACGAGTTCACTCCTCATTTTAGTCTTAATTCACTGAATCAGATTAACCTGCCATTCCATCCATGTCTATCTCATGAGATATAAATCTTTACCCAATGCATTGGAGGAAGATATAGGTCCCACCCATCTCATAATGATACCATTCTTATGTGTTCCACAAGATCATAAATCATACATCATAGCATAACCCATGTAATAAAAATGGGATTCTTAAACATCATGCCATCATAACATAATCCATATAAGAAAAAAGGAAATCATAAAAATAATTCCCTCATAACATAATCAAATCAATGTAAAAATAGGGATAGAAACATAACCTTATATTATCTTAGATGTAAAATAATTTTGATAAAACACTTGAACTTCATTCATGAGGAAAATATCTTTTCTACTTCAAAAACATTTTTCTTTTTTAACATGTCATAAAATTTTAAACTAAAAGAAGTTGATTAAAAATAAACTTGAAAACTTGTAAAGTAATATTCATGTAAATAATATTCTATGAAGTCATAAAAATCCATTCATTCCATATAAGTTAAAAAAACATTCTTCTCGTACTTTGGCCGGAAAAGTCAAAAAATTACCTTGTACTAAAAATGACAAAATATTCCTTTCATATCTTTTACTAAAAACTCAACTAAGGGTAAAATTGGATTTAAACAATTTTAGGAGGATATAAATAATATTACATATTAATGAAACATGGATGTGTATGATAAATACACCCCAGTAAATACCAAAATATAAACAATCTTGGGTAAAAAAATAATATTGTGAGATTTTCCCTTACCTTAAGTCCAATATGATTTGTACATGTCCGAAACTCCTGTATAATGATTTAAATAATGTCATTGACTTATTAAAAAATCATATTCATTGTTATGATATCATATATGGTCATATTCTTATCTTCTTATTAGTAATATTTGATTCCTACTTGTTATTCGGGTGTTCATTTCTTTACGTTCTTATGCATGTCTTGTCGAATAAATTCATATTCTTATTTTTAGGTTATAGATAACTAATTTAAAGAAGGGTATTAGTATAATATATATCATATTTATTCATTTATTTCATTTATATAATCATTATTCAATGAAGATCATGTAGAACGAGTCGCATCACATCGTGGAGACGGTAGGCTGTACGTATGCATGAGTGATGATATCGTTCCCATGATTATGAAATTTTATTGGAGTGTATGTATACTATTTCAGAATCAATATCACTTTACAATAATAATTTATAGTTTTTCTTTACACCATTATACCCATCCAGGTATGGTGGTGATGGAAAACAGATTACACCACGGCGTGGAGACAGTATTCCACACGTACGCACGCGCGGTGATTTCGTTTTACGTAGGATGGATAGAAGGTGAATTAGGGTTGTTTCATATTTATAATAACATATCAGTATATTATTGAAACTTATTTTATTACTTCATAATGAAACAACTAAAGAAGAAGACGTAGAAGAAGAAATAAATTTTAAAGAATCGGTAATGGATATTACCTCTTCTTTGACACGCCTCTTTGAAACCTCCTCTTAGGGCACTTAGATTGGTCTTTGAAGAATAACAGGACCTATAGGATGTTTCTAGAGAAGTGGAGAAGTGAAATGGGTAGGGGTTGGCCCAGCTTGAAGGCTCTAAATTGTGTAAAGAGGAGAGGGAGGAGGTGCACTTTTATAAGGGAGGAGTGGGGCACCTTTGGAATTATAAGAAATATTAATTTATAATAAATTCCAAAACCACTTAAAAACCTAAACAAATGACTAAAATCCGAATCTTAGATGATATAGGGTTGTAATATCATCAGATAACAAAATTTAGACAAGTTGGGAATTTATTTTAAACATTATCAACATGATTTATCCATATATAATCTATTAAATTTTATTTGTGGTAATAATATTCTAAATTTTAAATCATTATAAATTATTACATATATGTTGTTAATTATCCATAATTGTATACTTTATTACATTTTAGACCATATATATTTTAATTTATAAAATTTAAATATTTTTGTGATTTTTAGACAATTTTATAATATGTAATTTCTATAAATTAACAATAGTGTCAATTTTGAAACAATTCATTTATTTGCGTTTAAATAAAATATATACAGAAGATGTATTCGAACTAAAATATTCAATAGATTCATAACATGTCATTTTTATCTATAAAATTAGTGGATAACATTAAATAGTTCATATAATATTTATTTTAATACTTTTAAAATCATTTATTTGATATTTCAATCAATAAAATATTTTCAACATCACTATTGTGTCAAAATTAATGATAATTATTTAATCCCTAAAAATTATAAATAAATTCATATTATGTAGATAATTTTATTATATTTCTGGATAATATTCATGTTTTAAGTTTCATGAAGTTTATCACTAAATTAAAATTATTATACTTATAATATTTAAGAGAGTGACATGTTGTCACTTTCTTTGGTTTTAATAATAATTATATTATTTCATGGTCAAAAGTCCATGAAATTAATCCAGTCCGACCCTTAGGTGATATGGGTCGACTTTTATTCATCCAATAGGATTTTGGAAAGTGTTATGGTAATTTTATAATCATATATTTACCCCTAATTACCCGATTTACCTTTAACTGCAGTAAATAAAAATTACCGTAGTTACTATTCATAATCTCAAAAAAATAAAAGTAACCTATTAACATAATTTGGACCCACTGAATCCAAATATGGAATCCATTTTTCAAAATTCAAAGCACATAAGTTGTAGTAATTAATTTAAAATTAATCTCGTTGTTAAGCAAACTGGTTTTTAAAAGTTAAAACATTGCCAAAGATTGAAATGTTTTTACCTATGAATTTAATGTAAAATTAATTCTAATGACATACATTATATTAAATGGTAAAAAAATATTCTATTTATACTTTAAAACCATACAATATTATAATTTAACCATATAAATTATTGTGATAAAAAAAGTTGTTTTTAATTAAAATGTAGCGTGTTTTTACTATTCATTAAAATATGAAAGTTATCAGAATAATATTAAAATTTTATCCAAAGTAAATTTTTATATACTGATTCCAAAGAGGAATTTTATTTTGTCAAATTGAACTTATAAACATGTAAAAAACTAGATTTAAAGTGGGTGCACCATCAAAAGGCAGAAAAACATCATTTTTTGAAAAATACTTATTTTACCCGAAAAAATTATTTTTTTCTCATACCATGTTCTAGAAAATATGTAAGATGAATAATAATGTTATAAAATTAAAAATTCAGTTAATACTATTCATAACGACTAGTTTATAATATTATAATAATATATCATTGTTTAGTGAAACTCGGTATTGCGTACTACACATGCTATCGAGGAAGGTCGTGATTGCGTGTAATGCAAGCCAAGCTAGTGTTGTGTGCCGTGAAAGATTCCTTTGATGTTGTGTATAACATAAGATATAAAAAATATACTTCTCATAAAATATCAGGGTGTTACATTCTATCCCCCTTAAAATGAATTTCGCCCTCAAAATTAGTCACTTCGTAACAAACAGATGAGGATACATCTCCCTCATCATATCCTCAATCTCCCATGCAGCTTCTTCTAATTGGTGGTTCCCCCATAAAACTTTCACCAAGCGAGTGGTCTTGTTCCATATAACTTTTTCATTATGATCCATAATCTCTATCGGTTGTTCTTTATAAGAAAGATCTTGCTCCAGCGGTACAACTTCTGAGCTGAGTACATGTGAAGGATCGGGTATGTACTTTCTCAGGAGAGATACATGGAACACATCGTGAACTTGAGAGAGATTCGGTGGAAGCACCAATCGGTAATCTACCTTCCCAAAACGATCCAATATTTCGAAAGAACCGATATACCTAGGGCTCAGCTTTCCTTTCTTTCCAAATCTCATTACTCTCTTCCGAGGAGATATTCATAAGAACACTTTATCACCCACTTCAAACTCTAGGTCTTTTCTTCAGTTGTTGGCATTACTTTTTTGTCGACTCTAAGCTGCTCTTATGTGTTGTTGAATAGATCTGACCTTTTCTACCATATTATCAACAAGATCAGGTCCTAATAGCTTTCTTTCCCCAACTTCATCCCAGCAAGTTGGAGTCCTGCATTTCATTCCATAGAGGACATCATAAGGAACCATCTGAAAACTGGAGTGAAAGCTGTTATTATAAGAAAATTCCACCAAAGGTAGGTGTTGATCCCAACCACCTTTGAAATCCATAGATCAATCTCTTAACATATCTTATAGAGTTTTAATTGTCCTCTTAGACTGACCGTCTATCTGAGGATGATAAGCAGTGCTGAAAATCAACTTTGTATCTAGGGTATGCTGAAGACTTCACCAAAACATTAAGGTAAACCTTGGATCCTGATAAGATATAATGAAAAGTGGTACTCCATGAAATCTTACCACTTCCTTTACATATATCCTGGAAAGCTGATCCAGATAGAAATCTTCTCTAATAGCAATGAAGTGTGCCGACTTCGAAAGACAATCAACTATGACCCAGATAGAATTATTGCCTTTGTATGTTTTATAAAGTCCGGTGACGAAGTCCATAGTAATGTTTTCCCATTTCCATTCGGGTATGGGTAATGGTTGTAACATCCCCTTATACTTCTATCACTCAACTTTAACTTGTTGACAAACCAAGCATTGAGAGACATATTCAGCAACATCTCTTTTCATGCCATCCCACCAGAAGTAATCTTTCAGGTCCCTATACATCTTCGTGCTTCCAGGATGAATAGAGAATGAAGAACTATGAGCCTCATCCAGAAGCTCCGTCTTTTATTCTGGGATGGGAGGAACACAAAACCGATTTGTGAACCTTATTATCCCATCACAGTCAATGTTGAATTCAGGAACATTTCTCACCTTCTTTTGTAACTCTACATATTCTTTTTGTGCCTCTTTAATATTCGCATATATATATGGTTGAACATTCATTTGAGAAAGATAATATTTTTCCCCTTCCATTATAATTCCAAGATCCATCCTTTGTAAATCCATAAATATTGGATCTTTTGTGATCCTCATCATGGATAAGCTAGCATAGTCTTGTCGACTTAATGTGTCTGCCTTCTTGATTTCTTTCCTAGGGTGATAATGAATTGAGCAGTCGTAATCCTTAATCATCTCCAACCATCTTCTTTGGCGCATATTCATCTCCTTTTGTGTGAAAATATACTTTAAACTTTTATGATCAGTATAAATATCACACCTTTCACCATAAAGATAATTCCTCCAAATCTTTAATGCAAATATTACCGCAGCTAACTCCAAATCATGAGTTGGGTAATTTTGATCATGGGTTTTCAACTATCGTGAGGCATAAGCTATCACCATATCATTTTTCATGAGAACACACCCCAATCCCTTCTTGGATGCATCACTGTAGATCACAAACCTTTCTCCACTACAAGGTAGTGTGAGCAAAGGTGTACTGGATAACCTTCTTTTCAACTCCTTGAAATTCTCTTCACACTCCTCCATCAACATGAACTCAACTCCTTTTCGAGTCAACCTGGTGATTGGATTATATAATTGTTAAAATCTTTCACAAAACGTCGATAATATCCTGCCAAACTAAGAAAACTTTGGATCTCAGTTACTGTTGTTGGTCTCGACCATATTTTGATAACCTCTGTTTTTTCTAGATCCACAGATATCCCCTCTTTTGAGATTATGTGACCCAAAAATGCAACTTTTTGAACCCAAAATTCACACTTGGTAAATTTTTAATAAACCTTCTCCTTTATCAGGGTCTTCAATACAATTCTCAAGTGATCTTCATGTTCTTCCTTGCTCTTTGAATATACAAGAATATCGTCTATAAAGACTACCACAAACTAATCAAGATAGTATCTAAAGACACTATTCATTAGATCCATGAAGATAGAAGGGGAATTAGTAAGACCAAATGGAATCACAATAAATTCATAGTGTCCATACCTTGTACGGAAAGCCGTATTTTGTATATCCTCCCTTTTGAACCTTAATTGATGATACCATGAACGAAGATCAATCTTGGAAATGTATTGAGCTCCGCGTAGTTGTTTAAATAAGTCATCAATGTGTGGGAGAGGATATTTGTTCTTGATAGTGATCTTGTTAAGTTCTCGATAATCAATGCAGAGTCTCATTGATCCATCTTTCTTCTTAACAAACAGAACAGGTGCTCCACAAGGTGACGCACTAGGGTGTATGAATCCCTTATCAAGATTCTCTTGGAGTTTCTTCTTCAATTCCTACAACTCAATTGGGGTCATTCTATAAGGTATCTTTGAAATGGGTATAGCACCCGGTATGAGTTCTATTGAAAAGTCAACTTTACGATTTTGTGGAAGACCTAGAAATTCCTCTATAAAGACATCATCAAACTCCCTTAAAAAGGGAATATTATTAATTGTGAGTTTCTCACCAACCATTTGAGATAAATAACCTTCATTTAGTGGAATCAAGACCCATAAGATGGAATAAATTTCCACTAGAAGGTTATGTTCATCCTTGCATCGATAGAAGATCATAGATTGATCTGGAATATGAAATGTGACTTCGCTTATTTGAAAATTGATATGAGATCCATATAAAGAAATCCAATCAATGCCAAGAATCACATCAAATTACACTATAGTAAGGATCACAAGATTTTTAGGAAGCACTTTCCCACAAACTTAAATCGGAGAATAATTATAAACTTTTGATGCGACTGTCGTGCCATTAGGGGTTGTCACAGCTAACTCAATATCTAACTGCTGAGGTAATATGGTGATACCCTTAGAAAATTCTTCATAAATAAAAGAGTGGGGGATCCAGAATCGAATAAAACATTTTCTACTTTAGAGTGGATGGTAATTATACCTTTCACCACTTCGTTATCGTACTCCACATCGCAGATAGAAATTGCATGTGACTTTCCTTTGTCTTTAACCTTAATATTTTGTTGACGTCGATCATCATCAACAACCCTTGGATTAGGGAATTGATTATAAAAATTCCCCTTTTCCTTGAACTTTTAACATTGAAGTGTAGGAGGTGCACTCTGTGTAGCCTTTTCATTGTTTTCATCACTATAAATATTCTTCCCATCATTGTGGCATTCAAATTCCCGATGACCTTCCTTTCCACATTTGAAACATTTACTAAACTCTTTAAAACAACTCCCTCCATATTTCTTTCCACACTTTGAGCATAAGAGAAAACTCATCTTTTTTTCAGTGTGCTCTTTATATTTTCCTTTGAATTCCATTTTCCTCTTCTTATCAAACCCGTATGACTGATGGGTTACTCCAATCTCCATATCAACCTTGAGAGCACATTGAAAAAATTCTATCATAGCTATTAAAGTCCCTTATGGCTAACGCCCTTCGAAGACTTGGTTTTAAGCCACTAAATAATCGATCGTTCTTACTCTCAGGTTGGATAATAATTCCAGAAGCGTACCTTGAAAGTCTTGTAAAATTGGCTTCATAGGTACCAACTGATTCATCATCCTTTTGCTTCAGTTCAAGAAACTCTTTCTCTGTCTTTTTTCAAAGAATACGAGATAATTACTTATTGAAAAATAAGTTTTTTAACTCATCCCATTCCATGGATTCAATTTCATCCCTTTTCCTTGTATTCTTGATAATATTCCACCATTGATCACCTTGACCTTCCAAACGATATACTACTAAGATGACTTTATCATGTTCAGAACATTGAAGAACTGAAAATATCTTTTCAGTGTTATGGATCCACTGTTCAGCCACTAATGGATCAGTAGACCCGCTAAATGAGGGTGGACGCTGCCTCATGAAGGATTCAACAGAATGTTTCTCCTTACTTTGCTTGTTTGGAAGTCCTGTATGATTCATAGCTTGAGAAAGTTGTGCGACCATGGCTACAAGATTTTTCATTCCAGCTCCCATAACGTTTGGTTGCTCAGGGGTACAATCATTGCATTGCCCGTCGCATTCAGCATTAACATGGTTCCTTCAGGTTACAGCTATTTACTAAAACCAATAAGCATAGTGTGAGAAACACTAATCATAATAGGAAAGCCACAAAATCAAGAAGAAAATTTTACACTTAAGTTATTATCATGGGTTATTAATGGCCATTTCTAAAACACTAATATTATGTTCTATACTTAGACATATCCTTAGGGTTCTTACTAAGGCTTTCACATCCTAGTTTCCAAAGGATTACTATACCTTTCCTATGATACCAACTATAACGACACATACTTTACATACATTGTTATTACTTAAAAATTCAAGAACACTTATTACAACATATAACAAAACCATGAAAGGACCGTATAGGTATAGTGTCTTTGAAAACTGGGAAACATAAACAACTCGTTCATAAAGCATCTACATTGTCTCCCATTTATTTTATCATATCTAGAGTCCCTTTTGGCATATCTTAATTAATACCCTTCTTCCTGACCTGTGGAAAATAAAACATACAAAAGGGTGAGCTCAAATGCACAGTAAGGGTAATCAAAAGAAATATCAATCATATCATATTCATAAGAACATAACATTTTTAAAATCTTAACCTGCAAAAGAGATCATAATATCATAACATGGGATAAATCATGGTAGTGAAATGTAATCCCAATATTCATAGCATAAAACTTTGTGGAATACACACATAATCAAAGAGAATCATTTCTTAGTAGTCAAGACTCATTGTCGAGACTATCTTAGCGGGAAAAGTCCATTTCTGAACCGAGTTCACTCCTCATTTCAGTCCTGTTTCACTGAACCAGATTAACCTGCCATTCCAGACATGTCTATCTCATGAGATATAAATATTTACCCAATGCATTGGAGGGAGATATAGGTCAAACCCATCTCATAATGATACCATTATTATGTGTTCCACAAGATCATAAATCATACATCATAGCATAACCCATGTAATAAAAATGGGATTCTTAAACGTCATGACATTATAACATAATCCATATATGAAAAAAGGACATCATAAAAATAATTCTATCATAACATAATCAAATCAATGTAAAAATAGGGATATAAACAGAACTCTATATTATCTAAAATGGAAAATAATTTTGATAAAACACTTGAACTTCATTCTTGAGGAAAATATCCTTTCTACTTCAAAAACATTTTTCCTTTCTTAACATGTCATACAATTTTAAACTAAAAGAACTTGATTAAAAATAAACTTAAAAACTTGTAAATAAAGCTTCATGGAAATAGTATTTTATGAAGTCATAAAAATCCATTCATGCCTTATAAGTTAAAAAACATTCTTCTCGTACTTTGGCCAGAAAAGTCAAAAAAGTACCTCGTACTAAAAACGACAAAATATTCCTTTCATATCTTTTACTAAAAACTCACCAAAGGGTAAAATTGGATTTAAAAAATTATAGGAGGATAGAAATAATATTACATATTGAGGAAACATGGATTTGGATGATAAATACACCCCAGTAAATACCAAAATATAAACAATCTCGGGTAAAAAAATGAGATTGTGAGATTTTCCCTTACCTTAGGTCCGATATGATTTGTACGGGTCCAAACCTCCTGTATAATGATTTAAATAATTTCATTGACTTATTAAATAATCATATTAATTGTTATGATATCATATATGGTCATATTCTTATCTTCTTATTAGGAATATTTGATTGCTACTTGTTATTCGGGTGTTCATTTCTTTACGTTCTTATGCATGTCTTGTCGAATAAATTCTTATTCTTATTTTTAGGTTATAGATACATTATTTCAAGAATTCTATTATTATAATATATATCATATTTATTCAGTCAGTTCATTTATATAATCATTATTCAATGAAGATCATGTAGAATGAGTCGCATCACATCGTGGAGACGGTAGGTCGTACGTACGCATGAGCGATGATATTATTCCCATGATCGTGGAATTTTATTGCAGTGTATGTATACTATTTAAGAATCAATATCACTTTAAAATAATAATATATAGTTATTATTTACACCATTATACCCACCCAAGTATGGTGGTGATGGAAAACAGATTACACCACGGTGTGGAGACGGTATTTCGTACGTACGCACACACGATGATTTTGTTTTCCGTAGGATGGATAGATGGTGAATAAGGGTTATTAAATATTTATAATAACATATAAGTATATGAGTGACACTGATGTTATTACTTCATAATGAAACAACTAAATAAGAATAAGTATAAGAAGAAATAAATTTGAAAGAACCGGTAATGGATATTACCTCTTCTTTGACACGCCTCTTTGAAACCTCCTCTTAGGGCACTAAGATTGGTCTTTAAAGAATATCAGGACCTCTAGGATGTTTCTAGGGAAGTGGAGAAGTGAAATGGACAGGTTTTGGCCGAGATTGAAATCTCGAAATTGTCTAAAGAGGAGAGGGAGGAGGTGCCCTTTTATAAGGGAGGAGAGGGTCACCTTTAAAATTATAACAAATATTAATTTATAATAAATTCCAAAACCACTTAAAAACCTCCAAAAATGACTCAAATATGAATCTTAGATGAGATAGGGTTGTAATATCATCATATAATAAAATTTAGACAAGTTGGGAATTTATTTTATACATTATCAACATGATTTATCCTTATATAATCTATTTAATTTTATTTGTGGTAATAATATTATAAATTTTAAATCATTATAAATAATTACTTATATGTTGTGAATTGTCCATAATAGTATAATTTATTACATTTTAGACCATATAAATTTTAATTTTCAAATTTTAAATATTTTTGTGATTTTTAGACAATTTTATAACATGTAATTTCTATAAATTTACAATAGTGACAATTTTAACACGATTCATTTATTTGAGTTTAAATAAAATATATACATAATATATGTTAGAACTAAAATATTTAATAGATTTATAAAATTTCATTTTTATCTAGAAAATTAGTGGAGAACATTAAATAGTTCATATAATATTTATTTTAATACTTTTAATATCATTTATTTGATATTTCAATCAATAAAATAATTTCAACATCACTATTGTGTTATAATTAATGATAATAATTTAATCCCTAAAAATTATAAATAAATTCATATGATATATATAATTTTATTAGATTTCTGGATACTATTCATGTTCTAAGTTTCATGAATTTTATCACTAAATAAAAATTATTATACTTATAATATTTAAGAGAGTGACGTGTTGTCACTTTGTTTGGTTTTAATAATAATTATATTATTTCATGGTCAAAAGTCCATGAAATGAATCTATTAATACCCTTAGGTGATATGGGTTGACTTTTATTCATCCAATATGATTTTTTCAAGTGTTAGTTTAATTTTATAATCTTATATTTACCCCTAATTACCTGATTTACCATTAACTGCAGTAAATAAAAATTATCGTAGTTACTATTCATAATCTCAAAAAAAATAAAAGTAACCTATTAACATAATTTTTACTCACTAAATCCAAATATGGAATCCTTTTTTTAAATTCAAACACAAAAGTTTCAGTAATTAATTTAAAATTAATCCCATTGTTAAGCAAACGGGTTTTTAAAAGTTAAAACATTGCCAAAGATTGAAATGTTTTTACCTATGAATTCAATGTAAAATTAATGCTAATGACATAAATTATATTAAATGGTAAAAAATATTCTATTTATACTTTAAAACCCTTTAATATTATAATTTATCCATATAAATTATTGTGATGAAAAAAGTTGTTTTTAATTAAAATGTAGCATGTTTTTACTATTCATTAAAATATGAAAGTTATCAGAATAATATGAAAATTTTATCCAAAGTAAATTTTTAAATAATCATTCCAAAGAAGAATTTTATTTTGTCAAATTTAACTTATAAACAAGTCAAAAACTAGATTTAAAGTGGTTGCTTCATCAAAAGGCGGCAGAACTGCATTTTTTGAAAAATACTTATTTTACCCAAAAAAATTATTTTTTTTCTCATACCATGTTCTAGAAAATATGTAAGATGAATAATAATGTTATAAAATTAAAAATTCAGTTAATACTATTCATAACATCTAGTTTATTATATTATAATGATATATCTTTGTTTAGTGAAACTCGGTATTGTGTACTACACACACTATCGAGGAAGGTCGTGATTGTGTGTAACGCAAGCCAAGCTAGTGTTGTGTGCCATGAAAGATTCCTTTGATGTTGCATATAACATAAGACAAAAAAAAATATACTTCAAATAAAATATAATGGTGTTACAGACTTTCTACTGATGTAGTTGATTCCGTCACACTACATGACCCTGTCATCACTTGAGAATATCATATTATTCCTAAACCTTTTAATTATATATTTTTTATGATATTTTAAATTCAAAATTTAATATTCACATATCATCTCATATGTTCACTTTAATTATAATGAAATACTTTATGTGTGGGGAATCGGAAGCAGTTGGGGGAAGATATTTATGGTTTTTATTTGTGTGTTATTGAGTATTTTTGAAAACGTTTTATGTTAAACATAAAAAAAGGAACAAAAAATATCATGTAAAATTCTCATTTAGATATGGAATATGTAGAAAATTAATGTTTTCAAAATTCATTGGTGTCATGATAATAATGAGAATGATTTCATCATCAAGGGTTGATTTTTTTAAAAATGTAAGGCATCGATGATATGATTGGTTTTGTCATTATAAAACCTTTTATATTTTGACATCATTATTTTTTATAATTTTTCATTGTAAATTGTGTTATTGATTTATCCACACAAATTTTCCCTCAACCATGACTTGTGAAATTTTCACTACTCAATTTAAGGTATAGGCTTGTAAGGTAAAACAAATCATTGGTTGATCTATAACTTTGTTTGATTTTTAATCAGTTTCATTATTGTACCAAATTGACCTATGCATGTGTATATATTATCCGACTATTTTACACCCTAAAAAAACAAAAAAAATATAATATATGTTTTGTTTCATGGGAATGTCAAAAACCAATCTTCCTCAACCTTTCATCTTGTAATATCTATTACATTAATGTCGTGAGGAGATCAAACACATGTTGATAGTTGAGTGTGATGTTTGTTATAAGTGAACTGTAAAAACAAAAAATAATAATAAATAAGGGGACTGAAAAAATGTATAACATATGGGGATATCTAGGTCGGGAGCCTAAGGAATGACATTCAGGACTTCTTAACTAAGTTGGCCTTGAAATTTGATTTCAAAGTAAAGTAGAATAGGTTTGGTTAATAGAAATAGGTAAGAATAATTTTTTTACTTGTCCCTGATATACTAAATAAAGGAAGGATTTATGAGCATGGAATGGTTGGTACACACACATGGAGAATTAGTGTCATGGTAGACCCATGACTTTTTTTGCTATGATTAGTGTTAAAAATATCACTGGATATTGTTTTAACACCATTTATGATACAGTGAATTTAAAATTTAATAATACTAACACGTTATTAGATTCTTAGTTTGCCTATATTTCCACTGTGTATTGAGAAATATGAGCATGCATATCTAGTCATAATTTTTTCAAATACATGATATGAGGTTTTTCCTAGGTGTGAAAAAGGGTATGTATAAGGGAGTAGATAAAAGAAAATGTTGTTGAATATTTTATTTATAATATATGACAATATTTCCCCACATTGTAGTAAATATATTTATTTATATCATATTAGATATTGGATTGTTCATTTCTATATATTATGACAATTCTAGTTTTATCCATAAAAAAATTCACAGTAGTATTTCTAACATAAATATTTTGATTTTAATTATATGAATATTGTTTTTAAATTTTGTTTTTGAATTAATTTTCTACAACTTTTATTCAGGACGTCTGAGAAAAATCATTCATTTAGTTAGAGAAAATGGGCCATGAATCAATGTTTGGATGGACTCGATAGATTGAAAATCGAATTAATATTTGGACTATAACATTTTTATCTGAGAATATATTGGGCCCAAATTTGGAGGGGAGCTCAAGAAACAAATTTGAAATGAATAATCTTTCTAGAATGACAACTTATTCATGCATTTTTGTGGACAAACATTCCGGGAAATTTGGATTAATTTATTTATCTGAATTTCCCCATTCAAACTAGAATCCTCTTAAAACATAGCCACCCATCCACTTCATAAAATGGTGATTTTTAATTTATAGGAGTGGGAACATGAATTGGGATATTTAAATAAGAGGTTATTTTGTTTTTCTCCATTTTTATAGGTATTTCAAGAGGGATAGATCTTGAAGATATGATCCTTTAATAGAAGCCTTCTTCTTCTTCACTTTGTAATATTGTTGTTCTTTAAATAAACTCTTACATTCTCATACATTAATTCTATTATTTTCAATACTATTATTATCTTAATCTTCAAATTTTTCTAGAAGTCAAGAGTAGAAACAATACTGGGTCATACCCATTCTAAACTATTGCGAATACAATTCATTACTACGATGACTACATCACCCATGAATGATGAGTTTTTTTATTAATTGATCTACCTCTTACCTAATTTATTAATTTATTTTGAATAAATGAAATTCTGTAATTCAATTAATATGATCTATAATTTACATTTTTAAAATTAAAGAAACTAAGCTTATAATTTATCAATTAACACAAAAACATGTGAGGCCGATATTTGTATAAATTTTCAGAGCACAAACTTAATCAAAAAAAACCACACTGGTTAAATTTGGAGAGTTCAAATAAAATATATAAATTTTATTCATCCAAATTTATAGAGTGGATATGTTCTCTAAATCTCCATTTACCATAATCTATACTTTTAAGGATGATCAAAGAAGGGTGCTACGATTTCATGTTCCGAAGACTGCCTAGGGTTAAATTCATTTCATCTTTGTGGATCATTTAACTCCTATTGGTTTTGAGGGTTAAAAAATCAGTGGATCAAAAATAAGTGGATAAAAAAATTAATAACAATTATGTATGAGTAAATTAATAATTATAGTTATATTTATTATTCAATTTAAAATATTTTCTAAAAACATATTCTCATTTTGTCTTATAAATCAAATTGAATTTCAAAAAAAAACAAAAAAATGAAGTCATCTTAAAAAATACTTATTCTTAAATTATAAATGGTAAAAAAAATATCTCATAATTTTTATGTAGTGTGTTTATTCTCTTTTATTTTATTTTTATAATACCTTTAAAATTTTGTTTTCATTTAATTCCTCCTCGTAGAGATGGCTTCGTCCAGCCACTCTATTATACTCAAGTATACATAAATCACATTTCCTTTAAGATTTCTCATGATAGTTTCATTAAAATAGGCGATTTTTCCAAGGAGGAAAGTATTTTATTCAAATATATAGAGGTATCTATTTGATTTTATTTTATCATTTCATTACTTGTCATTCTTCCTTTTTCTTTCCCCTTTCTCACTTTTTGTTTTATTGGTCACATTCTTCTTCCTCTCTATTTTATTATATGTTAGAACATCTATTGAATCATATTCTCATGATATTATAGTCTAATTTTCTCAATTTCTATGATTTATGGCATGATCAAATCTCAAAGATCTATTTGATCTAGAACTTGATATTGAACACATCCTTAGGGATCAAATCATAAAATCCAGGTCTACATGAAGTGTCGAAATTTACGCAATTGGGAAATTACTTCACTCTATGAACTTTAAAATTTGAAACACTTTTGAATCCAACATAAATCAATAACCAATGGATGAAAATAATAAAAATAAATTTAATCGAACCATTCAAGAATTGGTTGCACCAGATATTAACTATCAACCAAATTGTATTTCATACCCAAATCTCAAATCGGACTTTGAAAAGAAACATGGGTTAATCCACCTTCATCAAAATTTTCTTGGATTATCTGTTGAGGATGCAAAAAAACATTTAAAATAATTTAATGTTGTTTTCTCAACCATTAAACTAATAAATGTCTATAAAGATCAAATAAAACTGAGAGCATTCACATTTTCACATAATTGAGCTAAAAGGCATTGGATTTATTGTTTATAACCAGAAAATGTTTCATATTGGAACAATTTGGAACTCCTTTTCATGGAGATATTTTTTATAGCATTAAGTACCACTACAATTCATAAGGATATCTTAGGGATCAAGAATGCATAAGGGGTGTCAATGTATGAGTACTAATACTGATTCAAGAAGATGTGTGCAAGATATCCACATCACCTAATTAGTGGTAAAATAATAATATAGTACATCTATGAAGGACTCACAACTATGGAGTGGATGATATTGAATGATACAGATGGTGGGGAATCAGTTGAAAAGACACTAATCACTACACCTGTGTTGATTGACAAGATGGAAGAAAACTCTCAACAATTTGGCGATAGAGGTACGCCACATGTTTTATAAGTATATAAGGTATGTCCATCTTGTCTTAAAATTAATTTAATTGATACCATGTTGGATGAGTATAAAAATATGGTGATACATATTACTTTTTCTCAAAAGACATCTCAACCTGCTCCTATGAAACCTTGTGGAATTTTCACTGAAACAGACCACCCAACTAATTGTTTCCCCCAATTACAAGAGATAGAGGATTGTGAAACAATATTCCCTAGGAGACCATATATGTAGCAAAAACAACCACATCACCAAAATAAGTATGATTCCTTTTCTCCAACATAAAACCAAGTCTAGAAGGATAATTTAGACATGTGGTATGGATCTGGAAAATAATGAATTCCCCCTTTTCAACAAAATTTCTTACAGCCTAAACCTTACCAACTGGGTTTCCAACAACCCCAAAGGATATTTGAAGCTCAAGCATCCCAAATTCAATAAATTGTGACTTATCAACCAAATTTATATTCTAATATTGATGATCTTTTGAAAAAAAAAATTAATCAACATAATGTGATTAACAGTAATGGTTGGGAGATGATGGAGTTCAAGACTCAAATCAGCCATATTTTCATAGTCCTCCATGAACTGGTATGTGAGATCTCTGAAAATATTCCTTCCCAACCTACTCCAAAACCCAATAGAAATGTCAGTTCTATCGCATTGAGAAGTGGGAATTAAAAAACTGATACTTCTGCTCCTACCATTCCGCTGAGATTCACCTTAAGTCCAAAGAGACCTCATTCAATAAATACTGATGAGCTGCCCAAGGGGAAAGAAAATTGTAAGAAAAATGTTGATGATGTTCCTCATAAACCCCTTCCATTTCTAAATATAGTTGTACAGACCAAGAATATGTTTTAAGAGGCTATGTGAAAAAGCATATTTGGATACTTTCATGTGTGTGGAGATCAAAATCCCTATACCAGAATCCCATAAACAAATACCAAGGTATGATAAATTTTTAAAATAACTATGTACTAATTGAAGAGGGAAAAATTGAAATGAGTGTATCATTCTTTTAAATAATGTATCATCACTCATTACACCAACTCTATCAATGACAAAAATGTACAAGGATCCCTGGACATTCACCATAGCATGCACCGTAGGGGAGTTACACTTTTCTAATTCATTATGTGATTTAGGTTCTTCCATAAATGTGATGCTTCACTCTGTATTATCTTCATTAAAAGTTGGTGATTTGACGTTGACAAGAGTAGTGGTGATGTTAGAGAATGTAGTTACAACATATCTAGCTAGATCCCTTGAGGATTTTCTTTTTTGAGTACGAGAAATTATCTTTCAAATAGATTTCTAGGTTCTTAACAATGAATGTGATCAAGTAAGTTCCCATTTTCCCATTTTCTTTGGAAGTCCCTTCCTCAAAACATCATAAACTATCATATATTTTCATGAGGGTACACTTTCCATTGATTTTGGAGATTAAATTGTGTTATTTAATGTTATATACTCCCTGATGTACACCTCAAAGTACCATTATTATTTTGTTATATACTATTTGTAACCACCATTTAAAACCCCAATTGATTTTTATTGTGCTATTATTAGAGTGATTATGAGAATTTTGTTCTTTTCTTATGTGTAATATCACTTCCACAGTAGTTTATAATGAACACACCTATCTTATATTTTATTTTTAAATTGATTCATATTATGATTTTGATCATGTAAAATATGATTATGACATGGCTATTGAGTATGATGATGTATTTGATTCTTTATTCGCTGATTTTGATTATGTATATTCTAATAATGATGTTTATTTTTCACATATTTCAGTTCCTTCAATTTCACCACCCATACATCACCCCTTACATGGGAACTCAAGTCATTGTATCAAAACCTAAAATACTCTTACTTGTTGAGTGGTGATAGATTACATATTATAATTGAAAACAATATCCCTCTATAACATAAAGAAAAACATTTAAATATTTTGATCGAGAACATCAGGGAAACCGGGTGGAGCTTGGATGACATATTAGGTATTAGCACATCCATTTCCATGCATAATATTATTTTATAGGATAGTGATAAACTAGTTAACCAACCTCAAAGGTGACTCAATCCAACCCTTCTAGAAGTTTTTAAAAAAGAAGTTTGAAAATTTATAAGTCATGTATAATTTATCCCATTTAAGATTCCCAGTGGTCGTGTCCTTTAAAAGATGTACCTAAGAAAAGTGGTGTTATTATTGTTAAAATGGTAACGATGAGTTAGTTCTAATGAGAGTTAATTATAGTTGGAATTTGTGTGTTGATTATAGGAAACTAAATCCATGAACTCACAAGGACCATATCCCCCTCCCATTTATTTATCAAATACTTAAGAGACTATCTTGGAAAACAAACTCTTATTTGATGGATGGATTTTCTAGATATTTTTAGTTTTCTTTAGCTTCGGATTATTGGGAAAAGATAAAATTAAGTTATCTATTTAGTATATTTTCATATTGAAGGATTCAATTTGGACTTTGCAATGCCCCATGTACCCTCAAGAGATTCATGGTGAGAATTTTTTTAGATTTCATTAAGACCTACATGGAGGTACTTATTGATGATTTTATAATGTATGGTTCTTTATTTTATGATGGTATATCTAGTTTGTGAAAGGTGTTGAATTTCTGTATTGAAAATAATCTGGTCATTAACATTGAAAAGTTTAATTTCACGGTAGATAAATGCATTTTCATAGGGCATGTAGTGTCAAAACATGGGATAGGGGTTGATAGATCTCAGTTAGATATTATTTCATCCTTACTGTATCCTTCATGTTTTCATGATGTTATATCTTTCCTAGGGCATGAATGATTTTATTAGTGCTTCATAAAATATTTTAGTAATATTTCTCTTATTATGTCATGATTAGCTCAAAAGGATTCTGATTTTGTGTTTGGTGATTATTGCAGGACTTCCTTTGGTGATCTAAAACTGTGTCTAACCACTCCAACAATCATACAGCCCCATGGTGGGACATCTAGTTGAGCTAATGTGTGATGCTTTAAACTTTTCAGTTGGAGATATTTTATCACAGAGGGTGGAGGGGCATTCACATGTGATTTCATATGCTATGAAGACTTTGGATTTAGCACAATAAAAAATACAGAAACAAGAAAAACAATATTTTTGATTTCATATCTACATTAGATAAAATTAATTCATATTTATTGGCCTATAATGTAGTTGTGTTTTTTGACCATGTTGCTCTAAGGTACCTATTGATGAAGATAGATGAAAATCCCATACATATTTGATGGATGATCCTTCTTCAAAAATTCAATATTGAGATAAATGGAAAGAAGGGGTCAGAGAAATTGGTGTTGGACCACATGAGTAGTCACGCCCACACATTAGAGGTTAGCACCTTGGACCATGTACCACTGTGGGATACCTTCCCCAACGATATTCATTATTCCATCTTAATTAAACATCCTTGGTATGATAATTTTGTTAACTGCTTCATTCCCTATGAAATTAATAATAATTTAATGAAATTTCATGTCCAAAATGTTAAGAGTGAGTCAAAATTTTATGTTTGGGATGATGCATACCTATGGCGCATTTGAAGTGATCATGTTATTAGGAGGTGTGTTCTTGATCATAAATTTGAGGTTGTTAAAAAAAATCTATACATATTCATGTGGAGGAGAATTAGGACCCCAACGAAAAACTAGGAATGTATTTGACTCTGGATTATATTGTCTTATCTTATTCCATGATTCCCATGTGTTTTCTAAGTCATGCTCTTGTTGTCAACACACTGGGAACATTTCTAGGAGACATAAGATGCCCCAACATCCCATATTATTATATGAGATTTTTTATCTTTGGGGAATTTATCTTATGGGTACTTTTCCTAGTTCATTTGTTTCTTTATATTTTTGGTTTTATTGATTATGTGAGAAAATGGGTGGAGTCTAAGGCCACCAAGACTAATGATTTTCATGTTGTAGAGGATTGTGACAAGAAAAATTTTTATGTATGTTTGGAGTATGAAGGACATCATCAGTGAAAAAGGTATAAAATTTTGCAATCAAATATTTTATTCCCTTATTCAAGAGTATGGGTTGACACACAAAACATCAATACCATAAGACCCCAAATCAAAGGGTCAGACTAAGATTTCAAACCAGGTTTTGAATCAAAATTTGAAAAAAACCATACATCCAAATATGATGGATTGGAGAAAGTTCTTGGATGATGATCTTTGGGTTTATAGGATAGCATAAAATATCCCCATTGGTATTTCCCTATTTCATATTGTTTTTTGGAAATCATGTCATCTCCCCATGGATGTCGAACATCAGGCTTATTGAGCTATAAAAAGGCAATATAGATGCTTCCCAAGATAGAATCCAAAGGAAGGTAAAAATTCAAGATCCTAGGGAGAATCGATTTTCTTCAAATGATAACTCAAGGATCTATAAGTAAATATCAAAAGAACTCATGATATAATTATCCCACAAAGTGATTTTCATATTGGTGAAAAATTCCTACTCTATAGTTCATGACTGAAGCTGATGCATGGTAAGTTGTTTAATAGATGTTTTGGTCCGTATGTTTTGTCTAATGATTTTCCTAATGTGGGTGTATATATCACACAAGTGGACACATTATGGATCATTACATTCAAAAATAATCATTTAAATAAATACCTTGAATGAATTCCTACATATTCAGATGATTTCATCACACTGCATGACCCAATAATCACTTGAGAATATCAGGCTATTCCGAAAACTTTAAATTATTTATCAATTTTCATATTTAATATTCTAAATTAAATATACACATTTCATATAATATGTTCACATTTAAGAAAATGAAATATTTTAAGTGCAGGGGGGAGGGGAATATAGTGTGGGGTAGATATTCAGGAATTGTATTTGTGTGTTTTTGAGTATTTAATGTTAGGTTTTATGTTAAATTTTAAAAAAATAATAACAAAAATAACATATATTGTAACATGATCATTTAGATATGGAATATATGGGAAATGAATGTTTTCAAAATTCATTAGTGCGTGATAGGAATGAGAAATATTTCATCATCAATGATTGATTTTTAAAAAAAAATCAAGTTATCGATTATATGATCAGTTGTATCATTATAAATATTTTTATATTTTGACATCATTATTTGTGATATTTTTTCATGGTAAATTTTTTCATTGATTTCTCCACACAAATTTTCTATCATCCCTAACTTTCAAAAAATTTCATACTCAATGTATGGTATTGTCTAGTTAGGTAAAAAATCATTGGTTGATCTATAAATTCATTTCTCTTCCGATCATTTTCATTAAAATACCAAATTGACCTATACATGTGTACATATTAACAGACTATTATATGCCCTAAAAACAAATACAAAAAAAATATGGGTTGTTCCTTGGGCAGGTCAAAAAACACTCTTCCTTAACCTTTTATCTTGTTACAACAATTAAAATTAATGTCATGATGAGATAAAACATGGGTTGAGAGTTGAGTGTGAGACTTGTTCAAAGTTAAACATAAAATTAATAATAAATTAGAGGATTTATGAAATGTAAAATATTTTGGGATATCTAGCTCGAGATCTTACATACTGACTTTCAAGAATTCTTAAGTGAGTGGGTTATGAATTTCGATTGTAAGGGAATGTTGAACAGGTTTGGTGAATTAAACCAATTATGAAGAATTGTTTTACATGACCATAATATACTAAATAATGGGAGAATTTATGATCATGTAATGGTTGGCACACACACATATTGATAATTAGTGGCCCAGTAGACCCATTAATTGGTTCCCTATAATTATTGTTCTGAATATCACTAGATTTTGTTTTGAAAAAATTTATGAGACAATGACTTTAAAATTTACATATATTTACTCTTGATGGGATTTTTAATTTGTTTATATTTACACTATGGATTATGAAATATGAGCATTCATATCTTGTCACAATTTTTCCGAATACATTATAGGAGGTTTTTTCCAGGACTAAAAAAGGGTAATGTGGGGTAGTTGATAAAAAATATTTTTTTGAAAATTTTATTAATAAAAAATGAAAAAGTTCCCTCAAATTTTCTTAAAAATGTTTATTTATAAAATATTTGGGGTTAGATTAGTCATTTTAAAATTTGATAAAAATTTTAGTTTTACCCTTTTGAAATTCAAATTAGTATTTTGATCATAAATAATTTTATTTTTATTATTTGAACTTCATGTTTTGTAACTATGTTTCTTAGATAATTGATTCCAAATTTTATTCTGTAAATCTATGGTAAATCATGCATTTGGATAGAGAAAATGGGCCATGAATTGCAAGTTCGTCTGGATTCATCTGATAAGACATCACTTCAGTATTTCAGCTATAACTAATTCATCCATTCTTGGAACGGTCCCAAATTTGTAGATGATCTCTAGGAAGTAATTTATAAAAAAAATATTTCATGAATGATATATTATTCACATGTTTTGGTGGTGAAACTGGTGTTGCTAGGTGGATTAATTTATTTGGTCGAATTCCCCCATTCACATTTGAAACCACTAAAAACCTAGCCTCCCATACACTCTATTAATTGTAGTTTTTTCTCATTTGGAGGGGTAAAGACAAGAATTGGGAGTTTTAAGGAAGAGGATAATTGGTTTCTATCTATTTATATAGTTATTTCAAGAGTGAGATCTCTTGAATATATGATCCCTTTTATCGATGCCTTCTTATTAATCTTCACTTTGTAATATTGTTGTACTTTCAATAAACTCTTTTTTTATCTTCCATTTCATTTGTTATATTCAATATTATTCTTATATTAATAATATTATTTGGTATGTAAATCAATATTAGAAATGATATTGGGTGATACCCATTCTAAACCGTTGTGAATTCAATTATTTTCTATTATTACTACACCGCCCATAGAAGAGTAGTTTTTTAGTAATCGATATAACTTTCACCTTATTTATTAATTTATTTTGATTCAACATGATAATTTAATTAAATTAATATGATCTATTAATTGAGTTTTTTAAATAGAATAAACTAATATTTTAATTGAATAATTAACACAAAAACATGTGAGGCTAATATTTGTGTACTTTCTGAGAGGTAAAACTTAATCGGTAAAGAAAAACCACATGGGATAAATTTTTTATACTTAAAATGAAATACATAAACTCAATTCATCCTCATTTAAATAGTTTATATGTTCCCTAATTCAACACATACCACAATATAGACTTGGAATTATAATCAATGCAGGGTGCTACGGTCGTATAATCTGAAGCTAGCATATAGTTAAATTCATTTCATCTTTATGGTTAAGTTAACTCCCATTGGGTCTGAGGGTTAACATATCAGGTGATCATAATTAATTGGATATTAATTTAAATGATAATAATGAATTATTAAATGATGAATTATAGTTAGATTGATAATTTATCTTAATTTTTTTTCTAAAAAATATATTCTTGTTTTGTCTTTCTAATCTAATTTCATTTCAAAAAAAAATATTCTTCCAACATACTTTCACTTCTATTGAAAATTGTAAAAAAACTCCCCCTATTTTTTAAGAATTTTTTCTTTTATTTTATTTTATTTTTATAACACATTTAAGATTTTTTTTTGATTTACATCCCCCTTGGATAGAGGACCTTGATTAGCCACTCTACTACACCCAAGTACCTTAAAATATCACATCATTTAAGAGTTCCCACAAAAAATCTTTTCATACATTAAAAATTATTAAAATTAAATTATAATTGTGATATATCATACTAGTAACCACTAAAAGATATCACTATGATACTTTTTTAAATATATTGCAACTAAATCACTCCATAATCTCTAATAATCGTTGTATATTCATGTTAGGGTTGGTTTGACCTCCTATTTGAAAAAAACATTGAAATTATATAATTAATTACTATGAAAACATATTTAACGATAGAAAAATTATAAAAATATTTAAATATTTATTTCTTCTCTTATATTTAATTGATACATTGATGTTTAACTCAATAATTGATAAATAGAATTTTATTGGGTAAGAAAATCACAAGTCATTTTTTGTCAATTTAATCTTTAGTGATAAATTGTGAAATAGTAACCGAGGGATATTGAAACATAATAAATCATTATAATTCATCCATTATTATAATTTTAATTAAATTTATATAATGATATTTGTAGTATGAATGAAAGCTAAAACCACTCCTTAGAAACTAATACATACAGTAAAATCTTCAATCGATGTGGGAAAATAGGAAAAAACTAAAACTATACAAGTATATAATTATTCTGAATGAAAATTATATATATATTTAGGTATGAATATGATTCAATAATAGAATATTAAGATATCAATAATTTTCTATTGGAGGTTAGATCGCATTTGACAAGACGATAATAAAGTTAGGTAGTTTTTAGGACTCAAATCTTCACTATGGTTCAAAATAACTCCTCATTGACTATTATATTCCTAGATTAATCTATTCTATCCGATAATTATTTTAGGCTATTTTTAATCCTTTTTCCTAGAAAACATGTTTCATAGTGAATTCTTCTACCATGATAATTCTATTTTTTTTTCAAAATTCATATTTTTTTAAAGGAAATTCCCATTTCCTTCAACAGATTTTTCCTCCATATATATGTTTTTACTTCTCACTAATGCTCTAATATCATTATTAAAAACTAAAATTTTTTAATATAATTATCCTTTTATTCTTATTTAATCATTTAAAAAAATTATTATCCTTTTAATTATGTGGGTTTTTGATAAAGGTGTTTTAATATATTTAAAATTACAATGACCCTGACCTAGTAACCTGGAGCTAGTGAAAACTTTATTACATTTGAATAGATATAAGGGATTAAATTCTAAAGGACCAATTAGTTTAGTAGTTTTAGAGAACCAGATCCATACATGAAACCAATTTTCAAATGGGATATAAAATAGAATGAATATTAATGGAATGAAATTGTTATCCTTGAACTCATTGAAATAATTATTATTCATATCATAGGGATTGGAATAAAAATTAGGGTGAGCTCAAATTCTCAGTATGAGTTACATATAGTGAAAGCTATCATGAATAAATAAAGACTAAAAAATGTGTTATGTTAAATAACTGAACACACATTTCACTAAATCAATAATATGAGAATTAAAATTGTATTAGTAATAATAAATATAGCAAGAAGAATAACTCTAGAAAATATTCCATTTAATTAATAAACTAATAATTAAATAAATCCATAGATAATATCATTGTGAAAATATCATATATAATAATAATAATAATAACTTAATTACCAATTAATTAAACTCTTAATTATATGACACCATGATCTCTTAAATCATGAAACCTTTATTTTCATGGCTATTTACCCGATGGTTTAAAACTACTGGGTAAAAACCCATATGATTTGGTTAAATATTTTGTCTCATGATATAAGATAATTTTTTAAAGAGATTTCTATAACCATGAAAAACCCATAACAGTATGTAAAAATCATTTGTCATGTATATAATAATTTATCTAAATTAAGATTCAGTATTTATTATCTTCAATTATTTGTGTTGAGTAATGGATACCAATTTATCAATATTTCTCTTGTTAGTTAAATAACTATTAATGTAGAAATATATTTAAAAAATGTATATGATATAATTAATAATCATATCCATCACACAATAATATTTATATTTATGAAAAAATTATTTTTCAATGAAAAATGATCATAATAAAGTGATTGTTTCAATAGAAAATAAATAAAGACATGAAATTAAGATTTTACAATAATTTTTACAACTTTGATAACACTTTTATTTTAACCCCTTGAAGAGTACACATAAAAATACATTAATAATCATGAATAAATAGTAATTCTTGTTAAATAAATAAAATTGTATGTATTTACACCATATAAATTTGAATAGATTTATTTTATAAAATATGTCTCAATGAAATGGAAATTAAGAAGAAAACCCATACCACTTGTAAATGTTCAAGTAAAATATCCTTGGATAAAATAATTTAAATTGAAACATAAAATACCATGAATTGTTGTTTTTTCATGAAATTAAAAGTAAAATGGCTACTATTTTCACCATAGAAATGAAATTAGGTGCATAATAAATAAACATTCCTAAATATGGGGAAATTGAGATGAAGTCTATTACCTCACATTTTCCTATAGTTGAACATGATTTAACCTAAGTTTTATTTTTTATGAATTTTATTAATTTATTAAAGAACTATATTCATATTTATAATATCATATATGGTCCTATTATAACATTTTATCACCCATTTGTTAAAAATATTTCATTATTTTCTTTGTTTCTAGTGTTAATTTCCTTATTTTCTCAAGCTAGTTTTGTCAAGAAAGATCATGTTTTTGTACATATGATATAAATAAATAATATCTATAAATATTATAAAGTTAAAAATATAATATTTTCTATGTATATAAATTTTTATAATAATTATATAGTTCTTTACATGGAAAATGATTTTCATCACTTCATGGAGATGGTAGGTCGTACGTACACAGAATGACGATATCATTCTAATAATGAGTGAAAGGGTAAGGAAATATAGAATATATTAATTTTAAATAATCAATAAAAATTCATTTATATCATATATATTCACTATATTTATCCTTATTACTTCTCATATAAAGAAAACGTGAAAAATGAATCACTTCGCTTCACAAGGTGGTAGTCTTCCGTACACACAAGCAGAACATCATGGAAGGAAAGAACATATATAGGATATAATAATTACATAAGTATATTAATATCAATAATATCATATAATTGTTATTAAATATATCATTATATCCAAATGTCAAAGGTGGTTATGGAAAATTAATTACATCATTTCACGAGGTAGTAGTCTGTCGTACACATGATTAAAAGTTTCATTTTATATTTTATAGAAGTGTTGATAGATATAGATAATTATATAAATATAATAAAATATAATTATATAAGAGATAGTTTTTTTATTAAATTTTCATGTTTAAATAATATTTTTTCAGTTTTAAGAAGAAATATAATGAAAGCTCTATTTTTAAGAACATTTCCTCTTCCTCGGGGAACTTATTTAGGTTTTCACAAAAACATTCCTATAATGGATTTATAATAATAACATGGGATATATGATGTTTTAATGATATTAATTAAGTTATTTTGGAAGTTATAGGCTGAACCAAATTACATTTTAAGTGTTATGTTGGGTGGAGATGGGTGGCCTTCTATAAGATGGGGAGAGGAGAGACATTGAATTTTTGAAAGGATCAATTACACTCACATTTTTATCATTCCAAAATCCTAAAAAATGGGTAAATAGTGAACCATATAGGTGATAATTTCAAAATATTTCCCTCCAATTGTTTTGGGAATAGTTTTTAGGTCATTTTTAACCCTTATCTTTATAGTTTAATCCCCTAGTAAATCAGTTTTTTTTTCATAATCATAGTTTTTAATTTTATCTATATTTAATATTAATAATGCTCAAAAATAAAGTTTAAATTATTATTTAATATAAATTATTGTGATTATAATTATTAAATCCATTTTTCTTATTTCAATTAATATAATTGGAAGAATCCAATTTAAAATTATACCTGCAAATGTGATGAAAATTGAGGTTCCATAGAGACAATTCTCTTAAGTGTAAAAGATTTTAATATAATAATTTATTCTAAAATTGAATACACAGACCTTAATATTATTGATTAAAATATAATATAACTAATTTAAAATTAAATCAATTTAAAATATATTTTAAATTTTTTAAATTTTAATTAAAATAATGTTTTTAATAAGAAATTAATTTTTCTCCGTTCATTACAAAATTGAAACTTTTTAAAAAAAATTCAAAATTCAGCATAAGATAAAATTAATATAATTATTTACAAAATGATGTTCATTTTTCAAAATAATTTTTATTAAAGTGTAAAAATGGATTTTATCATTATTGTGATATAAGAGAGGAATTTATTTTCATTGTTATAATATAGTTTTTCTGAAAACATTTTTTTTAATTTCATATGATTATTATTTTATTTTTAATCAATAGATAACCAAAATTTTAATAATTTAGTTAGTCCTATTCATACCATCTCACTTAACTACTAGGATATGACAGTCATGTTAAAATAATATTTGAATATACTATCACATTTGTTTAAACTCGGTTTTTTGGGCATCATAAGATACATGAGAGATTGAATATATTTGAAATTAAACAAACCATAATGTATGGTTTTGTTCATTCTTCCCCGGTAAAAATATTTCTTTCTATAATTTTTTTGGATATTACCTTCAAAATATATGAGGATATTTACTCTTCATAACATTTTTTGGTTCCCATGTTCCTTATTATATTTTTATTTTCTCTAAATTACCATTACAGGATGGGTCATCTGATTCCACACTACATGATCCCTAGTATCAAGAATCAGAAAGGGTACTTCATAGTGAGTTAGACCATGTTACAATAATATTTCATCATAGGTAAGCACATGTGTTGGGTCAATCAAGTACATCCTTAACAATTATATGAAGAACATAGCATCTACTTTTAACATACATGGTAGTATTTCTATATGATAAGTAGTAGATCTAATTATTTCATAGGTTTTAAAGGGTCAAAAGTACCTTGGGATCAGTTTAACTTTATCAAAAAAACCTTCTAAAATCCTTCCAATGAGATACTCTTAGGAAATCATTATCTCTGAATTATAATTCCATATACTTCCTCGGATTCTTTGAATCAATAGTTTCCCTACATCAAGTTACATTAAAATGATCTATAAGAGACATTACCATTATTTATGTCTCTTCATTATGTTCTAGGAATATATGTTTCCTTTTAAAAACTTCATCCCAACATGTTAGATCATGACATTTATTGCCTTGTAATTCTTCATATGGATCCATTTAAATACTTGAATGGAAGATATTTTTATAGTCAAACACTACCACAAGTAAATACAAATCCCACATACCTTAAAATTAAATTGATCATGTCCTAAAAATATATTCCATTGTTTTAAAATTTCTTTCAAACATCTCATCAGTTTGAGGATGGTAGGTGGTGCTAAATTGAAGATCGGTATCAACAGACTTCTAAAGACTCTTCCAAAATTTTGTGGTGAAATGGGTATCATTATCAGTTACAATTGAAATAAGTATTCCATGAGGTCATAATAATTAATTAGTATATAGCCTTTCGAGGTGATCAAGAGGTCAATATCCTCTTATGGAGAGGAAATGTTCAAATTTGGTTAGGTGATCAACTATAACGCATTTTTCATCATTATTCCTTGGAGTACTATCTAGTCATGTGACAATTTTGATAGTGATTCCATCCCATTTCTACATAGAAATATGTAGCGGTTTAATGACTCCACTATGATGATGTGTCATAGAATTCAATTCTTAAGAAACTAAACATCTGGAAACATAATCATTTTTTTACCTCTTTATGTTATCCCATAGAAAATGTTACGTCAAAACCCTATACATAATTATACTTCCAGGGTGTATAAAAAAATTTTATCTACTGTCATCATCCAATAATTCCCATTTTCTTGGTACTCATGTGTCCTTTTATTTTGTCTATTTAACTTGAATATGTAGGATTCAGATAATTCCATATCTTTTTTGATGGCACAAAAACAGTTTCATCATATGATGAAATATTTTGAGATACCAGTGCCCTTTTGAGGATTATCATAATACCTTAAATGAAATAGTAAATAATTAAATATGTGTTATGTATATAATCTGTATCATACTTGGACAACATGGTAAATGTAGAACCATACTCAGCAACACAGTCTTTATCTTTTTTCATTAAGATTCAAAACATTATCTTCATTTCAATTTGTTTCTCATGAGGGAAATATTTATCAATGAATGTATCCTTAAAATAATTCTATTCCATGACTTAATCTATTTCCTATATATCATTGGATTAGTAGTCCCACCAGATAATTGGGGATTCTATAGCATGAAGTGATCCAACATAAGATAATCATGTTGTCGAATTGGTTTCTCTAACAGAGTAAGGTTATTTTCCAAAATATGATTATGATTACCTAAAATAGCCATGATATCATCATTTTCAATACCAGCTGTATTGGTTTTCATATCAGGGAAATATCTATATTGGCCATGAGTATCGATACCTTCTTCTTTCCAGGATCCATTTATAAACAATTGAATATGGTGGATTCACTATAAGATTATTAATTTCAATTCATGATTTATAATAATAAATTTGGGTTAACACAAAATATTAATTAAAAAAATATGAAATTTTAATATTATAATTAGAAACATGGAATCATTGGGAACATTATGAACAAAAAGTCCTTAAAAACAGTTTTTAATGAAAATATAAAATATTTTAAGCATTTCCCCCGGATGCTGAAAACCATGTGCGTAGAAAGGACCATTGTCATGTCTCTAGTAATGAGCAAGTTAATCCCAATATTTCATTTCCATTGTTATTACCCCTAGGTACATCTATGTTAGAACCTCATCCACTTGTAATATCCATAAAATGATTTATTTCTAGAAGAAATCATATAATACCTTCTTTACCCAAACATTATGATGTTCTTCTATAGATATCCTCAATGTTTTAAATTGGTTTATGTTCCCTAATCTATATTTTCCTGAATATAGTTCTCAAGGATTATACTAAAATTCCTTAGATACAATCTATAATGACCTCGAATCTAGTAACCCAGTATTGGTACCTATATTATTACATCGATATAAATACATGGGGTCAAACCCCAAAGGACCAAACAGTTTAGTAGTTTTGAAGAACAAGATACATATATGCTACCCATTTTATGTAGGGAAATAAAATAAAAGTAATATTAATGGAAAAAATTTGGAATCCTTGATATCATTTCAATAATCATATCCTGGGATAACTAAACAAAATAGGGGTGAGATAAAATACTTAGTAAGGGTTACATAAAGTATAAGATATCATGAATTAACAAATCATAAAAAATATTAAAGGGTAGATAACAGAAAAAATAGGTCATTTCATCAATAAGTTTTTATTCATAAATGTATATAGAAAAATCAATATAGAAAGGTATATAACTAAAATCACATGCCATTTAATCAATAAATAGTGAATTAAATTCATCAAAAGATAATATCATTGTGAAAACCTCATAGATAACAGTAATAACTGAATTCTCAATGAAGGAAATGCTTAATTATTTTATTTCATAATCTTTGGAATCACGATTCCTTTACATTAAAGACCATTCACGAGACAATTTAAAACTATTGCGTAAAAACACATCTAATTTAGCCAACTGATGTGTCTCTTGATACCAATATATGCATTGATGGACATTCTATAAGTAAGACTGACCCAGAATTTCATTTCAAAATAATTCCTTATATATTAAATAATAAATTTAGTTTATGAATTAGTATTCCTTAACATAAAATATCTATATTAAGTAAATTGTATAGTTCTATCAATATTTCACTAGTTAATCCAATAACATTTAATGTAATCACTATATATAAAAATGGTATATGGTTAAGGCAATAATAAAATTCATCATAGAGTAACATGGATGTTTAATATATTTATTGACCCATTTTTTCCTTATAGGACATTGAAATATTTCAATATATATTTGGAGATCTCGGTGCTAAGGTGACATGAGATTTCATGGACCAATGTGACTTGAATTAATTTTATAATATTATTAAAAATATTTTATATTACTCATTCATGGTTGCTATATAAAATGGTAGAACTCATAAAAGGAATCTTGGATCGGAAATCTTAGGCTATAGTTGATTCCATAATGTGTTTTTACCTATGTCGCAACCTAAAATAGGATGGTGTGGTGTATTCAAATACCTCTCTCATTGGATGTATATTTATTAGATTAATTAATTATTAAATTTATTAATTAATATGATAAAATGGAATAAAATTTCTACATCTATACATACATTTATGATTCTATAGGGTTAGTCTTATAAACTCTTAGTGAATTCTAGATTTTTCCCTTCCCGATTTATTTGAGAATCACCATAGAATATCAGAAAATTATGGAAAAGATCTAATCATTACCTAGAGAACATAACTACATCGATCTTTGGCGGGAAAATTTTTTTATTAAGAATCTTCATGTTTTTACGTAGGAGTTATCAATTTAGTGATTTACAACCATTTGATTAAATTTATTGAATGGATTTATATGTTCTATCGATCTATGCCAATTATGGATTTAGCATGTGGCTGTGTATTAAAATCAAAATTGATTTATTTAGTATTATCTAACCCCAGATGCCCATTATTGAAAATTAGAAAAGAAAAATTGGAAATGATATATTTAACTCTTTATATTGTGCCTCTCACCCTCTTTTCTTGGCATTCATCATTGGTTGGACCCTGAGTTCCTGGTTTGATATTTTTGGGTAGTATTGTGCTCGATCAGACCCCTAAAATAATAAAAAAATTCAATAAAATGGATAATTGAGAAAAATAGAATAGATATAGGATCATTACAAGTAATGAATGATTTTTTTATGTTTGGATATCGAAAAAACATAAGTAGAGTGAACTAAGGTGTGAGGGATGAACAATTTAACCCCCAACACTCCACCAAAATTTTATTTTCATCAAATGATATCTGTAAAATACAGATCAGGCTAGAAACACTACTTTTGGGATTATAAAATGCTGAAATTGATGTAATTCACTAAATTTGGGGAGAGGAAAGAGGATCTAATAATCTTGAGAAAACATGACTATATTACTTGTATTGGGATGAACCCATGATGTGTAGCCTTTTGGAAGTGAAGAATATGGTATTGGAAAAGATAAGGATATAGTGGTGTGTTCTCCTCTTACACACCCAATACCTCTTCCCTGGATGGTAAACCACATGGGGTACCACACAATAAGGAACCCACGTGGAAGTACATAGCTAGGTGCACAGCTGTGTACCTGAATACACAAAACACACGGCCATGTACACTGGCATGGATATAAGGACACAAATTGGTCTAGGTAAGCTTGTACATGTCTTGTAGTAAACCATAATTATGTGTATTGTTACATGACTAGGGATATGTGTACCCCTAGGGATACAACCAAGCCATGGATCATGACAACATGACTTATGGGTTCCCTCACACACTATGTAACCATTGGACACTTTTTATGAAATTAAAATCATTTATATATCCTTCATTTGAACTCAGATACTGGATTATTATTATACAATCTTATTTTTTTCATATAGATTATTAGGGTGACCTCATTTGTGGATTTTTAGATATGATGTGGAATGTATATGGAATTACACTTGGCTAATCAATGCTCGATAATGGTAGTGATCATGAAATATCGCCAGAGACTATGAGTGGTACCCTCTAGCATGGCTGGGAAGTGGAGTTCGTTGATGTTTTTTTAAGTGGTACACTATGGAATGTCTGGGTAGTGGACTTATTTGACCATTTTTCGAGTTGTACCCTACATCAGGGCTGGATTGTTCAGTTCCTCATTGAGTTTCATATGGTACAATCCAGTAGGGTAGGGCAGTGGAGTTCCACTATGGCGTTCCAAGTAGTAACCACTATGAGGCATGGGTAGTGGTATTCCTTGATGGTTATTGAGTGGTACCCTCCAATTGGGATGGGTAGTTCATTTCCTCAATAACATTCTGAGTGGTACCACTCTAACAGGGCTAGGTAGTGGAGTTCCTTGATGAATTTTACAGTGGAACCCCCATCGTCTTGTGCACATGCCCTCTACAGATACCAACAGAGTGGAACCCCCCTGAAATACTGGGGTGTTAGTAATCTACCTTGATTTGTGGCTCCTTGACTCTGTGGAATAGGGATGATCCTTGGTTTGACTTGGACTATTACTAATGGGAAGAGGCAAGTGATGTTGGGAATCATTGATTGACTTTTTGAACTATAGGAAACTCTTCTTTTTTTAGATGATCTCTGAAATGGATATTTTGTTACTCTTTTATTTGTCCTTGTTTTGACTTACTATATATATATATATTTCTCTATTACCACCATGTATTTTTTGACACTCTTTCCATGGAAGGTGAAGATGGAAAAGGTATTCCACATGCTTTTTATGTTTAGATTCTAAAGGGTTGATAAGTCTATTATCTTGCTATAAGTGGTGCTAACTCGACATTTAGTTCATCTAATCACTATGTTGATCCCCTTGTACTTATAAGAGGTAACTATTAATCTTGGTTTGGGTTGAGTTATTCAATTTTATCGTATCTTACATACGTTGTATTTTTATTCCTATGGTATCTCTTAGTTCTCCCACATCATATTTCATGGTGTGTCGTATAGTGTGTTTATACTCTCTTATGCATGTATTTTTCCTACACATGTTGTGTTGTATGAAGATGATGGAAAATTCAATTTTGACATTATAGGAGCCCACAATTAATGGGTACTATGGACTGTGTACGGTGGTCGTGTTTGGGAGTTCAGGAGTAGAGCCCTCTCAATAGTTTAATTTTCTTATTTTTTAAGGTTGGGATATATTTCAAGATGGGTGTTTATTTTTCCCCTTAACATTTCATCTCGCATTTTTGTACTTGTTTACACCCTAGAGGTAATGCATGATTGGTTTATTTTCTTGTTCTGTTTCATCTTTACACATTCCTTCTCAACTTCTTCATTGAGATGGATTTGTTTTTTTGTAAAGGTACATAGGGAGAGGCCTTCCTGAGATAGTTATTTATTCTATGCATGTTTCCAACCCCTGTCCTATAGGGATGGGAATAGGGTAGTTATGAATAAATCTCAATCTTGGTCTTGGTCATAAAATAGTAGTATCAGTGAAAGTTCATTTTGTAGGATGTTGTATGGACTATTCCCCTTAAAAGGATTTGGTTGGGTTTAGGGAAATAGATTCAAAGTGTCTCGAGTGAAAATATTAGGCCAGGGAATCTGGTGGTGTTGTGTGCATCGGATGTATGTGTTCAATAGGATGATGAATAACTTCTTTTTGACTTAGTATACTGATACATTTGTTTTAGGTATAGGTGGTACATGAATCGTGTATGATTTATTATTTTACATTAAATTTTTATTGATCTCTCCATATATATATATATATTCTCATTTGATCATGAAACATCATGATTAAATTTCTGGATGCCTCTGTGATGCTAGCCAAAAATGATAGTAGTTCTGGATCATGGAAATGATATGATGGTTGATGGGGCCTAAGTTTAAGGTCCATCCCATGAGATTCTTTCTTCATGTTGATTGGTAGAAGAACTTACACCTATTGAGAAGCAGACCATTCTAGCAGAGCATACTAAGGATACTTGAAATATTAGCATGCTCTATGAGTTCCAATGCCAGTAGGTACTTAGTTTCCGTGGTGAGCTAGATCCTCATTTCATAGAAGATTTACTATAGATAGTGTTCTACAACTTTAGGATCCTTCAGACCTTGATAGATAGGGAGGTTTCACAGGAATCTATCTTATTCCATGGATTAGTTGGGTGATAGTAGATCCTTGTACTGTTGATTCCTGATGAGTTTATGCTCTTATGTCCTGACTTCAAGAATTTTTTTCTATGAGGATTACAACCCTAACTATTTGTGACTTTTCTAGAATATGGAGCTTCTAGAACTATAGAAGGGTTGGATGATGGTGGCTCAGTACATAGTGAGGTTCACAGACCTTATCTGGTACTCCCTAGACATGATCTGTGATGGATACTTCTATGAACAGAAATTTTCTTAGGGAACCCATACAGAGATCAATTCCATCATAGTGCAGTTGTGCATCACCATCTATGATGGGGTGCTTGAGAAGGCACTAGTGATACAGATATTTCTATCATATTTATTCTAGGTAGCTAGGTTTGGAAGTGCTCATCACAAAACTGAGTTGTCTACAATAGCTATCAGGCACCGGTCAGTGGGATCTATGCATAGGAAACCCTTTCATAAGAAGACTCAAGTGGGTGGTTTTACACTACAGTGGAAGCATAGAGTACCGGTCTAGATTTTAGAGGGTTGATTTTTTATTTGTGATGAGTGGGGTCACTTGGCACATGAATTATCAAAATTATGTGACGAGGAGCGCAGATAGGTATCCTATAGACCATTGTGGAAGAGGCCACACCATTATCGGGGGTCATCCATGTGAGGAATGGTTGGTCCCCAGGAATGTATATATAGTTTAAGAATAATAGTATCTATCGGTAATTGACAACACTATGTGAACATTCCACCCCCACCACCAGGCGGTTAACATCAGGTTCAGGGATCTGGACGTTGTGGTCGTGGACAGCTATAGGCTTTGAAGGCTTATGACCCCGTAGTGTGTGGGAAGATTGGTGGTATGATCTATGATTATTATTCTCTTTCATCGGTGTTAATATGCATATATTCTATTTATTTATTTGTATCTATTATTCTGGTTCTAGAGCTAGATATCTGAGTTATGACACTATCATAGGAGCTTTATCTTGATATTCATATAGGGAATGATTATGTTGTATAATTTATTTATCTATAGTGAAAGATATTGTTTGATGAAGATAGGTTCATGAATGACATGTTGGTCATCAATATAGAACCCTATGATGGAATATTGTGTTTGTATTGTTTTTACAGGTTCGAATTAGAGATTTACTAGCACCGCAAACAAGTCATATTCCTACACACTGATGGGTGATATTATCATTTTCTAGAGATAGAGATACCCTGTAAGTGTGAGTGGTTTATGTGAGTATGAGGTTGCATCCCGTCAAACATCATTTAGAGATTATATAATGTGGTGCATTAATATACTCAAGAAAATAGATACTTTTAGTTATTGAAAATAATGTGGGTTTCTTCTATGAGAATGTTTGAGGACTGCCTCTAAGGTGGGAGATGGAGTTTTGTATTGAATTTTATCCCAAAACCACTCTGATATCTTCTGTAGAAAATCCAATCGCCCTACCGAGCTATTGGGGATGAATTTTTTATTGGAGGCCCTTCAAGATAAGGGTTTCATCAAACAGAGTCTGTCCATCTAGGAAGCACCTGTCTTGTTCTTAAAAAAGGTGGATGGTAGATTGAGGCATTATGTGGATTATCATAACATGAACCATGCCATGATAATTAACCAGTACCCCATTCAGATGATTGATGATCTCTCTGACCAATTATGAAGTGTGATATGGGTCTCAAGATCAATCTCAGGTCCTATACCACCAGTTGAGTGTTCCTGAGGCTAATATTCAAATTTTAGCATTATGATGTCTCTATAGATAGAATGAGATCCTAATTATTACCTTTGGTGAGAAAAAAATCCATATCCATGTTTATGGATTTGATAAACCAGGTTTTAAAGCCATATATGGACCAATTTTTTGTTTTCTTCATCGATGAAATACTCATATTATCTGCGTTATAGGAGGATAATTCATACCACGTTAGTGTGGTTATTGATTTTTTTAAGCGTACCAACTTTACGGGGATCTCTTGAAGTGCCAGTTCTGGATACATTAGGTTCAAATATTAGGGATGGTTATTTTTAATAATGTTTTAGACATGAACATTGAATAGATTTATACAGTTATTTCTTGGGATCCACTCAAGATAATGTTATAGGTGGTAGGATTTCTTGGCTTGTCGGGGTACTATAGAAGGTTTGTTATAGAATTATCAATATTTTTAGCCCCTTTGACCGCCTATTCATGGAATGTGGAGTCGTTTACCTAGTGTAATAAGTTATAGAAGGACTTTTAGGAGTTGAGTCTGAGGTTGATGAGTGATCTAGTGTTGAGACTACTAGAGGAGGTTGTGGGATATGTAGTGTATTGAAATGCCCATGAGCTATTCTCAGTTTCATGTTGATGCAGCAGTAGTAAGTTATCAAAAACGGGTCAGGGCAGTTGAGACCCCATGTGAAGAACTACACAACTCAAGATATATAGATTGATGTGGTGGTATTCACCTAGAGTACGAAGAGGAACTACCATATGGAGGAGTGGATTGTGGTTTATAAAAACGAATAAAGTATCAGGTACATCTTTACATAAAGAGACTTGAGACAAAGACCACAACACTAGTTGGAGTTCCTACAAGATTGTTACCTCGAGAAAGGATATACTATAGAGAAGTGAAATGTGGTAGTAAATTAACTCACCAAGAAGTTCCAGGATGACTTGGTGTATGAGGAATCAGAGTATTTGTCCTTTATATAGATGTCCCTTATGGATAAAGAGGGGTGTTTTTTCAGTTGATGGTGTCGACTAATCTAATTATCAATCATGTGATTGACTACCAACTGGGATATAGTGACTGTGATTTCTTATAAGATAAAATATCTACATCGAACTCACCATATTAATATTCTAAAGGAGGGAATAATTTCATCATTCTCATGGGATGGATAGTGGTTCCAGTCATGATGTGGTAATATGTTATGTGAGAGGTCTAAAATTATCCCATTTGTACATCTCGGTGTAAGGAAGATGTAAGAAGACCTTTAGTGGTAGTTTTGGTGGTCCAAAATGAGATGAAGAGTAACTGAGTTCATCTCTTGGTGCCTCAATTGTCAACAAGTGAAGATGGGGCACCAAGTTCCAGTAGGTTTTTTACTACCCATTGAGATCATAGGGTGGATGTTCGATGATATATCCATGGAATTTATGATGGGGATTCCATGTATATAAATGAACCATGATTCCACATGGGAGATATTTTACTGACACAAGAAGTCAAAAAACATTGATACTATTAGAGAGTGGCATTCGGTGGAGATTTTTTGGTAGTTGAACATACAAGATATCATTCACCTTCAAGGGGTTCCCTTGATGATTTTATATGATCATGAAATGTGGTTTACATCCAGACTGAGGAGAGGCATATAGGAGATATTCAAGACCCAAATTAGGATGAGTATAATCTTTCACTCCTAGACCAATGGGTTGATCGACTACACAATCAAGGTGTAGGAGGATATACTAAGGGATTGTGTGTTGCACTTAGATTAGAGTTTTGAGGATAACATGTATTTAGTTGAGCTCATATACAACAACAATTGAAACTATAACATTAGCATGAAACCTTTTGGGGCCCTGTATGGGTGTCCATGTATGTTATTGTTATGTTAGAAAGTGATCAGGGAGACATCTCTTATAGGACCATTGATGGTGAAGGTGATGACGTAGAAGGTCCAGGTCATCCGTGAGTAGGGGAGAACATCTCAATGAAGATATAAATATTACACAAATCTCTTTTGTAGGACCTTGGAGTTCTAATAGGGAGAACATGTTTTCTTGTGAGTCTCCCCAAGTAGAGGAATGCATAGGTTAATTCAAGGAAGAAAGATATCACAGAGGTTCATTGGTTTGTTTTATATCATGAAAAGGGTTTGCGTGTTTTCTTACCACCTTCCCTTCCCCCATAGTTGGAGGAGTCCATGTCATCATCCATGTGTCGTAGATGAAGAGATATGTGCATGACCCCACACACAACGTCCTCTTGGGAGAGATGGACATCAAGAATAGGGCCACCTTTATAGAGTACGAAATGGAGATGGAGGATTGAAATGAAAGATGCCTATGTGGATAAACCATCCCCTTGGATCGCATGTTGTGGTAGAACCAGAATGTGCATGACTATTTTTAGGAGCAGGAAAATGAAGTGAGGTCTCAGTATCTCATATTCTTTGTTTTATATTTCATTTGAGGGATGAAACTCATGAAGGTAGGAATGATGTAGAGACAAATTTTAAGTCACATTGCAGTTTGAAATATTTCTAAATATATTTCCAGATATAGGTGCTAAGATGACTTGTGATTATGATGCCTGATTTCCCTAAATTTATTTTAGAAAAATATTAAATATATTTTATATCACACACACATGGTTTTTAATAAAAATGGGATAACTCTTAAAAAAATTCCATATCTGAAATATGATACAATAGTTGAGTCTATAACTTGTTTTTCACCCTTGGTGCGACCTTGAATAAATCAGTGTGGGGCGTTCATACACATCTCTCATTGTAGGTATGTTTAGTGGATTAATTTATTATTAAAGTAAATAATTTATACATTTTAAATAAACAAAATGTATATATCTATATTACCATGGTGAATTTTATATGCATTGTTTTATAAATTCTACGATAATTCACAAGCTTCTTCTTCCTCCTTTGTTGTTGAATCAAATTGGATGATGATTAAATTCCATATTAGAGCATATTAGAACGAAGCAAACACATTAAATTCCATATATATTTTGTGGGAACATGATTCAATGAAGAATGATCCAATCTATAGGTTGGATACATCCAATATTTTTATTTACTCCCTTTTGATTTAACTATTTTAGTGGATAACTTACTTATATTGATTTTCTCTAATTATGAATTGTGATTGAACCCATGTGTTGAATTCATAATTGATTTATTCAATTTTATATAACCCTAGAGGCTCGTTCTTGATTGTTGGATAAGAAATATTAGAAATGATCAATTAAAATATTGTTCCTGAGACTTTATCCCTCATTTTATTTGTATTTATCACATGTTGGACCACAATGTCTTGATTTGACATTTCTCGATTGTACTAAGGCTGATCGGACCCTCGAAATCGCAATGATATCATGATTAAATGGTGGATCGAAGAAATGAACATAGATCTGGGATTGTTGCAAGGAATGTATTTTTGTTTCAATGTTTGGAGACTATAAAAACAAATGTGTAGTAAATCTAGGCATGCAGGTTGAATGGTGAAACCCCTGAAACTCCATCAGAATCTGATTTCCAATTAACACCTACAGAAAATGAGATTTCCTCCCTTGATATACCATTCTCATGTTGATTCAAGATCGAAATTGATGGTCTGGACTAGAGTTGAGCATAAAAAAGTGGAAATGATAATGTGGAGGAAAATAAAATACATTTTTTTATAGGGAGTAACACAGTACTTGTAGCCACTCAGAAGAGATTTATTAGGTTTTGAAGAAGATAATAATGGCATGGAGTGTAGTCCTCAAACACATTGTGCACCCCTTCCTTGGTTGCGGAACCCATGTGGTGGCCCACATGGGAGGGAACCCTTGTGGATTTTTCATGTTCAAGTACACAACCATGTGAAAGAGTACACATACATGAGGTAGTTTACACATACATAGAGTCATTAAATGGACCCAAACAGAAGTACATGGCTTGGTTCCTGTTGGTTTGGACACTCCATGTTGTACACATGAACGACATGTACTGTTACATGGCTTGGGATTCATATACCCCAAGGGAAATGTCTAGGTGGTGGATTGGGACAACATTTCATGTGGACCCCCTCATATGTTATGTAGGGATTGGCCTCTTTGAAAAAACATTAATCATCTATATATGTTTCATTTTCACTCATATTTTGGATCGTGAGTACCCTATCCAAAGTGTTATTCCACATAGAAAAGTAATGTGCCCTCTATTTTTGATTTGGAGATATGATTTGGAATGTTCCACAAATGAATCTTAGATATGTAATGCATGATGATGGTAGTAATCATGTAGTATCCCCATGGACATTATGAGTGTTACCCTCTTGTAGGGCTGGGAAATGGAGTTCCTCTGTGACTTTTAGAGGGGCACTCTCCACACTACTGGAAATAGTATATTTCCCAACGGTTCAGAACCGTTGGGACAGGCTGCAGAACTATTGGTATATCTTATACCAACGATTATGCCAACCGTAGGGAAGTAAGCCATTGGGAAAAAAATTCCCAACGGTTTATGTAGAACCGTCAGGATAGGTTAGTTACATTAACCAATACCAACGGTTTGGTTGAACCGTTGGTATAAGTTTTTCCAACGGTTCAACCATACCATTGGTCAAACCTATTCTAGGAACCTTTTCCAACGGTTTTTAAACTATTGGGAAAGGATTTTTACCAATGGTTCTCATAGAACCGTTGGTAAAAACATCCTACAAAATTTATGCCAACGGTTTGAAACTGTTGACATAGGCTATGCTGTGCAAATTGCACAGTAGCCTGCAATTTGCACAGCAGGGTCTGCAATCCCATTCCTACATGCTGTAATTTTGTCCATTATGTTGTAATTCTCCATTCCCTCTCCTTTCCAATTATTTAACATATATATCATACACATTTAACATTTCACCCTATAACTATACACATCTAGAATTAAATCATTATTCATAACGTAATTATAAACATACATAATTGATTTAGAATTCAATTTAAAACTTAAATGAAAATTATATGTCGAATCTGGAATTCAATTCATAATTGAATACATACATAATTTAATTATAAATTATCAATAAAATACATAAAAAACTGAATAAGTAATTATATGTGTCATGCACAATTAAGAATACATACAAGTGGTTTTTACTAAAAATGATGTCCATTTTAATCATTATACATACACTTGGAGTGATACCGGCTGCAACATGTCTCGGATTGAGGTGGGTTTGACTTGTACACGTCACATATGACCCATGGATCATTCTCTTAAAGTATCAACATATTCCTAAAGTGTTTGGTCGATCATAAAAGAGAGACACTTTGAGTGGTGCCAGCCACACCACACCTCAGATTGAGGATAATTTGACTCGTACATGTCACACATGACCCATGGATCGTTGTCCTAAAGTTTCAATAGAATATGAATGATTTTGGTTAGTTTTATGTATGCCAGTTGTACTTTTCACTTAAAATGTTGTCCATTTCAAATAAAATTGAGACACATCGAGTTGTTCCGGCCACACCACACCTCAGATATAGTCGGGGTTTACTCGTACACGTCACATATGACTCTTGGATTGTTTTACTAAAGTTTCAATTGAGTCTGAATTCATTTAGTCAGTTTTTCATATGTCAGTTGTTGGTTTCACTTAATATGATGTCCATTTTAAACTAAAGAGAGACACTTTGAGTGGTGCTGGAAACACCACTCCTCAGATTGAGGTGGTTTTGACTCGAACACGTTATAAATGAACCATGGATCATTTTCCTAAAGTTTCAATAGAACTTGAATGTGTTTGGTCAGTTTTACGTATGTCATTTGTTGTTTTCACTTAAAATGATGTCCATTTTAAACAAAATAGAGACACTTTGATTGGTTTCGGCCACACCGTGCCTCAGATTGAGCCAGGGTTGACTCGTACACGTCACATATGACCCATGGATCATTTTCCTAAAGTTTCAATGGAATTAAATTGTGTTTGGGTGGTTTTCTGTATGTCAGCAGTTGTTTTCACTTAAAATGATGTCCTTTTGAAACAAAAGAGAGACACTTTGAGTGGTGTCGGCCACACCGGGCCTCGGATTGATACGAGGTTGACTTCTACAGATCAAATATGACCCATGGATCATTTACCTATAGCATAAACACATTTTGAATGTGTTTGGTCAGTTTTTTGTATGTCAGTTGTTCTTTTCACTTAAAATCTCATCCATTTTAAACAAAAGAGACACAGTTGGGGTGATACCAGCCACACCATTCCTCAGATTGATGCGAGGTTGACTCGTACATGTCACAAATTTCCCATGGATAATTGTACTAAATTTTCAATGGAATATGAATTTTTTTGGTTGGTTTTCCATATGTCAGTTGTTGTTTTCACTTAAAATGATGTCCTTTTGAAACAAAAGAGAGACACTTTGAGTGGTTCCGGCCACACCGGGACTCTTACTGAGGAAGGTTTGACTCATACATGTCACATATGACTCATGTATCGTTTTTATAAAGCAACAACACATTCCTAATGCATTTGGTTGTTTTTTCGTATGTCAGTTGTTCTTCTCACTTAAAATCCCGTCCATTTTAGAAAAAAGAGACATAGTTAGGGTGCTACCGGCCAAAAGGTTCCTCATATTGATTCAGGGTTGACTCGTACATGTCAAAAATGTCACATGGATCGTTTTCCTAAAGTTTCAATATAATCTGAATGCATTTGGTCAGTTTTCTGTATGTCAGTTGTTGTTTTCACTTAAAATGATGTCCTTTTGAAACAAAAGAGAGACACTTTGAGGGGTGTCGGCCACACCGGGACTCGGATTGACACGGAGTTGACTCTTACACATCAAATATGAGCCATGGATCATTTTCCTAGAGCATCAACACATTCTGAATGCATTTGGTCAGTTTTCCGTATGTCATTTGTTCTTTTCACTTAAAATCCCGTCCATTTTAAACAAAAGAGACACAGTTAGGGTGCTACCGGCCACAAAGTACCTCGGATTGATTCGGGGTTGACTCGTACACATCAAAAATGTCCCATGGATCTTTTTTCTAAAGTTTCAATGGAATATAAATTCATTTGGTTGGTTTCCCGTATGTCAGTTGTAGTTTTCACTTAAAATGATGTCCTTTTGAAACAAAAGAGAGACACTTTGAGTGGTTTCCACCACACCGGGCCTCGTATTGAAGCAGGGTTGACTTTTACATGTCAGATATGACCCATGTATCATTTTCCTATAACATCAAAACATTTCTAATGCATTGGGTCAGTTTTTTGTATGTCAGTTGTTCTTTTCACTTAAAATCCCATCCATTTTAAACAAAAGAGACACAATTAAGCTGCTACCGGCCACACAGTGCCTTGTATTTATGGGAGGTTGACTTTTAAACATCAAAAATGTCCCATGGATCGTTTTCCTAAAGTTTCAATGGAATTCGAAGGCATTTGGTTGGTTTTCTGTATGTCAGCTATTGTTTTCACTTAAAATGATGTCCTTTTGAAACAAAAGAGAGACACTTTGAGTGGTGCCGGCCACACCGGGCCTCGGATTGAGGCAGGGTTGACTCGTACACATCAAATATGACCCATGGATCATTTTCATATATCATAAACACATTTAGAATGCATTTGATCTGTTTTCTGTATGTCAGTTGTTCTTTTCACTTAAAATCTCATCCATTTTAAACAAAAGAGACACAGTTATGGTGCTACCGGCCACATAATTCCTCGGATTGATGAAAGGTTGAATCTTACACATCACAAATGTCCCATGGATAATTTTAATAAAGTTTTCAATGGAATATGAATTTGTTTGGTCAGTTTTCTGTATGTCAGTTGTTGTTTTCACTTAAAATGATGTCCTTTTGAAACAAAAGAGAGACTCTTTGAGTGGTGTCGGCCACACCGGGCCTCGTATTGAGGCGGGGATGACTTTTAAATGTCACATATGACCCATAGATCATTTTTCTATAGCATCAATACATTCTAGATGCATTTGGTCAGTTTTCCGTATGTCAGTTGTTCTTTTCACTTAAAATCTCGTCCATTTTAAACAAAAGAGACACAGTTAGGGTGCTATCGGCCACACCATGCCTTGGATTTATGCGGGGTTGAATTTTACACATCAAAAATATCCCATGGATCGTTTTCATAAAGTTTCAACAGAATCCGAATATGTTTGTTCAGTTTTCAGTATACCAGTTGTTTTTACTAAAAATGATGTCCATTTTAAAAAAAATACATACATATGGAGTGATACTGGCCACACTGTTCCTCGAATTGAGGAGGGGTTGACTCGTACATGTAACATATGACCTATGGATCATTTTTTAAAGAATCAACATATTCTGAAAGCATTTGGTCGGTTTTCCGTATGCCAGTTATTGTTTTCACTTAAAATGTTGTTAATTTCAAAAAAAAATTGAGACACTTTGAGTGGTGTCATCCACACCATGCCTTAGATTCAGGCGGGGTTAACTCTTACACATCACATATGAATAATGCATCATTTTTATAATGTTTCAACAAATTCAGAATGTGTTTGGTCAGTTTTCCATATGCTAGTAGTTGTTTTCAATTAAAATTTTGTCCATTTCAAATAAACTTGAGACACTTTGAGTGGTGTCGGCCACACCGTGCCTCAGATTGAGGCGGGGTTGACTCTTACACGTCACATATGACTCATGGATCGTTTTCTTAAAGTTTCAATGGAATTTGAATGTGTTTATTTGGTTTTCCATATGTCAGTTGTTGTTTTCACTTAAAATGATGTCCTTTTGAAACAAAAGAGAGACACTTTGAGTGGTTCCGGCCACACCGTGCCTCAGATTGAGGTGAGGTTGACTCATACACATCACATATGACCCATGGATCATTTTCATAAAGTTTCAACAGAATAAGAATGCATTTGGTCAGTTTTATGTATGCTAGTTGTACTTTTCACTTAAAATGTTGTCCATTTCAAATAAAACTCAGACACTTCGAGTTGTTATGGCCACACTGTGCCTCGGATTTAGGCGGGGTTGACTCTTAAACATCACATATGAGCCATGGATCATTTTCCTAAATTTTAAATGGAATCCAAATGTGTTTGGTCAGTTTTCCGTATATCAGTTGTTGTTTTCACTCAAAATGATGTCCAATTTAAACAAAAGAGAGACACTTTGAGTGGTGCCGACCACACCACACCTTGGATTGATGTGGGGTTGACCTTTACACATCACATATGACCCATGTATCATTTTCCTAAAGCATAAACACATTCAGAATGCATTTAGTTAGTTTTTCGTATGTCAGTTGTTGTTTTCACTTAAAATGTTGTACATTTCAAAAAAAATGAGACACATTGAGTGGTTCTGGTCACACCATGCCTTGGATTAAGATAGGGTTGACTCGTACATGTCACATATGACCCATTGATCATTTTTAAAAACTTTTAACACATTCCGAATTTGTTTGGTTAGTTTTCCATATGCCAGTAGTTGTTTTCAATTAAAATGTTGTCCATTTCAAATAAATGTGAGACACTTTGAGTAGTGTCGACCACACCAGGCCTTGGATTGAGGCAGGGTTGACTTGTACATGTCACATATGATCCATGGATAGTTTTCCTAAAGTTTCAACAGAATCTGAATGAATTTGGTTGGTTTTCCGTATTTCATTTATTGTTTTTACTTAAAATGAAGTCTATTTTAAAATAAAGAGAGACAATTTGAGTGGTTCTGGCCACACCGTGCCTCGTATTGAGGCGGGGTTGACTCGTACATGTCACAAATGACCCATGGATCATTTTACTAAAGGTTCAATAGAATAATAATGTTTTTGGTTGGTTTTCTGTGTGTCAGTTGATGTTTTCACTTAAAATGAAGTCCATTCTAAACTAAAGAGAGACACTTTGAGTGGTGCCGGCCACACCGCACCTCATATTGTGGTGGGGTTGACTCATGCAGGTCATATATGACCCATGGATCGTTTTTATAAAGTATAAACACAATCAGAATCCGTTTGGTTGGTTTTCCATATGTACTTAAAATGTTGTCCATTTTAAACAAAAGAGAGACACTTAGAGTGATCTCGGCCATACTACAACTCGGATCGAGTCACGGTTGACTCTTACATGTCACATATTCCCCATGGATAGTTTTCCTAATGTTTCAACAGAATCTGAATGTGTTTGGTCGGTTTACCGTATGTCAGTTGTTTTCAATTAAAATTAAGTCCATTTTAAACTATAGAGAGACACTTTGAGTGGTTTCAGACACTCTGCACCTCATATTGAGGCTGGTTTTACTCGTACATGTCACAAATGACCTAAGGATCATTTTCCTAAATTATCAACACAATACGAATGCGTTTGGTCGGTTTTCCGTATGTCGGTTGTACTTTTCACTTAAAATGTTATCCATTTCAAACCAAAGTGAGACACTTCGAATGGTGTCGGCCACACCACGCCTCGGATTGAGACGGGGTTGACTTGTACACATCACATATGACTCATGGATCATTTGGATAAATTATCAACAGAATCTGAATGCTTTTAGTTGGTTTTCCGTATGTCAGTTGTTGTTTTCATTTAAAATGTTGTCTATTTTAAATAAACCTGGGACACTTTGAGTGGTTTCGGCCACACCTAGACTCGGATTGAGGAAAGGTTGACTCGTACACATCACAAATGACTCATGGAATGTTGTCCTAAAGTTTCAATAGAATTGGAATGTGTTTGGTCAGTTTTCTGTATGTCAGTTGTCGTTTACAATTAAATTGAAGTCCATTTTAAACTATAGAGAGACACTTCAAGTGGTGTTAGCCACTCTGCACCTCGGATTGAGGCTAAGTTGACTCGAACATGTAAAAAATGACCCAAGGATCATTTTAATAATGTATCAACACAATCAGAATGCATTGGTCGGTTTTCCGTATGTCAGTTGTACTTTTCACTTAAAATGTTATCCATTTCAATCAAAAGTGAGACACTTCGAATGGTTCTGGCCACACCTCACCTTGGATTGAGGTGGTGTTGACTCTTACATGTCACAAATGACTCATGTAATGTTTTACTAATGTTTCAAGAGAATCTGAATGTGTTTGGTCAGTTTTCCGTATGTCAGTTGTTGTTTTCAATTAAAATGAAGTCCATTTTAAACTATAGAGAGACAATTCAAGTGGTGCCAGCCACTCCGTACCTCGGATTGAGGCTGAGTTGACTCGTACACATCACAAATGACCCAAGGATTATTTTCCTAAAGTATCAATACAATACGAATGCGTTTGGTTGGTTTTCTGTATGTCAGTTGTACTTTTCACTTAAAATGTTATCCATTTCAAAAAAAAGTGAGACACTTTGAATGGTTTCGGCCACACCGCACCTTGGATTGAGGCGGGGTTGACTCGTACACGTCACATATGACCCATGGATAGTTTTGCTAAAGTATCAACACAATCAGAATCCGTTTGATCGGTTTTCCAAATGTACTTAAAATGTTTTCCACTTTAAACATAATAGAGACACTTAGAGTGATCCTGACCACACCGCGACTCGGATTGAGCCGAGGTTGACTCGTACACGTCACATATGACCCATGGATCATTGTGATAAAGTATCAATAGAATCCAAATGTGTTGGTCAGTTTTCCGTATGTTAGTTGTTCTTTTCACTTAAAATCCCATCCATTTTAAACAAAAGAGACACAGTTAGAGTGTTAATGGCCACACCGCACCTCGGATTTAGACAGGGTTAACTCATGCATGTCACAAATGAGCCATTGATCATTTCCCTAAAGTATAAATACAATCCTAGTAGCCCTCACCTAGAAACCAAAGCATACATCCTTGAATTTCAAGTCTAAATTCCCTGAGCATGAAGAGTCCGTCCATGAGTCCTTAACATGTAACCCATGTCTTATCCTAACAATTGACAAGTAAACCAAATCAAACAAGTCATAATTCACATAACATGGAGAATGTACAACAAGGCTTTATATTCAAATTAAAGCATATCATAACATGCATTTGATGAGACTGAGCTAATAATCTTACCAAGACATTCATATAATTAAAGACATACAAAAATGGAATAATCCTTAATAACATTGTATGATCAGAGAAATAAAAAAAGGCATGTGAAATCAAGGAGGAGGGTGGGGGCTGTATGGGGGTCCAGGGAGGAGGTGGGGGACTGTCCGGGGGGGCTGTCCGGGGGGGCTGTCTGGGGGGCTGTTCGGGGTCCAGTGAGGAGGGTGGGGGCTGTTTGGGGGCTATCCAGGGGGGTGTCTGGGGGGTGTCTGGGGGGGCTGTCCGGGGACCTAGGAGGAGGGTGGGGGGGCTGTCCGAGGGGCTGTCCAGGGGGTGTTCGGGGGGATGTTCGGGGGGATGTTCGGGGTCCAAGGAGGATGGTGGGGGGTTGTCCAGGGTCCGAGAAGGAGGGGGGTTGTCCAGGGAGTTCCCAAACACACAAAACTCTATAAACATGCTCATGATACACCGCAACCACTAAAAGACATCAACATCCATGAAAACAGACAATATATAAAAATAACTCAACTCCAATACTATACTACGGGTCTAGATAAAACCAACAAGTAGAATAGATTAAACATCAAATCTCAGTAATATTAGTCAAAAATGTAATGGATCAACTTTTCCCACATCACCATAACCATCATCACCATCATCATCACCCTCATCCTCGTCCTCTCCCTCCTCAACACCCTCCTCCTCGCCCTCACCATCCGCCTCGCCATCCTCCTCTCCCTCCTCTTCCGCATCAGACTCCTCGCCATCATCATCATCAGGCTGGACATCATCTTGACCACCACTAGAACTTCCACCTATTGCACCATATATAGAACATATTGACAACATATATTCATCAAAATCTGGGTTGTCCTCTAGTGGAAGTGTTGGACGTAGAACTTCAATAAATATCATAAATGCACTGTTTTCCCTAGCAGACTGTTATTTCATCTCTGTGGCCCTTTTGTCAGCCTGTTCTGCATGTGCCCTAACTTTCCATAGATCGATGGCACTATAGCGCATACCTGAGGAGGGGAAATACCTCGTCGGGGCTATCCTAGGTCGGCAGCGTACTCTGCCAGGATGATCCTCTCCCAACACCTGATGTAAGTGATCAGTTGGCCCAAAATTTTCTGGTTCTTGGGAATCGAGGGCCTCTAATGCAGCCTATTAAAAATATAAATATATTATTAAGTTACAAAATAGATATTAAAATATAAAATCAATAGATTAAAACATACAATCTTCTTCTGAGTCGCTTCGTTGACGGCACTTTCATCCTTTTCCGTCTACTCGAGCAAAACAGTTTTTCTCGAGGCATACGTCCTTCAATATTCTGTATTTTCCTCTACAATGACATTTAAAACTAAAGTTATATGAAAACTTTATCAAACGATTAAATAATTTAGTAAACAAAAGAAAGTGTAAGTCGTAATGAATACTTATAAACAATTGTCATACCTGCTTCCTCTCATGATCTGGCATCAGAGTACGTCCCAGTGTGCGGAGGTATTTTTTTGCATCAATGTTTTTTTTTGTTTTTTCCAGATGATTCCTAAATAAAATTCGATAATGAAAAAGATATTATTAATGCAAAACATGAAAGTTATTATTTAAATACCTCAAATGTAATTAATACCTTAAAATGTGTAGTCGCCCAATGAGTAATCATCTGACGATACTACTCTATAGGACAATCATCCACAACTAGTACTGCCTCTAACTCAGTGCTAACTCTAGAAAATCAACCAATATACAACTCATGCTTGTAGGCTCTCCAAATCTCACCTAAATCCTTTAGTATTTCCGGTCATTCACCCTCACCGTCGGGAAAATTAAATCGAAGCTGAAATCAAAATATTAATTCATATAAATACAAAAATAATTCATGGAATTAAATACAACAGATTTTATTACCCATATCTCTGCCCAATATCTATCCTTGACCTCATGTGGAAAATTTATCCATGATAGTGGGCTGACGGGAATGATGTCGGAGTATTTGGAAAGCGTCGCCAAAAAACTCTGACATTGCTGCCCCGTTTTCTCAACCATTTGGTTGTCTCAATTGTAATCCACCATAACCTATGTGTGGCGGTTACACACCACACGCATGTGTGTATTCCCACTCCCCTACCTCTTTTCGGTAGATTTATCTGTCATTAATGAAAAAAAATATTTTATCAAAACATGTTATAATGAAAATAAATATTACTATAAAAATTTGTTAGGGTTCTTTAAATATACTTACGTCAGTCTGATCGCTGAGCGCCGCTGCATCTATAGAAACTAATGGAACACCCTGTGGTGGAACAGGATTCAAAGACGATGGAATATAGAAGCTCAGAGAGACATAAGTAGAAAGAAAAGAAGATATGATAGCTGTATGACAGGATTCCGACTGGGGAGTTTGAATCATCATGGGATATGAAAAAGATGGGACAGAAGATGCAAAACGTGGTGAAAACATGGGAGGCCTAAATATATCGTGTGTCCCTAACGACACACCAGGATCAGAATGTGGGAAGGATGACATGTTATTGGGAGGGGCAGGGTCCAGTCGGGTATGCGAAGCTGCTCATTCACCTCTGGTACGAACCCTCCTCGTACCGCCAGCCTGAGTACTAGGACCAGTACTAGGCTCCTCGTCGAATAACTTTCGACGTATAGGTGGATCCTACAAAAAATTTTACAAAAAAATTAATCACATGAAATTATATATTCTTTAAATATATATATTTAAAATAAAGTACTCACTGTAGGCACTAATGGTGGAACTCCCATCTCCGTCATTCTACGATTGTTCTCCATCATTTTTTTCTTTTGTCTCTCTTCAATTGGCTGCATTTCCTGCTTTTGAAAACAAATATGTAATTAATTAGAAAATGAAAACTAATGTGTAACCCAAAAAACTAAATATATGAGGTAATAGTGGGATTCATTGGTAATTTACCTATCAATTGTTTTAGAAGAGCTTGAATGGATTTAATAAATCATACAAGTTGTAATGTTCACCAAGTTAGAAATATTGTTTGACTAGGTTTGAATATAGTTCAATTCCAAATTAGAAAACGTAATTCAAATAAAACTACAACCAATAAATATTGAAAATTCACATAACCATCAAGTAAGCTAAACCATATTTGTGATCAATACTAAATCAATTTAAATATTACCAACCTTAACAACCCAACTCGAGGTAAACCAAAATAATTGATAACATGGATGAATTATTCTATATATTTTCAACCACAACTTCAGGTTCACAATCAACTCTGACAATTGAGCTATTGGAGTCATCAAAAGAAATAAATGGATTGGTTCGAATGGCACTAGGGAAAGTTTCAATTCCATCATCACCATCATCAAAAATATTTCTTGGAATTACTTCAACTATGACACCAAATTCAGTTCAAAGTTGTTCTTTGACATAAAAAAAATTGTTTAGCCATTGATGCCAACACATATGGTTTTTCGGTAGCAAGATTGCGAGTCATATTAATTACGCTAAATCCATAATCATCAATAAATGTGCTCTATCTTGTAATCTAATTAAACCAATGGCATTTCATCATTGTGACTCATCCACGAGACTAATAATCCAATATTATTATTTTCTAAACGACTCCATAGTAACCCTCATTTTTAAATAAAAAAAGGACTAAAAACATCAAACACCTTTTATGTTATCCCACTAAAAAATGATCATGAATTTCCCTATACATTTTCATACTTCTAGAATTTATAGAGAGTTTATAGTTATGAGCTTTATCCACCTGCACACTCTCCCCGCCCCACTTGGATAGCCCAGCCCCCCCCCCCCACCCCACTTGGAAACCCCACCCCCCCCCCCCACCCACTTGGACAGCCCTACCACCACCCCACTTGGACAGCCCTACCCCCACTCCACTTGGACAACCCATCCCCCCCCCACCCCACTTGGACAACCAGCCCCCCCTCCCCACCCCACTTAGACAGCCCTACCCCCACCCCACTTGGACAACCCAGCCCCCCCCCCCCACCCCACTTGGACAGCCCACCCCCCCCCCCCTACCCCACATGGATAGCCCTACACCCAACCCGCTTGGAAAGCCCTACCCCCACCCCACCCACCCCACTTGGACAACCCTACCCCCACCCCACTTGGACAACCCCCCCCCCCCACCCCACCCACTTGGAAAGCCCTACCCCCACCCAACTTGGACAACCCATCCCCCCCCCCACCCCACTTGGACAGCCCTACCCCCACCCCACTTGGAAAACCCATCCCCCCCACCCTACCTGGACACCCATACCCCCCACACCTCACTTGGAAAACCCCACCCCCCCCCCCCCCACCCCACCTAGACAGCCCTACCGTCACCCCACTTGGACAACCCATCCCCCCCACCCTGCCTAGACAGCCCCTCCCCCACCCCACCTACACACCCTCCCCGCCCCACTTGGAAAACCCTGCCTGGACACCCTCCCCCACCCCACCTGCACACCCTCCCCCACCCCAAACAGCCCTACCCCCACCCCATTTGGAAAACCCAGTCCCCTCCCCCACCCTAGCTAGACAGCCCCTCCCCCACCCCACTTGGATATCCCTCGACATCCTCCCCCACCCCATCTGTACACCCTCCCCCACCCCAAATTGAAACAGAAATTCATACAAATCAAAAACCAATTTTCAACTAAACTAAATTCCACCAAAAGTACCATATAACCTCACTAAACAAACCCTTTACCATGTTTTAAGTGTAAAAAAAATAGAAAAAAAATTCAAGGGTTCTGTAGACAGCAACCCTAATTTAGCCTAAATCAAAACATCAAACACCAAAAAAAGAGAAATAACGCTAAAACTAAGGTAACACTTACTAATTTGAAGTGTGAAATAAAATTTTGTTTGATTGAAGATGGATCTTGGCTGGAAGGAGTCTCACGGCCAAGAATAATTCCGGAGGACCTTGATTAGGGTCTATCTGCAATCGGGCGGAGTGGGGGATTAGGTGTTCTGTATTTGGGGGAAATCTTTCCCAACGGTTATTAAAAACCATTGGGAAAGACTATATTTACCAATAGTTTAACAAAACCTTTGGTATATGTTAAATAAAATCATGATTTCCCAATAGTTTTGGAAAAACGTTAGTAAATCTGAAATTAGTTTACACATTTCCAGGGGTTTGTTCGAACCGTTGGCAAATTTTACCTTTTATACACTATACCAATGGTTTCTTTAAACCGTTGGTATACTACCATTGGGAAAACTCTAAATTCCATTCATGCCAAAAGGGAGGGGAATTGGACTTAGTTAATGACTTTCTAATTGGTAACCTCAAGAAGGGATAAGTAGTGGAGTTCCTAAATGAAATTTCTAGTGGTAACCTCTAGCTGTGCTAGGTATTGTGGTTCCATGATGAAATCTCAAGTGGTGCCCTCCATTATAATTGGGTTGTCATGTTCCAATGATTGATTTCTGAATGGTAACCTCTATAAAGACTGGGTAGGGTAGTTCCATGAAGACTAGATATTTTTTCCACTATAAGGTTGCACAATGGGTTTCTATGATGACATTCTGAGTGGTACCCTAGAATAGGTATGATCAATGGAGTTTATCAATGACTATTAGAGTAAAACCCACAATCGGCATGGGTGATAGACCTCTAAGTATACCTATAGGGAGGAACCCCCATGATATACTAGGGAAAAGGTTATGCACATTTATTTTTGTCCCCTTAACTATATGGCATAGTGATAAGGTATTATTTGACATAGAAGGTTACTTCTGAGTAGAAGTGAGAGATTCAAGGAATTATTGATGGACTTTTAGAACTATTGTTAACTCCTGCTCTTTGGATGGTCTATGATGTGGAGATCTCCTTACTCTCTCATTTGGAATTGTTTTGAATAATAATATACATGTATATTTTTATGTATCCACACCATGGATTTGGTTAATCTATTTCCATGAGAAGAAAAGATGAACCAGGTATGACATGTAATTTATGTTTTAGTGGCTTGTGGTTAGATGATTGTACTATCTTGTTATAGATGGTGAATACATGAAACGTAATAAATATACTCACTATGTTGAGTACCTTGTTATTTTATAAGATTAATTTAACTCTTGATATTGGTTAGGATATTCTATTTGACTATATCATTCATCTACTATCATTCAATTCCAATTGTATCTCTTTTTACTCCCTATTTAACTCTCGGTGCATCCCACTGGTATGTATAAACTCACCCATTAATGGGATATTTTGACACATGTAGTTTATTTTTTAGATAAAGTATTGGTTGTTGGTGACATCCTATGAGATTCGGGGTACTAGGTGATTTGGAACGCATACAGTGATCATGGACTAGAGATGGGAGAAGGGATCTATGAGCTCTTTAATTTTCCAGTTTTGTCATATTAGGGAATAATTTTATTTGGGTATATATTTTTCCCCCTTACCTTTTAGTTTTCATTTTCATTCTCTTGTACACCCTAGAGGTTATGCATGATAGTTTTATTTTCTAGCTTTGTTTCATCATTTAATCTATCCCTCTTCACTTCTTCATTGAGATGGGTGTTTTTGTGCATACATGTACTTTGGAAAATGTCTCCCTAAGTTATTTATTCCTTCAGTGCTTCCCACCACCCCATAAACTATAATGGTGGGTTTGGGAAATTCATTGATCAATCCCCATCTTGGGTTAGGGAGGAAAATATAAATTTAATTTTCAAGGAAAAATGATCATAATAAAGTGATTGATTCAATAGTATGTAAATAATCACTTAAGAAAGTGATATTGTATAATAATTTTTACCTTTTTGTAACTTTTAAATTTTAACCCATTAATGAATAAAAAATAAATTATACATTTATAATTTTTAATAAATTGTTATTAATTGTGAATAAATCAAGTTGGAATTATATACACCGTATAGAAGTGAATAGGTTCATATTAACAAATATGAATCAACGAAATAGACATTGGGATGAAATCCCAAGCCACTTGGTAACATTCATATAAAATCCCCTTGGATTAAATAATCAAATTTAAGCATAAAATAACATTAATTATGAATTATTAAAGATATTATATAGAAAATGGTATTTATTTACACTTTATAAATGAAATTATGTTCACAATAATAAAATATTCTCGATGAATGGAAACTGAGATAAATCCCCTTACCATACATTTTCCATTAGATGAATGTGATTTAACCTTATATATAATAGTTTTAATCATTTAATTAATTTATAATAGAATCATAAACACATTTATAATATCATATATTATCCTCCTAAACATTTTAACACCCGTTTGTAATATTTCATTATTTTCATTATATTAGGTGTTAATTGACTTGTTTTCTCATGTGTTTTTTTATAAGAACATTGAAAATATTATATGTATGATATAAAAGAATCATATCCTGGAGGATAATAAAGTTATAGATATAATATTTCCTAATTATATACAATATTATAATCATTCTTTAATTTTTTACATGGAAAATGAATCACATCACTTCATGGAGATGGTAAATCGTACGTATGCACAAGCAACGATATCTTTCAATTAATGAGTGAAATGGTAAGGAGGTAGATGATATATTGATTTTAAATAATCACAATAATTTTATATATATCATATATATGTCTTATTTTTATCCTAATTTTTTTTCATTTTATGTGTATGTGAAAAATTAACAACATTACTTTTTGAGGTGGTAGTCTGCCACACACACGAGCGGCGTTGTTGAAATTTAATAAGCATAGAAAGTAAGAAGTTATATGTGATATTATACTTCCATAAGAATAATAATATCATAAATATAATATACATGTATTAAATCTATAATTATATCTATAATTCAATAGTAGTGAGAGAAAATGAATTATATTAGTTCGTGAAGAGATAGTATTCTATACAGACGATAAATGGTATATTTTCCCATTTTATGGATGAGGATATGGATATAGATTATTAAAATAGAATAAAAATGTAAAATTATATTTGGGATTATTTTTTATTATATTATCATTATTAAATAATATTTTAGGTAGTTTGATTAATATATAAAATGAAAACACTCTTTGAAGAACGTTACCACTTCATCATGGAATTTCTTTAGGTTTTCACCAAAATACTTCATTGGATAGATTTATGATAAAAATATGGGATCTATGATTTTACTAGGGGATTAATAATGTGGTTTTGTTTGTTATTTGTAAAATCAAATAAGTTTGTAAACATGATGAGGGGGAGAGGGGTGTTCTTTTAAAAAATTTAGAGAGGACACAAATGATATTTTTGAAATGAATCATGTTCAGCAACACTTTTATCATTCCAAAGTCCTAAAAACGGGTAATTATCAACCATTATAGTTTATAATGTTGATATATATAATTTAAATGAGTTTTGGACAAGATTCCCATTTTTATCCTTTATTTTCTTAGTTTAAACGCCTGGTAAATCTATTTTTTCTATACCCAGGGTAATTAATTATTACTTCTTTTATGATACATAATGTTCAAAAAATATGTTGACCTTATTAGATAATAAAATTAATTCTGATAAAAATATTGAATAAATTTTTTCAAATTCATTTTATATAATTGGTGGAATCCAATTTAAAATTATAACTTCAAATGCGATGAAAAAGAGGGTTTCCAAAGAGACAATTCTCATATATATAGCAGGATTTAATATAAAAATTCAATATGAAATTGATTAGACAAAAATTATTTTTATTGAATTTATTATAGTTGAACGTATACTACTTTATAATAAATTTAATATTAATTTAGTCTTATTAAATAATATATATGAAATGGTTGTCTTCATGAAAAATAACTATTTACACTATTCCTCCAAGAATGAAACTTTTCATAAAAAATAAAAAAACAAACCTTATATAAAGTTGAAATGATTATTTAAAAATCTAATTTAATTTTATGAAATAAATTTTATAATAGTCTCAAGACAGAATTTTATAATAACTGTACAGGAAGTGACGAAGCTATTTTCTTTTAAAAATACAGTTTTTTAGAAAAAAATTATTTTACATTAAAATGATTATTATTTTATTTATAATAAATATTTAACCATATTTTACAAAGTTATTAACTCTTATTCATACCCACTAATCTAACATATATGAAATAATGGTAATGTTTAATTAATATTTTAATATAGTTTCGTTTTTTATTTAAACCTGATGTTGCATGCATCATAAGCTATTAGAGAGGATTAATTTATTTTAATGGAAATAAACTAAAAAGAACTGGGGTTTTTCCAAAATTATTTTCAATTCATGATCTAATATTCTTCCCATCTACATTAATTTTTAGGCAATTTTTTTATTTTATATAGAGGTCACATTTTTTTGGAATATTTTTGAAGTGATTTATTAAGAGGTTTTCTCTAGAACAACGAATAAAATGGTTTGAGGAAAGTCAGTTAAAAATAACATTTTTTAAGTTTTTATAAAGAAACAAATTTTAATAATATTATTTTTCCCCCTTATACTTTCAAAGGATTTTTCTATAAAGGTTTAATGGTTCATAAATCATAGAATATATTTTCTTCTGAAAAAGACCATTTTAGATATTATGTTTTTTTATAAAATGATAATTTTTGATGTGATACCATTTGTAAATGTTATAAAGGTAATTTTATTATAATGGTTTGTTTTTTATAAGATGAATGAATCAATCTTAAATGGAACTCATATGTGTGGATGTTGATGGAGTGGGCTACTATATTTCCCAAAATTGCATTGAGGATGGTTTTATATCATATAATACTATGAACACGAATAAAATTTGATCTTTCCAAAATATAGGGGTGTACATAATTATATATTTTTAAAAAATAAATTGTGGACCAACATGTATTTTTTCAAAAAAGTAAATGGTTGACATAGATGAATTGGTACTCAATAATTTCAATTGTTTATGTTTGTTCCACTTCTCTAAAATATTTCTTATATATATGTTCTGAAAAGTGATTATGGTATTCCATGTTCTAAATATTTCCTTCTTTTTATGTCATGATTTCATATTTTGTTTTATTTCTTATGGGTTTTTAATCCATGTTTTGATAAAATTTTATTGGTCCTATGTCTCTATACCATGATCCTGAATAATAAATAAAATTCCATTATTGTCATGTATTATCCAATAATATTTTTATCTACCATTTCTCTATTTCTCATTTTTTCCCTCATTATAATGATCTAACAGTTTTGAATAGTAAAAACTGTTCCCCTACAAAGAATTATATATCACCCCTTTATTATTATTTCATTCCCCTTGTTATAAAGATGTTAAAATCATTTTAGATTTCTAGAAGAGGGTATAGAGGATCACAATTATGGAAAAATGTTCTCCAGTGTTGCAAAACATAATCATTATGTCAATTGTCTTTATGAAACTAAGCCATTAGGTAATTGGGTTGTGAGAAAATTTGTTATATGTATTAATTAAATAATGGAATCAATGTATTATTATGTTTGTTTTTCTTGGTTTGTAATAGTTGACATTATAGTAGGGAGTAGTTATTTATTGGGATTAGTTTGAAGAACATTATTGAGATGTCTAACGATAAGTAAATTTATAGGATAAAATCCTAATATCTGGGCAAAGTAGATATTGTGTGATTATCAATGAATGAAATCCCAAATATAATACTATCACTGGATGA